>JAMJFZ010004075.1:0-600000 GCA_026225945.1 Cricetomys ansorgei
AAAAAATAGGGTACATATCTAAACAGAATTCTCAAAAGAGGAATCTCAAATGGATGAGAAATTCTTAAAGAAGTGTTCAACCACCCTTAGCCATCAGGGAAATGCATAATTAAAAAAGTACTCTGAGATTCCATCTTACAACTGTCAGGATGGCTAAGATCAATAACACAAATGATAGCTCATGCTGGCAAGAATGTAGAGCAAGGGGAACACTTCTCCACTGCTGGTGGAGTGCAGACTTGTACAGCCACTGTGGAAATCCATATGGTGATTCCTCAGGAAATTGAAAATCAACCTACCTCAAGATCCAGCTACCTCTCCTGGGCATATACCCAAAGGGTGCTCCATCCTGTCATCGTGGTGGGAAGCATTGTGTCACACAAGCAGACATGGTGCTAGGGGGAGGGTAGCTGAGAGTTCTACATCTGGATTAGCAGGCAGTAGGAAGAGAGAGAGAGACACTGGGCCTGGCTTAAGCTTCTGAAACCTCAAAACCCAACCCTCAGTGACATATGTCCTTTAATGAGGCTACGCCTACCCCAACAAGGCCACACCTCCTAATAATCCCACTCCCTATGAGCCTATTGGGCCATTTTCATTCAAACTGCCACATATTACACAGAAGAATCAGAAGACGTGGCTGTGGAATTAAAATGGAGGGCGGGCAGCTACAATAGAAGGGTGCAGGACTCTGTGTGGTCTGTGCACTCCTCGACACTGTGGTTATTTAAAATTAAAAAGTGGAAATGAGATTAAAACTTCACTCCCCTGGTTTTACTAGCCACATTTCAAGTGCTAACTGTGCTAACCTGTGACTGCTGGCTACCTCAGTGGACAGAGTATATATAAAGCATTCTCTTTATCACATGAAGGGCAGAACAAAATGGGTTCTTTCATGGCGGTGTGAGGAGGTGGTTGTCTCCTGAGGCTTATGGAGCTGGAGGGGAGCTGGGGGGAGGGGTTCTCTCATGATGCAGGATCATCCTGTGTCCAACAGGGTCTTTGAAAGTCCTGAAATTTAGTAATTGTAGTAGTATAAATCTAGTCATTAAAGCTTCAGACTAAATCCTAACTCTTTCACATGTAAACTGATGTTTTATGGGGTTTTTACTATGCATTGAATCATCCAAGAATACAACAGTGTCTTACCTTATGTGAAGCTTTTACTTTCCTGTTCAGAACTCTGTGCTACTCACCATTGCAGAAATCCTGACACTTCATGACGGTGCACGCTTAAATGGCCCGCAGGCATCAGTTTATCGACACACGGTGATCTTATACAGAGGTCCAGGCAGTCAACTACTCAAAAGTTTTTGGTACATCTGAAAAATGCTTATTATAAACTTTCTTTTTTTTCTGGAATTAGGGCATCTTATTAGTTTAAACCATTGTTGAAGGTTTAAACTACGCATTTTATTACAAGACAATTAAGAAGCTATGAGAAAATACTCAGGGTCTGAAGGACCTCGTCTCAGTGAAGAGAGCCTTCATGAGGTCCTTTGAGGCATCTTCCTCCTCACCCCTAGCTGTCGTCTCCCACCTGCTGCCTCTGCCTCCCCCTGGATTTTTGCTCTTTCTGAGGCTCAGAAAGTAAACACGCTCCTGTTTCAGTCGCGTTTGCTCACCGTCCCCTGACTGGAACACCGAGTTCCTGGTGGGCTCGTCCTCCCTTGCACTTGACAGGTGGAGCGCCAGGGAAGCCCTCCCCAGTCTTCTCGGCTCCCTCCATTCTCCGGCCTCATGCTTCACCCTCACCCCCAGCTTTCCTCGCCCGCTATGCTGAATCTGAGACTCACTCACTGTTTCTCTTTTTGGCTTTCTCCCCACGGCAAGGCGTTTGCCTCATTCACCGTTAGACCAGTGCGGATGTGCGGGTGTGGGCTCAGGTCTCGGAAGATGACTCAGTCAAAGGAAGTGCTTGCCGTGCAGGCGTGAGGACCTGAGTTTGATTTCCAGCTCCCACATAAAAGCCGTGTGTGGTAATGGGTGCCTGTAATCCCAGTGCCAGGAGGCAGAGACGCGAAGACTTGCTGCCAAGCTAGTAGAGCTGAAATGGTGAGTTCCAGGTTCAGTGAGAGACCTTGTCTCAACAACAGACAACAACAAACAACAACAACAATAATAATAATAAATTCTGGGTTCAGGTGAGAGACCTTGTCTCAGTAATAATCATAATAGTAATATTAATAATAACAATAAAAATTCTGGGTTCAGTGAAAGACCTTGTCTCAATAATAATAGTAGTAGTAGTAGTAGTAGTAGTAGTAATAATAATAATAAATAATAATAATAATAATTATTTCTGGGTTCAGTGAGAAATCTTGTCTCAATAATAATAATAGTAATAATAATAATAAATGATGATAATGATAATAATAATAATAAATTCTGGGTTCAGTGAGAAACCTTGTCTCAATAATGATGATGAAGTGATGATGAGGATGATGATGATGTAGAGAATAAATTCAGGAAGATACCCTGTGTCAACACCTGATTTCCACACAAATACACATAATAAAGTAAAAATAAAAATGAATCAACACTCCAAAGATGCTCCATCCCACCACAAGGACACTTGCTCAACTATGTTCATAGCCGCCTTATTCATAATAGCCAGAAACTGGAAACAACCTAGATACCCCTTAACTGAAGACTGGATAAAGAAATGGTGGTCCATTTACACAATGAAGTATTACTCAGCTATTAAAAAATGACATCATGAATTTTTCCAGCAAATGGACGGAACTAGAAAAGATCATACCGTGTGAGGTCACCCAGATTGCTTTCTTTATACTGAGTATACCAGTGTTTGTCATGGCCATATTCCTTTCTTTTTCTGCTGAACAACCCAAGTTTGAGTTGCCTGTTCTCCTTGGAACTTCTCTCCAGTGAAGCTGCAAGACAGCTTTGGGTTTTGATAAGTTGGATCCAGAAACAGCTTGACAGTTCTCTTACTGCGCGTAGCCTGCAGTGCCCACAGAGGCCTCTCCTCCACTGTAGTTCCTGCCAAGCCGTTGTCACAGCATTAATTAAACTGGAAGAAGAAAGGCATTGCGTGTCATTTTCTATATTGGGATGCCTTCGTGTTATGGATGCATCTCCATGGAGAATCTCATACACACACTGAAAACAACGGCCTGGGAACACTACAGAAGCTCAGGAAGGATGCTGTAGATGGCGAAATTGCAGCCCACCAAAATTGGAGCTCTGTCCTACACATTGTCTTTTTAAACAAGAGATAGGAGTCTATTGCTTTTCTTATTCTCCAAGTTACACTTCATCTTCCTCCCACGTTATGGATGTGGTCCTTGTTGATCCTATATCCTGTACTCAAGCGCCATGAGGTGTAGGAAACATTTCCACGGTGTTCATACGTCGTGACACAGTTTTGGATTTATGTCTCAGATAGGCCCAGGTATCATACACATGAACTTTATTAGGCACGTTACATTTTAAGAAATACATTTTCTATGACATTGAATATAATAAGACATAAGTTAAAAACAGAGGCTTGCTGCTCTCCGATGGAAGATTAGAAAGACTTGGAAATGATAAGACTTTATCCTTCCTGTCAAAGGTCAGCTCAGTGGACCTGTGGGAAGTTGGCTTTCCAGATTCCACAGGTAACCTCTGGATGTCTTCCCCATAACGATGCCAGGACCAGCAAGGGAGCAAAAAACCCAGGCAACATGACCAGCAGGCCGAACTGGGAGGGATGCCAAGAGTCCAGGGTACACAGGACACAGAACAGGAAATAAGTGTCATCAATTGACGGTGTAGTTATGTTTCTGTGAATGCAGCACACTGTTCTGTTACTACTTCAGAGTGTTTATTTTTGTATTTCTGTACTAACTGCTTGCTAATGAAATGTGTAAAAGCCTTGGCTTACTGCAGGGGGAGAGGTCCTTCACCACAAATAACTTGAGAAGCACTGAATAAATACTACAACTTCTGTATTTACTTTTTTATGACATCCATGCAAATAAGTCTACCCAAAGTATGTGCTCTTAACGGCCCTAAGAACATAGGGATGCAGCTTGTAAGCACACAGTTCATACTGACACACCTCCACATGTCTGAAACATCAATCACACTGGAGGTCAGATCGTTTCTAAATTATCCTGCTACCTGCTATGTCATTCCTTTACTTAGTGAACTCGTAGTGTTAAATGTTTCATGGGGTTAGGACAGACAAAAATCAAAATCTTAAGCAGCAAAGTCCACGTTTACATTCTACAAGGAGAAGATAAAGAATAAAGAATAAACATGATAAGTACATTATAGAAACGCAGACCAGCACCGGAGTGCCAGAGTCAGGGTGTAGAACTGTTATCAAATACTGTGGTAGGCTCATTGAGAAAGGGATATGGGAATAAAAGTTTAACTATCATGAAGGATCCATCACATAGCTTAATGAAGGGAAACCGGTCCAGGCTGAGAGTAAAGCCTTAGGCAAAGGCCCTGGGGTGGCATATCGGAAGACAGGATAGCAGAGAGCAGAAATGAGGCCACTGCAGTAGAACAGAAGATATAGGAGGAGATGAAGTCAGAAAATGAAAGTGAGCCCTGATGTCCTAGAACATCAGGGCAAGGAGTCTGGCTTCTATTCCAGGAGAAGTAGAACAGCATGGAGTAGAAAGTCCTGAAAACAGGTCTGGTCTGTGTAAAATGGGATCTCAGGGTGCTGTGTTTATATCAAAATGGGAACCCAGTGAGGACGGAGCTCTGAGTTGGAGGAGATAAGGTGTGGTCTAGCATGATCAAGGTAGTGGGGAGTGGGTAGAAAGTGGTGTGTTTTCATAGTGGACCTAATAGGTGGACTTATAACCATTTAAAAGGAAGAGGCATCTCTTTCTAGAGTCTCATTTTCTTTTATATGGGTACTTAGTATATACTCATTGTTCTATACAGTGGGTTTCATTGTGACGCTGTTACATAAAGTACTTTGGTCAGATTTTCCCCATAATAGTTCCTCTTTTAATCATATGATTTTGGTTTGGTTTGGCTGTATGAGGTAAATAATGCAATTCTTGTTCTTTGAGTCTCGCTAATTTTCCTGAAACCCAGCTGAATAAGAATCCACATATACACCATGTTTTCTTTCCCTATTTGTCATTGGCTAGTGAACATCTGGGCCGATCCCCTAACATGGCTGTCATGAGCAGTGTCACAATAAACATGGATGTGCAAGTGTGGGATGCTGACTCTGATTCCTTCAGGTATATAGCTAGTGGTAGGCATGCGACCATAGGATGGTTCCGTTTTTTAGTTTCAGGAACCTGCATGCAGTTTCATTTGACACCGTGGTTCTTTACGTGCCCACTGCAGTGTAAAGGGCTCCTCATCCCTGCACTCTCTCTAGCATTTGTGGGGACTTGGACTGTTTTACAACAGCAGTTCTGACAGATGGAATCTCAGTGCAGTTTTGATTCATACTTCCCTGATGCCTAAGGAGGTTGAACATTGTTACATGTATTTATTAGCCATTTGTGTTCCTTCTTTTATGAACTTTCTACTCTGTTCGTTATTTTGGCGGCTACATCTCTGGGTTCTTTGTATATTCTGGCATAATACCCCTGTCAGATGAATAGCTGGCAAAGATTGTCTCCCATTCTGTAGGCTGCCTCTTCACTCTGTTAATTCTTGCCTTTGCTGTACAGAATCTCAAATCATATTTTCCATCCTGACAACTCGAGAGATGTGTTTTGTCAGAGAAACCTTTTCTGTTATATGTGAATACTACATGGAAGAAGCTAGCTCTCGAGTAGTGAGTAGTGGCCTTCTTTGGAGCAGAGGCTGTGTATTTGCCTATCTCTAATAAGGGCAACTCCTCGTTTCATATACAAAATGATTTTTAAGTACTTGTGACATAAAAAGATTTTGTACTTTCACTTACATACTGGAGACGTGTGTATAATTTTCCTATACACAATCTTGGGCATTGATCAACAAATTACTTTGCTACTCTAATTTACTATCTGTTAACTATCTGTATCAATATCTAGATAATATTGTTTGCCATTTGTTTTCACCTCAGAGTGGGATTTGGATTTGAGCTGCCATTCTGGTTTAATTGTTATGTTAATTGTGGTTTTATTAGAAAACCAAGTTCCAAGAAGCTCAAGGAGCTATTTCTTTAGGAGTGCCCCAATAACATAAATATAGCCCACCTTAATTAACAATAAATGCCCATAATTCATGGGATGGACCCCGGGAGATTAATACCAAAAAGTTCTCAAAGACCAATTACCTAAAGAGCAATGAAACACACCTTCAGAGCAGCAGTCCATAAAGAGAGCTATGTTTTTATTTAACCACGCCTTTCCAAAGTCTGAACTCAAAAATACTTTTTATCATGGGGCCCTGATGTGAGCACTCTCCTGCCTTTCGCACTGGAGGATTCTCTGATCTTAAAGCAATCCCATCAAGAAGCCATGAAGGCAGAACACAGCTCTTGTCAAGCAACATCTCCTTGCTCGCCAGCACATTATCTTGAGGCCTGAATTACTGCCTCAAACGATGGATGAGAGAGCAGGCTTGGAGTTTATGAACTGGCCCGTCATCATGAAGCTGGTTGATGCAGCCAGGGTTAAACTCAGATTGTTGGATACAAAGCTCTTGGGTCTTCTTCATCTTGCTACTCTGCCTCTTAATCTAAATTTGCCAAGTGGTAATCACATCCAGTCCCGCCAAATCTCTAGCTTCCTCTTGTACAAAACCCACTGAAAGAAGGTTGAGGATGGGTTATCTAGTCCATTTTCTATAGTTTACCAACCCTGGGCATTTATCTTGTCTGCACTGAACTTCAGCCAGCTAATTTCCAGCCAAATCTCCAATTTGGACAGCCAATATGTAAGATATAAAAATCACCCAGTCAGAGTCAGATGAAAAGGAAATACAACTGGGGATTCTTGGCAGAATGTTGAAACAGGAGGTCCAGGTCCCTTGATGGGGTTTTAAGCAGCCTCCCATTGACACAACAGAAAGCATCTTCCTGGTGGAATTTACCAGAGCAGTGTCCTTGGTGGACAAGCAATCACCACAAACCACCTTTTGGTTTTTCAGATAGAAAGATGGAGTTACTGAGGCCAAAATGGAACAAAACTGCATCTGTTCGACCCTGACATCCAGAATTGAATAGTGGTTGGCAGTGGTACCAAAACACAATGAATACTAACCCATCCAAATTCAATCTGCTTGACTGTGAGACTCAAAGTAGAACACCAAAAACAATCACCTGGAGTGGTTTTGTCTGTCTCCCCTGCTCATCTCTACCCTCAGCTATGGTTTTTTTTTAATCTTTTCTTCCTACCTGCTCAGCCCACTTCAGCTCTTAGCTCCTGGAAATGCTGTGGACCCTTGAACCCTAAGGAAATCCAAGTGACAGGGAAAGCAGGTACTACACACAGCATCTCTTCTACCCTGGAAGCAAGAATCAGTCCAGAAGGAAGGATCTGGAGCACATTGCAGAGAGAATTCCAGCTTCTGGAGGGAAGATGATCAAGAGGGAGAAGGGTGGAAGAAACGTGAGAGAAATGAGACTTAGAGAAGGCCAGAGATAGAAACATTAAAGAGGAAAAAGAATAGAAATGAGAGGAAAGGAGGACAGAATACAAGCCCTCAGACACAACTCAAGAGAACCTTCCAATATAACGTGGGCCCACTGGGCCTCTATTTCTCAGTCGCTAGTACTCAAATTAGAGAATTTGAAGATATGTAATAGGTGTTAAAACTCTTATCTAGGGTACTCATGCCGATCCCTGGAGGCCATTTCCTTCTACTACAGAATCCCTAGCATTTACCAGATCATATTTGTTCATCTGTCTGTCTCCTCTAACCCTGGACTGAACGACTCTCAAGAGCAGAGACTATCTCTATCAGCTCTTCGTATTCTCTGCACTCGATATGATTCCTGCCTCATGGTTGATACTTTGTAGAAAGCAAATAAAAAAAAAGTATCATAAATCAAATCATTGGGTAGGTAGAGACACAGGTCTTGTGTGAGTGCATGTATGTGAAAGGTTAAGTAAGTCAGGAAGAGGAGTCGTGGATTGCTTTGGAGTAGGAGTGAAAACTGGGGACCAGAAGCGGGGGTCTGCTTTTATTTCTTATCTACGTGGTTCTTTGGAGCTGGGGAAGCAGCTCTAGGGAGAAGTGCTTGCCTAGCATGTGTGACGCTCCGGGTTCCAGGCCATCACTGAAAACACAAGAATTTCCTGAATCCTTTCTGCCCGTCTTCTTCATAAAAATTATGGAGCTGTATACTTACGGTTTGATATACATATATCAAAAGAAATTGAGGTGCTTGGGAGATTATAATTACACAAGGAGTTGCTTCTGTCTTTTTTTCTTTTCTGAGTATGAATTAGAATTGCTTGCAAATTATGCAACAAGCCTCACCAGCAATCCTTAAACATCAGTACTCCAAAGCACATTTTACTGTATTCTTCATCAGTCATTTATCCTCAACAGATCAACACATCCGTATGCATGTGCAAATTACCATCTAATTAAAGAAATCTACAGTATCATGCTTGATGTTATTGATTACTTAAAATGTACACTGGGAGAGAACAAAAAGATTTCTGTGAGTCAATAAATACTCAGGGTATCAGGTATGAAAAGTGAATTGTGCTTCTGATTAATTGACTTTAATAATAATCATTTTATTTATATAGAGACCTCGCCAAGGCATTCAGGGAGCTATAAAGTGATCCATAGTCCTTGATTAAAGCATGATGCAAGCAATATATAACAAGCCTGCCTCCCAAAGTGAAACAAAGAGAGGAGATGGATAGGCTAGGATGTTAAGGTACGAGAGAGGGAAGGGGCCATAGATTCAGTGTTAGATGGTGATAAATGCTTCATTATGAAGAGGGAGTTTCCTGGGATTGGCCAGGCCTGTAATTTAATAGAGTTGCACTGAAATACTGGTCTGTGGGGAGTCAGCTCTCACCCTGCAGAGATACACACACTTCCTTCTTTCAGTGCCTGGTGGCAGGAACTCAGATAATAATCACATCTCCCTGCAGCCACACACTAGACATGAGTGGGATTCTTCATAATGATCCAAGCAGCAGAAGTTAAGGGAATAACTGTAAATTATTCCTCACTCTTGATGTTGGCAAAAAGAAAAGGAACAGGAAACCTAGGTGATTTTTTTAAATCAGCTCTTGTTGAAGCCTAGGAAAGTGTAAACATATTTTTTGAAAGTGCTCATGAGTGCTTACAAGTACAGAAGTCCTGAGAGAACCCCAAGGGAGCTGTGAACTTGACACGATCAGTTGGGACTGCTCCCTCTGCAAACCCGTCACCCACCTCCCCCTTTCCGTCCTGGTGTACCACCACCACATCCACTGCAAGGCCTGTGTCCTTACCATGGCTTCTTGGTTAGTCTTTTCCATTCCTAACTTTCCTGTAATGTGGATTGCTGCCATGATGATTATCTAAAATGTGGAACGTAGAAGAAGATATAAAGGAATGTAGAGGGAAAGCCCAGTGAGGAAAAGGACTGTGGCCTGAATTTGACTCCTAAAACCCATGGTCCCAGCCCCAGTGCAGTGGGAGAAGGAGGAGAGTCATCAGGAGGAAGCTCAGGAGTCTGCTAGCCTGGAGGATGTGGTGCAATAGACAATAGAGAAGGTGGAAGGAGAGAACTGATCCAGAAAAGCTGTCCTCTGACCTCCACAGGTCCACGGTGGCACACGCACAACAACAGCATAGGAATATGAAAAAACCTCACTAAAATGATCTATAGGCAACTGTTCTTAGGACTTTCTAAAATATTGCATTATTAATTGTGTCTGTTACGCACACACACACACACACACACACACACACACACACAGTCTCCATGGTTATGGTACAGTCGATGGGTTTTGAATACCTATAGCAATACAAATCCTGAAGACAATAAAGTGAAAGGAGTCAAACGGGGCATTCCTCCGGTAGCCTCATCGGCTTGTCACCATACGCTATCTAGCCAACTTTCTTTGAGATGGAATGGGAGGGAAATACAGATGCATGAAAAGGCCGTGGCGGTTGCTGAATCCTTTCCGAGAAAGAAACTAGCGACAGAGCTCCACTCCTTGGGGCTGCAAGTTTGATGCATGAGTTAGCTCAGTCATCTGAATTACAGAGACAGAAACGCAGAGGAAGATGAATTTCGGAAAAAGTGAGAGTAGTTAACAGTAATCCTTAAGCGATGAGACCGGGGCTTCGAAGCCACACAACCTCGCTAGTAACGCCTGCGCAGACGCAGCTGAACAGAAAAATGAAAGGCTGTGGCTGCTGAAGAGAATTTTCCTCCACTCAGGGCAGGGACAGGAAATCCCTGTTGCTAGGTTAATGTCACCTAGTCTTCCTTTAAATACAATCTTTGTCTTCATGCTAGGCAAATACAGTGAACGTTACCTACCCGACAGATCCTATGCTGTGTGAAATGAAATGGATACTTTTCGTGAAAGCCTTGCTTGGTTATGGATCATTGTCGTCTAGCTTGGCTGTGTAATCTGGGTCCCTGTTTGATGAAAGCTGAAAAGATGTTCTGGCCAGGGAGGAAGGGGAGCCAGAGTTTACTGGGAATCCTTGGGCAATGCGTGATTGATTGGTGGGTGAGGAGTCAAGAGAGCTATTGCCCGGGGCTGAATAAAAGAGCTCCCATTCTTCAGAGAGCTAGAGAAAGATGGGAGAGACAGCGTGGAAGGCTGCCATCAGTCTAAAAGAAAAGCCACTCTCTGGGAAAGAAAGCAGACATTTGGGTAAAGAAGGCAACCGTATTACACCCACTGAGCATAAAATCTGACACTGGAGAGGACAAGGAGGAAATAAACCAAGTTGAGAGAAAGGGGGGTTGTCAAATGGTAACTCGGGTGTGTTTCATTTTGGTAGAACTGGTTTGCCAATATTTGCACTTCTTTGGCTTGCTGATTACACCATCACCAATTTTAAAGATTGTGTTCAAAATGGTGCTTTTTGTTTTGTTTTGTTTTTCATACGCTCACAATACACTACAGGGTTGCTGCCTTATCTTGCCTGCTTTTGTTTAACTTCAGCAACTGGCATTCCTGGCTGTCATAGAGGACAGATAATTCAAAAGGATGCAAAGAGGTCGCTCAAGGTGGGGTAGCAGTGAGTGCAAGCTGGGTCATCTGGTGACAACTGGATCACCTTGCTTGCTTTGGTTCCGCCTATGTGAGCAGTGTGTGCCCAGCTACAGCTTGGGCACCGTCACAGAGTCATGAAGGCAGTTGGGTAAACTACTCAGCAGTTTTACAAATGAAAGACATAGACCAGAAAATATCAGACAGAATGTAATGCAGGCGGTAAAAGTATTATTCCATAAAGTTTCTGTCATTATACACACATGTATACACACAACCCATGTGCATTGAGTCCCAAGGTAAAAATATATATTTTTGGTTGAAATAGAATTACATCAGTTCACAGTCCTTTTCCTCCCTCCAGTCCCTTCCAGTGACCCTCCCTCAAACCACTTCCATGTCCCCCTCAAGCTGATAGCTTTGTTTTCTTTGAATTTATGTTGCACACACACATATACACACACCACACACACACACACACACACACATGCACATACATACACACACACACATATAGACACACACATACACACACATTCATACACACACACACATGCACACACACACATACAGACACATGCACACACATACACACACACACACACACATACACACACACACATACACACACATCACAAATATATATATAAATAGAACCTGCTGACTCTATTTTTGCTGTTTGTGTGTATATGGTTTCAAAGCTGACCATTCTGCACTGGACAACAAAGAAGGTGACGACCCCAGGAGAGGCCGATTCTCCTTCTCCCAGCAGTTAATAGCGGCCTGTAGCTCTTTGTCTAATGTAGGACCCCACAAAATTATATTTCAATGTAAGTCAGAATCTGATAAAATATTCTCAAAGTCACTAGTGTTCACTTTTTAACACAAACTGCAAATTAAAAAATGTGGTAAACTTTAAATTCTCAAGACTTTAGAAAAGTGTCCTTCATTATAAAACTTTTTCACTGCGCGGCCAGACGTGATAGCCCACGCCTTTAATCACGCCACACTCCAAAAGCAGAGACAAGTGGATTTCTGTGAGGCTGAGTGAAGTCTAGTCTACAGAGAAAGTTCTAGGCCAGCCATGACTACATGAGACCTATGAAACTCTATCCCCACCCCACCCCCCAAAAAAGTAAACAAAAATTTCATCTCTTTGAGAAAGAGGCCAACTTGAGTTATTTAAGGGTCCTCAAGGATCTTCTCAGAAGCTGCCCCAAAAGACAGAAAGCATCCATGCGAGGGCGTGTTCACTAACATGTTACCTTTCCAAAAAGCCAAAACGTAGTAGTGAATCTGCATGTATTAAACTTGTTGTGTTTAAACCCCACATATTTGCTTTAGAAAATGCTTCTTGGTGTTTTCTCGGGATTTTCCACTCCAGTGTGTGTGCCGCTGGGTCAGAGCGGCTGTCCTCTGAACACGTTCTCTGGTGATGGAAGCTGTACGACGTGGAAGGGGGCCACTGCGGGATTGGAATTTTCCTCAGATAATCCACAAGGTAGGCATTATTCATAAGGAATTTTGTCACTGACGAAACTCACATTTACGATGCACGTATTGGAGTGTTACCTTGTTTAGTGTATGGTATTTTTCACAGACAGTTTTAATGGACCTATTCAGTCTTGAGTCTGGTGGAAATGAATATCTCAGAAATACCAAAACAATTTTTACTAGAAAACTGTACATCCAAGTCTGTGTAAGCACACAGTTGGTAGACAAGTTATAACCCATCTCCTCATCTGTGCGTGCAATCATCTGAATTCATCCCTATGCTTGTTAGCCAGCTCCCCGCCGCTTTTTCGAGGTAACTCAAGAGTGTGTGGGAAGGCAGTAAGGCAGGCGACAAGAAGAGAAACCAAAGAGGAGAGATCATGTGCAAGCCTTAGACACGAACACTCACAAAGGGGAGGCCTTTTCAAATGCTTCGCTGGGCAGCATCTGGCTGAAGCCTTTGCAATCAGGCCTCTCTAAGGCGGGCCGGAGGCTGACACCCACAGTCTGAAGTGCGGTTGCTGCTTTTTGAATTTCCATTCACTGAAAATTCACCTTTCAGTCTGTTCCTCACTAACTCAGTTGTTAAGATATGTAGTACTCTTTTTAATAATTAGCAATCAGATTTCTTCAAAAGGAAAAAAAAAATCCCTTGCAATTTTTTTCTCAATTTGCTGATTAAATAGCCCTGATTCCGGGTAAGAGTGTTACGGATTCCTCGGCGGCACGCATCTTTATTCATGAACACTTTGAAACTCAGTTTTGCATCTGCTTAATGTCATTTTTTCCTCAAAATGAATGAAGTTATTTAAAAATGATAATGGAGAACCCAAATTCAGCTCTTTGGAACAATTAAAACAGTTAGAAAAGACTTTCTTGAAAGTTTCTTCATAGAGAAGTTTATTGGCTCTCAACTTAAAAAAAAAATAATGAGAAGTTCTTATGAGAATATTTTTAGGAAGTTGACAAATTGATCTTAACATTCATGTGGAAATAAACAACAAAGCATGAAAAAGAAGAGCAAACCTGAAGGTCACATGCTCATGAATTTCAAAGCATACTCCAAAGCTGCAGTAATCAAGACCAGCATACAAACGGCGTGAATATAGACGTATATAAATCATGGCACAGAGTTGGGCACCCAGGAATAAATCTAAGCCTAACTGGTTTTGGCAAGGCTGCCAAGAAAATTCAATGAGGAAAAATAATCTTTTCAAAAACTTAGTACTGGGATTTCTGGATATTCATATGCAAAAGAATGAGATTGAACAGCACTTCACATATCATATAAAAACCACCCCAAATTAATGACAGACTTAAACACAGGATATAAAACCGTAAAACTCTTGCAGTCCATGTGGGGGTATATGCCTTTAATCCTAGCACTCTGGTGGCAAAGTCAGGCAGAACTCTGTGAGTTCAAAGCCAGCCGGGTATAATAGCTATGAGCTCACAGAGATCCTCCTGACTTTGCCTCCAGAGCGCTAGGATTAAAGTTGAACTGTCAAAGGATGAGGACAGCCTGACCTTCTGCTTCAGCTTCATTACAAGCTTCTTGCACTGGCTTCAGATAGACCTGTGCCCCAAGCGGGGACTTCCTGCGCCTGATCAAACGTGTCGCTCTTGACAATGAGGCACCAAACATTTCTTTTTATGACACAAGTCTCCCCAGTGCCTCCTTTCAAGTGGCCCTTCTGATTCCTCTTTGCCTCTGGTGACTAACACCCAGGAAGAGACCTGTGAGTCAGAAAAGGTACCAAAGGTGCTGCATTCTCTTTTTTCTTTCCATTTTGTATTCATTACATTCCTCATTGCTCAGACGAACTAAAGCAACTTAAGGGAAGAAGTGTTTATTTGGCTAAGAGTTCAAGGACCTACAGTCCATCATGGGTGAAAGGTGGAAGCAAGAGCATCAGGCTGAGCACATTGTGTCCCCATCACGGAGCCGAGATGATGAGAGTTATCTACATGCTTCCTCCTTTTCACTGTGTCCAGGACCACAGCCTGTGGGATGACACCACCCACACCCAGACTGAGTCTTCCCACCTTAGGCAAACCTGTCCAGAAAGGCCCTCACGGGTATACCAGGAGTTTGTTTCCTAAGTGACTGTAAATCCAGTCAGGTTGACAGCGAAAATTGCCTAGAACACATTTTAAAAACATAATTCATAGGATAAGATCTAAAATTCATTGACAATAAGATTCAAGTACCTTGATTTAAAATGTCTCCTATCTTTAAATTTATTATAACTCAGCATCTAGGGAATTGAAACTAAGGGGAAAAAATAGGCTTCATGAGGATTAGGTAGTTTCTGGCTACCTTGGCTCCTCACCCATTCCAAAACACACTTAGCTTGTTGTGGAGAGCCCCCCTGATCTTGAGCTCAAATTCTGCTGTGTGCCATTCGGCTATATGCTTTTATCTCATTTGGGACAGCTGTGGAGCAGGGCTAAGTGGTAAAAAAAGACCTGCTTGCCCAGAGACGGCTATCCGGGAAGTATCGGGGAAGTCAAAGATTGCTTAAACAGACCTTCCTTCTTAGTCTCACAAAGCAGGATGATTGTTTTGTGGCTAGCTACAGAACAATATGTTTTGCATATATGTCATTTAACCTTGATTGACTGTAACCTGTTAATGTCCCTATGCCCCTTACCTTGTGAGCATTAACTGCTGCTTGCATGCACACCTGATTCGCCCCTGGTGATCATTGCCTTGGAAACTGCATGTACACCTCTGATAAAGAGGGTATAAGAAACCATGAATAAAGATTTTGGGGAGTTTGACTCCTGACTGAACTCCAAGATACAGTGTGTCCGTTCCAGTTCCCATTCAGCCCAACTCCCTATTCAGCACCATCCAATCTGGTAAGCAGGTCTTGTCAGCTTGTGTCTAAAACCAACATGTTCCTTAGAAGTATCCAGTCTACACCTGAAGCTGCAAGTCTTCCCTACTTGGTGACTACCTGATTCTTCTGTATAATAAAAAATATTTCATGTTTCAATGCTATGTACAAAGACCCCCAATGAACAGGCTTCATTTCTCGGGTTTCTACCAATAATTAGCACCCTGTAGGAAATCACACACGAAGAACTGAAGAGCCTGGAAGAAAACACCTCTCCCTTGGAGTGGTTGCTTGCTTGTTTGTGCCGTTGAGGACTGAAGCCAACATCTCCTTGTGCTAAGCAAGCATGCTATCACCCAGCTTTACCCCCAGCCTTTAGCTTTTTTCTTTTGAGGAAATGTTGTTGCATCCTTCCACAGGGAGGGCTGGAAGGAAGGACAAGAAAGACTTAACATTCAACTTTCCAGCTGGGGATAAATTGAGTAAGCAATGAGATTCAACCAACTCTGGTTTTTCTAATCACATCGAGAAAGCAGCTCGTGAGTTTAGCATGAATTTGGAGGTACCTTGCAAGGAGAACCGGGAAGCACAAGTATTTCTCCGACTTACAGCTGCTGTAGCTGTAAGTCATGCACTTTAGATGATGTGATCATACTCTGCCAAACGGAATGTCTCTAGTGTGAACTCTGCGTAGATCATTTACATCATTTACTGACTGTCCTGATAATAAAGACATCATATATGAACATTTCTTCTTTGCGAGCATAACAGATAGACAGATGAAGACGTATGTAATTCTGTGGCTTCGAGAGCTGAAATGCATTGTCAGTCATCCAGGATAATTGGGGCCACTGTACAAGTTGAGTTGGATTCAGGCAGTAAATAGAAGTATTTAAAGGCAAAAAACTGAAATAATAGGCTTAGGGGTATTGAATGCAACGTATAGTTCTTGAAAGTTTCCATGGTCTATTGCCTTTTAAAGAAAACCCACACTTCAGAATAGTAACTTAACACAGAAATAATAGAAACCTCCCAGGTCAGTTCCTTCCAAATACTGCTGCTTTGCACATACACTGTGTTCTACTGTATCGAGGCAGCCTAGTGCAATGATTGCAGATAGTGACATCATCAGTGCTGTCAAGGTGAATTCAAGGTTGCACCCTAACCCTGTGGTCTTGGATAAGCTTCTATGCATTTCTGCACTATAGCGCCCTCATTTTTAAGGTACGAATGAGAACAGTACACATCGTAGGGTTGCCATGAGGAATGAGTTAAGTCACATAAAACACTTAGAAAAGTGTCTGACAAAGAGTGAGGACTATAAACATTAGCTCTTGGCTCCAGTTCTTGGCTACTTTTTAATTTGTTATTGATAGTAAACTTTGCATGGTTAAAGTTTACTAGTGTATTTACTGGTGATAAAAAAGAGGCAACTCATTGACTCTTGGAACCCAAGGAAAGGTCGAACAATACAATCCCTGGGAAAGACTCAGATGCGTCTGCTATCCAAGACCTTAGGAATCAGGACTCAGAATTCACACAGGACATGACTGTTGGCCCTGCCCTTTTCTGAAGCCAGCCTTATTTGTTTAGCTGGAGACTCGGTCAACAATGAGAGACTGACTGTCTGCTTCTTCATAGGTTCCCAGGCTTGCACTTGACCTAGAGAAACTCATAGGAAACAGAAGAGAGAAGGTAGTATCAAAGTACAGATGTAAAAAGTTCACCATGGACTCCTGTGTTTAAACTCTTGGCTACAGGCTGAGGGGGGCATTTGGGACAGTAATGGAACCTTTAGCAAGTGGGGCCTAGTTGAAGAAATTGAGTCACTGTGGAGGAAAAAAAACTATAGATTTATGTCTGGTCCACCTCTGTCCTCTGTCTCTGCTCACTCCCTGGTCTCCAGAGAGTGGGTGAAAAAGCCATGTGCTGCCATGGCAACCCTGCCATGATGGACTGGTCCCCTTCAAACAGAAAGCCAAGTAAGTCTTACTCAGCTTCTCTCCTCACCTCTGGTTCTGTATCTGACCACAGAGATGAGAAAATTGACTAATACTGCCAGAAAGTGGAGTTTAATAGACGTGTGGCTCATCTACCTCACCATGACAGTGGAGAACGAGAGAGAGAATAGAGGAAGCTCAAGAGCTACGGAAATGAAAAGTTGGTGTTCACCACAGCGGGAAAGATGTTTTCCCCAACATGTCAGAAAATTCATCCTCTATGTAATTCAGTGGATACTAGTGTATCCATAACATTAGGAAACAGCAAGCTGCTAATTCCAGATCACTTTACCACTCCCCAAACAAACCCTTTAGAGGCTACACAGAGTTCTATCCTCTGTGAGCATGTGCATATTCTGCATAGCCCATACACATGGAAACAAGTAATGTGCAGCCTTTTGTATATGGCGTTCTTGACTTAGCTCAGTAGTTTAAAGGACCTTCTCTATTGCAGCAAGGACCAGGGCTTCTTTACTTTGTGCAGCTAAATAATACTTCACTGACTGAATATACTGCATTTTGCTTACTCATTGGTTATCTGATGGATATTTGACTTGATTTCACTTCTGATTTGTATTAATAATTCTACTATGAGCATTCACAGTAGAATTCAACCCTTTGGAATATGTACTAACAATGGGCTTGTTAGGATATATGACAGCTATGTTTAATTTTGATAAGCTGCTAAAGTGTTTCCCAAAGCATTTGAGCACGTTTCAACCAGTTCGGATTCCTCCATGTCCTCCCCGACAGTTGTAACTGCCCCCTTCCCCTCAGATTCAGCCTAATGAGTGTGGTGTTTTATATGGGTCTCCCATTTCCTGGCGACTAAGGAAGCTGGAGCTTCTCCTGTGTGTTGTTGGTGATTTGCATATCTCCATATATTCTGAATATCAGATTCTTTTTAGAGATAGGTGCGATGACTATCTCCTGTTCTAACACACACACACACACACACACACACACACACACACATACACACACACCATTGTGCCTGGCTTCTATTTTCACTGTATTGAACTTATCCTTTGAAACACAAAGTTTTTAATTTTGATACTATTCAATCAATTAGTTTTTGCTTTTGTGATTTGTTCTTTTAGTGACCTATCTAAAATACGATGGCTTTATTTACAGTCACAACATGTCCCCGTTTTCTTCTAAGAATTTTATGGTTTTAGCTGAAATATTTAGATTATTATTATGGTATGTTATTAAGATCCAGCTTCATTTTCTTGCATGTGAGTACCCAGTTGCGCTGTCACTATTTTTTTATGAACGAACAGTAAAATTTTATTTAAATTAATATTTAAAAATGAACGCCTAAAACATATTGAAAAGCAGTGAACCAGCAAAAAGGAACATCTTCCCGGGAGAGAGGAGGAGGGAACTGCTGCTGGAGCTGGTGGAGGGGGGCAGCCCAGCCCAGGAGGTGACCCCGAGACTGAGACTGACTGCACAGCACAAGGGGATGGAATAGGTGGGGAATGAGTCTTTACCTCCACGGAGTTGCCTGTCATCCCATGGGGAGTCAGTGGACCATTTTGTGTTCACTTCTGAGCTTCCGATCATCTACGTGCCTCTACTTACCCTCATGGCTGTGGTTTCATAGTCAAGTTTGAACTGGGAAATGGACCTTCTCCGGCTTTGTCCTCAACATTGTCTCCAGAGACAGCTAACATTTTGGTAAGAGTTGCATTATTTTATTAATGTATTAATGTCATTGTATTAATTACAACTAATGTAATTAGTTGAATCTGCAATTCCCTCTTAGTAATATCAAGCATTGAGAACCGTGAGCACACAATGTCTTTCTCTTTAAGTCTCATTGATAGTATTTTGTAGCTTATGATAGCTCAAGTATTTTGTTTCCTCTGATGCTAATGTAAATGGGATTATTTTATTGACTTATTTTTCAATTTATTTATTGGTGGATAGAAATACAGCTGATTTCTGAAAGTTGACATTGGATCCTGAAACCTTCCTGACCTTATTATCAGTAATCAGTTTGTTTTCACGTCTGTATATAGCTTCCTAAGGAATATAGATTCCCTAAGATTTGGTATATATAATATGCTATCTGCACATTATGAAATAGAGATAGTCTCACAATCTTGATGCTGTTTTTTTCTTGTCTAATTTTCTTGTCTATGTCAAGAAAGATTATCAGCCAAATTTTATAGATGAGTAAACTGAAATCCAAGGACAATAGACTTTCGTTACTTATGTAGCTTGATTTTTAATTTTGGTGGTGACTTCTGGGTTGTTACGCTATGCCCTGGATTTCAGTTTCTCATCTGAAAACTTTAGACTTTACTCAAAACAAGTCAATAAATAACCAGGGGCAGCAATGTGTGCTGCAGAAGGTGTAAGCAGCACTCTGTGGGAGACGTAGGACGGGCCTCCCTGAAGAGGTTACGATAAAATACAACGTAAACACCGAGAAAGAAGCTCCCATTTAAAGGTCTTCCCAAGCATCTGTGGGGTGGGGAGGGCTTGAGAGAACTTGTTTATTTCTACCACTAGACTGAATACCAGGGCCGAGGCCAACCTGTCTCTTCTATGAATCCCCAAAGAATAGCACCAGGTACGTTTCAGGTCCTCAAAACAGCTGTTGAATGAATGGATGACTAAATCGGGCTTACATCAGTAACATGGGAGGCTCCAACACCTTACCTCTTTCAGCTGCCCCAGGTTCCCGCTTCAAATCTGTGTGCCTGCTAAGCGTATTGTAACTCATTTTGTTTCACAACTCAGAATTGGGTTGAGGATTTGAGTTTGACCTGTGAGCCACCTCTGAGCTCTTACACTGAGGCGTCAGTGTAAGGAATTTCTTCTGGAGGTGTACGGTGGCGTGTACCTTGTGTACGGAGGCGCCATTGTAGAGGACTAGGAGGGCAGGCAGGTGGAGTGTTGGGATTGGGAACAAAGTGGAGCCCGTGGAAGGTGCTTGTGAGTTTGGCATCGAGGGGACTTGAAATGGTCCATTTCTGATGTTTGATGCGAGCCGGATGCTCTCATCACCCTCCTGGCTCCCTGGGCACTTGCCAATGTCCAGACTTTGTGAATGAACAGACCACCGCTCCCTAGGGGAGACCTTCTCTCTGACCAAGAACATCTCTTTTCTGAGGCCTCAGGGTAGCTGTCTTCTTAGCCTCCTCGAGTATTTATTGCCAAATGTGGCAGATTTTGTTTTTTCTTGATGATTTCAATGTTGGATTAAGATCTTGGGGAAAAAATCTTCTCTACATTCCAGGAAACTCAATGCTTCAGAGTCCTGAACTAAACAAAAGTCTCTATCCCTAGTCTATTACCTCCCTATGGAAAACTGGATACATAATGTCCTGCAGTAAACACAATCTTTACTTACACTGCAGGTAACTTGTCCGTCTTCCTTGCGTGACTTTCTCTCTTTATGGTCTATTTCTGAAATTCAGTCCCTCACGTACCAGAGACATCTGTCTGTGTCTCATCTCTTAGCCCCATGCCATTTTATTAGTCTGACAGTTATAACATTCACTTTTACATCTCTAACCAGTTTGGAACGTGTTTTTTTATAGTCAGTACTAGTCAGTTACCTCTAAGTACTCATTCTCCTGATGTTAGGCATTTATCTCTGATTTTAGATAAACATATCATCACTTTTAATAAAGACCACATCCCCACACAGTTGGGTGAGGTTGCCAAGTAACATTTTACAAACTATGCATGGAATGCTAGAAAGAGCTTTTCGAATGTAAGCGTACTCCCTTTCCTTTCTTGATTCTGTATATTACAAGCCTAGAAACAATATATCAGTCGTCATCTTGGGCCATTCCCAGGAAGGCAGTGCAGAAAGGTGGAATGCTTTGGAAATCCATGGAGTTGCTTGGCAGCCCTGCATCCACCCCTGGACTTCTCTTACAGGACAGAGAACTGACTTCCACCATGTTTAAGCTACTGTTTTGTTGTTGTTTTTGGTTTTTTTTTTCTGCTGTTGATCTGTACATCCTGACCTAATGCTAATTAATATAGTTCAATATAGAAGGTCGTCTTATTTTGTTTTACATGACAAAAAACAGACCTAACGAATGCTTCCTAAGTCACTCTGCTTCACGAATCCACCTTTTCCTATTAATTGTTGTGTTAGCTCTACTATGTGTCAAATTCTTACATATTTGTGAATCTGTTGATGGAAAGCCTCCAGCAGCAGTTCTCAACCTGTGGGTCACAACCCCTTTGGGAGTCAAGTGACCCTCTCACGGAGGTCGACTAAGACCATTTATAACAGCAGCAAGACTACAGTTCCGAAGTAGCAAAGAAAATAATTTTATGGTTGGGGGTCAGCACAATGAGGAACTGTGTGAAAGGGTCAATTAGGGAGATTGAGAACCACTGTCCTACGGTGCAATATTTTATATTATGCATCAGAAAACAGGTGTAAACTTTATTAAATGCTTTTTTCTGTACTTATTAAAGTGATCTATTTTTCCTTGTTTGACTATACTTGTGAGGCCACTTTAAATACATCAGTTGTAAATTTTCTTACTAGATTTTACTCCAAAGTTTAATCCGAATGTTGATAGTGAGTTTCTCCTATTGTATTTATGTCTTTTATATAAAGCCATATTAATTATCCAGAGTAACGGCTTTATTATGACGTTCTCACGTGTGTGTATAATGTACTGTGCTCATATTTGCTCCTTCCATTACTTTTTCACGTCACCCTTTCCATTTTACTTCTTTCCCCCCTTTCCACACTATGAGTAGCCCTCCGTTTCCTTCCCCTTTCCCTCTGCGAGACTCCATGTATGAGGGAAAGCATGTGATCTTTGTCTTTCTGGGCCGGGCTTGTTTCATAGAACATGACATCTCCGGTTCTTCCCATTTTCCTGGAGAAAGACATTTTATTCTTCCTTATGACTGAGTAGAACACCATTGCGTATACTCACATTTTCTTCATCCCTTCGTATATTGGTGGGCAGCAGGCTGATTCCTCAATTTGGCTATTGTGAACAGTCCTATTGTATATATAGTAGCATATAGCATATAGTATATAGTATATAGCATGCAGCATATAGCATATAGAATGAAAGCTAGAGATCCACAGCACAGTTGATAAAGAGCTTGCCTTACAAGCACAAGGACCTGAGGTCCATCTCCAGAGCCCATGTACAAAAACTGGACATGGTAGTGCATGCTCTGAGGGGCAGAGACAAGGGGCGTGGTACATACTCTGAGGGGCAGAGACAAGGGGCTTGCTCACCAGCTGCCCTAACCAAATTGGCTAGCCTAGGTTAGAAAGAGATCTTACTCAATAAACTGCTTCTGAGCAATGACACCTGGGGTTGGTCTCTGGCCTCTGTACTTGCACAAGGGCATACATAGGCATACACACGCACACGCACACGTACACACACACACACACACACACACACACACACACACATGCACACATACACAGGCAGAGGCAGGGGAATAAACACAGGGATACAAATGTGTATTTAGAAAGTTGATTTTGATTCCTGGTGGAGCATATACCAAGAAATGGTATGCCTGAATCATATAGGACTGACACTTCAATGATTCCTGAATTTTCTTTTCTTTTTTTTGTTTTTATTTTTGTTTTTCCATACAGGGTTTCTCTGTTGTAACTCTGCCCATCCTGGAACTCACTCTATAGACTAGGCTAGCCTCAAACTCACAGAGATCTGCCTGCCTCTGCCTCTCAAGTGCTGGGATTAAAGGTGTGCGCCACCACCGCCCAGTTGATTCCTAAATTTTTGATGTGGCAATTTTTTATTATTGGTTTCTTATCTTCTTTGGGATAAATTATAATTTTCTCTTTGTGTGTGAATGATGAATGTCTCTCTTATGAGAGTTAATGCTAATTTAGTACCTTATTCATGCTTGATTTTCTCTGTCACTATCTCAAGATGACATAAATTAAGTTTCCCCTCAACAGCTTCTCCTTGATAACTCTTCGTGCCACCCCTTATAACCCTTCCCCCAGCTATGTTACCCCTGGATTGGCATGATGTCACTTTGTCCTTTGTCATGGCTCAGTATAACTAAACAAAAACCAGCTTTCCTGTGCTCTTTATCTTTCCATCGTGTAGCTTGTCACAACCCTCTCTCCTTGTTTGTCTTTTTGCTGGAGGACAGACTGCCGGTGTCTTTTAGTAGCAAACTTTCTGAGATATACAGGCCTGAGAGCATTTCACACTGTGGTACATTTACATGATTGATTATTTGATTATCAAATTCAAAGTCAAAATTTGTTTCACTTCAGTTCTTTAACGAAAGTGTTCACAGAATCTGTTTACTGTTCACAAAATCCGATTTTCCTTTTCTTTGATGTTTGAGATTTTCTCCAGATTGTATTTAGAGGTCATTTTTCTTTTGTGTCATATTCAGCACAATAAATCTTGTCTAGGAATTTTGAATGTCTTCAATTCTGGGGAGTCTTCATCTTTTTTTCTTGTTCCATTTAACATTTATCTGAATCTATGACTCCTACCAGACTGCGCTCACATTTATCTCACGGCTAACAGCTTTTCCCCTCAGCTTCTCTTATCCTTTCTTGGAATCTTCTGGAAGGGTTCCTTGATGCGACCCTTCAGAGCACTAACGTGCTCTTGGGCATGCTCCATTCTGCTTGTAGCCAACTGTTTTTCTTAGTCTTTCCTGCAAAAAAAAAATCTTGCTAGATTAGTTCTCAGAATTACCTTTTTTCTGCCTCACATTTCAAATATTCTTTCTTGTAACTTTAAGATTCACTTACTTATCTGTTGATTTAACATTTTTGTCTATTGCTATAATCCCAGTTTTATGCATATTCTCCTTGTTTGTCTTTATTTTGGAGTGTTTTGACTCAGGAGATACATCATTATTCATTGTTGGTGTTACCATCTGACTTGGTCTCCTGGAAGCCTCCTGAACGCCCCTTAGAAGCCCTCTGTAATCTCTCAAACCTGCTCAGTGCCTGGAGGACTGGTACGTGCATCATCACGGGTTCCTTTGCCCTTGGCTCAACAGCTAGGAAGCCCTAGGCAGAGACGGTCAACCAGGAAGGGTGAGGTCAGGAATGTTCGTTCTCCTTTGCTCCTCTCCCTGTGCTGTCAGATGAGCCCATGGCTCTAGACGAGCACCAACCCCCTACAGACAGCCTTCTGCAAGGGCTTCTCCTTGTGATGCTGATACAACTTCCATGCCCCTTTAGATACTGTAGCATGTATGCATAAAGCTGAAAACAGTCTTATAATTCATTCCCTCAAGTAGTCAGGGACCCTGACTAGTATGCTCAGTTAATAACATCTTGAAGAGAGGAGAAAAAGATTGTCAGGTTCAGGCCGGTGCTTCTCCAGGTAAGGTGGGAGATTAGAAAGCTATACTGCGTGATTTGGGGACATGCCTCATGGTGAAGGGTCACTTGTGTCAAGATCTAAGACTTGGATACTTCTGTATCCCCTCCTAACCCCTGGAGTTCAGTCCCTCTCGCCAGGAGCAGCTGGGATGAGGCGATGCAAGGATGTTGTCAGTGTTCATCTACGGAAGAGTCTGAAGCGGGCGGGATGCTCAGGTGTGTGCCAGCCCACCTGCCCCTTTCCTCTGTCTTAGGATATAACCTATAGTCCCATGGCAGCAAGAAGGAGGGGAGCTCCACATTGAGGACAATGTTGGGAAGATAACAGAACCAGAAATTGTCCCGTCAGCCTATCCTCATTTTCAACTTTAAAACACGGTTCTTCACTTTCCCTATTCCAGGTATAGCCACTTCTTCTCAAAGAGCTTATTACAGAAACTTATGAAGGTACAAAGCCATCTCAGAGTTCTTCAGCTCCTTTGGGGGTTAGTCAGGCAAAGAGAAGCATTGGTAGAATTCTTTGGGCCTGTAATTAAACACAGTTACTCAAACAAATACTTATCTTTTGTTAGCACTGACAACAATTCTTTGCTCAGGACAGCCTCCTGACGGCCGTTGGTTCATGGGTTGATAACGAGCGAGGTCAACTTTCAGAAGTCATCCAGTCTGGCTTTCCTAAGGGAAAAAACACATTCGATACTACCACAAAGGGACAGATAGGAAGTCTCTATCTGTATTCAGGAAGGCTTGGGTATGGCTTCTTAGCTTATTATACCTACTTCTTACTGCAGCGTTCCAGTGGACATTCTGATGTAGCAATCAGGGAGATTGCCGCCACTGATAGATTTCCACTACGGGTGCGTGTGTGTGGAGGGGTGGAAGAGGGCTGCCTTGGCTGAAGAGATAAAAGAAAATGTCATTATAAGGAAGGACTCAATGAACTATTGTATGGATTCTCTATGCTTAAGAATCTCACAATTTTACTCAGTTTTCAAGTGATAAAAGAAAAAAAAAAAAAAAAGCTTGAGAAAGCAAACACAAGAAAGAACCAGACAGCAGTCACAGTATGATAGAAAATTTGGGAATATACTAGATATCCTTTTGATCAGGTCTGGCCGTTGCAGATCCTATATGTAGGAGATACTTCTAAAGGGTCTTGAGGTTGAATGGAATTAGCTGAGACATATTACAAATGTTACTCTGGGGTTTTTTATATACAAGATACTGTTTATCCTGTCTCAGGCAGCAGTGGCACACATCTGGTAGAATTCATCTATGCAATCACCACCACCAAATAAAAGCTGGGGTTTTTGAAATGTTCAACCTGTCCTCTCAACTACCCCGAGGGATAGGTGTTATTGTTGTAGTTCATACATTTCAGGTAAGAAAGTGAAGCTCAAGGTGACCCAAGATCACACAGCTAATAGGTGCTTGTATTGGGACCCACAACCAAGACGTGTGAATCCAACCATCTGTATTCCTGTTTCCAAGGTAGGTGTCATTTTCCTCGGAGACACTGTATGAGTTGGTGGACACGGCCAAGCTACCATACCTCTGAGAAGACCTTGCTTATCATTTCTCATTGTTTCTTCAAAAGCAGTTCTTGCAGTAGCTCACGTCACATCCCTAATAAATGAAGGTGCTCATTAGACCTTCAGGCTGGCACAACGCACACTTGACAATTGCTATCGGGGCAGAGGAAATAACAGCCCTAAATGTTCATTGTAGAAACCTGCATCATTTTTATTCTGTAGAGTTCATTAGCCCAGATTTATTTTATAGTGATTTTTAGGAAGTGACCAAATGCTTCTAGGAGAGCGAAGAGGACAGTAGTGTACATGTCGTAAGTACACTCCTTAAGCATGCCTGCTCCTTCGTAATGGTGTCTGCTGTGTTTATCCACAAACTCTTACTTCTTCCAAGGGAAGTTAATAAAACACATATTCTGGAAATGAGGCAGTATATTCTGAATGAACCACATGGAGCTCAACTTCTGTGGAAGACAAATGAGTGTCTACAAGCACAGGGAGAACTATGAACTGTTCTACAGGACTCTGAGTCTTGGGTTCTTTTTAGTGACATTTCCTTGGTTGTCTGCAGCTATTTCCCAGAGGGTAAACATGGGGCCAAAGTTCTGTTTCTGCCAGGATTAATCATCTTCTTCTTTATCTGCACCAAAGTTCTTTGATATAGGAGAACTTCCTTTCTCTGTTGGTCTTGCTGTATGTTCTGATTTCAATCAATCGTAGTAAATATTGACTTTTAAGGTCATTGCTTACCTGACAGAAGAGGGTTATCATGAGAAAAAAAATCCCACTTGCAAAAGTTTTAATCCTTTCCAAAAAGAGAGATGTATTTTTTAAACCATACTTAGAAAAAAAAGTTTTGAATTTTTTAATTTTCTTATCTTAAAATATTTTAAATATTTTTTTCTTGTTTCTAATTTGGTTTTACAGTAGTGCAAGTATTATGAGCAGAGAGTTTGGGCTCACAACTCTTAGATAATTTGTGGTTGCAACATTGTCTGGTTGCCTAATATTGAGTATGCTATCAAACTCTATAGAAGGAAATAATAACAAGATCTATATTTTATAAAAAATTTAATTCAGTGCCTGGAACGAAAATTTTTATAAATATTAGCTATACTATTATAATATTTTAAAATGTGTATATGTGCAAATTATGATAGGTTTTACATAACCTAAAAACTTTGCTACTAAGTATAGAATCTACAAGTAAATGGTCTTAGCAATTTTCTTAAAAGAACAACAAATATTTAAAATTCTTAAACAGAAAATGTTATTTGTTTTGTTTTGGTTTGGTTTGGTTGGTTTTTTTGTTTCATTTTGTTGTTTCTTATCGACACAGGGTTTCTCTGTTGTAACCCTGGCTGTCCTGGAACTCTCATTCTGTAGACCAGGCTGACCTTAAATGCACAGAGATCCATCTGCCTCTGCCTCTGCTTCCCAAGTGCTGGAATTAAAGGTGTGTGCCACCACTGCCTGGCCAGAGATGTTATTTGTACAAAGAAATCTTGTGTTTTTAAAATTAGGCCTATGTACCAAGTCAGCTTAAATTGGTAGGTCTAAAATAGTAAATGTGCATTCACTTCAGGGGCCCATAATGCTCAGCACAATTAAAATAATGTGTGTATAACATGTAACAATTGCAACGATTCCATAGTACACCTGTGCATATTTCCTTATGTGCAATGAGTGTGGCCATCAATATTGCAAACTAGGAAGTCCAGGCTGTCAGTTGGTGGTGCCAGCCAGCCCATCTTATTTACAAGCAACTGTAGAATACATTGATAACCACCTCTACATGCCTTCAAAATGCTGACACCTTGGACTTCATGAGGCAGAATTTCCAGAAATGGAAATCCAAACATTTGTACTTTTAGTATTTCTACATTCCACTGGAAAGCTACATCAAACTATGATTTTTCAGATAACATCTAAAATGTGGTCTAGGATGAGGCAAGTACATATGGTTAGTACTTCAGTCCAATTGCTCCGGCTTAATATCTGGTCATCAATTACAGCCTTGGCTCAGGAAGGGGAAACTCAAACACAACCTTCAGGGTTCTTCTGTCTTAGGTCATTCTTACTGCTACAACAAATACTGACTGGGTCTAGATAATTTGTAAACAACAGTAAATTACTGGCACCATTCTGGAAGCTGAGAAATCCAAGATCCAGATTCAATAGATTCAGTGCCCAGTTTGGTCCGGTAACACAGGCCACAGCTTCATAGGGAGTCCTTGTATGGGACAGGAGATTAAGGGATCTCTTCAAGCCTGATTGCTTTTTAGAATCACTAACCCTAATCACAATAGATTATCAAATTAGAGACATACAATCTAAATTGGGGGGGAGTTTGTTTTCTCTGTTGTAACTCTGGCTGTTGTAACTCTGGAACTCACTCTATAGACCAGGCTGGCCTCGAACTCACAGAGATCCACCTGCCTCTGCCTCCCGAGTGCTGGGGTTAAAGGCATGCACTACCACTGCCTGGCTTGAGATGTATGATAATATTCACTCAGCCTTTTAGCGCTACCATCTTGAGGTTAGCCGTCATCACGTAATTCAGAGGAGTACAAATAGACCATGGCAGTATTACGGTGTCATGAGTAAGGGTGAAGTCATCTACAGTAACTGTGAAGAATATCAGAAAGGAGAGAGTTATACAGAGAAAGCTCTGGAGATTAGCAGAAGGTTCTTCAAGTCTTTGGTCAGTACATCATTAGTGTGTGTTGAAACTCCATGAATCTAGAGAGAGACTCACTCTTCAATTTCTACTTTGTCTATTCTCTCCAATCACGAGGTTTTATCTCTGAATAAATAGAACCACATTATGTACGGACATGAGGTTTATTAACCTTATCATTATGTCAAAGCATAGTCATCATTACTAATGCGTGCTTCTGTTAGATGATTAGAACATGTGGTGCTTATTGTTTGGCAGTTGTTGGAACTTTAGTGTTTATCATTTTTTAAAAATTGTTGGCTATTGCCTTAGCTACCTTTCTGTCGCTGTCAGCTGACTTTGTCCATCATGAAGGGAAGACAGGGCAGGAACTCAAGTAGGACAAGAATTCAAATAGGAATCTGGAGGCAGGAACCGACGCAGAGGCCACGGAAGGGCACGTCTTACCGGAGTGCTTGCTCGGCCTGCTCTTTCATACCGTTGAGAACAAACTAGCCAGGGAGGGCGCTATCCTCAGTTAGCTTGGCCTCTCACGTCCATTAGTAAGCAAGACAATGCCCTGTAGACTTGTCTACAGGAAATCTGATGAAGACATTTTTCTCAGCTGAGGTTCCTCTTCTCAGATAACTTTAGCTTGTGTCAAGTTCACAGCCAAGACTGCTATTATAAATAATAGTTCCAAGAACTTTAATATATATCTGTGGTTCATATAAATATGGTCTTCACTATAAATGTAGGAAAGAACTAACTGGGTTATAAGGGGCATGTAAATAAAACACATCTAACATTGAACACTACCGGAGACATTCCTAGGTAGACTACATCAATATCGTTTCCTCCAGCAATGCGTGAGAGTTCCATTTTCCCCATCTTCCTACCACACTTCACCTCTCACTTTATTTCAGTCACATATGGGTCTGTAGTAGTATCTATGGGTTGTTTTCTTTTCCCTGGTTATAATATATTAATAATAATAATAATATGAAGCATTTTGCATGTGATGATTAACTATAAACATATGGTTGTCTAATATTTTTCTTATTGATTTTAGAAAGTATTTCATTAATAGCTTTTTAAATGATTTATCATTTTTGTTTATGCGTATGTGTGTGCGTCTATGGTGCCTCAGATGCTAGACTGGGGTATCAGGTCCTCTGGAGGGGGAGTTAGAGGCAGTTGCGAGCCATCCAATATGGTGATGGAAACCACTGGCCAGCCCTTTGCAAAATCAGCAAGTGTTCTCAGCACTCAGCTGTTGGTGTGCTTCGGAGACCGCCTGCAACTCCAGAGCTTTCCTCTTACTCTCTAATCCCTGTGTTTTGATTTAGAAGCTGTTCTTAAAATTAATTTCCTGTTAACTTATTTGTCTTTTCTTTTGAGATTGGTGTTTCTTATGCCCCACTTAGGAAGCCTTTCTTATTTCGTTTTATAGTTCATAGTTTTAAGTTCTCCTGCTTTTGTTTAGGATTCTTTATTCTCTAAAAGCAGTCAAATACTAGTCAAATTTTCAGTTTTCTCTCTCATGTGCATAGCCGACTAACCGGTATCATCAGTTGCTAGACTACACCCTCCCCTCTTTTTTTCTGTTCCACCTTTCACCCAAATCAAGTGTCTTTACATGGGCGGGCCCTTTGCTGGATCCTGTTCTCTTCCAGCACTCCCTCAGTCTGAACTTGTGTCAACACCTCGATTGTGATGGTTTGGAGCGAGTCTCGACTGTCAGCCATGAGAATCCTGAGAATCCTGTTGCTTTCTCCCAGGTTATCTCAACTCTTTTGTCCCTTTTTGTTTCCATGGAGATTTTAGTGTCAGTTGCTCAATTTCTACCTTTTGGTGTCAATTGTAAGAAATGTGTTTTAGAAGTTTTCCATTTCAAATCTATTTTCACAGTTCTTATTTTTATTCTTTTTTATCTTTTTGCCCTTGCTGTCTGTCAGCAGGATCTGAGACAGTACATTACCATATTTCTCTTTAAGTACTATTTTAGTTTCGTGACACAAAATGTATTATTCAGTATATTTTCATTTACTATTCAATTAGTGGTTTTAATTTCCACTGTCACTTCTTCTGGGCATTAGATATTCTTTTAAGAGATGTGCAAATCGATGGAATTTTCCAGTTATTTGGAAAAGGAGTGTTGTTACTGATGCCCAGCTTAATTCCACTGCGGTCAGAGTATGCTCCGTAATTTTGATCATATGTTAAAACAACATATGGACTAACACGTGTTCAGCTTTGCTAAATAGTGGTTCAGTTATGTCGGGGTGGGTGTTCTACATATGAAAACTAGGCTATGTGTGTTCTTCACTGAATATTTAATGTCAGTTTTTACTATAAGGATTTACCAGCCCAGACTCTTTTGCTCTTTAATTTTTTTCATTACTCTGCTCACATTTGCTCTTTGTTTTTTTAGTACCTTTAACTAATTTAAAGCTCCATGATCCTGTGGTTCAGATCTGAAGTGTCCCAAGCAGGCTGTGTTTGAACACCTGTTTCTCAGCTGATGGCACTCTCCTGGGAGGTTGTGGGGCTTGCCGGTGGGTGGGTTTTTGAAGGCCACAGCTATGCCCAGCTTCTGCTCTGGCTTTCTACTCCCTAATGGCCACGATGTAAGGAGAAGCAGAAACCCCTGACACATCCCCTCCCGGGACCACGCTCCCCCTCCCCCTCCCTCCCTCCTCCTGCTTTGGTTCAGTGTTTTGTCAGAATGACAAGGTTGACTGAGCCAGGATGCTGGTGCTCACCTTTGAATCCCAGCACTCAGGAGGCAGAGGCAGGTAGAGCCCCGACTCTGAAGCTAGTCTAGTCTACACAGTGAGTTCCAGATAAGCTGGGGCTACATAGAGACAGAGACAGACTTTGTCTCAAAGCTTAAAAAAAATTTAAAAAAAGATAAGTTGATTGATACAATGAAACAATAACCGAACACTTCTCGCCTTAGACTCCAGCTAAGTCTCATTTTCTCAAATACATGAACAGACTTATTGTTGGCACTACATGTGAAAACACATGGAAACATGTGAAGCCCTGGGCAGTGTGTGTTCCTTAGAGACTGCTGTCTTTCACCTCTGGAAGCTGGCCTGAGCTAGAGCCTCCAGGTGGCCTCTGGACAGGAACTGGGAAGCTTAGGGCTGGATGTCAGCGGGTGACAGGGCAAGTCTGTGTTCAGTTTTCCTTGCAACTTCTGTTTGTCCCTTTGGGACATCAACTTACTTCCAGACATTAACTATTCTTCCTCCTTGACAAACTGTGCATGTTAGTTTTTGCACTCCAGACTTGTCTGCAAAATGTTCTGTTTGGTGCCAGGAGAGATGTCTCAGTAAAGTACTTGCCTTGCCAGCACAGGGACCTGAGTTCGGACCCCCAGAACCTGCAGGACTTTGAGAACAGTGTTATCAGAAGTCTAGAATGTCCCAGTGAAGTTGTTGCAAAAGGCCTTAAAAAGGCATTACTGGAAACAGCTTATACGGGGCCCTTCTTAGATGGGAGGAGAATAGCAAATGTGATGAGTGGGTGACTTAGCTGGGGAGGTGTCTGTGCGGGGGGGGATGCTGAGCAAGCCATAAGGAGCAAGCCAGTAAGCAGCACCCCTCCATGGCCTCTGCATCAGCTCCTGCCTCCAGCTTCCTGCCCTGCTTGAGTTCCTGTCTTGCTTCCTTCAGTGATGGACTACAACATAGAAATGTGAGCCAGACTGTTTTCTCCCCAACTTTGCTTTTTGCTCGTGGTGTTTTGTTGTAGCAGTCAAAACCCCAACTACCTGAGAAACAGCATTCAAGTTTGTCTTCCTGCACCCACATTCCACATACCTGTGTAACCCCAACCATATACACACACATGCAAACACAGAAATAAATCAGTAAATAGAATAAAAGTTGTGCTCAGCTTCCCACATACTGCTTAGAAGAATACCACCTCTCTTCAAAGAACCAAAGACAGACTTGCCTCTGAGGTATAAGTTCCGTGTGTTATCACTTGTCATGTATAAACATGTGCATCCCAGGCTTTCCAGGTCTCAAGGGGTAGCTCAGTTGAATTAGACAACTAGTTTTCCTTGGCCTTTGTTAGTACTCTTAGCTCATGAATTTTAAGCTGAGAGGACTATCTCAACTTACCAGAGTAATAGCTCAGCAAACACAGCCTATGTTTGGAATTATGGCAGATGTGTGATATTATTGTTTGTCTCGTTCTCCAACTTTTAGAGTACTTGCTATACTGCTGTGGATCTCAGCAGCTATGTCTCCTATCGATGACACGCCGTCAGAAAGCCCTAGAATGCATCAGTAGCTTTAGGACCTACGGTTCGTAGAAGCTGGAGGAGACACACAGAGAGAATGCTTGTAGGAACCTGCAGGACTTTGAGAACAGTGTTATCAGAAGTCTAGAATGTCCCAGTGAAGTTGTCGCAAAGGGCCTTAAAAAGGCATCACTGGAAACAATTTATACGGGGTCCTTCTTAGATGGGAGGAGAATAGCAAACATGATGAGTGGGTGACTTAGCTGGGGAGGCATCTGTACGGGGGGGATGCTGCTACACACGACTTCAAGGTTGCCTATAGTGAAAACAGAAAGGAGATGAACACAGTGGGCAGAGTTCTGAGACGATGCCACAATCTCAGCGCACCTCCAGCACAGCACCAATCACTAGGATGCATGGGATTTTACAGGAGTAATTAAAGTCCCTAATCAGTAACTTTGATTTGACAAAAAAAAAAAAAAAAAAAAAAAGATTATCCTAGTGGCCTTGACTTATTCAAGTGAGTGCTTAACAGGGACCGTCCCATTTTGTGGAGGGGGAGGCTGCAGAGATGGCTTAATTGATGAAGAGCTAGTTGAACAAGTATGAAGACCTGAGCACAATCCCCGATACCCAAGTAAAAGTCCAGACAATGGGGTGCACATTGTAACCCAGTGCTGAGGAGGAGAGGGAGGCAAATCTTGTGGTTCTGTCAGTCAGTGTAGCTGGGTCAGGCAAGACCAGGTCTGAGTGAGAGACCCGCTCTCAAAACAGAGGTGGATGGCTACACTCAACATTGACCTCTGGTCTCTATGAACACATGAGCACACACACGGATATGTAGGAATTCAAGGAGCGTATCCAAATGGCTTGAGATTGTGACTTTCTTAAAAACCCTCATGTAAAAGGATCAAACTTCAATATGACTCATTCCAAATCTAGAGAAAATTAAAAAATTCTGTTCTGATGAAAGCATTGTCCCCCAACTAATGAAAGCATTAGTTGGAACTAACAACAAAAAACAATTGACCATTTCCGAGGGGTGGAATTAAGCGGCTGCTAAGCCGTCTGATGATGAGTACCAGGTGTTTTCCCAGAGCTGCTCTGGACTAGTGCGTGTTGCCCACTCTCAATCTTCCAGTATCTTCCTCAATTCTTTCTCTCCCCTTCTGAGTCTGGTGCCAAGAGTAAGCCAAATAGCTTGTGTTTTGCTTCAAAGCTCTGTTGCCTGAAGCGTTACTGCTACTATGACGTAGTAAACCTTCCACTCCAGATCAGTGTTCTGACTTAGGTGCTCCTGGGGTTACTGAAGATTTCTTCAAATGTAAGGGAAGGAAGGGGAGAAGGACTGGGAAGGAGAGCTGAGCAACTGCCTCCTCCTCTTGGCTTCTGTCGTCCCCATCCTCAGGTGGAAGCATATATGTGTGAGATTGAGCAGTGTGTGAACACATACACATGGCTGTCGTGATTTACTTGAGCATACACCTCACGTGCATTTTATGGTGAGATTAGACATCACCCAAACCTTTAGACACTTAAGCAAACGTCCACTTCAAAGTCTTTGTTGAATTCTCTCTACTGGAAGACCTTTGTCCTTTTGTAATTAACCCACTTCCCTGATTTAAAAGAAAAATACAGAGAGCTCTGTTACCAAATACACAGGTATGAAGAAAGGAAAGTACAGCCCAGACACCACGTAAAAACGGTTCACAAGCTGCGCCATCCGCATGGTGTCTGTTCCGCGCTTCAGTCACTCAGCGGCTCCAGACAGTCAGCGCTCAGGCATTAGACGTTCACACGTCCTTACTAGCATGGGATCAACCTCTGTGCAGATGTACACAAAAGAAAAGAAAACATCATAAAGGCTCATAAAGGCACATGTGGACTGACCAATCTGCATACTGCCTCCTCCCACTTCACCGGAAAGTATGCACTTTCATAAGTGTGTGTGTGTGTGTGTGTGTGTGTGTGTGTGTATGTGTCTCTCTGTCTCTCTCTGTCTCTCTCTCTGTGTATGTGTATGTATGTCTCTCTGTGTCTCTGTCTCTCTGTCTCCATGTGTATGTCTCTCTGTGTCTCTGTGTCTCTGTGTCTCTGTCTCTCTGTTCTCTGTGTGTCTGTGTGTGTGTCTCTCTCTGTCTCTCTATCTCTCCGTCTCTGTGTGTGTGTGTCTCTGTCTCTCTCTGTCTGTGTGTGTGTGTGTGTGTGTGTGTGTGTGTGTGTGTGTATTTTCCTTCCCTGGGGGACATCGTTGGGTTTTCACCACTCATAAATTATCAGGTTATTTCTCACTTATGGCGTAAATATCAGTCTGCTTGGTATATGTACCCACACATCAGCTGAGACTGAGGAGAGCTAAATTTACAAACATTAAATCAATAAGCATGTGTGAATGGATAACCAGCGTGACATCCCTTAACTGAATAAGGCCACAGCATTACAGTTCATCATCTGTTTTGCAACTTCTAAAGTTCTTTTTTCTTCTAATTTTGTAGTGTTGCTAGAAGTCAAATGACTAACTTCCTTCTATCAGAAGAGAACAATGTACCTCAGACTAGGAAAGGAGAAATTATCCCAGGAGATAAAGCCACCATCATTCCAAGTGCTGCAACCATTGGAAGATATCGTATTTGTAAAGAGGAAATGATACTTGCAGTTTGTTTAGCTTGTTGCTGTTAACGAGAAGTCCTGGAACAGGCAGGACCGACAGATGTCTCCTGTGAAAATACCAATTCTGCAGATGGAGAGTGCGGAGGTATGCAGAAACAAATGAATAAAAATAGCATTTCCTCTCTGCACCCTGTCCCAGGGCTCCCCTAAAACATGTCTCTGCGGCGCTGAAGGCAAACTGACAATCCCATTTCATTAGGAAGTGTCTTTCTGTAGAAGTACCCACTCCTGGCGTGGGAAATCATTTTACATTAACTAAAAATAGTATCATGGCAGATAGACAGCTTGCCGCAGATGAACTATCAATGTCCAGAATGTTTCCTGAGGGCCGTGAACTGTAGGAAGCACAACAGATGACCGATGTTCGTGACTGCCATGACATCATAGAAGCTGTGGCCTGATTGCTCCTATGCAGATGCAGACAAGGCGAGAGCTGGAGGAAGCCAAGCTGCCAGGAAACACCCAGCAGTCTCTGCAGGTGGAACTGGAAGGTGTGGGATGTGGTAATGAGAGGGAAGGAAGGGGCCATGGCATTCACTGGAAGACAGAACAAATCGCCCGGAGAGGACTGGGGACCCTGGAAGTGCTGTGTTCTCATTCATCCCTTTCCCCATTGTGTAGACCAACCCTCCACCACCTATTCTGATATAAATACGGATTGATCCCACCACTCTATCCACCGTGTGTGGAGATGTGGGTTTTTTACTTGGGATGTGAATAGGCAAGAACTCACACTGACACGTGCCACACAAGGAAATCTGTGTCGAAACTCTAGAAAAAAATAGTGCAGTCCATTTACACAGGCGTGGATAATGCAATGTATGAATGAGACCAGAAACCTGAAATGGGAAGTTCATAATGAGGAGAGCATGTGGTCCCTGTTAAAAATGCAATGATTTAGGAAAGACAAGAAAATCAGAAAAGGAAACGTGAATATCAAAATAGATTATGTGAGTATATGAATGTCAAAAATAATAAAAGCAAAACTCAAATTACATTTTCAAAGAGACTCGGGAATGTATTTAAAGGCTATGCATGATTTAAAATCATGCGATGTCTCTGGAAGGACACGTTAAGCATTAACAACTGGTGTGTCTGTAGGGCCGGGAACCAGATGAGAGGGAACTTAAGTTTTACTGTAATTTAATATTCAGAAGGTCTGCCTATACATCAAGAACTGGCTAGGTGTAAAAGGAACAATAAGAACACAAAAAGACAGTATAAAATAAAAATATCATTCATCAACAATACTTTTGATAACAGAACATATGCAAGGAAACAAAAAATACCACTTGCATGGAATTGACTTTTAAAAATACCTGTGGCCTGGAGAGTTGGCTCTGCGTTGAAGAGCACTAGCTGTTCTTGCAGAGGACCGAGGTTTGGATCCCAACATCCATATAGTGGCTCACAGCCATCTATTACTCCAGTTCCAGGTGATCCGATGCCTTCTCCTGACCTACAGTGGTCACCAAACACACACACAGTGCACACAAATTCAGTCAAAGCCTCATACACATAGAATAAAAATAAACCTTTTAAAAAGCAGGAAAGATAGTGGAACAAGACGGAGCCGAGTAAGATCCACTCCAAGTTGAACAACTATTTGTGCACCAAAAACCTGCTGAAGAGATCAACAAGAGACCACAGTGCCTGTTTTGAATGAAACCAAATGTTGGAACAGCCCATGCCACTCCTCCCTCAGACTCAGGCATGACTCAGCTTATCATCATCCAATCTCCACCATCAGCCACTTCAATGGAAAGTAGCATAGCTAGCACCAAACCAGTCCTCACGCACGGGACTCTAGAACCATCTCCTGCACACTATACAGGTGTCTGAGTCTTGGTGGAATGGATGCCTACTCTGACCTGCATCACCACAAGCTGTGGTATGGACTTCATTGTGCTCCTGAAATTTTGCAGACCCTCACAGCTGTGAGACTCAGGCATAACCACTTTAGCACTAGCCCAGGTAGGCAAGAGGCTGCCTTTATCTATACTACCCTATCCCTGGCAGCATGAGCATCACAGAAGGTTCCACTCATTGGGAATGGGAAGGGTGACAGAGTTCCAGAGTCTGCCAGGAACTTAGTGCCAGGCTTATGAGACCTAATACTCATAAGTTCTTATCAGCCTCTCCACCCAGGCCTACTGCAGAGACAGACCCCACCTCTCCACCCATGCCTACCTGCAGAGAGGCAGACGACTCCAACACAGCTCCGCTATCTGGAAAGACAGTGGCGTCAGTCTGCTGGACTTCTCTTTTGGCTAGTGTAATGTGATTCGTGCTCACAGACCGCAAGTGATCTGGGTCTCTTTTTACAGCACTTTGGACCCCCGCGTCTACATCAGCAGTGTACCATCCATAACTGCGTGGGCCTTGTTTCTACACAAATGCTGTACTGGTCTAGAAGGTACCATGACTGAGCTCAAAGCAGGCTACTTGAACATACATAATTGGAAGACAGGAAAGAGAGTAAATAAGAACAAAGCAAGCTTGGGACATTGGCACAGTAGTAAAAGAGCAAATTTTCAGGTTACTGGGCTTCAAGAAGGACTTGAGAATGAATGGCAAAGGAATCAAAAGCTTCTTCAGTGAAATAATCACAGAAACCCCCCAGGCCTAGAAAGGACACAAATGTCTAGGTACAGGAAAATCAAAGACATCAGCCATACTTCGTTCAACCACGTCCACCCCGAGAGAGCTTATGATCAATCTTTTAAGGTAAAGATGAAGACAGGATTCTCTCGGCCTCAATAAAACAGTCATATAGGGATGTTCCAATTAACCTGACAGCAGACTTATCAGCAGAAACTTCACAGGCCAGGAGAGAGGGGAGTGAGATTTTTCACAGCTACGAAGAGGAAAAAAAAAACAAAACCGTCAACTGAGAATATCTTACCCCACAAGGTTATAATTTTAGAAATGAAGGAGAAATGAAGACAGTCCCAAACAAAAACCAAGAAAGTGTATATCCATCAGACCTTTTGTTCTACAAAAAATTCTAAAATATGACAAATATCAAGGAAGTTTTAAAAACTTAAATACGTAGATAAATGGGATGATAATCTAAAGTAAAAAACAAACTGTACATAGCAAAGACGGTAACAGAGTGAATAGGCGGCCTACAGGAGGATATGTTCAAATCATATATCTGACCAAGAGCTGGGGTTCAGAATGTGTAAGAAGCCCCCCAAACTAGAGCACAGAATACCAAAAGCAAAACCAGAAAGGTCAACTAGTGTGCGATAGATCTAAATAGGAATTTCTCAAAAGATGATCTACAGATTGACAATACATGGGGAAAATGCTCGGCATCACTGAGACCAAGGAACAGGGAATCAAACCATAAGGCTTCATTACCCCAGGGAAATGGCTACCATAAAAAAGATTAAGCCATCAAGGCTAGACAAGCTAAGCTTGTTGGAGGAAACGGGCCCCAGTGGCAGATAAAACAGTCAGAAACACACACTACAACTTTTAGGAGTCCTACGGAACACCAAGCCAGACTTTAAAACATATGTAGGGGCCACGTGGGCTCTGTGTCTGCTGCTTCAGGCTCTGAGAGCCCCTAAGAGTGCTGGTCACTTGACTCCAGAGGGCTTGTTCTCCTGGTGTCCTTGACCACTCTGGTCCCTGCAAATCCTTCCTTCCTCTTTTCCATGGGGTTCCCCAAGCTTCACACATGTTTGGCCCATCTTATTATGCCCTGAGAAGCCAGCTTTCTTTTCTGAGGGGAAGGGGGGTAGATTTGGGGGAGAAGGAAGAAGAGGGGAGCTGGGAGGAGTGGAGTTAGGGAGTCAGGATGTATAAGAGAAAAAAATAAACTATATATATGTATATATAGATACGTGTGTGTGTGTGTGTGTGAAGCCAAATGTGTGACTTGGGAGGCTGAGGTTTTAGTTCAGTCTGGGCTGCAGAATAAAGACCCTGTTTCAAGAAAACAAAGGAAGGGGTTATGGGGGAAAGCAGAGGAGAAGAGAGAAGGGGTTGGGGTTGGGGGTAGAAAAGAAGGAAATAAAAAAATAAAGCAAGTCCATAAACAAATAAACAAAATAATTAAGAAATTCTGGTTGAAGATGTGGAGAAAATGGAGCCCTTGTATATTATTGTTCAAAATGTATATTAATAAAGAAGTGGTGAAAAACATATTTAAGTTCCTCAAAAAATTAAAAGTAGAACTACCATCTGACCAAGGAATCCTACTGATAAACATATTTCACTAGGAAATAAAATCAGTATATCCAAGGGACATGTCTATTTCCATGTCCATTCAAAATGGTAGAGAAATGGCCAAGAAATGTAACCAACCAGCCATCAGCTGATGAACAGATACAGGAAACGTAGCACACATAGGTGATGGGATATTATCCATTCACAAAATGGGTAAGATTCTGCTCTCTGTGACATGGTCTGACCTGGAGATCCATAAAGTTCAATGAAATCCAGGCAAGACAGACAAGTACTATGTGATCTCATTCATATGTGGAATTTACTCTTCTTTTAAAAAATAATGTCTCCCCATGGAGCCCTCCCACCAGCATGTAGACCTTACTTTGTAGGCCGGGCTGGCCTCTAACACACCTAACTCTGCCTCCTGAGTACTGGGATGAAAGATGTCTGGTAATCTGGGAAATTTTAAAAAGCTTATACCATAGAAAGTGAAGGTAGAATAGTGGTTTCTAGACACTGGGAGAGTGGTGGGAGATACAGGGGGTAGAAGATCAGATAGTACTAAGCTACAGTTAGGTGGAGCAGGAAGTTCTGATATTTGCACAGCAAGGTGACTACAGATAATCGTGTATGACATGTACAAAACAAGAGGAAAGAACTTCGAAAGTTTCCACCTTAAAGTAGCGATAAGCCTTTGAGGAGATAAATATGTTTAACGTGATTTAAACATTATGCAATGAACAGAACACATAGATTGAAATGTAACGTAATGTCTTATTAATGTATGTAAGCTGGCATTTTATGGATTAACTAATAAAATGAAGAAAGCAGAGAAAGATAAGGGACATTATTAAAGATATTAGAAGACAGCATCCTGACATTGAAATTGCCTTTGAGGATGGAGATATGGCCCAAAGGTAGGGCTCTTGTGAGACATTTGTGAGGCCCTGGGTTTGATCCCAGTGCCATCAAACCCTTTAACAGCCCCCCTTTCTGCTGTTCTAAAATATAGATCCAGGTGACTATAATTATAAAACTATTACTGCATGGGTGGCCCTATAGCACGTAAGGATGAAAATAATAGTACAGATAGAAAAGAGCATCCAGAGAGGAGTCAGGCCAACGGAAACGTAAAGTAGAACGCTTTTCGTGAAGGCTGCACTTAAGAGATTCTAATGTTGAAGGAAGAAAAGGCCCACAAATAGATATAAATCAGGACATTTCAGTCTCCAAATATGGAGAAAACATACTTTCACATAAGAAAAAAACACACTACTTTTGAAGAATGAGTGTCAGACTAGTAGAAGAAAATGCCTTCAAACCTCTAAGGAAATGTAGGAGATGTAGGAGAAACTTGCCTGCAGGGAAGGAGAATATTGAAGACAGGGCCCAGAGATGAGAAGACATGTGGTAAGAGAACCCTGCTGGCTTTGTGTTCCCAGCCTGCAGCTCCCTCCTGAGGTCCAACAGCAATTCAACTTTTGCTTTGAGTGCAATGAACCCCTCCCCTCTCTCTCTCACCTCCTTCTCTTTCCTCTCTTACATTTCCTCCTCCTTTCTCTTTCTGTCTCCTCCCTCTTCCTCTTCATCAGATTTCAGTGAGCCATCACAGAGAACCTGAAAACTTCACAGCCTGGACCATCAGACAGATTCCCATAGTTGAGATGATGGATTTCTGGCCTGAGTTGACTCACACATTATCCCAAACCAAGTTCTGAACTGAAAGACAAAAGGAGTCAGGCAAACAAAGAAGAATCAGTTTCTGGTTGATGTTAAATGTAAATATATTTATATTTATAAATGGTATAACTTATATATGTACTAAGGAGCTTTCTAACACTGAACCCCAGAATTTGACCAACTCATTACAGGGAAGTTGTGGCCTCTACCTGAAAAGGCAGAACCTTTACCCCTAAGCTTACCTTTGAATGAAAGGAAACCAGTCACATACTGTCTGCAACCAAACAAGTTCCAGAGTGGAAAAGAAGAGAATACATAAGACCATGCCTGGTCTTAAAATTACTAATCAGGTAGGACAGTCAGCCTTTTGCTGGGGATGAGGAAGGGGTTTGAGGGCAGCAATGCTGTGAAAATGGGCATCCGTCTGCAGACTGGGACCCGTGTGGAAGAAATATCCTGTTGTGAACCCCTAACGCTGGTCCAACATTAGTGTTTTATTTTTTGTGCACAGATGTAGACATCCTTCATCTACTCTAAAGCAACAGCAAGTCTGCCACTGTGGAAAAATTCAGCTCATAAGGGAAAAATATCAGAAACATCCTTTAAAATGGACCCTAGAGTAGTGTAGGAAGTTGACACATAGTCTTGACAGAAACTTCTCTGTGTCTCTTTTGTGAGTTATAGGCGGTGATCTTATCTATACCAGAGGCCTTTATAACCTTGACAATAGCACAATCAATTCTGAGTTACCAAATGTAGCTCTTGGCCAGGGACTTTTTGTAAAGGATTGCTTCATTGTGTCTCACCTGCTGTGGCTAAGATACTGTGACACATGCCTTCTGTAATAACGACGAGGTTCCTGTAGAAGTCATTCCTCCATGAGAGAGAGCTCATGATGGAAGCTTGTTAAAAGCGTTGTCATCCTGTTTGAGAACTCACCACACACTGATTTTGAATTCAAGATGTTAATATGATGCACTGCCCCTGAGGAAAAATGGATCAAAGCTTGTCAACCACATACCCACATAACGATGGCTATAGTCAACAAAGACAAAATGTAAGATGTGGTCTTATAAGACTGCGGTGCCCAGTGATGTCATAGTTGCCTTCCTTTGTGCAGAAGTAATACATGATGCTCTCACAATGATAAAATCATCTATGAATGTCCTTTTGAGAATGTACCCCTGTTGTTGACAAAGCATTACTGCTTTTGACATTGAAGCTCATACAGTAGAAGTGGCTTTGCCACAGTCTGGGCGCTGTTGGGAGAGGTATTAAGAGATAAATATACACACATACTAGAATTAGATATTGTTCTTCCAGCCTATTTATAAGACCGAGATAATGATAATGAGGCATAAATGTTTAATTTGCAAATCAGTCAATCTAATCGGAGTATAGGCTCATCTTTACATAAAGCACCCAAGAGGCTTGTGATCAGCACCATTTCTAAAAGTAATGTTATTGAGTGAATAAGAGATCCCTCCCTACCCCCTTTAATGAGACAAAAAAGTTTCCTAGCATGCCCAATTTAGTAGTGAAAATGAGATTTGTCTTTATTGGTGAGAAATCTGAATGCCTTCTGATAATTGTTGTTCGCATTGTTCAGAGTAATTAATTGCGATAGACAACCCCTAAATCTCTCGGGTTTAACACAATAAGAGTTTATTTCTTATTCCCATCACAGCCCAATATTGGCCAGGCAGAACTCCATCGACAGTGACATCTGGAACACACTCTCCCAGGTTGCATCTATTGGGAGGCAGAATGATGGAAAGTGCATACCGGCTCCAACTTGCCTCAGCCTGGAAGACAGACAGAGGCCATTGGTAAACTTAAGTAATCTGGCTCTAACCTAACTGAGAGCATAAATGAGAAGTGGATGATGAAGATATAAGCTCATTTTAGGAGGAAAAAGAAATACCTAAATTAACATCGCCTTCATTGTGATTATTAAAGGCATCTCCACAGAGAGATCATGTATTTTGTAAACAGTTGCTGCCACAGGAGCTAAGAATGGATCTTGGGCCTAACTCCAAATGAACAGTACTTTATTTTAGCAAGGCAGCCCTACTGCATTCAGATTCTACACTTTAAAGTCTAAATATCTATAAGCCAAGTAGACAGCAAAGTACCTAAATTAATGTTCAGAGATTCTGGAACAAACTTTTTTTTCTCCTTGCTAAATTTGTTAAAGATAGCTCGTTTCGAATGTAGACTTATTTACAATAAGTCATTTAATTTCTGAGATTCATCAGGTAGCACTCTAATATTGATTCTGCTTTCATCAGCATTTGGAAAATCGTTGAAAATACCTCTTAAAAGATCTCCCTATACCATTGTTTAAGAATTATTTGAAGATTTTCTAGTTGAGACAGATAGTACCACTCAGCAGTAACATAATGAGCACACGTAAGTCTGTTGATGCTCTCCATGAATCATAAATCCCAAGACTTTGGCCGACGGAGCCTGTGGACACTTTCCCAAGCCCGTCAGATGGCCATGATGCAGCCAGAGAAGCAAGCTGTCCCATTGTGGGAGCCACGGATCACATGGGCAATGGAACCACAATGCACACTTTACTGTGCTTTGAGATAGAAGCAAGATTCTCAGAACAGGAATGCTAAGAAGTCTTTTAGTACTCAGGTTTTGTGCTTGAGATTGTATTCATTCTTACTGAAGACAGACTTGTCCTTTTATGTTCCCGTTTGCTTTTAGAAAAGCGTTGTCTATGTTCGTTTAGAAAACAGCAACACGTGTAGACCACTGTTTTAGAAATGCTATGGCTATTTGTTTTCAGGAAAGTCAATGGCACCCCGACCACTATTCTGGTGCGTGTGTGTGTGTGTGTGTGTGTGTGTGTGTGTTGTGCATATGGAAAACAAAGGTAGTCATCATGCATCTTCTTCAATTGCTCTTCACCTTATTTACTTAGGCAGGGTCTCCTAGTGAAACCAGGGCTTGCCAATTCATTGAGTCCAGCTAGACAGCTTGAGGGACATCTCCTATCTGCATCTCCTAAGCATTGAGGTGTAAGGTAGGCCACCACATCTGCCAGGCATTTATGTGGGTGCTGGGATCTCAGCCAATTCTTCATGCTTGCTTGCATAGTAAGTGCTTTATCCATTGAGAACTTTCCCCAGGCCCAATTTTAAAATTAATTTTAATAGAGAAAAGCTAACAATTTTGTGCTGTCAGTTGAAAGGCGGAGAATACCATTAAGTTCCTGTAGATTATCTGCGTTTTAAGAAACTGCTGCTGTGTTCAAAACTCACATGAGCCTGCTACATGCATGTGATGCTTTGTCTTTGAGACTTCCTTTCTTCAACTATGAAAGAAGGAGAATGAGATCGTGTGCCTCACCTATGCCCTGTGCTGAATAGTTAGATTGTCTCCATAAATAGTTGAATGTCATTTAATTTTGCAGTTAAGGTTAATATTTACTTTGCACCAGAATGAGAACGCTGACCTAGGCGCTGTCCATGGTTCTGAGACTAGTGATGTGACAGTGCAGACCATCTAAGTGGCTGGCTTGGATCTATCAGGGAGATGGTCTTCTGTTAAATCAGGTTCTACACAGGCGGGTTATCACTAAGACTAGAGTGAAGTGGCGTCATTCACAATTTGCTTCACACTAATGTTATGATGGAATTAATTGTTCACTGTTACCAAAGCAGCTTATAAAAGAAAACATTTAATTGGGGGCTTGCTTACAGTTTCGGAGGGTTAGTCTGTGATTATAATGGCAGGCAGGAAGACATGGTTCTGAGAAGTAGCTGAGAGCTTATATTTCATCTGTAAGATGGAGACAGAGAAAGAGAGAGACTGGGCTTGATGTGGGATTTGGAAACCTCAAAGCCAGTGACACACTTCCCCCAACACGGCCACACCCCCTAATCCTTCCTAAGCAGTCCACCAACTAGAGACTAAGCATTCAACTGTATGAGCTTAAGGGATCAGTCTCACTCAAACCACCACAGCCATTTAGCTAGACAGTTGTTTCGACTGGTTTCCTCCTCCATGAGTTTTAATTGAGCAAATATTCTTTTTCTGTATACACCTTAACCTTTGAAATTAAACATTATGAGAATTTCTTTGTTGATTTTTTAAATGATATTGTCTTATCAAAAACTAAAGGGCCAACTTTAGTTGCTTTTATTATATAGTTACCTTTATTGCTCTTCACCACCATGGACTAGCTGTTGAAAGATACAAACAAGCAAGAAGTTTTCTCACTGAAACGTATAAAAGACACAGCACCTTTTTACTTGAAGTGCTTCTGAATTATATAATGAAACAGGTGTGATTCCATTTGGCTGGTATGGGAATCATGGCAATAATGTAAAATGCAGCTATTCCGTATAAAACTTTTCCTGCCAGCACGTCACAGCCAGGATTTTATCTGCTACATTAATGGTAAGGGGGATGAAGATCAAGAGTTGAGCAGATCATGAGGAGGTCATTTGACCAGAAACAAGGACTCAAATAAGCCTTCCAGATATGTACTGGGTAAGGAATACGAAATCAAATGATGAGTTTCAAAATTAAAATGGCTGGGAGTGTGGTCCCGTGGCACAGCATGTGTTCAGCATACGCAGGGCTCTGGTTTGATTCCCCAGCCCCACAAACCAATGAATCTGCTAATTCTATCTGGATGAAGATGCAGGGAGAGGAATGTTAATGGGAAGTAATAAAGACCAATGAGAGGGAAAGGGAAGTGTGGTCTGATAATGCGGGCGATGGAGGCTTGCTCCTGTTTCTAGCACACAGGTGAATGGCTTGCCTTAGGAGTGAGGATAGACACACCACTGTCTTAGTCACGTAAGTGGTAAAAACGACCACTTGCTCTCTCTCCAAGTTTGTCTTGTATCTGTGAGAATAGCACTATCCCTGGAAGAGCGCAAGGAGGCACCGTCTGAGACACAGTGGGTACTCATTATTTGACAGTGGCTTCATGTTTGAACCACAAACGAGCAATCACAATCTTCAGTTCCTTTTCCTGGATTTGCATCAAAGTTCTAGGAGGAAGTCAGATTTGGGACTGGTAAAACTTCTCCTGTTATGCCGATGTCAAAATCCCCCAAGTTAGATCACACTATCTACAGCCTCGTCTCCCTTTCTACATGTTTAAACACAAAAATTTAAATGTTCGTGAAAGTAAACTCACTATTAAGCTCATTTAATCTGATAGATACCCTGTCTGTGTTACATTCAGTTATTAACTTACTGTGATAATATAATAGTTGATAACTTGCTACTTATAGAACAATAGCCAATATTTTTAAGATATTATACCTATTCTATAATTTTATTTTGTGTTTTACTCACCTTTCATGAGAATAAAAACAGGTGAGTTGTTATTCCTCTGACTTGCATCTTCTTCCTAGAACTTGGAGATGTTGGTGGCATACACAAGTGTTTGCTAAATGAATAAATAAATATACAGCTTTCTAAGCAAGAATATAACTTATCTTCATCTTGTGCTCTTACATGCTCACTTTGCCTAAAATAATATCAGCCCCATTGATCACTACCTTACAGAATCAGATACAAATTCAAATAATGACCAAGAAAATGACTATTTAAATGGCATAGATAAATTTGTATAAAGACATGAACTCTCAAAGGTGACTCCAGAAGAAATAGAAAATATAAACATCCTACAAGACATTGAATTAGTAATATTAAAACTTCCCACAAGAAAATCCCAAGCTTAGATTTTATTTTGGTTAGTCCTATAAAGTAATTATTCACACCTTTCAGAGCCTTTCAAAAATAGAAATAGAGAGCACAGTTTCTTATTCATGAAGCCAATATTATTCTGGAGCAAAAACAGGCAATAGGAATAATAACAAGCTGAATACACGTAAAAAGATTGTACAATATGACCAAATCAGTGTGACTCCAGAAAAGCAAACTGGTTCAACATACAAAATCATTTTAATATAGAAATATATAATGCAGAAATGGTATATAAATGATACAAATATAATATTGTATATTATTATATATAATAAAATCAGTTAATGGTTATTATGGTTGGTTTTAATATCAACTTGCCACGAATTAAAATAAATCACTTGAGTAGGAACCCTCACCTGAAGAAGTGTTCTGACTGCCTTGATTGACTTGGGAAGATCCACCCTAACTGTGGTTAGCACCTTTTGGTAGCAACCCAGATTAAAAGAGCATGGCAGAAGGAAGATTATCTTACCTGTGGCTCATGGGCCTGCTGCTGCTGCTGCTGCTGCTGCTTATGATGGTGATTATGGTGATGATGATGATGATGATGATGATGATGATGATTTTGATGATGATTGTGATGGTGATGGTAATGACCATGATGGTGATGATGATGATGGTGATGATGGCGATTCCTCTGCTGGTATCAGAACCAAGCATTTATCATGGACTAGGAACCTTTGGATCTCCAGGCATCTTCTTGGCATCTGGATCCAGATTGGAACTGCTGAGGAGGCTTCCCATTTTGTGGACTGAGCTACTACCAGTTGCTGGGCTGCCCCCAGTAATAGAAAGCCAAAATGAACTACTCCAATTGCACAAGCATCCAGCCTCAAGGATCAAGTAGCAACTAGATTCTCAGCTCTCAGGTGTGACTGCTGCTGTTACTATTTTAAAGCTGAATTAATATTATTTCATGTATATTTTCACCCCATCTCTTCTGTTCCTCTAGGGAACCCAGATCAATACAACACCATATAGTAAATCATAGCCTAAAAGAAAGCCCCACAAGATCAAATGTGCATCGCACAACAGACGCAGGATCAGCATCTAATAAGTTCCACCTTTCCATGATAAACACACTTTTCCACACATTAGGGATCAGCTGTACACACCGCCTTATGGGGTGATCTTTGCTTGCATTGATAAACAGGTTCACTTAGGGTGAAAATGGGCATAGTTAAAAGAAGAGAATTTAATTCAGGCCCAATACTCTATAATAATGTCTGAATGCCACATCTACCTGATAAAATATTCCATGGAAATATCCACAGCCAAGGATTCCTGAACCTGGCGTGGTCCAGTCTTCTATGTAGAGTCCATTTCCAGAGATCTGATGCAGCCACCTAGACCCACTAAGACCCACATTATAAAGGTCTTGAGTTCCTCCCCAAATAATGACATGATCAAAGAGGGAAGGTGGGGCCTGGAAGGAGGAGTCCTCTGCTCTCACATTTTATTTTAGTTAATTAACTAATTAGGTATGGTACATTGTATGCATGTGTGTATGTGGATGGGCATGCCCACATTGCATCTATGGATGTTAGAAGATGTCTCTTATCACTCTCTATCTTATTACCTTGCAACAGGGTCTCTCACTGAACAAAAAACTCACAGTTTAAGCCAAGCTAGCCAGTCATCAAGGTCCTGGGATTGGTCTGTCTCTGCCCTACCAATAATGTATCGCAGGTTCAGGTAGGTAGTTATGCCTCATTTTTTGTTTTTGCTTTGTTTTTTTTTTTGTTTTTTTTTTTTTTTTTTTTTTTTTACATGATCTCATTGTATAGCCCCGGCCAGCTTGAAACTTACTTTATACACCAGACAGGCCTTGAACTCACAGAGTTCTGTTTGCCTCTACCTCCTGCATGCTGAAATTAGAGAAGTGAGCTGCCACATCTAGCCTATGCTAAGCTTTTCATGCAGGTCCTTGGGATCCTAATTCAGATCCACATGCTTGTATATTCTTACGCACTGAGCTATCTCTCCAGCCCCTCACACTTCAGAATTTGCAAATTTTCATTGTAAACTATTCAGATATTACATTCAAATGTGTAGCTAAAATCAGAATGTTTTGTGTGTGTGTGTGTGTGTGTGTGTGTGTGTGTGTGTGTGTGTGTATGTGTGCAGTTTGTAATTTACAGGACAAAAATAACTCTTGTACCAATATAATTTAGTATTCAAAAAGACCAAGATTGTTTGTTATTACTTTAATGCCCAGAGAAGTGCTTCGTTTGAGTATACTGAAGGACACATACATCTTTTGAGTGTCAAATATCATATGCCTGCATCTTTTCCAGGTCCCTAACCTGTCATTATATGAAACTTTTATGACCACTTGCAGACAAAGGACAACAGCACAGAGAGAACAGAGAAAAGTTCAGGAAAGAGCAGATCAGCAGTTTAAGGTCAGCTGAGAAATTCAACTCTGAGGCCTGAGGTTGCTGAAGGATGTGGATTCGGGTGCCATTGAAATGAGTGAGTCATAAATATGAACTTCAAGATCCTTGGTTCCTGCTCTTACTGGTGCTGACTCTGCGTCCGCCATAAGCACACTACAGAATCTCATGGCCAGCACTTCATCTATGCCTGTTTCCTTACCTGAAAAACCAATCTTCTACATTGTACCTTTCTTTTATATATAACATAGCTATCAAATATTGTTAATGAAAATAATCAGGAAAGCAAACAATAGCTGTGCATTGCCAGTCAATAATAAAAATGGCATACTGAAATATAAAAAGACCATTGATACCTCCATAGCAGTACCAGCCTACCTCTGTGGACAGTGCTACCCCGTGCAAAGAGTCATTTTAAATACCCCACATACTTAGTTTCTTCTTTATCCTTTTAGAACCCCAGGAGTTCCATATCGTATTGATAAAATTCAGGGAATTTTACATCACACAACTGTTAGGACAAGTCCTGGCCTGGGGAAGTACTCAATAAATATGAGCATTATTATCTGGTAAACAATGTTTTTCCCTACCGTAGCAACTTGTGGGTTTGTTTTTAACTCCTTTTCTGGCTCTGTTACCTTTTCCCCGTGACATCACAAAGTACACATGCCACATGCCCCGGTAATAATGTGAAAATTTGGATACATTTAAGCCAACAAATTGTATCCTTCCTTGGGCACTTTCATCATCTATTTTTCCACTCCTTCCTGCTGATGTTTATGCCATGCTTGCCTTAGTAACACTCCTGATATCTGGATTATACATTCAGATGTACAAGCTGTATGCTCTCTGTGGGCAGCAGACAGTCTCTATGGGGCAGTGTTACAGTGAGTTAAACTTTGGAGTGACCTTCAGGCCTGAGTCTTAACTCAGCACTTACTGATGGTGAATTTGGAGTCAATCGCCAATGACAGCCTCAGTTTCCCCACCTGTGATGTGAAACCAACGAAAGTTATGTCTTCTGTATTTATCTCATTTTACAACTGTTACATTTTTCTTTTTAAAATTTTTATTAATTTTTTGAGAATTTCTTACAGAATATCTTGGTCATATTTACCCCATGTCCTCCCCTAATTTCTCCCCCCACCTCTACTGCCCCAACTTCCTGTCCCTTTTATTTATTTATTTGTAATAATCCATCAATTCTGATTAGTGCTGTCCACACTCTCGAGTGTGGAACCATCTTGCGAAGTGAAATGTGGTTGACCTGCCAGGAGCTACACTCTTAAAGAAAACTGACTCTCTATCCGGGAAGCTGTGGAATGTCGGTAGCTCCTCAGCTAGGGATGCGGAATCACAAGCCTCTTCCCTCTCCGATCGAGAAAGCTGGGCACTTCACGGATGACTCATCCAGCACTTCCACCACCTTCCACTCACTGCATGATTCTGCTAAATGGACATAGCGCAGCGGATTCCATTTTAAATGATACAGTGCGTGGAAAGGGTTTAGCCCAGTTCCCAACACAGCGGAAGGTACGCAGGGAATATGCGAGTGGAGATTGCCGTCTTTCAATAACATCGCCATTGGCCTTCCTAACATCTACCCCACCCCCTGAAATTAGTCTGAACTCATCATGATTCCACATGTCCCCTGACAGTGACTTGTTTAGAATTAGCAATTAACAACCTCCCCAAGTTCTGTGAGACAGAGGGGGAAGTTGGCTGGGGAGCTGTGGGAAAGACGACGTTCTTATTCCCAGGAAAGAGTTGCGAAACGGAGCGATGGCCCTTAGAAGATGAGGGTTGCTTCATTGTCCACTCTGCTATTCTCACATAACAGAAGTTCAGTGCCTGTGTGAGAAAATTTTAGGTTAGATGTCTTCTTCTCAGTGTGCTGATCTCAAATGCAGTACTGTAAACACAATGTAAGGTCGTGAGAGGCTGCACTATGGCAGGGTCAAGACTCCCGGAGATGTTGCATGGTTTGACAATCGCATTGTGCTCTGCCCTTTCTTTGTTTAGCATTCTGTAGCACTTGCTCACGTCTGGTTCCTAGTTTGTGATTAACAAAACCACCAAACTGTGCAACAAATGAGACTAATAAAAACTAATTCCAATTTGCAAGTGGCACTTGAAAGGTGGTCCCAGAATTCAGAGTGCAGCTTTTAGACATTTTGAAGGGAATAGATGCTTTCACAAATCTTGCCTGCAAACACAAAATCTGCTGCTCTGGGTGGCTTTTAACAACACAAACGTCAAGGAGATAAAAATACCATTTTTTATCCATTTTCCTCCTTCCCACTTGTCTCCCCAAGCCAAAAGTTTCCCTTCTATTTTCATGACTTTACTTTTAATCTAGATAAGAGAAAAAAATGTAATATTTGTCTTTCTAAGTCTGGCTTCTTTTGCTTCACAGGATAATCCCGTTTCCTCCATTTTCCTATAAATGATGTAATTTCTTGCTTCTTCAGTGCTGCATAATATTGTTGCATATGTATACTATGTGTTCTTCATTCATTCACCTGCTGATGCGCACCTAGGCTGAGACTAAACTTGGCCACTGGGAGTGGATACTCACATACTCGTTGTTTGCTGATTTAGATTCCTTCGGGCAAATATCAAACAATATTAAAGCTAGTAGTAGTTCTGGTCCTACTGGATCTCCATGCTTGCTAGACTAACTCACATTCCAGCAGTAGTGTACGAGGCTGTCCCCACTTCTCCCCTGCATCTTCATCAGAATTTATTATCACTTATTTTCTTGATGATGGCCATTCTGACTGAGGTGAGGTAGAATGTCAGCGTTGTTTACATTTCTGCTTTGGAAAGGGGATTCCAGCACTGATATTTCTCCATGAGTTCAGCTTCCTGTGCCAGCTTCCTATCAGCCTTGTGTCAGGTATCAGCTTTCTTAGAGAGAGATCTCAGACTGGATTGAGCACCTCTGTGACTCCATGGCATCTGGGCGAGCTTTATCCTAACCCCCATTGTGCTGAAGTTATTTGTTCATGCCTACCCTCTGAGTTCTGAATTCCTCACTGCAAAAGTCTGATCATCTTGATATCCTTGACATTCAACATGAGACCCAGAGCAATGCAAATAAACACCTGCTCTGTGTTTATTTAATTGAATTGAAAAAAAAACAGTGAATGCAAGGAAGAATAACAGACAAATAATCAAGAAGAACCAGTGTGCCAGCGGGGTGGTGGCCTTGCTTTTATGTCTACTACATTCTTAATGGTTCCTGGCCTCAGTCCCAAGAGGAAAGGGAGTCAGCCTGCCACAAATGGAAGCATCTGGAACCAGAAGAAACCTCCTGTCCTGTGAGTTAATTTTCTCAGCTATCTGTCACTGCAATGCAAAGGTGACAAACGCATCAAAGGGGAGCTGTTTTAGGGCCCTTCTTAGAATTCTACCTACCGCACGTTGTTAGAAACACAAAGTCTAGGGCTTTGCTCAGAGTTTTTGAAAAAGAAACCTGGGGAGGGGTCGCTGACTGTGGCTTCTCCACACCCCTAGGTAGCATTAGAGAACTGAGGCTTGACTGTTAAAGGAAAGAGTACAGACATGTGTGATCCCCCGACACCGAATGCTCCCGGGAAAATGAGCCACTTCTCTGGGCCTCCCCGTACTTTATATGTTGGTCCTGGGAGTCATCCTTTCCGACAGCTTGCCTACTACTGCAGCTGTTGACTTATGGCTCCAGAGTCAAGCTTTTCTCCAAACTGCCACTAATGCTAGAATTCTGGGAGCTCCCAGGCTTGTGTTCCTGCTAGCTCTTACCAGCTGAAAGAGCTTGGAAGAGCTTATGTCAAACATGCAGAACTTTTACAAATTGGTTGTGAAACCCGTTTGCTTAAAATGGGCTCAGAGTGAGATTATTTATTACCACAAAGCTGGCAAATGCCACAAGCTGGGCCTTTACCTCCAACAGTCTCCACAGAGCTGCTGTCCAGCACAGGGTTGCCCAGGGCCATTCAAGCTGTCCCCTCCCCCAAGCCTCCTCAAAAATAGTAATAAAGAAAAATGAACATCTTTCTTATGTTCAAATTTTTAAAAATACTATTGATTTTTATTTAATGTATATTGGTGTGACGGTGTCAGATTCCCTGGAACTGGAGTTGCAGACATTTGTGAGCTGCCATGTGGGTGCTGGGAATTGAACCCTGGTCTTCTGGAAGAGCAGCCAATGCTCTTAACTGCTGAGCCATCTCTCCAGCCACATGTTCTAAGTTTTAAGAAATGTAAAACAACTTTTCAACTGGGGGCTGACAGGGATTAAGAATGTCTTAAAAAGCATGGCAGTGGCAGAACACGCCTTTAATCCCAGCACCTAAACCCTGTCCTTGAAAAACAAAAAAAACAAAAAATGTCTTAAAAAACACATTTGGTGTGGGAACATGAAACATGGGTAGAACCTTGAGCAGACTCACGAATCCCCAGAGCCATCTGCAGTGCTTCTTATTGTCCTCCCTTGTTGTTGGTAGTAGAAAAGTTAATATTGAAGGCTGAGACAATTTTTTACCAATTGGCATATCTGCATCTATACATAATCTCATATTCCCTTTACAAGACTATTTATATACTGTAGCTTGTGGTCTGTATGAATTGAGGTCTTTGTGAATAAAATTAAACTATAAATATAAATATATATATATGTATATTTAATTTTTCACATTCTAGGGAACTAGTGAATGTATTTTGAATGATGGAATAAATCCTATTAATAGGAAAACCTTTTTTTTTCGAGATAAGGTTTCTTTGTGTAGCTCTGGCTGTCCTGGAACTCACAGGGATCCTCCTGCCTCTGCCTCCCAAGTGTTGGGACTAAAGATGTGCACCACCACTGCCCAGCTAGGCCAAAACTTATCATTTACATTGACTTTTAATTAATACTGCTAAAAATCTACTTAAAAATTGAATTGTGTATTTAATAGTTTTATTTGAGTAGTCAAAATATCCATGTGTGTATGTGTGCATATGTGTATGTATGTGTGTGTGTATGTATGTGTGTATGTGTGTGTGTGTGTGTGTGTCTGTGTGTGTGTGTGTATGTGTGTGTATGTATATGTGTGTATATGTGTGTGTATGTGTGTGTGTGTGTGTGTGTGTGTGTGTGTGTGTGTCCCTCTTCCTTTCTGATATTGTCTCCCTTCCCTCTCTCCTTTGTGGTGTTAAGGATACAATCCAGGGCCTTTTGCATGCTCAGCAAACACGTGCTACTGAGCTATGCTCTCACACCCAATTCATTTAAAGCCCTGATTTTTATATTTGGCCAAGAGTAAAATAAATAGATTTGGAGGTTTCCCAGGTACTGTAGCAATGTGCATATGACTTTTCATTCATTACATAAACACTGAGTTTTTATTCCATGTTACATGTTACTAGCTTACAAACTCTATAAAACAAAATTAAATTTAAAAGATGATTTAAGACGGAATGGTAGATTAACTATTTTACTGACTGGTTACTTTTTTGAGAAACATGGATCAATGGAACAAAAGACAACCTGATAGATTCATCATTTTGTTTTTGGATTCTGTGAAATGGCAGCACGGCTTTTCAGAGCAATGCTTTTCAAAGTGTGATCCACAATCCCCAGGAGTCTAAACACATTTTCAGAAAGTCTGCAAGATCCGAATTCATTTCAAAAAGCATTGTGCAGTGTCTGTCTTTTTACCAATGTTTATATTTGCCTTCTGGAGCAGCAGCTGACACCTTAGTACAAACCAAGTGGTACTAGTCATCACAGTGCTCACCATCATCCAAGTGTAATTAACTGAAGCCTGTCTTCGTTTCAAAATGCCCCTGGTAAAACAGCAAAACTGATTAACATTTTGGAGAGTATGTAGTTTCTGTCCATGAGGAAACAGGATGTGCTCACAGGGCAGTGGAACCCAATGGTCGCCTCAATCAGAGAAGAAGTACAATTGGGCTGTTCTAAGCCACACTCTTTTGATGAAATATTATTTCAATCTGAAAGAACAAGTAGCATTTAAAATATGTCCTTTGATGCCTATCAAAAATGAGCCATATAAACCTGTCACAAGGGAAAACTGGAGATATTTGTTGCCAACAGTAAATTTAGAGCTTTCAAGTGAAAATGAGAATTTTGGAACGTGCCTGTTTGCCACCATGAACTTGGCAGATTATCAATACTTATCAGCAAAGTTGCAAAGTGAAATACACAAAAAGTTGGGAGATCTGTGTACCCACCAAAACACATTATTTTTCCAAATGACTGATGTTGTATGGTAGATTTATAGAATGGATAAAAATAATTTAAAATAGAAATGAGACCTATGAATTTCAGTGTGATGAAGTAGGAAGAATTCATTGATGTAGTTTCACATTCTACATTGTAAACTAACCTTCATGTAACCTGCATTCATAGAGGTTTGCTGTAGTATCAAAAGTAATACCACAACTGTATAAAGAGATTAAAACAGTCCTCCTTTCCTAAATAATATTTGAGGCCCGATTATCTTTTTATACTTTAGCCCAAAGTAGTAGACTGGAATAGACAACATACAGAAGCAGACATGAGAATCTAGTCATTTTCATTAACTCAGATATTAACAGACTTACGAAAAGGAAACATTACATCACTGGACTTATTTGTTTTGGAAAAATAGTGCTTTTTTTTTGCTAGCAATGTTTTATTTAATATGTAATAGATTCATTTTTTTCTTTTTTAAATATGTATTTATTTTTCTTAATGTGTGCAGGTGTTTTGCTTTGCATATATATCTGTGCACTCTGTGTGCCTGGGGCACCTGGAAGCCAGAAGAGGGCACTGGCCTCCAGGAACTGGATTACAGAGGTTGTTTATGTGGGTGCCAGGACTCAATCCCTGGTCCTCTGGAAGAGCAATCAGTGCTCTTAACCACTGAGCTATCTTTCCAGCCTCAGATTTATGATTTTTAAGTGATCTAATAGTAAATAATTTTTACAATATCCTTCGGTAAATACATGCATGTGTGCAAGACACATTAATATATTGGCCTGAAAAACAAAAACTAGCGTAGAGTCTAATTGGTTTCTAACAGTGACTTGTTTGACTCCCTGTCTCAGGGCTCTAAACTGGATTTTAAGATATAAAATTCAAAGCTTAGTTCATAAGACACATGTGTTAGGATTATTGAAAACAGTATTCATGATAATCACCACTTATTTGTGGCTTTTCTTGCTGTGATTTTGGTTCCCCAGGATCAAGCATGCTCCAAAAACATCCCATGGAAAATTCAAGAAAAAAACAATTTATGTTCCAAATCAAGCAGCTGAGGTCTTTCTTTCTATAGTGGAATATTTGAACTTATTCTCAAATATTGTAAAGCTACATGTACTTCTGTGCAGTAAACGAACTTTGAAACATCTGCTATCTGGCAGCAGAAGATGCTGGGAGAAAGTCACCTTCTTTAGCTGTTAGAACCAGTGTTTTAGGTGTGGATGGGCTGTAGCTTTCTTGAACACAGAAAGAATGCTAGTTTGAAGAACCGGTAACTGTCTGCTCAATAGTCTTAGAAGAAGCAAGTGATGTTCAAATTTACCTTGCCCACTGAGACTTAATGTTAAAGGCATTTGATTGTTTTATTGCTAATGGAGGAAAGTTTTTAATGGTCTCCTCCCTCAGCCTAAGCACCCAGATGAGGATGCCCAGGGCCTTGACTAACTCGCTCATAAATGGTGTCAAGTTGACACACTAAAGTTTTGGGGTTGTTGTACTATGGGAGTTCTGTTTATTATTCAGATAAGGCCTTTGTGCCAGTAGGGTGGGTCTTTCAATTAATAAAACTCCTGAGAGACTATGAGGTTAGGGGTAGTTCATCACAGAGGCTGCCCCTCTGCCTGGGTCATTTAGGCTTTGCAGCTTATAGATTGTCTTTTGCTCTTGTTGAACCAGCTCGAGATATAATTACATCTACACTTTCAGTGCGTGTTGCCTGCCCGGTAGGCATACAGGGTTGGCTGCTATGAGATCGTCTATGGTGCCAGCGTGTGAATGTAAGTTTCGGTGCTACTGATGGTTCCCAGGATCCACTGTGGGCCTCAGAAATATAACGTCACATAAACGGAGATTATTTTACAAATATACAGGAAATAGATATTCACAGATCCTCTTCACATTCCCGAACGGAATTGGGCATCAGTGGAGGTCTACTAGTGAGTTCCAAGCAGCCAAGGCTACACAGAGTGAGACCCTGCCTCAAACCAAAACAAAAGTGACTAAAGCACCTGTTGTGACATGGTATCCTTAACCTTTAAAAATAGTTTTAAGAGCAGTCTTTTAAAAATGCATTTATTTTGATCATTATCTATCAGTTTTAAAAAAACTCATTGGAGATTCTTTTGCCCTTAGTGTATATAAACTAGTTCTGAACCCAAAGTGCATTTTCTCAAAGGAACAATACCTGAGAAAAGAGACCAAAGAAAAACATTAAAAAGATAAATGTAGACTGGCCCCAAAATAAATAACAGTGTGCTACTTGTATAAAATGAAGCCGAGGGGTGAAGGGCCCCTGAGACATGAAAGCTTTTTAAAATGAGAGGCAATCTTCCTGCTAGGGCACTGTGACAGGAAGGCAGTGTACAGCCCTTTAATGTTCTGGTAAGTCCCAAAGTCTTAGCTCCATTCTCCCAAACTCCCTGAAGCAAGGGCCAGCTCAACATTCCCAATGCTCACTTAGAATCAGCTCTTTCCGAGTTTTAAAACTTAAAAGCAAAGACTTCAATCTGTTGTTCACGCTCTCCTCTGCCTTCCTTGGGAAACAGCGGGGCTGTGTTTCCTACATTCACACTTAGTGACAGACTTAAGCCATCCTGTAAGTCCTGATAAGGATCCCTGTATGTTTTTCTTTTATGCTCCTGACTCTGCGCATCATTTAAGAAAAAGCTATTGCCCGGTTAAAAGGAAATACGGAGGGGCTGGGGAGAAAGCTCAGCTGATAAAGTACTTGCATAAGACCTGAGTTTGATCCCCCCCAGAACTCTTAAGGAAATAACCAGGGATGTTGATATAATTGTAATCCCAGGACTTGGGAGGCAGAGATGGGTGCACCCCTGGGTCTCAATAGTCAGCCAGCCCAGCCTATGTGGTGAGATTCAGGCCAAAGAAAGGCCCTGTCTCAAATTTTAAAAGGGGGTGTATATGGCACAAGGGTGTTCTCTGGCTTCTGTATCCATGAGCACACATGTGTATTCACCTTCTCCACACACAAGTGCATGCATCCCTTGCACCTGCATGCATAGCCCCCTCCCCTAAACACACTCAAGTGCACCTTCAAACACACACTCACGAAAACAAAAAAGGGAACCTGGTTAATATTTAAAGGTCATATTATTGGATCTGTACACATCAAATACTTAGCTCAGTATTGCTTCAGCAGGAAGGACAGGAACTAGCATGCATATTTACCATGAAGACACCATCACGAGGAAGTGAACATTTGTGCTTGAATCCAGTCTTATGATCAAGTCATCCCAGGACTTGGGTTCTCTAACTACTATTTCATTCTGCTTTCTTACCCACAGAATCAATAGAAAGAATGATGATCCCAGGGATTGGGGAAGAGATGAGGGGAAACGCTTAAGTAGGACATTTAAAGACCAATGCCAGTCGGGCAGTGGTGGCACATATCTTTAATCCCAGCACTCAGGAGTCGGAGGCAGGCAGATGTGAGTTCTAGGCCAGTCTGGTCTACAGAGTGAGTTCCAGAACAGCCAGAGTTACCACAGAGAAACTCAGTCTCAAAATAAATAAATAAATAAAATACCAGTGCCACTCTTCAGAAAATTATTTTAATATTTGATAACATCTCTAGCTTTTATTAAAACTCATTTGCAATTTACACTTGATTGACTTGACATCTAGTTGTTCCTTCATTTGCAAAGGTCAATAAGCTGCCATTCCCCTTTTCCTTTGTGGCCATGTCCATTGGTCAGAGCTCAGGGCAAGCTCTTGGGATTTCGAGGTTTGATAGAGCTGTTTGAAAACAGGTGAGGGCTGGGGAGACAGCTCAGACAACAAAGCACCTGCCATGTAAATAAAAGGACCTGAGTTAGGTCACCAGAGCCTGTGGAGATGTGTACTTGAAGTCTTAGTTCTGAGTAGGCAGGGATAAGTGGGCACTGGGGAGTTGCAGACCAGCCAGCTTAGCCGATTGCTAAGTTTCAAGCCAATAAGAAACCCTAGATAGAGGGCACCTGAAGAACAGTAGCTGACTTCCACACACACGTGCACAACAGTATTCCCGGTGTGCACATGAACACGTGCACCATGCTACCACAATACATACATACAATGACCTTTGAGCTTGGTATATATTTATTCTTTACTCTCAAGCACCACTGTAGCTCTTGTGGACAATACCTAAACAATACTTTCTTATCTTACACCCGAGAGGAATAGAGGTTTGAAGAAACTAAGAGACTTACGTTTTAAGATTCATGATAAGTGAACAATTGCTGGATGCTCTAAAATAGCAACTTTCTGTGTTTTTCTATCCCTCTCACCCTCACACTTCAAAGCAGAGTCTGAAGCCACGGTTTCTCATCTCTCTTTTGTATGCTTCCCCCGGCATTTCCCCGGTGAAGTCCTTCTAGTGTCTTGCATTCCTAACACTGACATTTGTTTTCAGACTAAAACTTCCTTAAGTCATGCGGGAGTTGAGTGATCGTGCATTTGAGTTGAAGAGAATGAATGTGCTGCAGAAACCTGACAAAATGGTCTAAGCAAAGCAGCTCCTGGGAATGTAAACAGCTAAGGGGAGGGAGGAAAGCCTGATGTTCTGGAAAGCACACATTAGTCTCTTAGCTCTTTGGGGGACATTTGTCATTATTATTAAACTTCATCTCAAGGAGCAGGACTCTATCGGGGATTGCCAGTCGAAATCTATAAGATATAGATTATAGAATACTTATAGAATACTTTAGGACAGAGGACTTTTGCTTAAAACTGAACACGCAGTAAACAATCAGCGTGTGCTTGGGGACATGGCTATCGAGCGCAGGAGCACTCATCCGAAATATCTACATGGTTGTAACTTAATTTACTTATAAGTCTTATCGTTGGGCTGAAGAGCTGGCTAAGTGGTTAAGATCACAGGCTGATCTCCAAAGGACCCAGGTTCAATTCCCAGCACCTATATGGCAGGTCACAACTGTCTGTAGCTCCAGTTCCAGGGGATCCGACACCCTTGCACAGACATACATGCAGGAAAAATACCAATGTACATAAAATAAATAAAATGTTTTTAAAAACAAGCTATTGTTAAGGCATTTTTGCTTTATTTCACCTTTGCTTTCCATAGCTACAACTGTTAAAGGATATATATGCATCAAAAAAAAAGCACCCGAGTGTTAGAGTGTGGCTCAGTGGCAGACGTGTGTACCAGACCCTGGATCTAAACCACATGTGCTCTCCGAAGCAGAGGATCCGGGAGCCGTGTCTGCTCCAGTGGGGTTAATATAAAATGTTAAACAAAGTGCTTTTATCAATTAGAGTTTTTCATTTTTTATTAGAAATAGATTTTTTTCATATGATATACTCTGATTAAAGTTTCCCCTCCCTTTACTCCTCCAAGGTCCTCCACAGCTCCCCTCCCATCTGATTCTACTCTCTTTCTCCCTCTCATTAGAAAATAAACAGGCTTCTAAGGGATAGTAATAAAATAAAAAGATAAAACCACAAACGCCTAGGAATAGGACAAAACAAACAGAAGAAAAGGCACAAGAAATTTATATATATATATATATATATATATATATATATATATATATATATATATATAATCCAATTCCCCTGAAGGCCCTGAGCATGCTGCCCCAGTCTCTGTAAGTTCATGTGTGCATCAGTCCTATTGTGTTCAGAGGGCTAGAGGGCTTTGATGTCCTCCTCTCACTGACTCTTATATGAGGTTCCCTGAGCTCTGTGGAGGGATCTCATGGAGACATCCCAGTTAGGGATGAGTGTTCCAAGGTCTCCTACTCTCTGCATACTGTGTAGCTTTGGGTCTCTGTATTTGTTATCACCTACTGTGAGAGGATGCTTCTCTGATGGTGACTGAGCAAGGCACTGATATGTGAGTATAGCATAATGTCATTCGGGGTTATTTTCTTGCTACATCCCTTTAGTAGAACAGTAGTATTTGGTTTCACCATATGTCCCTGGGCTATCTAGTCTCAAGCTCTTGGTCACTCAAGCAGTATTGGGTATGAGTTCCATGGGTATGAGAACACCATTGTTGATCCAAGGATTTGAGGCTGTGTTGGAATTATGTTTCTAGTTTCGTAACGTGCATGGTACCTTCTGGTATTGAGAACACTAGCCCTAGGGTAAAGGCTCTATGTAGGTACCAGCTCAATTCTGTGTTCAATGAGTTGTGTAGGTGTTGTTTTCAGCAATAGGGCCTTGCTGTCAGTTTAGGGAAAGCAGCCTATAGCCTTCACAACAGCCTGGATTGTTTGTGGGTTCCCTTGAGACCCCTTTGGTTAGCAACTTAATTGGATGTAACTCATTCCCAATACTGGAAGCTTCGTTTGGTGACAAGAGAAGTCCAGTTGGAGCTCTCCCTTCCCTATTTGTAGAAGAATAGGCCTGTGTGAAAGCTAGAAAAGGTCTATATCCCAGGGGTCTCTATGAAAGAATCATATACAAGAGGCCTGTATGGTCTGTATGGAATGTAGAAAGAATGTTAAGAATGTTGGTACACACCTTTAATCCAAGTATTCAGAAGGCAGTGGTGGTACACACCTTGAATCCTAGCACTTGGGAGACACGAAGCACAACTCAGAAGGAATCAGTGCCAGACTGAAGTGACATCTGAGATGAGTCAGAATGAACAGCAGGCAAAGTGATGAATCAGAGGAAGAATTATCACTCTTGTGATATAATGGTGGGTTCTCAGCTCAGAGCAGTCAGTTACACCAGGCAGTATGAGGCAAGCAGTCTGAAGCAGGCAGAAGGGGCTTGGGGAGGACAAGACACAGAGACAATGAAGCAATCTCACTGAGGCAGTATGGAGCAATAAGAGCTAAGGGAGAATCACAGAGACACAGAAGCAGCTCGGTAGAAGAAGTCAGTATCAGACCGGAAAAGCAAATCAGTTTGAAGCTGAGCAGAGCAGTTCAGTCTGAGGCAGAATCTGCCAGAGTCAAAAGAGTTCAGTCAGAAACAGTCAACTGGCTCAGGACAGTTTGAACCAGCAGCTTGGAGAAGAGTTTGAGCCAGAGCAGCAAGTGAGTTGAACAGATGAGTCAGAGTTTAGAAGGAGCTAGTCAGAGTCAGCTAGTCAGCAATAGGTCTCAGAGGCTGAGGCCGAAGCCTTCTAGATCTAGGTTAGCAGTTTAAATATTCTAGATTGTACTGAGGGTGAAGCCTTCTAGTTCTAGGCTTAAGAGTAATTGTTCAGGGGTCAAAAATGCTCCCGGGCTCCAAGAACTAGTGATTGAATTAGGCAAATAATAAAAGCCTTTGCCCCAAATCAACATCTACATCTACACCTATTATTAGGCAATTACATTTGATCACCTTCATTTTTGTATATATTTTAGGAAGCTTCTACTGTATTCCATATTACCCCAAAATTGCCCTTAATTTTACCTGTCTCTCCTATAATCTCTCCTTCACCTTCCTCTTACCCACACTCCTGCCCACTTTATCCTCCCATTCCAGTCCCACCTCATCTACCTATAATTCTCTACTCTGTTTCCCTGTCCTAGGAGAATCCAACAGTCCTCTCCAAGTTCCTTTCTCTATGCATAACTGCTGTGGTTGTACGGATTGTAGCCATCATTAACTTAACAGCTAATACCAACATATGAGCAAATCCATACCAAATTTGTTTTTCTGGGTCTGAGTTATCTCACTCAGGATCATTTTTCCTAGTTCCATCCATTTATCTATAAACTTCATGATTTTATTTTTGAACAGCTGAGTAGTACTCATTTGTGTAGATGCACTTTTTTTTTAATCCATTAATCTGTTGAGGGACATCTAGATTGTTTCCACTTTGACTATTTGGAATAGAGCAGCAATGAACATGGTTGAACAAATGTCTCTGTGGTAGGATGAAGCATCCTTTAGTTATACGCTCAAGAGTGACACAGCTAGAACATGAGATAGATTGATTCCTATCCTCCTGAAGAACTCCTACTCTGATTTCCATAGTGGCTGTTCAAGTGTGCAGTTACACCAGCAATGGATAGGTGTTCTCCACACTTCACATCCTTGCCAGCATGAGCTGTCACTTGCTTTATTGATCTTAACTATTCTGACAGGTGTAAGATGTAATTTCAAGTAGTTTTGGTTTGCATTCCCCCATGGGAAAGGATTTGAACATTTTTGAACATTTCTTTGTTTCTCAGTCATTTGAGTTTCCTTTTTTGAAAATTCTGCTTAAACTTGTACCACATTTTTAATTGGTTTATTCATTTTCTTGCTATCCAGTGTTTTTTTTTTTTTTTAGTTCTTTATATATATTTTTTATATTACCCCTCTATTATCTGTGTAGTTGGTAAAGATCTATACTGTATTGTAGTTGGTAATAATACCATTATATAGGCTCCTACTTTGTCTGAATGTTGGTGTTCTTTGCTGTGCAGAAGCTCTTCAGTTTCAAGAGGTCCCACATTTTAATTGTTTGTTCAGAAAGTCTTTTCCAGTGCCAGTGAGTTCAAGGTTATTCCACAGTTTCTCCTCTATCAGTGTATCTGGCTTTATGTTGAGGTCTCTGATCCATTTGGACTTGAGTTGTATCTGGAGTTCTTTAAGTATGGATCTACTCATATTATTCTACATGCAACCATCTAGTTTGACCAGCACCATTTGTTGAAGATGTTGTCTTTTTTCCAGTATGTATTTCTGTTTTCTTTTTTACTAAAAAACAAAAAAAAAATCAGGTGTTCATAGCTTTGTAGATTTATGTTCATAGTTTCAATTCCACTCAATTGATCGACATGCCTGTGTTTGTGCCAATACCATGCTGGTTTTTTAAAATTGTTATTATGATAATTCTGAAGTACAATTTGAAGTTGGAGATGTTAATACTTCATGCAGTGCTTTTATTATTTAGGACTGCTTTAGCTATCCTGGGATTTTGTGTTTCTGTATGAAGTTGAAAATTGTCCTTTCAAGATCTGAGAAAAAATGTTTTATAATTTTGATGGGAATTACATTGAATTTGTAAATTGCTTTCAGTAGGATGGACATTTTTACTATGCTAATCTTTCTATCTTCTGGTATCTTCTTCAATTTCTTTCTTCAGGGTCTTGAAGTTTTTATCATACAGGTCATACAAGTCTTTCACTTGCTTGGTTAGAGTTACCCCAAGATGCTTTTTTTTTTAGATTATTGTAAATGGTGTTGTTTCCCTGATTTCCTCCTTAGTCCATTAGTAATTTGTATATAGAATTAATTGTATATGGAAGTTTTATGAGTTAATTTTGTATCCTGTTACTTTGTTGAAAGTGCTTATCAGCTGTAGGAGTTTCCAGACAGAAATTTTAGAGTCCTTTATATACACTATGATATCATCTGCAAATAGTGATACTTTGACTTATTCCCTTCCAATTTGTATCCCCTTGATTTCCTTCAGTTGTCTTATTGCTCTAGCTAAGACTTGAAGAACTATATTGAATAGATATAGGACAACCTTTTCTCACTTCTAAGTTTAGGGGAATTGCTTTGAGTTTGTCAGCATTTAAGAAGATATTGTTTATGGGCTTGCTGTAAATTGCCTTTATTATGTGACATATGTCTCTTGTACCCCTAATCCCTCCATGTTTTTATCATGAAAGTGTGTTGGATTTTGTCAAAGGCCTTTTCTACTTTTAATGAGATGGTCATGTGGTTTTTGTCTTTCAGTTTATTTATATGGTGGATTACATTTATCAATTTATGTATGTTGAACCATCCCTGTATCTCTAAGATGAAGCTTACTTGATCATGGTGGATAATCTTTCAGATGTTTTATTGATAATTTTTGCATCTGTAGTCATAAGGGAAATTGGTCTGTAATTCTTTCTTTGTTGGGCTTTTATGTGGATTAGTTATCAGGGTAACTGTGTTGTCATGAAACGAATTGGGCAGTGTTCCTTCTTGTGGATTCCTTCATTCACTCTCCTCCTCAGGAAGTAGCTAAGCCATGGCCAGCAGCACAGCTCCAGGAAAGAAGAGGTCAGGTCCACATGGGTCTGGGCATGGCTTCGGTCAGAGGCTGAGAGTGTATGGGAAACAGATTTCCTGGGAGACTGTTGTCAGTGGAACAGCTCAGTTTATTAGCAAGGGTGGTTACATTTATAGGGAAAGAGGCAGGGAAGAGTCCTTGGCATCCAGTAATGAGGGCCATTGGTCAAGACAGGGGTACTGGAGTAACCCCATTTGCATGTGAGGGTCTAATTGTCTAAGGGTAAAAGTCCTAAAAAGTACCTTCTGCATAAGGTGTGGTCCCACAGGGGAAAGAGGAAGACATCTTACAGAAAATGGGCTCAGCCCTAGGCCTTCCAGCTACAGCATTCAGATAAGCACCAGACAGGCCACATTCCTTTGTTGCTGACCTGCTGTGAAGTAGACAGCATTCAGAATTTAGCTGGGTTTTGTCAGAGCTAAGAAAAAGGGAGAGTAGCCAAATGCCTTCCGCTCCCAGGGTGAGAATTCTGGGTTTCAAAGCATGCTTCAACCCCCTCTTACCTCTAGGACAGCCCCACACCTTCTGTTTTTATTTCATGAAATGATCTGAGGAGTATTGGCATTAACCTCCTTTGTGAGTGAATGAGTTTTAGTCCTTCTAACCAGTTCCATCCCCATGCCTTCCCAGATAGCCATAACCTTGCTTCATCTCTTTGTCCACAGGAGCCTACTTATCTGGACTATTTTATTCTGTCTTTCATTCTGAGTTGTCTCCAACTCAGAGTCTAACTGATCAAAGAAGTCCGATAAAATCTGTAATTGGCGTGTTTGTTGGCTTACTTTCCAAGTCAGCTTAGTGTTAGTTATGATTCTTTGTATGCAGCGGAAATAGCTTGAATACAGTTCAACACCAAATCACAAGCTTACTTAAAACATTATGAGATCAATCAATTATAGGATTCTTGGGTGTGGATTTTTGTGGATGACCATGCCTATGCTGCAGGCTCAGAAGGCTGGGCTTCCCTAGTCATACAAAATAGGCAACTGGTTGATAAGAAAAGTTGGCTTGTTGAGTTATGAACTGCTTTTGCTGATACAAATTATTCTGAGTGAAAGCACAAGGACGGAAGTCTGCATGGCGAAGCACTGAGAAGAGGGAGTTATTGCATCTGATTTTGAGCAGCTGTGGTTTTAAGGGATGGGAATATGTTACATTTTATTTGACATGATAACAGATAATATTTGACCCTTAAGGAAACAAACTCTATCCAAGAAAAGTGTCCCTCAGTACAACACAACAATTTACTGAGTACTGAGCTACTACTGCCCTCTATGGCCCATTCAAGATGCATCAGACACACTATAAAACCACTTTCTTTAACATTCTCAGGAAAGAATTTCTTTCTTCTTTATTTTTCTTGTTCTCTTTTTCTGTTTCTGTCTCTCTCTTCTTTCTTCCTCCTTTCCTCCCTCCCTCCCTCTCTCTTTCCTTTTCTGTTTCTCTTTTCTTTCTTCCTCCATCCCTCCCTTTCTCTGTTCTCTTTTCTTCTTTCCTTCCTATCTCTCTTCCTCTTTTCTTTTTTCCTTCCTTCCTTCTTTCCTTCCTTCCTCTCTTTCTTTCCCTCCCTCCCTCCCTCCCTCTCTCTCTCTCTTTCTCTCTCTCTCTCTCTCTCTCTCTCTCTCTCTCTTCCTTCCTTTCTTCCTTTCTTTCTTTCTTTCTTTCTTTCTTTCTTTCTTTCTTTCTTCCTTCCTTCCTTTCTTCTTCCTTCTTTCTTTCTTTCTTTCTTTCTTTCTTTCTTTCTTTCTTTCTTTCTTTCTTTCTTCCTGCTGGGGTTAAACATATGACCTTGAACATGTTAAGCATATACTCTGCCACTGAGCTATATCCTCATCCCCAAAGCTGTTGTTGCTAGGATATCTGTTTATTTCTAATCCCCCTTCTTACTTCATGGAGAAAGTAAGATTTCAGAACACTTTCACTATGTGTAGCCCAGGTGACTAAGGGAAGATGTCTTCATTCTCAACTTGATTGAGCTCTCACCAGACTAATGGAATCACAGTGTTGTCTGGGTCTTACCCAGATTAGTGAAGTAGCATGTCTCAAGCAATCAGTTCTTGGCATTTTTTTTGCCAATGTTACCTATATTTTGCAGCTCAGATGAAAATACAGTTTTAAAAAAAAAAATGTAGGAGAAACTCATTTGTTGTCTGGTGGATCTAAGCAAGGAATTGTGTGCCTCATTTCTACAACTGGGTAACCATGCTCCTGGCTGCTGGGGTAACCTGATGGAAGAAATACAGTCTCTGAGATAGAAAATTGTAGGCCCTGGACTTTTGTGAGTTGCTAAATCAACCAAAGCTGCAGCCATACTGCCCAGTAACTTTTGTTCTGTGAGATAATACATTTTATTATTGCTTAACTCAGCTTGATAGCATCCTCATTGACATTAGAAAGGAAACAAATGGAAAAATAATAAATTTATAAGATCTTTCAAGTTCCAGGACATCGTATAAATATTCTGGATGGCATACTTACTAAGAACTTTGTCTCAATCCATCAATTAAGGGGTGTGCAATGTGCCTATTTGAGGCTCAAGTTTGTGCTATTTATTTATTTATTTAGGCAATTTGACACAAACTGGAATCATATGGGAAGAGGGAATCTCAATGAAGAAATGCTTCTATCAGGTTGCCTATTGGCAATCTATGGGTCATTTTTTTGATTAAGATTGATGTAGGGGGGCCCAGCCCACTGTGGGAGGTACCACACCTGGACAGGTAGTCCTGAGTTATATAAAAAAGCAAACCAAGAAATCCATGGGGAACAAGCCAGTAAGCGAGTGCCTCCATGGTTTCTGCTTCAGTTCCTGCCTCTAGATTCCTTCCGTGAGGTTCTGTCCCAATTTCCCTTCATAATGACTGTGTAAGCCAAACAAACTCTTTCTTTCCCAGTTGACTTTGGGCAGGGTTATAATGACAGCAGAAGCCTAACTACTTCAAATTTCTTTAGCTTGATTGAAGCCTTGTAGCCAACATATAATTTTTGAATTGGGTATTTGATATTTCTCAACTCATTTCTACAAACTCCTTTCCTCAAAGCTTCATGTCCCTCTTTTAATAAGTATACTCTCAGCTAGGGGCTCAGTGGAACTCAGTGGTAGAGGAATTTCCTAACATGTATCCAAGCACGGCTCTGGGTTTGATCCCCAACCTCAAAAACAAGCAAGCCAAGGCCAATAAATAAAACAGCCACAGAAACCTGCAAATAAGACCTGATCATCAAGGCTACTTTTATCGAACTGTACATTGGTGTGACATCATTATTCTATTCTCAAGGGTCACTGTTTATTTCCACAAAAGAGTTGCCAAGCCTATTAGTTTAATCCTACACTATGATCTTTATATTGGTCTCCATTCATGAAAAATAATTGTATTATAATATGAAGATTAGTGATAGCTGAGTAGTTTACTTTTCAAATGAATAATATTGTAAAAGCTTTCAGAAAGGAGGTAAAGGGTGTCCCCAAAAGGGAAATTTGAGAGTTATTCAAAAAAGCAAAGTTTGTGTTTGCTTTTCAGTGACATTCTAGAAACAAATTAATAGAAGCACACTTTGCATCATTTGCATCTTATAATTAAAACTGGTCCACAGCTTGACTATCTGAGTTTATGCTGCTGTTTCCAATAGAGGCAATGCCAAGTGGTACTTCTTGACCTGCTGCCAGGCAGCAAGAAAAGAACACTACTGGGCTTGATACGCTAAGGACATCTCATCAAAGGCTGGCTAAACAGTCTTTTACTAGTCCATGTGAACGGGGGGTCCCAGTAGTCTAATTAGAGGGAAATGGAAGGAGAATTGAGTTATCAAGTTGTATCATGCCAAACTTAAACATACTTTCATACTAGCAATCAGTTCCACATTAATGTTGCAAATGAGGCTAAGTTTCAAACAACACAATCCAGTGTATGAAATTAGAATGTAAGCCTGGCTTTTTTTTGCAACTTTTTTATGTTTAATAAAATCTGAAATAGATGCATATATAAAAGCTTTGCACATCCTGTGTTTATACCTTAGTTATTTAAGTATGCATTTAATAACATCTCAGCTTTACTCCTCACCAGGAGCAAGTTAAAAATATCTTTGTTCCTTGGTTTCAGAAAAAAAAGGAAATAATCATGTTATGAACTTAAGTAGATTTTGTGAGGATTAAATAATTTAATGTATGGAGTACACTCAGAAAAGTCCTCGGGATTACAGTAAATACCCAGGATTATATATATTCCTATACTTTTACTAGTATTACAAATAAAATGTAGGCCAACTTTCCAGGTTCATGGGATGTTTTCCATTTGGAGAATACAACAGTGCTTGGTGTATCTCTTCCCTTTCTCAGTCACCCTTGGAAGTTTAGTGACCAATCTGTGGCTACCAAAAGCAAGGGTCTAGCTATCATAATGAGTCTTTGAGGCTTATTTGTAGTGTTTATTATGCCCCTCTCTATATTTCCCTTTCTTTTTTGTTTATACCCTTAACTTAATAGTTCTAGCTCAGTTATGTGCTTTTTAGAACTGTCTTAAGTCCTTTCGGGAACCCGCGGTGTTATACATAAAAACCAACTGAAATACATGCTCCCTGTTGGCCTCTATGAAAGCTAAGCATTTAAAAGACAAAGGTGACTGGGACATGTTACATACAGGGGGAGTCTCAGGACTCATTTCCTGTACCATGAGGTATTCCATCAGGAACAGGAGTGTGAGCTCATGACTAGAGCTATTTCTGCCTATTCTGTGAATGCTGTAGTGTATCATGCAATGGCTTCATTTCAGAGACTTAATGTTGTCTCTTGTCAATTTAGATTTCTAAGTTCCTGATAGAGACTTTACCACAGAGGGAAAGGCAGGTCCTTGCAATGGAGAACACTGTCCCTCTTGTCCAGAATGGAATACCATTTGTGATGACAGCTGTATAATTTCTGCTTCCTGATCCTTCTGCTCATTTTCCCATCTCAAGCATTCTGTACTGAGAGAAATGAATACTCCGCAGGAGAATTTCTGCTGCCTATTAGGATTTGTTAGGTGAGATGAGAAATAACATGATTCATCAGGTGTTGAAATTTGCTACTTATAGTCCCTGGGAAAAATACCTATCTGTGTATTCAGAATTCTTACTTTTACAGCAATTAGCACTTCACATTAGGAGTTGAGATGAGAGAAAAGGGAAGTGATAACCCCACCTACAGCCTCATCCATATCCATAGGAATAATTACTCCCCAATTATAATTTCCTTCCAACTTGACCTTCAACTTCCACCCATTTTTCCTTCCAGCCGTATTTCTTTAATGTGTACTCATTAAGAGAAAAATGGGACCTCTATATTACGACTTTTATTTTTAATGGTTCATGGCTCCAATGTTTAATTTTTAAATTTTTGGTTTTTTGTTTGTTTTGAGACAGGGTTTCTCCGTTGTAACTCTGGCTGTCCTGGAACTCACTCTGTAGACCAGGCCTCAAACATACAGAGAAGGCATGTGCCACCACTACCTGGCTTAAAATTTTAATTAATTATTAAATAAATTAAATACATTAATTAAAATATAATTATGTCATTCCCCTTCTCTTTCCTCCCTGCAACTCCTCCCATGTATCCCTTTGCTCTCTCAAAAATTGTTAATGCATATGTGCATGTGCAAGTCTGTAAGCATGTATGTGCGCTTGTGTGTGTGTGTGTTTCCTGAAGAAGCCTGAGAGTAGGAGAAGATGCCTTCCTAGGGGAAAAGCTCCCATTGGCTATCCAGTACCAGGTGGATGGCCTTGAAATCATATGTATATGAATAGCATTATGCAGACCAAGTAGGTTGTGTCTACGTAATAACTTTTATTGTTTCATTCACAAGGTCTCTAACTAGTGACCTTCCTCACTGCATCCCCCCCACTGGAATGCTGTGCCACCTCTAATAACAACTTCCAGGTATTGCTTGTGCTCCTACACATCCGGACCGTTCAGCACCGGACTCTATAAGTGAATGAAAAGCGAATTTCCTTTTATTATTAATTATTGCGATCTTTGCCTGTTGGTTTGGTTACAGGTTAACAGTGCAACATTTATGCTTACCATCTTAGCATCTGTTGCTTTGTGTGATTAAGGGCTCCCTTCCGACAGCAGCATAAAGTTATATAGTTAGATACGGCTTTTCACAGTTTAGTACTCTTTTATAACACAATCGCTAACATTAAAATTCCTCGAGACTGGCGCGCGACAAATAATTATGACATGTTAAAGTTTTAACTGGAGGCTGGGGAGAGATGACTCAGAACAACACTTGCTGTTCTGGCAGAGGACCCAGGTGTGGCTTCCAGCAACCACACAGTGGCTTACAACAGTCCTAACCTCCAGTTCCAGGGCATCCAGCGCCCTCTTATGGCCTCCACAGGTACCAGGCACACACACCATGTACACACACCATATACAGACACACAAGACACTCATATGCATAAAATTAAAAAATAATAAATCTTTAAAAATAAGTTTTTGTTGGCCAGAGAAGATGGTAAAGGCATTTGGCACCAAGCCTTATGACTGTTTTGGACCCCCCACCCTGGTGGCGGAGGGAGAGAACCGATCCTCACGAGTTGTCTTCTCACCCCCACGAGTGCTCTGTGGCACGCTTGCACACATCCTTCTTCCTGATCTGTGACCCAGCCTAATATAAAACGACGTGTACTGAGTCAATCCGAATAATCTTGGTAGAGGCATCTGATGTGTTCTCTAGCCTCTTCCCTCCACATTTACCAGATCATCCCCCCAGTACTACGTATGCCTCTAGAAACAAAGCTTTGCAATTCAGAACTAAAACTCTCTGAGATAGAAAACACTTGAAAAGCACTAGGCAGACCGAGTTAGTAGGGCCATGTGGTTTAGATTGAGAAGTTCCTCTTACTGCCCCCAACGACTTGTTTCAAATAGATTAACTCTTCCCAGAAAAAAAAAGATCATTCACTAAGAATTTATTTTTTTCCCTTAAAATGTGACATTAAGCTTTAAATCATTTAAGTTGAACAGATTTTAAAAAAACATCGTGTTCAAAAAGCATTTCAAAGCAGAACAAAACAAAGGGATATATATATATATATATATATATATATATATATATGTTTATCAATAATTTATATATAAATATTTTATGTACATGTGTGTTTAAATGTATTTATACATGTGTATTCAGGTGTGTGTGCATGCATGCATGTGGAGGCTACTATTATACATTTTAATAAAATTGATAGTGGCTGACATTCTCAGGGATGTCATCTACCTCCTCTGAACAGAGAGCTAAATTGGCTGGCCAGAGAGCCCCAAGGATCCTCATGTCACCCCTCTGTAGCTCTGGCATTGATTACAAGTGCAGGCCAGCAGTTTGCTTTTCTCCCCCATGGGATCTGAGGTTCTCAGAATTTCATGTGTACACGGCATGCTCTTTTCTAACAGAGCTATCTTCCAGCCCTTTCTCAATAATTTCTATATCCATTTTCATATGCGTGTCCAGGTATTGCTCTTTTAGAACATGCATATTTTGCTTTCTTTTGTTTTATCTGGGCTCCTTCCTCTTCCTCACTTCCTCTTTTCATCATCATCTTTTTCTTTGAAGCTGTATTTGTGTATACATTGCCAAGGACAGGCTGGCACAGACCCGGAATGGCAAGATGCTTCAACTACATGCTTGCTCTAATAGATGGGAGCCGTTGCCTGTTTGTCTTTGTGAAGAACGATTCTGAAAACATTTTTGACAGTAGATTTAACTATTAGGTTTGAGTTCCATTTTGGCTGCTATTTACTAGCTGTCTCAGGTACACCCTAGGTGTTCAACAAGTAATTGCTCGAATGAACCTCTACTGAGAGAGGAATATAATAATGGCTCTGAGTTTACTGTGAAAATGAGACGGAATGAGTGTCTTTGCATACAAATGTTTTCTCAGCAACAGAACGCTACAATTATGTAAAGTGCAACATGAAACTGAATATTTGACCATTGAGCTGCAAAGTAACCCACTGAACACTTACTTCTGTTTGTGTTTTGTTTTCTTGTTTAACAGTTTAATGTTCAGTGGTAGTGAGTGAGAGAAGCTTCAGCAGCACGGACTAGTCACTGGGCTTTGGGGCTGCACTTGAGGTTTGTCTGATACATGGTAAAATATGGTTTCATGGTTTCCTCAGTCTTTCAACCTCAAATACACACACACACACACACACACACACACACACACACACACACACACACACTTTTTCTATATTTTACTGGTTACGTCAAATAGCATATATGACCATGACATTATATATACCTGACATTTGAACCTTAAAGTTTCATCTGAAAGCTGGGTGTGGTAGTGCGTACCTTTAATCCCAGCACTTGGGAAGCAGAGGCAGGTAGCTTTCTATGAGTTTGAGGCCAGCTTAGTCTAGATAGTGAGCATCAGACCAGCCAAGCTGCATAGTAAGACTGTCTCAAAAAATTAGCTGCTAGGCTAATAATGATTATTCTGATTACTAGATATTTGAAACATGGTTTTCTTCTGGCCTAAGTATTTAAGTTGGCCCACACTAGATCCTATCATTTTGATTCAAGCTCTTCAAACTGCCAGCAACTGATGCCCAAAATATCTGCAACTAAATAAATTGCTTCAGGTCAAGAAATTATCTCTGCTGTAATCAATAGTAAATGTTAGATGATGCAATCACTAAGCCACAATCTTCAATACCTTTGAGGGTTTACATTTGAGTTTCTATCATAGAGAATATGCCATATATGTACTCTATAACTCTCTGTGAATGGGTTGTGAGATACTTATCTGTCTGTCTATCTGTCTGTCTGTCTGTCTATCTATCTATCTATTTACCTATCTTTCCATTCAGGGATAACACATACATGCACAGAAAGAGAGTAGGACAATTAGTTGTTGCAGTAAATATATATATCAAATATTAGCAAAACTTAAAATATGGTGGAAAAGGTAGCAGATATATAAGATGAAAAAGTCTAGAGCTCTGATATAAAACATAAGGACTACAGGCAATAAGAGTTTTGCATATGCTGTATAAGATTCATGCTAGTGTATATAGTTTTTAACCTTCTACCCCCCATACCTCCCAAAACAAAAACAGAAATAGATAACTGTGTAGGCTGATATATATTTTAACCTGTCTTACTACGGTAACCTTTTATTATCTGTATATATCCCAAAATAGCATATTGCATACCTAAATAACAATAAAACTTACTTTTAGTCAGTATGACTTACTTTGTAAAAAACAAAGCTCCACATTCGTTTTCAGGGCTGGGGATGTAGTTCAGTGGGTAGAGTACCTGTCCATCATACATGAAGCCCTCCGTTTAATCACCTAACCCTATAAGCTGGGAATAGTGGTACACACCTGTAATTCAAACACTCCAGAGAATTTAAGGTTACTCCCAGCTATATAGTGAGTTGGAGGCCTGGAATTGAATCTATGAGATCTTAATAAGGCAGGGGGGAGGGAAAGGGAAATATTAGACTTCAGCTTGGTTATCATTCAGCTGGAGCATTATCCTACTGAAGGTCATTTTGAGGTCAACAATATTTGACAATGGTGACACCATTCACAAGCCTTTCTTCTGTGCGCAGTTGTCATACCTTCTTCTTACGACATAGACTCACCAGATGTGAATGTGTTGGTTCCATGCAGAGGCTTTTTATTCTTTGACTAATTCAATAACCTGTTCTTAGACATTGAGCCCTGGAGTATTTTGTCCTCCATACAATCTACTCTTAATCCTTGAACTGGATTGTTTCATCCTCAGTACCATCTAATCTACTTCTGAGACTTACTGTTGACTGAACCACTCTGACTGAACCTTCTGAACTCAGAGCTGTACTGAACTCAGATAACTTTCCTGGTTCAAACTCTTCTTCAAGCTGACTGATTCAAACTGACTATTTCTGACTGAACTCTTCTGACTCTGACAGACTCTGGCTGATTCTCTGACTGCCTCAGATGGAACTGCTCTGCTCAGCTTCAAACTGACTCACTCTTCCTACCTGATAATGACTTCTTCTGCTGAGCTGCCTGTGTCTCTCTCTGATCTCTCATTGCTCCATCTTGCCTCAGTCAGCCTCTCTGCTCTTCAGACTGCTTCTTTGTCTCTGTGTCTTGTCCTGCTACTGCCTGTTTCAAACTTCTTGCCTCATACTGTCTGCTATAACTGACTATGCTCTGAGCTGACAGCCTGCTTTTATATCATGAGAGTTGGGCATATCTTCACTCACTCACTCTGCTAATTCTTCCTCTGATTAGTCTCTTTGCCTGTCTTTGCCTGACTCATCTCAGATGTCACTTCTAGTCTGACACTGCCTCCTGAGCTCCACCCCAGGTATCTGCTTCCATACTCTGTTTTTGTCTTGGAGATTAAAGGCATGGAGCACCACTGCCTTCTGGATACTGGGATTAAAGGTGTGTATCAACATTCTTAACATTCTTTCTACATTACATCTGGACCACACAGGCCTCTAAATGTGATCCCTTTATATAGATCCCTGGAATATAGACCTTTCCTAGCTTTCACACAGGCCTATTCCTCTACATATTCAACTTTTCTATTTAAATTGTGCTGTGAAAATACCCTTCACACAGTTTGACTATTACAATAGGAACAAGTATTAATCCTATAAACTTAACAGTCTGAATGTCCTTTTGAAGATCCACTTCAGCTATCCATGTGATGATCTTCCATAATTGTAGCAACCATTAGTCCTGATCATCTATCGAGTTCTCTTCAATATTGCTTCAGCAAATGTCTGTTTTATCATCAATGTTTTCCAGTCTGAGAAACTGTCATCTCTCTTTCTTCAGCCAGTTTCTTGAGCTGTCTTTCTGCTAGGAAGCTTCTTACTCAGATCAAATCTTTGTCAATTTTGATGAATCCCACAGCTTTTTGTCTCCTGTGGAAATAAAAGTAAAACTCTTCCCCAACATATCACATCCCTTCACTTCCATTCTGATGTTAACACATTCTTATAGCACATAGACTGATTTAATTCAGCAGTTTTTTTTCCTAAGTCTAGTGTCTTTCAGCAGCTATTGTTCCTGCCTCATTGGCATTCAAAAAATTTAAACTTAATAAAACATTATACAATCTATCTCTTGGAGTCCTTATTTTTATTCTCCCTTTCTGTTTATTCAGCATCTCCTTCAAGGTATGATCAGATCTTTAGGAATCCACACATATCAATAACTGGACTTGGTAGCTAACATTTCTTACTTTTTAAAACTAGACACAGGACACATGTTATAGCTCCCAGGAATGTTTATAAGTAAACATAGTGCAGCCACCGTTCTATGCAGACAATCGAGCCATATTTCATACAGTGTCAGTTTTAGTTTGTAAAGGCATCCATTGTCTCTGAGGTCATTCAACACTTCTCCAGAAAAGGGCTGCCTCTGATTAGCTTCCTGTTCTACTTCCTGTTGTTTTTTTTGTTGTTGTTGTTTTGTTTTTTCTATCTCCCAAGCTTTTTTATTTCTATCTGTATTTTTTTCGTGATGTAAAGTTAATTTTTCAAGTTTTTTATGTCTGTGTGACGGTGTCAGACCCCCTGGAACTGTAGTTTCAGACAGTTGTGAGCTACCTTTTGGACGCTGGTAATTGAACCTGTCCTCTGGAAGAGCAACCGGTGGCCTTAACCACTGAACCATCTCTCCAGGATTCCTCTCCTTTATCTCTGACCTGGGAAGCACAGGGCAGGCCATGGTGCCACATCTTTATCATCACCCACTAGTGACTCACTCTGAAATTCAGTAGAAAGCTCAGAGATTAACAGTCAAGGGGAAAGGCTGTCACACAAGGTCAGTATTGAGTTCCCAGAAAGTACTGCTTAGCAACATTCAAAATTTAGGGTTTTGGTCTCTGAAAGCAAAGCTCCTGAACTCACATAATCCACTGGCCTGTCATTCATGGATCAACTTACCCACTCAGTCAAAGGGCTGGATCCCTGGATCGAAGGGCGGGTGTGTTGCCTTCACTGGGAAATCTTGGTCCCTGCGGCCTCTAACTCGGAAGCATTTCTCACTTCCTATCATGTGCAGTCTAAAGGGTCATGTTGGGGAAGAATCCTCTCCATGGGACCTGCATGGCTTTTAAAAGGAACTGCAGTTCACCTACTGAAGGGTTCTGTGGAGGAAGCGAGACTGTATTCCCACAAAGAGAAGATGAGGAGCACGACATTAATTACATTTAACAGTCAGCCTCGAATGTGTACATATTTAACTGTGAGAGTATTTCTGAGCAATATTTGAGAACTGTGCATTATAAGGCCATGAAATATATATTCCCAGTGCCAGCTACCTTAATGTATGACACCCCAAAGATCTAGTATTACTCACCCCAAAGATCTAATATTACTCACCCCAAAGATCTAATATTATTCACACTGAACAGAAACTATTATAAATTTGACTTGAATTTTAAATTTACTGAAAAGGCAAGCAATAATTTCCATTGTGTATGTGTTAAATTATAAATTATTATTATTATTTTATTATTTGGTTTTTTGAGACAGGGTATTATATATATTATATATATATATATCTGTGGTATTTCTGGCTGTCCTGGAATTCACTCTGGAGACCAGGCTGCCCTTGAACTCACAGAGATCCACCTGCTTCTGCCTCCCTAGTGCTGGGATTAAAGGTGTGCACTACCACCACCTGGCCCATAAATTATTTTTAAATGAAAGATTTTTGTGGTTGTCAATATTTTAAACACATTGTAGAGGAAGACTGTGTAGACTAGATATTCACAAGTTGAATTAGTAAGTTGTGAATAGATTTTGCAGGCAGTAGTTTTGTGAATTAAACTAGGGAATTTTCCATAAAGGAGGAACAATGCCATAAATAATTTTGTGAGTCTTGTAATTTAATGTAAAAATGCACTGACAAAAATCTGCATTATACTTAAGAAATCTGATGCTTTAACAGTTACAAAACAGGTCATTGCTAGGATAAAGCGTTATGCATTTGCTACTTATGCTATGCTGCCTATTCTAGTGAAAAAAAAAAAATAGTGACAATTTTAAAGGCTTCAATTTAGCCAAACTACCATTTGTATAATTCATAAAGCACTAGTTCACTGTATTTTAAAATAAATTATAACTGCAATTTCCAATAATTAACTTACAGTTATTAGATTCATGAATTGTGTTAGGACCACATTATTGAATTTTTCCGTTTATGAGTTCTCATGAGACAAAACTCAAAAGTGCTTTAGAGTCTGAGCCGCTGGGGGCTAACTGCATGCAGAGGATGGGGGTTTGTTAGCGGGTTGAATACAATCCAAAACCTGGATGCTGTACTCAAACCATTTGTACCACTCAATTATTTACAAAACCACCTGGCTTTCAACACACGCAAACACAGACCCAGCTTCACGGACATATCTGAAGCTCTAGCACTGGCCTTAACGCCTTCTCCAGCCTTTTAATGTCAGACTTGAGATATTTAGCATATTATTTTGAGTTATATAAATGATAGTGAATTGATACTTTGACGTTTTAAATATCGCTTCTTGCAATAGTTTCTGTGACACGGGCATGAAATGTGTGAAACTGTTTTAAGAGTGACCAATGTTAGAGTTCTTCAAATTATAAGGCAAATTTTGAAAATGGCCCTTAACTTACTAAATCCTTTAATATTAATAAATTTCTCATCAATCTATTAGGGGGAAAAAGATATCATACCAGATCATATAATTTTGGAAGCTTGTCTTTAATAGAACTGTTAGATTTGTCCATGATTTTGAGCCATGTCTGAATTATAGTCATTAACTAAAAAAATAAAGACAAAAAATGCCATTATATCTACTGTGTGAAAAATAAAATCTCGTAATTTCATAGGAATGGAAGTTGCTTATCATTTCACATTTAGTGCTTTATTTGAAACTGACACATGACCTATTTAAGATCAAAGTTCATGAAACTGGCAAGTAATGGTGGCTTTATTGTGTGTCTGTGACATGTGAAGTACACAAAAAAGGGATTCATAGAGATAAATTGTTTGGAATGAACAAGTCCCCTCTAAGCCTTACATACTTTCTCAAATTTAAATGAAGTCAAAGAATTAGAGAAATAAATTATTAAAGGTAGCCAATTTTATCTCCCCCACCACCAAAAAAGAGCATAAATTCCTAGTTCTTGAACATTTTTATGCCTTTCATAGCAAGTTTCATGGCCTAGGACCCAAACATTTACTAAATGTGATAGACTTTTTATCAGTGTGATAAATAGGCTTTTTATGGCCAGCCTGAAACCTTAACTATGACTTACTGTATCTGGAGGAAAGGGCATTAATTCTCAATCAGAAAGCAATGTTCCCTGTAACCTGCACATAGCCAAATCACTTCCGTGCACCACTAGGTACCACACCTAGGTCGAGCCAGAGATGAGGGCAGAAGTTGGATGCTTTTCCAATATGAACTTAAAAGCTCACTTTGGAACAGAAAAGCCACTTATCTCTACAGATTTCTTTACCTCCTGCCTTTCCAGGACTGGGGATGAACTGGGCAACAGGAATGGAGATTCTCTCCCATCTTTGGTGCCACGCCCAGCAGGAGTAAGAACTTTTCACTTCACAGGGCACAGCATTCAAGTTACAATCTAGGAAGTCGAGAACAGGACCCCCCGACTTGTCAGTCCACATAAGCATCTGTTATAAACTACATGGTTATATAAATTCTTTTACAGCTATATGAATCACATTAAATTGATAAAGCTCAAAACACTTGCCATCTGGCCCTTTATAAGGAACGTTTCCTAAGTCCTAACCTAATCTCTATCTTACAGCTTCTCAAAGGATAGTAACCTGCTATCCTTTGGGTTACTAACAGTAACACACTCTTTTGAGAAAAACCTATAATTACACAAATAAAAGCTCGGTGGACATGTGACCCAGTTCCTCTGTAGGCACTTTCCTCAGGTGTACAAGGACTGCACACCTCGTTCACACAGCCTGCTTTTAGCTGGCTGGGCACCATGCCTGCATAGCCTTCTGTTTCTGATGCTCTTGTCTGGGGAGTCCTACTCCTTAAGTTCCAGTCTCTCCTAAGGCATTGATGACTCACTGAGACCTTTTCTGGCATCACTGTTACTGCATCCGACAGGTTTCCAACTCGCACTCCTCCCAGTATCAGAACCCAAGTCATTCATATTGCCGAGGTGTTTATCACACCCGAGTCACATGTCTTTATGTTCCTTCCGTTCAGTTATAGACTCCATCATTCTGTGTCACTATGGCTTGGCATGGTGCTCGGCATACTATAGCTGAACTAGATTTAATGAATTAATTATATTCCACGTAACTTTTTATAAGCAAAATCCTGAACATCTATTTCAAGGAGAGAAATTTTTATAAAGAAATGTCACAGGAAATTTCTTTGAAAAAAAGTGGGTAGATCTCTCCAATTTTATCTTTCTGTTACAGAAAACTTACTCTCTCAGCACTGCTGATGAGCTATTGGATTCTAAAATAATTCTTTTTGTAGTGAAAAGTCAGCAACAAGGTCATATGCTCTGAAAGCATAGGCTGTGTGTCTTACAAGTTCAGGTGTGGTAAAACATTGAAAATGTGGGCAGTATTTTCTCAGAGTGAAATGCTACTGAATAATTTTCTCATTACATCAGTATACACAGCATTGAGCCCAACAATATTAAACAAATCCTTCTTTTTTATTTAACCATACTAGAAGGCTTTCAGGAATATATGTTATTCACAAATAATTTCATCATGGAAGTGGCATGCTGAGGATCCAGGCAGAAAGACTACGAATGCTTTAGAGAGCATGAGAATCCTGGCTTCTTTTTTACAGTGGTCCAGATCTTTTATTAAATGAACTAAAATTCACTGGGCTGGGTGTATTGCTCAGTGGCAGAGTGCCTGTTTATAATGTTAATAATTTACCTTGGGATTGGTCACCACAATAATGATGACGATGATGGTGATGAAGAAGAAAATGCAAAAGAAAATTCACCTTGCCTTGAACATCACTTGTGAAAAACGAGCCTGTCTCAGCACTCACGTGTGCCATCGGAGATGGACAGATACTCCGCAGTGAGGAGAGGACATGACATAGGATGGGTTTTTAGTGGAGTCAAGGGAAGGACATGCGCATCCTCAGTTAGCTGCATGGACGTTTGCTGCTGCATCTGCTTAGCATCCCCAATCCTGTTGGTACATTCCCTGAGGAGGCCACCCCTCCCTCCTCCAGTGCACGTGCTTCTGATGCATCTGTCCGCAGTTCTTGCACTGGGCTCTGGGAGTGATGCCCCACAAGGGGACAATCAGCACTTCCATCACAGCAACTGGTGTGAGGCTCGACATGTGACTCTTGGCCAGCCCAATCAGATCCAATCCTGCAGTGATAAAACAGGTCTGGATGTGCAGGGGCTACCATGCGGCCAGAGTCTGCCTGAGACTTATGCCTCTCTAGGAAAGAAAAGTAAGAAGCAAGAGACGAAGAGGCTGGCAGCCCTGTTTCGGCTGTGCACACAGCTGAAACTTCCTCTGAGCTTTTCAGTATTCATAACCAATAAACCACTTTTGGTTAAACTAAAATGAGTTAAGGTCTGCTTAGCTACAACCAAAAAGTTCTAATTTGCAAATAATACTACACAGAATTTAAAAAGTTACTTGGAAATGATGTCTATAAGAATTCCAAAGGAGCTCAAGTAAATAGAAAAGCAAAAAAAGAATATTAATAAAGAGAATTAATATTAAATATCTTTAAAAGGATTTGAAAGCAGCTTTAAAATTTAACCAAACCACCGTGAGAAAATTCAGCTTACTTGAGAATAACATGTAAGAGATGATATAATATTTTCCTTTCCATTTTTTATTCCATAATTTGACTACTGTAAAATATTTCAGACATGTTCATTAACATTTTAAATATATAATTAACATTTAAGTGGTAATATAATTTTTCTTTACACAATTTAAGAGTTAATTCATTATAATAATTTCTTATTATGAAATAGTATACATGGATGGAAATGTATTAGAAACATTACATGTATAATACATAAGCAATAAATAACATAAGAAACACCAGTGGACCTATCCGTCTAACATGTCCATTTAAAACATATGCAAGATGGGCAGTGGTGCCGCACGCCTTTAATCCCCGCAGGTGCAGAGGCAGGCAGATCATTGTGAGTTCAAGGCCGGCCTGGTCTATAGAGTGAGTTCCAGGGCAGCCAGAGTTTCAACAGAGAATCCCTGTCTTGAAAAACAAAAAACAAAAAACAAACAATATATTACTATAATATATAGTTAGACCTCCTATATCTTTCCTTAAAATACATCGTTCTCCTCTCTACAGGTAATTACCATTTTGAATTTGTCATTTTCATATATTTCTTACTACTGCACTATACACCTGTGAATGCTTAAATAACAAACAGCATTATTGGCGTCTAAGCTTGATATAAGTGTATGTTTTCTTACATTGAGCTTGCTTTTTAAGCTAAATGTTAAGCTTGAGACAATAGTTCATTTGAGTAGCTCTTCGTTCACATTCACCATAGCAGAATGTTCTATTTCAAGTTCATCACAGGCTAAGAATCCAGTATGGGCTGAGGGATTTTCTCAATTATACGGCTGCCCACTAACCACAGTACTGTGGTTAGTCCTCCATAGTGTATACTATGAGTGATACAGAACATAAAATACAGTCGGAGCTCATCATAGTCTTGAAATTATTAATTGCTAATTTTGTTTCTATATCTGACTTTAAAGACTCATGAAAACACCATTACTACAATGCTTTAATATGTTGACAATAACCACATTTTGATATTATCTCTTTTTTTCAAATCCTAAATGTTTTATTAATCAGTATTAAAAATATCCGAGTACTAACCTAAGAAGAGGCCTGCAGACCTCATCAGTCCACCAAAGAGGCGTCTCATGTAGGCATGATTGAGACTCTCTGCTCTACACTGTGTACTTCTAAGTATCTGCCCAAGAGAAATCAGTGTGCAAGCTCCAAGGAAATATTCCTGGGAGTGTCATTCATAATCACAAAGACGTAGATGATATTCTGTACACTAGGATACTGCTTTAGCAATGAAATAAAACTGATCTGAGGATGTGGTTCAGTGCTCAAACACTTGCATACATCTACATAGCATGTGTGAGTTCATGTTCCTCCTCTAGCACCAGAAAACAGGTAACTCCCCGAACTAACTACTGACACACTCTACGACATGTATGAACTCAAAATACTGTACTACGCAAAAGAAACTAAACACAAATCTCAAAATTTTATGATTCTGTTTATATAAAACGTTCAGAAAAGTCATCGTTCCTCAGTCAAATAAAATACCAGGAAATGATGCACGCTAATGTTTCATATCAATGGATGCATTGGGAAATTTGTCACTTGAATATTTTTTAAGTTTACTTATTACATTGTTGGTAATTTATTCTGGAACTGTCAGGCTCTCAGAACAATGTGTGTTATGGGCACTGTGGTGTGCCTTTATTATACAGGCATTCTATTGAGTTGAATTTCATATATTTCAGGTTGTATATAAAATACAACACACCTATAGCATTAAATACTACATTATTTTATGTATTCCCAACAGAAGAGAACTAGCATCTTAAAATACCTGCTGTTGTTGTCTTTGTCTTGAGACAAGGTGCCACGGCATAATCCAGGCTGGCCTGGAACTCCTGGATCCTACTACATCACCCTCCAAAACCTAGGCTTACAGGAATCTGTCACAATGCCACACTACATGCGGAAGTGTTAGAAGAGGTGGGCCATTTCCTACTGATTAGCTTCTGCTAGAAACTTCACACCTTGCCGCCAGCTCCACAATCCACATACTTCCGGAGCCAGGGCTCACAGGGATGTAACTCTATCTGATCCTACATGTCACGACTCCAGTTAGGTCAACATAGTGGACAACAAAGATCATTCTTGAAGTCATTTGTTAACATCTTAAGCAACCACAAATTTAATACAAAAACACAAACATCCACGAAACTGAAACATGTAACTCTCCTCATCAACTTCTATTTAGCTATGTCCAAAAAGCTGACAGTCACTCTCCTGGCAGTCTACAGAAAGGTAAATGTGATGGAGGGGTTAGAAAAAACAGAAGGGGTATTGGTATCAAAATGTCTTAACTACTTTTCCAATTTTACTGAAGCCTGTTACCATGTGAGCCAGTTTCTAGGTTCTCTGAGACCCTTGGAAGAAGCTTATGAACATGCCTGTGTGAAGAGATGGGGCTGATTTTACTGTTTTATGTCGTTAGCCATTTGTCTCCCTCTTTTGATCTGCAGGGCCGGCTTCCATGTACTGACTTTCCACACATCTGGTTCGTCTCTGTTTATTTTGTTCAGGCTTTCCCTCAAGTGGTTCACTCAGAAGACAAACCTGCACATTTTGCACAGGGTCCTGCAAGGTATGCAGCCAGGAGTTTTCTGTCTAAAAGTTTCATTTTAGACTCTAGAGATTTCACAATGATTTCCTTTTCTTTCTTTAAACCTAACAATCCTGTAACATTACATTTTGTGCTGCATCTAGTTGCTTTCCATGAAGAGTTAGCTCACCCTGTCAGAGGCAGGTGGCTCTGTCCTTGAGAGTTAAATTTTTATTTACCATATTTTTTTCACTTGGGAATATCTGATCACTTCTGATGGTCTCTTATTCTTAGTGATGTTTTTGAAATGTTATTTGCTTCTAACTTTATTGAGTGTGCATATTTTATATTGATAGCTCATTATTTCAATACCAGAGGCCAGTGTTTGCTAGCACTCCCTGGGTCTTGCTCTCTCATAGTATCAGTGATTTTTTGTTGTGAACAGGTGTTTCAAGACTCCTTCGCTGATGGAATTTTTGGAGATGAATTCGGAGTTTTTGCTCTTTTCCCTTCCCGTAGATGTGTAGATTCATTTCTGCAAGGTATTCAGGGACATTTAAACATAGGAGACAAATTCTCAGCTTGAGATCTTTCATTTCGAGTAAAAGGAAAGTGTGTGAACTGAAGCCAAAATTTCTTCAACTGTAGTTTAAAATTTGGGTGAGGTCATTCTTTTGAGGTCACCATTCTCTGCCCGGATGAAGATCCACGTGGAAGACATTTTCTTCAGTTCATTCTTCTACTGAGGGTCGAGAGATTTGAGGATAGACCACAGCTTTAAGCATGCATCTCTGATCATGCCTTGCAACCCTTTTGTATTTTGTCATAGATACTTTCATAAAGTATAATCAAGATGAATGACTATAAACACTGAACGCCATTTGGGAGTTACTGTGGACATTTCTAAACACCTCATTTCTGTACGTATCTTCAGGCTAGCCCTGGAGCGTGGACTGATCTGCAAAGCCACTTTGAGTAGCACAGCCCTATCATCCTCCCCACCTGGGGACTGAGCCTTATCTCCAGCCCCACACCCCACATGGCCACCAAAGAGGAAATCCAAGAACTACCGAAATGGGCAGATGTATCAAGTGGCGATGGGCTGGACACTGCTTATCTCTAGATTCCCAGTTTTACTTCATGCTTGACATGTAAGGACTTCTCTTATTTTTCATCAGTTCTGCTGAACTAGTATATTGAAACAGAGTCCTTCCCCAGCGGCCGACTCTCCTTGTTATCTGGAATGGATATATATTTGTTTTGCCAAAATGTGTATGCAAGAATACTTTAAACCACAATGTTTATAACTGAACCACAGTAAAAAATTACACATATTTCCAAGATGAAAATAACTCAAAACTATATTAATAATGAGTGACTTTTGTCTATGATATATTCATAAAAATGAGTAATTATTTGCTACTTGCAACTACAGAGATATTCTCACAGCCTTTATTTTTGAGCCAGAGGAGCCAGATATAAAATCAAATATAATGTATAAATCTATTTATATAAAGTTTAAAAACACAGGCAAAAGAAAAGGTCACCTTGAACACCTTGCTCAAAGTCCACACCATGCCTTGGAAAAGAGTAGCTGTTCAAAGGGACATGGGGACTTTTGTCCAATGCTGTGTGGATACAGCTTATCCAGGGTGCTCCAGGACACTGTGTTCTGCACTTAAGAGTCAATCATTTAAAAATAAGTATTTACTTCATGTGTATCGGAGTTTTGTCTGTGCACCACCTGGTACCTGCAGAGGCAAGAGGGTGCCAAATCCTTTGGGACTAGAGTTACACACAGCAGGTGTGAGCATCATGTGGGTGCTAGGGACCCAGGACCTCTGGAAGAGCAGCCAGTGCTCTTAACCATTGAGTCATCTCTCTAGCTCTAATGAGTAGGTCATTTTTTTAAAACTGATGTTTACATTTCATTGATATGTTTATTTTACACTTTATTAACTTAAATAAAAAAAGAAATACTTTAAAAATAGTTTTGCTAACCACCACAGTTTTCCAAAGGGTAAAAAAGCCTGACCATTCAAATCATGGCCCATGCCACGAGAGGGAGACCCATGCCAGACACTGTCTGGATGGCCAGGAACTGGAGGCCTAGGGTAGAACCAAACACTACTGGAAAAAAAGAAAGAAAGAAAAAAGATTCCTAATGATATTCTGCTATACTCAGAGATCAGTAGCCCAGTTGTCATCAGAAAGGCTCTTGCCAACAGCTGATGGGAACAGATTCAGAGCCCCCACCGCCAGTTAAGTGGAGCTTTCGGGGAACACTAAGAAAGAGAGGGAGGAAGGACTGTAGGAGCCAGAGAGGTTGAGGACCCCAAGAGAACAGGGCCCACAGAATCAACTAAGCAGGGCTCATGGGAGTTCACAGAGACTGAAGCAGCAATCATGAAGCCTGCATGGGTCTGCACTGGATCCTCTGCATATATGTTAAGTTTATTTAGCTTAGAGTTCTTGTAGGACTAGCAGTCAGAGTTGGTGGGGGGCGGTGTTGATTCTTTACCTGCCCTTGGGACCCCTTTTCTCCTACTGGGTTGTCCCTTCCAGCCTCGATATGAGAGTCTAGTCTTACTGTATCTTGTTTTGCTGTATTTGGCTGATACTCCTGGGAGGACTGCTCTTTTCTGAAGAGAGCAAGAGTGACTGAGGGAGGAGGGGATATGTGTGGGGGGGGGGGCATCGGGAAGAGAGGAGGAGAAACTGTGGTTGGGATGAATTGTATGGGAGACACATAAATAAATTTTAAAAGTGCCAAAAAGAGCACATTGAAGCAAAAAGTCCACAAAAATACCAGAGTTCACTTTGTGTTGGCTAACTCCTGCTAGGTCTGGGACCCGCCCTGAAGTGTAGTTCATGTATCCAGTGACACCCTATTGGAGAAAACTGATTTTCCCTCTGCCAGCCAGTATCAACTGCAGATAGCTTCTTGGTTAGGGTGAGATCCTGTGCCCACTTCCCCTTTGCAGCAGCAGCTTGACTCTCCCCTTAAATACTGACAATTATGATAGCTTCATCTGTGTATACATATGCCCAGACGCCAAATTGCACGACTTCAATATGGGCAGTTTATGTCAATTATATCTCAACAAACTTATTTATAAATTAAAAAAAATTAAAGCCTGATCATTATCAGTGATCGCTAACCCATCTGTCTCCTTTATTTCCACCTCCAATCCATCACCCAGGCCTATACCCAGGCATGGATCCTGAGACTTCTCAGTGTTGCCCCCTGGATCTCTCTGCGAATCATTAACTCTCTCTGGTCACAGTCTAGTTCTTCCCCAGCTTCTGCCTCCACTGCTCTACAGTGACGAAGATCTTTCCGGTGCATACCTGTGACCACGATAGGTACCAGCTTACCACGTCTTCCCTGTTTCATGTTGTTTGCAGGGTCCTGTCAGCCACACCCCCTTCAGTTAAGCCAGTGCTGTCCTGTTTTTATTCCTGTCACTTTTTACTTCCCAAGAACATGTATCACTTCTGTGACTCCATAATTGATTCCAGCAATTGGTATCTCTCTCTCACCCAAACTTAACTTCCGTGGGGCAGGCACTGCATTTCCCCTGAGCCTAACAATGGGCTTTTATAACCATAGTTGTTCAATTATCATGTGTTGAATTAACAAACGTGTCAATGTACTTTTCTAGTATGCTAGAAACTATGCAAATTAATTGTTTACTTTTGATATATATATTTAAAAACTGGTAAGAAACCAGAAATCTGTTTGGCATTCAGTATTCTGTCCTTTTCCACATTGCGACCACATCTGCCCTGGCCCCAAGCCTCCCCATCACCAGGCATGTACTCTGGGTTTGCTGCATCAGCCCACAGCAGCCTGTTTCCGAACCTTTCCTGAACCTTGAGTATCCAAGCACCATGCTGCTGCAGGGCCTCCGGGCTCCCGGTTCTCTCCACGTGCCTACAGGTTCACAGTGCCCTTCCATATAACTTTAAGCTCCCTGGTCACTCTTGCAGAGACGCTTTTCTTAGCCTCTCAGGGGGAAGCAGCCTCTTTCCCTAGAAACTATACATTTCTGCTTTGTTTTTGCGTAACATTTACCCCTGTCAGAATAATTTTGTCTCCTGTCCAGATTTACCTCCCAACACTAGATTGTTGAGTTCCATGTGGTCCGGCACAGTGAAGTTCGTCTGCTGCTCTGAGCATGGCGTCTAGAGCTTTGGTATATAGGAGGCATTTGGCAAGTATAACTGAATGAATGTACTGAACATTCACTTCTCTGACGGTTCTAATAGACCTCGAGTCGGCACTAATTCAATACCTGCTTGCCATAAGCAGCTGTGGGTTACTCAAAATGTGGTTAATATGACTGAAGAATTCAAATTTTAACGTAAACAGCTATTGTGACTAAGCTGCACCATAATGGCTGCTGTAGCTAATCTAGATTAGGGGAAGAGGAAGGTCTCTCAGAGGTCTACCCCAAGCAGCTTCCTCTCTAGCTAAGGCTGTAGACAGCTGCAGGCCAGGGTCCTCTGGGGTTAGCCTTCTTTTGATTAGGGGCAAGGTATAACAATTCTGATTCCTCCCTTGTGAAATGGGGACGAATTTTGCTTCTTCTGGTGGTAGTTTTAGGATTACATTATGCTAGGGAGCTACAGCCTGTAGCCCGCACAGCACAGAGCTCCGGTGTAATAATTATTAGTTGCATGTGTGAGTGTTATACAGCCGTTGAACTTTGGGAGGATTTGAAGTAACAGAGACCAACAGGCAGTTAGGCCTTTCTATCTGCGGAAACTAAGCCTGGGTAAGAGGAAGAAAAAAAATCTTTTTTTTTTTTTTTTTTTTGCAATGAAATGACCACAGAGGTCTCCCTTTGGATCCTGCCTGTGACACCCCTCCCAAATTCAGGCAAAGACTACCCTTTCCGATATTACAGTTTCCGGGCTTCTTTACAAGAGGCTGGCTTCTCAGGGTTTGGTGTTGAGCCCCGGGAGGGTGGAGAAACCATTAAAACCTGTCCTCCCTCCCGCCTCTGGATGCCGCAGGGCTCCTGCCAGGTGCTTCTGGATGACTCTGCTTCCCGCAGTAGTGCGTGCCACAGCTCATCACCACCGCTCCACCGCCGGTGCCACCGCTCTGCACGCCTTCCCCTCCCCCACCCCGGGACAGTGGTCATACATGACACGTAGGGGACTTACACTCCGACTTAAAAATCACTACCCTGTCTCCGCGGGCGTCCAGCTTCAGCGTGAAGAGAGTCCCGAGGAGCGCGCCGGTGGGGTCCCCTCCCTGCAGCCCCAACGCCCTGCAGCCCTAATGCCCCGCACCCCCGCGTCCCGGCCCCGCAGCCCTCCGGGCGGCCACCCACCGTCACCCATCTCCCGTTCAGCCTGGTTGCGGATCCCACGGGTGGGGGCAGCGGCAGGGCCGCGAGGGGCGCGCGGAGCACCGCCGCGGGCTGGTCCCCGGGACCAGTGCCGGCCACGGGGAGCTGCGGGCCTCGGGGTGCGCGGGGAGCAGCCGGCGCAGACAAAGAGCCGCGCGGTGCCCGCCGCCCTCGGCTCCCACGCGCATCCTCGCACGGGGGGCCGTTGAGGGCCCAGGGCTTCGCCTCCGGGCAGCCCTCCCGCCCTGCCGCCCGTGGCTGCGCGTCGTCCCGCGCGGCCGGCCGGTCCCGCCCTTCCGGGCCGAGCGGGGCGTGGGCGGGGCACGCGTGAGCGCGGGGCGAAGTGCGGGCGAGCCCGAGGGGCGGGGACGGCGCGGGGGCGGGGGCGCGGCGGGGCCACGTGCGGCGGCGGCGGGGGGCGGGGCGGCGCCCGGGGCTTTAAGAAGGTGTGACGGAGGCGGGCGCTCTCCCAGGCCGGACCGAGGGCGTCGCGCACACACGGCGGCGGCGGCGCTCGCTAGCTCGCTCGCAGGCGGACGACGCGCTCCCGGTACCCGCGGTCCCGGCCCCGTGCTCTCGCTCCCGCGGCCCAAAGTAACTTCGGGACCCGCGGTCTCCCCGCAACTTCCCCCGCGGGCTCTGCTGCCCGGAGCCGCCTCCCCGCGCGCGGGTCTCCCCGTGCCGGCGGCTCCGAAACGGGACGAGCGGGCGCGGCGGCATGGAGCGGGGCTGCTGGGCGCCGCGGACGCTCGCCCTGGCCGTGCTGCTGGCGGCGGCGCTGAGGGCGCGCGCGGCCGCGGGCTACTACCCGCGCTTCTCGCCCTTCTTTTTCCTGTGCACCCACCACGGGGAGCTGGACGGGGATGGGGAGCAGGGCGAGGTGCTCATTTCCCTGCACATTGCGGGCAGCCCCACCTACTACGTGCCGGGACAGGAATACCATGGTAGGTACCACGGCATCCCTCGCGCCGCGGTGGCCCGCGGACGCGCCTTTCCACCCTCTCCCTTCCTCCCGGGGGCCGCTGGACGGGACTTGACAACCCCTACCCGGTGATGTGCTCTGCTGCGGGAGAGAGCAAAGTTAGTGCAGGACGGAGCCCCGAGTGGGGGTTTCAACAGTCCCCCTAAGACTCGTGAGGCACGCCGGACAGTCCTGGGCACCGCGGTCTCCCCCGCGCTCCCATCCACGCAGCTGCCCAGCCTGCGCACCTGGTTTTCTTAGGTCAGGACCTGGATACCGGACTTCTGTCCAGTCCTGGGACCCCTGGTGGGTCCCCTGGTGGGACCCTGGTGGGACCCTGGTGGGGCTCCTGGTGGGTCCCTAGTGGGACCTTGGTGGGACCCTGGTGGGTCCCCTGGTGGGTCCCCTGGTGGCGCTGGGTCGTCACCGGGCTTTGCAGGCAGGCTGCTGCGGATTGGAGCGCTCAGGTCTGTGGCAGCTCGCCTCGCCCGCCAGCCCAAAAGTTCCCGCTGCTCGGAGCCCGCGGTCCCCGGCGATCCTCTGGAAACCGAGCGGCCCTTCCCAGCCCCTTATTCTTTATAAAGGGCCGTTTAAAATGACAGTAATTGATGATTTCTCTCACCCGCTTCATACTTTTAGCTTGGCGCTTGCCGTGTTGTTAGCATTGTCTGAGTGATGCTTCCTAATGACTTGTGTCTGCACCGCTGTAATTCCCAGGTAGGGGCTACAAGCATTCACCAAAAGCAGATCTCTCTCCAAAGGGATCATTATGCAGTCTTCATCGAGGTTAGACGTTACTCAAAGTAAAATTAAGCTACAAGAAGATTTTAATGTAGTGCATATATTTCTAAGTGGAATATGTGGGGAAAAAATGTTTACTTTCTGTATTCCTGCTGGGAGTTTTTGAATAATGATAGAAAATACTAAACTAGAAATTTTCCACAAAATATTTATACCCAACGAAATGGAAACTATCGCTGAGTGAATTCATGCCTTCCATAGATGTTGTCTCCAATAGGCTAACAGGTGTTGACATCACAGAAGGTGATTTTAGAGGCAGTTGGCATTTCACATTTTACATTTGCATGTTAAAAAATTACAAGAATCCTTAAGCGTTTTCTATTTCAACAAAACCTTCTATCTGCCCCAAAATAAATACTTGGTCTGAATTAAGTTCATCCTAGATGTTTATAACAGTGCTTTAACTGCTTTCATGTGGCGTGGTGGCAGTCTGTGGAATTTTATAATTAACTTTAGAAAATTAACTTCTCTAACTAGTCTTCTCTTTAATAAAAGTACTTACTTGTATGTGCTCCCTTTCTGGAAATTATCTGCCGATTTTTCTGAGGGAGGTCATGGAAATCTTTGAAGCGGAAGGGACCGCCAGTATGATGACAGCCCAGACCTAGCCTACAGACTGCTGTCACTGGTGTGATCCTCAGCAGAGGTGTCAGTGCATAAAAGCTGGTCTGAAAGGTTCTGCTGCCCAGTTGTGACTGGAGTCTCCGACAGAGCTGTATTATTCCCCACCACACACACTGTCCAGTACCAGTCAAGGAAGCATAAGTAAAAATAAGAATAGGCCATCTGTAGCTTTTGCTTTTGCAAAGTTAGCAGATGAACCTTAGGCTGACAGTAATCGCACCACTAAACCTGGAAAGGGGTGAATATATTCAAATTGGACATTGTAGAGAACAGGTCCTAGATACCTCTTTTATGCCACCAGAAAAGGTAGAGAGATTTTATTATGTAACTTGGAAGGCCAAATTATTGTAGAGAATAATGTCATTTTAAATTCCCATTAAACATTGTGTCAAAGTTTTAGATTTGGGAACTAGCCATATAGCTCCCGGCCTTCAGGAAGTGTTTTTTGTTTGTTTGTTTTCTTTTTCTTTTCCCCTATAAAATGCTCTACAAGTAGGAGGACTGCTTAAAATTGAAATAATGCTTATATAAGGCTTTTAAATTTTAAACTTTTAGAAATTAAAAAATATAGAACCTGTAAGATTTGACTCTACAGGGAAACACAATATGTTCGTGGTTGTGATGCATATTGAAAACAGAAGCTCGTTTAGCCAAAAAGCCTGCTTATGTGACTAAGTCTGTAGACATTGTCTTGAGGATTTATTTCAAGCCTTCTAAATCTTTTAAATGCAGCAGTTATGTCGGAAAAACTGAGTTTGTCTCGGATCTCCACCTTGCTCAGTGATTTGGATGACCAGTGTTTGGGTGGAGAGCTGGTGGCTTTGACTTTTCCCTCTACAGACTGCGTTGAGACAGAGCTGACAGTAGAACAGCACTCACCACAGACAGTAATGGAGATATCAACTGCTCTCAGAGACCTGGGCTGTGGGGCCGCTTGTGGCCCAAAATTATGCATTCTTGTATGGATTGTATTTATTTAAAGAGTTCTTTTGAAAATCTTCGATGAAACAAAGGCAGCAATACGGTGCTGAAGAATTTGAAGTCTGTAGTAGAATTGTCAAGATTACTAACGTTCAGTGGTAAATCTGTCTGTTTGAAGTAGCGGCGGCTGAATGAGCTTCCATCTCCTAGCAAATAGGTGACATTCAGTGTCTCCCCCTCCTCGTCCTATATATTTTTACATCCTGTTCTAGGAGACTCGTGCTAGCATTGCTAGTTGTGACAGAATATGAAGTCTTCTCATGAATACACCACAATACATAGTTCAGGAGGAAGAGACCACATACTTTTATGCTGAATTAGAAAGGTGTCAATTAGAATGCTTTTGTTTTCTATAATTTCCTTTGGTCTTGGGGGAGGGGGGGGAGAGGACAAGTCCAAAGATATTGTCTGTTTCCCAATGGGATTTCAGACTTCAAATATGCGACTTTTTTTTTGTAGAAATTTGTGGAAAGGAAATGGGGACCTAAGTGGTCCAGGCGTGTAGCCATTTCTCTTCCCTGCCACACCCAGTGGAGCTCTGCTCTGTAAGATGTGTGAAGGCTGAGTTGAAGCTGCACCCTGTTTCCCGTGGTAACAACTCTCCCTCACACACACCCTTTGGTGCATAATTACCATACGTTTGTAATCTCTCTCCCTGCCATCCAGTCAATTTATAGAGAATTATGGATGTTTCACTCCCAGTTTTCAGAAAGATATTTTTTCTCTTTTTGCTTGAGATAACTAATTTCTCTGGGAGAACAGATAACATGCTCTGGGATAGAAAACCTTTTAGACACCCATGAATTCATGTCAACTAGGAACCTGGCCACCATAAAATCGACTTTACTCAGTTACCACTGGGAAGAAGAGGCCAGACATTCGAGAATAGCATTGTGTAGCAAAGCCGAACATAGATAACTGACTCTCCCTCCACGTTTAGCTTTCAGAAAGCAGTTTACCAGGATATGTAAATGGACTGGAATCCCTGTTACTTTGGTAGCATAAAGCAGAGGGAGCATTTCATTAGCCATGAGAAATCAGAAATACCGATTCTAGGGAAAACAACAATGAGGACGCACCTATGGTAGAACCAAATCTGTGATGTGGCCGGCGGTGAGACGGGATGGGAGAATTTTACCAGCATCAGTTGGTAGTCACCTGACTCCACGTTTCGACGCCATCATTTTTCACAGTGATACTGAGGGGAAAGGTGAATCATTTCCTGATGCTGAAACCGAACTTTCCTCTCTAAAAGGCACAACCAGGATGAAGAATTAAGGGTTCTTTTTGTAACAAAGTTACTTTTTTTGTGGGTATATGTGCTCTGCAATCAACTGGGTGCTACTTAAAATTTTCTATTCAAGGAAAGCACAATGTAGTGAGTGGCCTTTTAAATACAGAAATTCAATCTCTGTTAGACGTATATTTTGAAAATACACCCCAGACTTAATTCCTTTTAAGGGAATGATTTTATTATTTGAATAAAAGTTATTTGCTGTTGCTAATGTAACTGTTGTTGATTGAGTGTCTGGCTATTTTTTCTTGTTATGTTTTAGAGTCTGGAATCAGCAAGTTTAAACTGTTAAACTCATTCATCACACCCAATTGCTAAGTGATGTGCACCTGTGTCTGTGCACATATGTCTATGAAAATTGGGCATTTTACAGCAGTCTGCTCCACTTGTCACAGATTTTATCTTACTCTCTACAATTTATCTCACACATAGTTTACTGATGGGATTCAGATTTTTTATGAAATCATATAAATATTGCTTTGCATAATGTATATTCTGAGTGTTTTAATTCCAATCTTAAGCTTAAAAAGCAGATGTTTGGAATGATAATCTAAAATATCTATTTGGGCAGAACTCTGTAATTCATCCGTAGCACCACAGAACCAGAAATTATTTACTTAGAATAACTCCCTTCATTTTTGTGAATGCTTAGTGTGAATGACTGTTTCATATAGATATTAAAGAATAAACTATTGTTGCACCTCCATAGTCATGAAGTACCTTACTCCAATAAAATTTTCATTTTACCTTTATCTTAACAGATTTTTAAAAATAAGTATTAGTGATTCCAAAGTTTTCATTGACTGATTTTGTTAAAAGAAAACATTTAAGAGTGATTTTCTTAATTTCTTTTCCTACTTTTGAGAGTTGGTCAACTTAATAGATGATCTGTGAGCCTCATCAATTACTTAGGAAAGATTACACATTAGGGCACAATTTTATTCTGAAAAATTATAATGCTACTTTGAGTAATTATTAATTGTAATTAATTGTACTCGTTATGTCTTGAATCTTCCCAAGTAGTTGCTGAGATACATCTCTCTACTTCAGTGACCAGTACTTTGTGCACATTTGGAATTTTAAAAGATTCGCAAAGTCCCTCATGTCTTGGAGAAACAGTCAGGAAAAGAAAGAGGTGTACATTACGACTGAAAATGACAAGGCCACGATGCGCAGAGAAAAGACTTACGCTTATGTCACAATACTGACATAAAGCATATAGGAAAAGGAAATAAGAATTATCTAAAATTTAATTTAAGTAGAGACATTCATCCATCACCACCTGATTTTAGAGTCATTAATAAAGTAACCAAACTAAAAATAGAAAAATAGAATTTCAACCCAAAATATAATTTCAGTCTTACCTATTTTAAGCAAAAAAAAAAAAAATGTAGAGCACATTTTCAGAAATTGGGATTGAGTTTTAAATAACAAGGGCCTGCTCAGCATTCGTAACCTTATGTAAAATAGTATAAAATGTAAATCTGTTTCTGCTGAATTAGAATTGAAAAATACTGATTTTCCTAGTAGATCCAGAGTTGCCGATCAAAGATTGACTGGAGAAACCTACATTCACAGTCATCTGGTGGTAAAAGTACACTGGTCATGAAGCCATTGGCCCCCTGGTGTTGTTTTACGTCAGTGTAGGAAAGCTGGTATGGAAGACAAGTGATGTTGGGTTGTAGGGAAGCGGGGCGTTAGATGGTCGCTATGAGACGTTCCGTAATTAATCAGTTTCTTAACCCAGCCCCTGGCAGCAGGCCTGTGTCTTCCCTAGACTGCATTGGAGGAAGAGAGCCCTGGATTTGGACTCCACGATGCCTCGTTTGTTAGTATATATTTATTGTTTTCACTAGAACTTCCTTTCGTTTTCTTCAGGCGAACTTTGTGTCCAGAGTGAGTTCAGGACAGACGAGTCACAACAGAGAAACTCTGTCTTGCAAACCTAGGCGTGCTTCTTGTGAAAACTCTGAGTGTCCTGACCCTCCCGTGTGATGACTTTAGTAACTTCATGGAAGAGTGTGCTCTCGGAATATCCCTCAAAATATGCTGTTTCTGCAGGTTGCAAAGACTCGTTTTATGTTTACATCACTTATACTTTGGGAAAGTAACCTCTGCCTGACCCCTGATTTCTGGAATTTCTTGTATAGAGACATTTATGTTGTTCGTTTTTCTCACTGAACTCTGTTTCCTGGCATTCCTGTCTCTCTAAAGTGCAGTGTCACCATATGCAAATCCTGTTGACTTTAAAAACACAGTAGATGCCCGACATGGTTATAAATGTGAGTTCTGCCTCAACTTTAACCTTGTTTGTTATGGCTGGCTCAGCCTCTAGGACCAAATCCAAACCTGCCATTTCTCTGGTTTGTTCCATTTTGACAGAGGAAACAGCCGTCCTTGCCCTACCTCCAGGAACATGCGGTCTTCCATTTGATTCAGGCACCTTTGTTGTGAGCTCTGAGACACCCTATGATCAGATCCAGTTCTTTTCACACTTCCTTTTCCTGCATAAACACTTCCTGCATTTTCATCCTGCAAAACATGATCTGTGTCATGGCCACTGGTTGGGTTGGGAACTCTAAGGAAATAAGCTGGTCCTTGGTTTCCTAGAAAAAATAAAAAGTATGGGGCTGAAGAGATGGCTCAGTGGTTAAGGGCATGCACTCTGCTTACAGAAGATGGGAGTTCGGTCTTTATCACTTGACTGCTCAAAGCTGACTGTAACTCCAGACCCAGGAGATAGCACTCTTGTGGTCTCTGCAGGTACCGGACACCCATACTCATGACTCATGTGCATGTAACCACACACAGACATGCATACCCACAATTAAAAATAAATATTTTTTTTTAAAAAGAAAGTGGATTCCCATTCCTGACACTGATACTATCTAGAAATACAATTAAAGAACTACAGAAATACTAATAATGGCAGAACTTAAAGTACAGTTAAAATGTGCCAGGCACCCATCTGAATGCCTGATGTATATTAGGTCATATGATTTTACCGTAGCATCTTGAGGTAGGTGCTTGTGCTAAGTCACTGAGGAGTAAGCACTTTGTGTGTGACTGAAATGCTGTTATTGATAACTCTTAGCTCACCTTGCCCCAGAACCCATACCTTTTGCATTCAGTTTTAGAAATGATGTTTATTTTATGAAAGGAAAGATAACAGAAGTAGAGTCGTTTCAGGAAAGAGAAAACAAGGAATTAGAAGCTAATTTTGCTATTTTAGTAAATAAGGATTGTAAAATCAAACCAGAAAACTGATGGCCTTGTTAAACACGGCTGAAACTTCCCAAGTCTACACTTCCTTGTTTGATGGAAATCGGCTTCCAGATAAAGCATGAAGAAAAATGCCATCTTGTATATGTAGCCCCGAAGAGTTAACACGCCTTCAAATGTGCTGATTAAAAGTACAAGAAAATGTAATTTTTGTTTAAATTTACTTTTTAACACTTTGAAAATGTAACTTTTAGTGAGACTTTTTAAAAAGTAGGATTTTTTTTGCTTTACCAGTAGGATTTGAATATCTGAAGAATATTAAAAATTTAGGTGGAGAGAGACATTTTAGAAGATTTCGGTTGAAATTGACTTGTGATGTGTTCCTGTAGGAAGTCCTGTTAAGTGTTTCCCCTGAGACGACTGGCATGACACACGTTGGTGTCCTTGTGGGCAACGTATGACATCGGTTCTACAATGCCAGCTTTCATTCAGAGCTCAGATCACAGAGTGACTGTAGAACCAGTGAAATGATATTTGCTCTGTACTTGACTTAATAGTTATTTTTCAATATATGTATCTTTTTATCTTTGCCTCCAAAAATTCCATCTCCTGCCATGCAAGCAGAGCTCAACTCCAGACTCCAGTGGGGGCAGAGCAGCAAGAAGAACTGCAGAGCTCTGTGTGTGACCAGAAGCAGGGTCTGCCCTGGCTGCTGATGTTTCTTAGTATACAAATGTCTTGATTGGACTGAGGACTGAGGTCCACTGACTTTTTATAAGTCAAGTCAAAGGGTAGGGGGCAGATTCTGTCCCAGGCTTTCTCTTGTGGAACATACAGGTTGGCAAAGGGCCTGAGATCCGTTCCTGTTTTCCCTAGGAGAGAAAAATTTACCTCATCAACTTTAACAACTTAAAAGCCTTTATTAAAATGCCATAAAAACATGGAGGTGTCCTGGGTATAGACGCTTTTCTCAAGCCTGACAAACCAGGTCTGCCTCCTCACAGTTTCTGATGATAGTCAGTACTGAGCTGTGGCTTTAGTGGGTCAGTCTGTGAACCTCCTGGGTAGGCAGGGAAGGGAGTCAGAGCTTAGTTTATCAGGAGATCTGACCTAATACAAGAGTCAACCTCTTTAGGATTGCCTTCAAGTAAAAATGGTTTGTTTCAGATTGTTGACACACTTGTTCACACACTGTCAGACAGACACTTTGTTGTGAAATATTTTAAACCTGTAGGAAACTACAATAAATGAACATTCAAAATTGGTCTCACTAATGAAACCCAGAGGATAGCCATCTGTATTTGTCAGAACAAAATGCAATATAGTTTACAGCACTCTTCCCAGTTGTTAAAGTACTTAGTGCTCCCAGAGTTGATCTGCTAGCTTAGTGGGCTCTGCTCTGCCCTGCGTATTCTACCCCAGACAACCAGCCATTCCCAAGCATTCCACAGTGTGATAAAGCGCGTGAGCCCTGTGTATGTGTAAGAACAGGGATCTTGAACAAGGTGCAGGATCAGTTGGTAACCTGTAGAAACAGACTGTTCAGCCTTTTAAAATAATGTCTAGCTGTTTATAATAGGAGTGGACCTGGAGGGTAACATGCTAATTGGAGAAGCTGGGAGACAAGTGTAGAATTCTGAATGCTGCACTCAGAAGTAGAATGGGGTAGAAGTTGCCTGAGGCTGGGGAGGGGCTCAGCTGACGGGAGGAATACATTCAGGAGATCTGGTTATATTGGCAGACGTGTATATATATGGTGACGTGTCTAAAATCTGATGGTGGGGCATGAACTGAAACTGAAAAAACAATATTCAAAGTCATCATGAACTGCATACCTTACTCAAAAGAAATAAATAAGACTTACTGTCACGTAGTAATAGTAATATATTGTATATACGCTATAAAATTTAAAACCTGTCGAGAGCCGAGATTGAGACTGGAGCTCCCTGGTGGAATACTTGCCTCAGATGCATAGGCCCCACGCTTGGCCACCAGCCTGCAAAACAAGCACCCACCGCAAAGAGACAAAACAAAACTAAGAAAGGGCCTCAATTATTTTGGCTAATTTAAGAATGAATGTTTCCAGTAAGTATAAAGAGTATGAAAGAGTTACCACCGTGTGTGTCCAGGTAGCTGTTGTAGTATTAAGCATTTATTTTTGCCAGTATGATAGCATTGAGCTTTTCTTATAAAATTAACCTAACTTAAAATTTGTGTATTTTATTAGAGCTTCCACAGAGCTGTGTGTGTAGTTTAGAGAGAGGCAAGGATGCCAGGCTGCTCTGCCAGAAACATAAATCAACTATGGCTAACTAGAACTAAAGAAATTAACAAACTGAAGGCAGATTGTGATTGGAAGGAAAATGCAGCCCCACACTTGGAAATCATGACACTGTCTCAGACATCAGGTAAGGAGTGCTGCTGAAGGCATCCTGGTGGCAGGAAACAGGGCAGGCTTCTCACCCCACAGTTGGGGAGAGTCCTCTCCGACCTCTCTCTCCTCTACCACTGAATTTTATATTCAAATTCCTAGGAATGCAAATCATAATGGCCTCCCTGGGGTAGAGCAAAGGTGTCCTCGTCATACATATGGATCTAGCCTAAAGGTAGTTTATCTGCTTTTGGAGTTTTGTGACAATGTGGGTCTCTTGAATGCTAACTGTGTAGTTCAGATGGCCTGCCTGTGCAGGGAGCCCAGCTTCTAGCTTCTGTCTCCTGTTCTTCCCTAGCCCACCAGGGATCTGGCTCTCAGATTCCTTCAGGGGAGTATGGTGGGCAGAAGAGAATGCTCATGGCCCTGCCTTCAGTATCACTATCAGAAACCCATCTCTGTGTTCACCAGGGAAGGCTTCTCTCAGGACCAAAGCAGAGCCTGTCTTCGTGGGTCACCCCCTTTTCCTCTGCCACTTACTTTCTCAATGGACTTGGGAGATTTCTTCCCTCCTGCCTGACTGCGGTGCCAGGGAACTCAGGATTCTCTTTTCTGCCTTCCCTTTTCATCTTCCTTCTCTCCCTACGGATGCCATCTAACCTAATGCTTTAAGTGCCATCTCCATGCTGTTAACTCCCAAACCACCGTCTCCTGCCTACTGTTTGTTACTGCTGACTTAATGTCTGCACTTGGCTGTCTGCCAGGAGCTTCTGCCCTTCTTCCTTATGACATCCTTCACAAGCTCCTTCTGGAGTCTCCTCAACTCTCCACATGTCAGCTTGCTCTCTAGAGATACTCAGTCCCCCCAGTCATTGTCTAATGCCCCACTAATCTCATCCCCTGGCTTGCCAGCTTCGTATCAGAGCCCCCCTGCTCTGCCCTTGCCCTGCCACCTCTCATCTGCCTACCACAGCCAGACTCCTCTCCCTCCCTGCCTCTGGCCTGAGCTCCATTATTCAACTTGAAGCAATAGTTGAGGCAGCAGCGAGGGCCAGGCTGCTCTTTGCTGCATACCGTCCACCAGTTTTCCTCAGACAGCCCCTTCTCCCTCACAGTTTCCTTCCATTTAGTTTGCCATTTTCACCAAAAAAAAAAGCTAGAATTTGAACAACAAATTATAATGTAATTTTATCTATATCTTTTATTCCTCCTGTCTCCTAAAGAAAAAGGTGAAAAGTGCATTCGTTCTGCGACATACCTGGCTCCTGTTTCTTTTCTGACTTCCTATTTTACCGCATTTATTTCTTAGCATTCTTTCTCCTAAGTCATGAGGGTTTCAGTTCTTTCTTAAAGTGTGGTAGGACTCTACCCTTCCTCAGGGCTATTTCATGCACATCCTAGGAAAGCCTCATTTTTGTTCTCTATGATTTGAGTCATAGGCAGCTGTCACCTTGGTGAGACTACCCCTGGCCACACCACTTAAAGCTGTAGTCCCCTTCTCCACAGTGCCCATATTTCCATTGGCTGCTTTATTTATTTATTACTTTATTGTAGAGTACCAGACATGTCAGCGAACACAAGTCATGCGTGGGGTTCCTTTAAGAGTTACACTTGTCTGAGAGTGATAATTCCAAAGGCACAAAGATTTTGGCTGTACTGTTTCTAACTTTGGCTGTGTGAATGGATGATAACGTTTAAAAAAATCTGAAAAGCACATCTCCACTTTCCCACCCTCCGTACTACTGATTTCTCATGACTTCTGTGAGACTGTGCAAGGCTATTTATAGTAGCTCTTGGATTGGCTTTGCTTTAACTATACGCTAACATATCCCAAAAAGTTCTCATAGCAATTAGTAACTACAATTATTAATAGAAACTATAATGGATTTTAAGTTTTTGTTCCCAGAAACTTCTCTGTGATGTACCATAAATAAATCTGAAGCAACCTTGATGAATGGGTAGATAGTTTCTATTTAAATTTTCATCTGAATGGGGATGAATAATGAGAGGACAGACTAAAATAATTTCAACAGATATGCAACAACCTTATATAAAACATATACAAATAACAACTTAAAATTGTATCAAAAATTCATCTTCCAAGAAAAAAATGTTTTTGGCTAGAGATAATTGAATGAAGTGAATAGTAGCTGAGAGAGGTGCTCTTATGCTTTTGTGTCTGTGAATTAACCCATCTAGTCCCTAAGCTCTGTTGCTTTTGGCCAGAGATCTTTGCTTTGTCTGTTAAATTCTTTGTTTATTTTTCATTTTAAAAATGTTCTGTGGTTTGATACATTTCTACTATGAATTTTTTGCTGATTTCACCACCCATCCCTCCTCTCTTCCATCCAACTCCCCTGCTAAAACCCTTCTTTCCAACATGTCTCCCTTCAACTTTAATCGCCGCCCCCGGCGCCAACCCCCCCCATGTTTGTCGGGGGTGAGTGTGTCATTGAGTTTAGTTTCCTGCTCAAGTGTGGGTGGAAGGTTATTTAACTGGATCAAGGGCTATACCACTGAAGACAATGACACACCTCTCCCCCAACAGTCATTATCTGCTAATAGTCCTTTCGGGAGAGGGAGGGGGCCTTATGAGCTCATCCACCATCCTTTGAAGTATTGATTTTAATAACTTGTTGGTAATGTTAGTAATCCTTTGTAATATATTCCACAAGTATTTTCCCAGTTTTCCTTTAGGGATTTATTTTTACATAAGCAAAGGAACATGGGTTTGTCTTATATGTGTTTCTGTTTAGATAGTCTAGGATAGATGTATTGTTGATTCATTAACATTGAACTCAAAGCTAAAGCACAGTGACTCAGCCTGCATGTGTTGTCTCTGTAATGCACCACAGCCTTGCTGTTCCTAGAAACAACTGGCAAAGCTACAGCACTGTCTTGGGAGGCTATTTACACATTGAAATCATCAAAGAAACCCCCAAGGGATGCGTGATAGCAAAAAGATTGTGAAAAGGACACTTGTTTACTGTTTTATAATCTTCCTAACATTGAAGGCATAACATTGAAATCTTCCAGGTTTGCTATGTTGGAAAAAGAGTGTTCTGTGTATTGCACAAAGAAGAACCCAAAACAAAACAAAAGGCAACACAGTGTCTTTCTGCAAAAAGGATGTGCTCCCACCCACATGGGACTAGCTAGAGTCCTTGAGGTTCACTTGAGTTTTCTTCTAACAAAGGTGGTAACTGTGTCTCCTGCTGAGTACTTGATACTATGCGAAGGAAAACAGGGAGAGGCCAGCAGCCCTGGTCATCAAATTTTGGGAATGTCACAAGACCTTTGTGTAAACAAAGCTGTACCGAGTGGGAGAGATTAAAATATTTAAATCCCTTTGAATAACAGTTTTTCAAGCTGGGGGAGATAATGGAATATTGGCCCCTGGCAGGGAAGCCACCTTTGATAGAAAAACAGTCTCCCCGCAATTGTGTATGAATTTAAAGGAGGTGTCTTTGTTTGACCTCAGTTGGGAATGTATATTTTGGGACCTCAACTTTATTTGCCCACAGATGACTAAAAAAGGACCATGGGATTTGATCTTGGAATTGTAAGTAAACTTACAAACCAGGAACTCGTTCGTAAGAATGGACTGTACGGAGTGCTGTGAAAATAGCATATCCCAAATCTTCTTCCTTTCAAGAGACAGCCTTCCCTAGTCCTCTTTATAAGTGAAGCGTCACCCTGAGACGGTGATAAATGAGGTTGTGTGTCTTGTAGTGAGCTCGTTTTAATGTGTGCTTTCTGACCAGTATCATGAAGACTACCAGAAGGTTCTCATACCCCACTTCCACGGATCCCCTTCATCTCCCAATTACTTCCTTGTTTTCATGTGCTTGTTTTTTGTGTTTATGTGACCTAATGAGTTTGCTTCTGGTTGATTACATGAACATGGGTGGAGTTTGCTGGTTTATTTATTACATTTTATCCGTGCCATAGAAGATAGTGTCTTGCTCTTCCCCAGCTACCACTGACTGCCAGTAGATCCTCAAGGAGGGTTGGGGGCCTCATGAGTCCATCCCTACTCCATAGCAGATTGTTGATGCAACCCTACCTTATGCAGGTCTTATGCAGATCATCTGCAGCTGTGTGAGTTTATGAGGGTAACTGCCATGCCCAGAAGGCAGCATTCCACAACACTCTACCCCTTCCTCTGGCTCTTGTATTCTTTTTTGAAATTCATGGTGTGTGTGTGTGTGTGTGTGTGTTTTGTGAGCATCACTTGCTTACAGTACTCACCGAGACCGGAAGAGGGCATCAGATGGTGTGAGCTGTCATGAGAGCGTGTGAATTGAACTTGGGTCCTTAGAAGAGCAACCCATGCTCTCAACCATTGAGCTATCTCTCCAGCACCTGGCTCCTATGTTCTTTCTGCCCCTCCTCATCTGCGATGTCCCCTGAGCTGTGAGAGGTTGACATAGATGTCCCATTTAAGGATGAATACTCAGCAGTTGCTTATTCTCAGCACTTTCACCAATTATGAGTTCCTACACTGAGCACTGCCCACTGCAGAGAGACGCTTCTCTGACCAAAGCCGACAGCTGTCTAACCTATGGATAGAGCATAAATACTTAGAAGGCAGTCTGGCCGCACACATCTATTTATCAAAATGACAGTAATTACCCCCCCCCACACACACACACAGTCTTCTTTGTTCTGTGAGCAGAAGGAGCCACTGGCAGTCTGTCCACTGGAGAGTTGTATCTTGAAAACCTGTTTTTAGTTTCAGGCTGAGTATAGATGTTGAATCCTGGGTCCTAGTCCTTGAGCCCTGGAGCATTTCAGCTTCTGTATAATCTAGTCTTAAGCCTCCGAGACCCACTGCTGACTGAGCCACTCTGACAAGCTTCTTCTGGACTTTGATGTTTCTGGTTCAACTCAACTCACTCATTGCTTTGGCCCAAACTCTCTTCCAAGCCACTGGGTCAAACTGACCTTCTGAGGTGGCTGACTGTTTCTGACCAAACTCTTTGGACTCTGGCAGACTCTCTGACTGCCTCAGACTGAACTGCTCTGCTCGACTTACTCACTCTTCCCATCTGATACTGACTTCTGCCAAGTTGCCTCTGTGTCTCTGCCTCAGAGCTCACTGACCCATACTGCCTCAGTAACTGGTTCTGCTCTGACTCTTCTGTAACTGACTGCTCTGAGCTGAGAGCCCGCTTTTATGTCATGAGAGTTGAGCGTGTCCTCACTCTGACTCATTCTGCTAACTCTTCCTCTGATTTGTCAGTTTGCCTGTCCCTCACTGACTTATCTCAGACATCACTTCTTTTGTGACACTGACTCCTTCTGACCTCTGCTTCCATACCCTGTTTTTGTCTTAGGAATTAAAGGTGTGGACCACCACTGCCTTCTGAATACTGGAATTAAAGGTGTTTGGTACCATTGCTTTATTGGGATTAAAGGTGTGTACCAACATTCTTAACATTCTTTCTACATTATATCTGGACCACACAGGCCTCTAAATGTTACACCTCATATAGACCTCTGGAATATAGACCCTTCCTAGCTTTCACACAGGCCTATTCCTCTACACATTCCCCTTTTCTGTTTAAATTGTGCTGTGAAAATACCTTTTACATAGTTTGACTATTACAGTAGGAACAAATATTACTCCCATAAACTTAACAGTCTGAATGTCCTTTTGAAGATCCACTTCAGCTGTCCATGTGATGATCTTCCATAATTGTAGCAACCATTAGTCCTGATCATCTATCGAGTTCTCTTCAATATTGCTTCAGCAAATGTCTGTTTTATCATCAATGTTTTCCAGTCTGAGAAACTGTCATCTCTCTTTCTTCATCCAGTTTCCTGAGCTGTCTTTTTGCTAGGAAGCTTCTTACTCAGATCAAATCTTTATTAATCTCGATGATACCCACAGCTTTTCATCTCCCATGAAAATAAAAGCCAATCCTCTTCCCCAACATAACTCATTCCTTGACTTCCATTCTGATGTTAACACATCCTTATAGTATACAGGCTGATTTAACTTGGCAATTTTTTTTTCTACAGTCCAGTGTCTTTCTGCAGCTGTTGTTCCTGCCTCATTGTCACTTTTATGGGAGTTGTTATTCTTATTCCCCTTTCCATTTGTAACTAAGTCTAGGGCAGCACTTCCTGCTGACTTAGGGAGTTTCCCATAGTTAAGGGATTTCCTTGTATATCTCTTGTTGATCTGCGTTCATTAGTCCAATGCCTACCTTTACCACACCCTCTACAAATCCTGGAGGCCTAGGCCTTCTTTCTGGATTATCTTTAGCTTTAGGAATGCCCTGCCTACAATCGCTTTGCCAATGACCTCATTTCCTGAGTTAAAACAACGGAAAATTTGAAATCCTTTAGCCATTGCTTGTCCAACCACATAAGCGGTAGGGTCAATGTGAAACAATCAAGCCATATTTCATATACAGTGTCAGTTTCAGTTTGTAAAGGTATCCATTGTGTCTGACCTGGGATTCAATTAGAAAAAAAGGAATAAACTGGTTTGGGCCTGACTTAACATCTACATCTGCCGAATCAACAGCTCTAGCTGAGCAATCACCTGGACTCTCATTGAAGAAAAGTCCTGGTCCATCTTAGGAGGCTGATGGGTGACCTTAGAATGTGCAGATAGTCTAAGTCAGCTGGTGAGCAGTAAAGTGGAAGGTTGCAGGGTTTCACCATAACCGCTCACTTGAAGTCTGTGGGAAGAGACTGATGTGTACAGATGTACTGGAGTGATGAGGCTTAGAGAAGGAAGAGCAAAGCCCAGACTGCCAGTAACCCCAGGGGAGGCAGTCTGGTTAAGACAGGGCTTTGAATTTGGTCTGGCTATGTTAGAATTCTGCTTCTTCCATACTACACCTGTTCATCTGTATAGCAGCTCCCTTGTAACACTGTATAACATGGTATAACAATTACCTATGAAGGGCATTCATTATGCATGGTAGATGCTTAATGAATGGTAATTGTTACCAGAGCAAGGCCAACAAGGGTGGCTTTGGACATTTACAGGGCACAGGACTGAATGGGCTTGGTCTGTTGGGTGTGGGGGCAGAAGAGACTCCAGGTACCAGTGGCAGTTTAGAGGAATAGCAGTTTGGTAAGATGTTCAGTTTCCCTTGGGAAAGTTCTGGATTAATTTGCTGTGTTGTTTTCCTTGGGAGAAGATGTGTAAGTTGCTATAGGGCAACAAGTTAAAAATGAGTGGTTTCTTTTGTTCATTTACTGCCTGCATTCGGGAAATAAAGGATGCTGAGGAGCCTGGTTTCTGGTACGTGTAGTTTCCAGTGCTTTTCCAGACATTTGCCTCTTATCCTGGCCATTCAGCTTGGTAGTATAAAACACAGCCACAACATCCTAGCCATTCTGCTAGATGATATAAAACACCACAGTGCTTTTTAAAAGTATTATTTTATAAATCTTAATGTTATATTCTGTGCAAAAATTTAAATTAGTTACTTTTTTCATACGCTCTAAATATAAGATTTTGAGGTGAAAGGAATAATTCAAGTTCTCAGAATAGGAAAAGAACAAAGAGTGTGGCTTGGATAAGTTCTTAATACATCCTTATTTAAACAGCTTACGATTTTAATTTAGGGGTATTAAATAAAATCTTTTCCAAATATTGAATACAGTTGACAGAAATGCTCTGGATATCCAGACTTAATTGAAACAAAGGACTTTGCCGTGTTAGCAGAAAGGGAAAGAGACCCTAGGATTGCACGGAGCCAAGAGACTGATCATGGAAATACACAAGTTGGTCATCACTACTGATATGGACATTAATTTTCTGTGCCCAGTGGCCGGTTCAGAATAGACTCCTAGCTCCTAAGCTACAAAGGTTCCAAGGACCAAAATACATCATACAATCTTTAAAAAACACAAAAATGATGGTTTTATTATATTGTTTCCATTGGGAAACGATGGTTTTATGGGTATGATGCTATAACATTCTGGCATATTTATTCAAATTGTCATTTTAAAAGGCCATACAATAATGTATTTTCTACTACGTGTGTTGATGAGATTGCTCAGGGCAACCATTTCCTTCTTGAGGACAAAGGCACTTCATTTGTCTAGAGTTCTGAGTTCTTTTCAGTACACATTCAGATGTGTTAATACATTCCCTCTTTGATGCACTTGTGCTACGGATGTATTATGAGCACCGCTTTTTAAGATCTGTATTATTTTGATTTAGAAATACATGTCACAATGTTTGAAAAATCTTGGCCCTAAGGTATATGCAAAAAAGAAAGGTTCAGACCCTGAGTTTAGCACAGTGAATTCCCATGAAAATGTGTCTGGAGCAACACTTCTTTCTATAATACAGCATTTTGCAGTTTTCAGTATATAGATAATTATTTGTTACTCACAAATGTATAAGGTAACAATATCTGTGCATTGGTGTATGTGTGTGCGATGTGTGTTGATGTGTGTGTGCGCACACGTGTGCAAACATGTACAGGGTATAGAGGAGAGAATTTAGCATATACAGCCAGTAGCTAGTTATGAAGGGGCAGGGGCAGTGTGCTGCCTCATAGTTTAGATAAAGGACACAGTAGTGATGAAGGAATGGGGAGGAAGAGCGGTCAGTGTGGGAACAGGAAGGCATATCCGGTTACAGGTGTTGGATATTGCTCTCTAGAGCAGCTGTAAGTGATGGGTGGTTGACAGCATTAGGGAATCACCTAAAATAATCCGAAAAGGAAAAGGATTTAGAAAAGAAGAAATCCAGTCTCAGGAAATAAAAAGTTTCTTGTCTAGTACTTCAGAAACTTTTGGACTACCTTAATTTTGAGGGTCTGAGGAAACAGGCAGAAAACTCAGTCTGTCCATGTTTGGGCACTCCATAACTAAGCACTATTCCCAAAGGCAGCTGAGGTTTAACCTTATGTCTCCTCCTTCTGGACACTCTGCTAAGTGTTTTATATGTGTGTTTATTTTCATGACTCTGAGATGATGATGGCAACAGCCACAGCGATGATGATGATGACGATGAGTCTGTGTGTGTGAGACAGAGACACAGACAGACAGACAGAGACAGAGAGACAGACACAGAGAGACAGAGACAGAGACAGACACAGAGACAGACACAGAGAGAAAGAGACAGAGAGACAGACACAGAGAAAGAGACAGAGAAACAGAGACAGACAGACACATAGAGACAGACACAGAGAGAAAGAGACAGAGACAGAGAGAGAGAGAGAGAGACAGGCACAGAGAGAAAGAGACAGAGAAAGACAGACACAGAGAGAGAGACAGAGACAGACAGAGAGAGAGAGACAGAGAGAGACAGACACAGAATGGGACGGAGAGACAGAGACAGACAGACACACGCACACACCTGTGTGTGTGTGTGTGTGTGTGTGTGTGTGTGTGTTGTGTGTACATGCAGGTAGAGGCCAGGGAACATTGGGTGTCTTCCTGTATTGCTCTCCATCTTAACATTTTGAGATAGGATCTCTTACTAAACTGGGAGATGAACCTTACAGATTTCTCTAGGTCATCTGACCAGTGAGTTCTGGGGGTCCTATCTCTATTCTTGTGGCACTGAGATCACGAACACTTGCCACCCAGCATGGCTTCTGGGGATGCAAACTCAGGCTCTCCTGCTGGAGCACCAAGCGTTTTATCCTCTGAACTGTCTCCTTCGTCCCAAGATGATACACAGAAAACAGTATGAAGAAGTGACTCTCCCAAGGTCATGGTGCTAATAAGCAGCTAAGCAAAACTCAAGAGAGAGGAGTCTGGGTTTGCAATCCTGAGTTAACCTTTGTTGTGTTCGCCACAGATAAACAGTGTGTCAGCAATAGCATATTAAGCTTGCATTTGCTTTGCCTTTAAGCTTATAAGGCTGCCATTTCTGCCATGCATGAATCATTTCCTTTTTTTTGGCATTTTCTTGCCATTTTTTTTTTCTTTATTAGCTGCCACAAAATATAAATAATTGAAAATGAGGTTAGAGGACCCAAATTCATCAGCCTTTTGATTTCTAGGCTCCAAGTTAGTTGCACCACAGATAAAGCTAAGACAGGTCATCATCTTTCTGGGATGGGTAGGAGCCAACCAAAGTTTTTAAAATTGGTTTTGAGTTTCTTAAAATTTAAAGCTTGCAAAACAGTGTTTGAGGGGAAAGGCTCGAGTGTTTCATTAGGACCTTAAGAAGAATTGTATTGTCTTCTCTCACAGTTGTCATTGCCTTCGTTAGCCAAGAATGCTGAAGCCTAAAAGGGGTTCGTTTTCTGACTTGAGTTTTAAACCTCTGTTCGTTAGCACTTGCTGATCAAACATGTAATCTGTAGTCTCATCTGGAGAGTGTCACCCGCTCTAATGATGTCCACATTCCCCTGTGGACACATCTCCAGAACCTGCCCACTGCCCATGAAGGCTTCTTAGCAATTTCTGAAGAGTAAAATCAACTTGTATGCAAGGAAAACACTTTAATATAGTGTTCTTTATTGTTTATGTTGGCCTTATCATTTCCACCCTTCTGAAAACACTTTTGTAATACATTTTTTTCTGTATTTAAAGATGGATTTGTGATCCTGACAAGAGTATTAAACACTGCATAGGCACCTTCATACCCAATATGTACATGTGCCTATACAGACATTCACATACATCAGTAAATAAAGATATCAAACATAACACTTTTTTAGTGGCTTCGAGAAACGGATTTATATTGAGGGGATTCTATCTATTATGCATTTATTGATTTACTTATTCATGTCTTAAATGTGTCTTTACAGTATAACCCTAATGGAGATGGGGAGCCAGAAAGTAATAAGACAATTAAAACATACACTATGGTAGATCAGAAAAACAAAGCTAAAGGAAAGCAAAGACATAGCAGGCAGGACATGAGCAGGGGCAGAGGTGGGAGGTCTGCAGAGTGGCACTCACGCTGACTTCCAGGAGGAAGACAAGGGCTTTGAGGTTGGTCTTGGCAGGGGTGGACAAGTGTCTTGAGTTCAGAGGAGAAAGAAAATAAAAGGGGGCAAGGACAGAGCTAATAAAAGTTTTGTTGATCCACCCAGTGACCGAGAGAGAGCCTTCCGAAAGATTTTTGAGCCAATGGGGAGACACTGATTTTTTTCCCCTCTGTTGCTAGATTGAGAATGAGTGGCTGGTGGGGGAGGGGCAAGAACAGAATCAGAAAGCAAGGAGTCCAGTTAGTAGGCTGTTAAAAGGAGGCTGTTGGCAGATGAAGAGTAATCAGCCTTGTTGAAAATAAGGGAAAGGGTGTGTGCACACGTGCACTTCTCACGCATGTGCAAGTGTGTAAGGAGATCAGCTGCCTTCAGGAGTTGTGACTCCTGTAATGGAGCAGAGTTGTCATTCATCACAGTGAAAAACTGCCGAGAGAAGAGGTACAAAGGCTTATCAGGAGCTAAATTTGAGGGAACCATTGAACACAGATGCTAAAAACAAAACAAAGCAAAAAAAAAAAAAAAAACCCAAACAAACAAAAAAACCCAAAACCTTCCTGTAGCTCTTACAGCCTTTCTTTGACATAATTCAAGCCCTATGCCAAACCTACAAAAAATCTGTAAAGTCTTAGAACAGTGGTTGGTGACTGGAAATATCATGCTTTCTGTAAACTGGCAGTTCAGCGTGACTGAGTCACATGGTAAGAGAAAGTTTGTTGAATGTAAGTGCATTATTGTTCACTTAATATACACCATCTTGCCTTAGTGAATGCTCATTGAAGAAGATGGGGGTATAAAGAGCTTCAGCTCTGTGAAGGCTTTGTCAGCAGGGTGGCAGAGGGCTGGGGTGGGCAGCAGCAGCCCTCCAGAGCCTGTTTATCCTATGAACACATCATCCTTGTGTGCAGACAAGGGGAGCCAAATGTGGAGAGGCCGGTTCACATCTAGGAGTCTGAGGCTGAAGTGGGCAGGTTAGCTCTGGAGGGTGTTGTGCTCCTGCTTACAATACCAAGCATGACTGTGCCCCATGTGACCATACCCCAGACAACCCCTAATGCTGTTGGTATCCTCTAATAAGCTATGTATTGTGCTTTCGTGAAGATTTTCTGTAGATTTAATGTGTTTCCTGTGTCACACAGACATGTGACCATTATTTAACCCAACAATCCAGGAAGAGATGAAATCTAAAATTCCCCATTTGAAAACATCCAATACATGTAAACCTAATACAGGTGTGCCTACATGTGAGTGTGTGTGTGTGTGTGTGTGTGTGTGTGCACGCGCGTGCATGGATGTAAGAGGGGTGGGCAGAGAGACAGACAGACAGATAGAGACATAGAGATTGAGATTGAGTTCTGACAGACTAGATCAAGCAATTTAATCTCCCCAGGAGTGTCTCAACTTTTTTATATTACAGTCCTGCTACACAGCTTAATTTAGGCATATCATGGTGTTTCACGAATGTTACACAAAAGTTAATAAAACGAAAACCATCTGCTGCAGTGATTGAGGTGCCCTCTTTAGAATTAGGTAGCACGTTATTAGAGTTGAAAATCAGAGAGCATACATTTCTGGTTTTAATCCTACAGGTAAGTGTTATGATGCCATTCTTCATTCAGTAAACTCTATGTAAAAAGAGTAACTTGTTTTCCTTCGAGGTTCATTCTTTCCTGGAGTTCTGAGGCAAGTTGAAAAGTCTTTTCTTACTTGGGACAGATTTCAGCATAGTTCTTTCTGTAGAACTTTTTAAAGTTCTGTTTTCTGATGAGAAGGGTGTAATGCGCAGGCGCAAACCCTCGACTCCCAGAGATCACGTCATCTTTGCAGCACCCGCCCTTCACCCTCCTGTATCTCACGAGGGTTCCGTCTGCTCTGTGCTCAGCCTTAGTCTCCTCTCACCAGGTTCATGTTTCCGATGCCAAATGTGAAAGGATTGTGTTTTTCTTTGACTTAGAGAGTCCCAAGACACCAAAGCATCCATCGGACCCCACCCACCTTCTGTTTGTTTTTCGTGGCCTGTTGTTTTTAAGCACAAGTTGTAGGGCTGCCACCAGGCCCTCGCTTACACTCTGGTGGTTCCATTCTTTGTTGTCTGTCTGGAAGAACAAAGCTTCTGCAACCTGCCCACCTCCTTCTCAAGGCTACGTTGAAATCTTGGCACTGCTAAGTTCTGTTTTGTTTTTTTTTGTTTTTTTTTTTAATCCAGATAACAGCTTCTTTGGAGAGATGTAAACATGGAATTTTTTTTAGTTATAATATACTTTCATGTCTTCTTAATTATACTTCTATCCAAAGATTATAGTTTATCGATATGATTCCTGATTTAAAAGTTTGAAATCTAGCTCCAAAGAGCGATTCATTCAAGATACTTTTTCAAACCCAGAAATCTGCTCTAAGCAAGTACTTCTATATCACATACATTTTTCTGGTCAGATTCTTAACAGGTTTTTGTTCTGGTTTTTTTTTTTTTTTTTTTTTTTAATCTTCTGTGGGAGATCAGTTCAGCAGTGCTGTTTCTTTATTTTTACCTTTAACACTTATATCAGTTTTACTTTGGAGACGCTGTGTTTGACTGGCTTTTCTACAACTAAGGGGGGCGTTGATGATTGACACAAACTCAGTGTCTAGAACTGACATTGCAAGTGCATCTCAAATTATGCCTGAGTGACCACATATGTAGTACTTTCTGGCCCTTCAGGAATGTAGATTTAGGTAGCAAGTAGAGGATGAACCTGAGCAAACCCTGACATGTTATCCCAAACACGTTACAGGATATGCTTTGTAAGAAATGTTATAAAAAGTGCATAGTTGAACACCAAACAAATTAAAGGAAATCTTTCGGTGCTAGAGAGAGAGGAAGAACTGAAAGATTGAGCAGTGGGAAAGCATGATGGGCTTGGTAGGTTTCTTGTGTCTGCATAAGAATCAGACAGTCTCTATCTTTCAAATTTGCCTTGCAGTATGGAAGTAGAATACTTCTCCTTGTTCTTAGACAGGAAAAATACCTGGGACAGAGAGGGGCTACATTGTTACAAATAAGCATCACTCCATAACAACCTGAGCAAAGAAAGCAGCAATAGCGACACTATCCTGTGTCTACCGAGTCGAGGGAGAAAGGGTGTAGCCAAGCAGGTGAGATGCCATAGCAAAGGGGAAAACAGCAGGGAGTTTTCTAGAATCAGAGAAATCTTAGAGTCCCTAAGGATTAAAGTACAAAGTGGATGTCACTGAATTCATTCAGATAGTTTGTAGGATGGTTCATACTGATGTCAGCTTGACAACTTGTAGAGTCACTCAGAAGACAAAACACTGGGATGTCTGTGAAGGAGCTCCTAGACTGGGTTAAATGTGTGCAGCACTGGTCCACAGGGTGGCGTCCATAAGAAGGAGAAAGCTAGTTGAGCATCAGCAATCACCACTCTCGGCTTCCTGACTATGGACACAGGTAACAGCTGCTTTGTGATCTTGTCTTCTCCAGTATGATGAACTGAACCGTAAACTCTAGGCCAAAATAACTTCCTTCCTTAAGTGTACTTTGCCAGGTACTTTGTCAAAGCAATGAGGACAAGGGTTATTTAGTACTGTACAGATCACCAGGAATCATCAAGTCAGATCCTTTCTTCTGCCACTGGAGAAGATAATTTTGAGTTAGGAAGTTATTTGATTACTTTGCTCATTTTAACTTTGTAGAGAATGAATCTCATATATGTTCATAGTACCGTATTAAATGTCTCATGGTGTTGTCATAGGGTCATAAGAGATTTTGAGCTCGTAAACATTTTGTATGTCCTTGAATCTTCTGTGTTAAATTAATTAAAATGAGACTTAGAAAAATTGGTTGTGTTACTCGGAGTCTTATCTAGTAATATATAAGATTTGGTATTTAGGCTTCTTGCCGAATAGTTATTTGTTTAACATTAAATTAAGTAATAAGCTATTTACAAAATATAAGCAGCGGATTCCACTTGAATCTACTTTTGTGATATACCAAATACCAGACCTGAGCTCTGCTTTGTGTTCTTTTCTGTTTTTTATGAGAAGCAGTCTGACATAGCTAAGCTCTTGACATCATCTTTAGTTGAAGAGACTTTAAATATTTTGTACTGATCTTACTGGCTGTGTTCTGATGTTCTTTAAATTACTTTCCTTAAAAGATGCATGTAAGTTGTACATATGGTACAAGCCTGTAATCCCAGATGACTCAGGAACAAGTTCCAGGCTCCCCTCCCCCAAAACTTATCAAAACGATCTCCAAATTCATGTAAAAAGAGATCTGGGCTATACAGCCCTGTGGTAGAGTCTATGCCTAGCGTGTACAACCCCATATTCAACCCCTAATATCTCTCTCTCTCTTTCTCTCTCTTTCTCTCTCTTTCTCTCTCTTTCTCTCTATTTCTCTCTCTTTCTCTCTCTCTCTCTCTCTCTCACACACACACACACACACACACAGACACACACACACACAGAGCATAAAGATAGAGGGAAACATTTACTTTTGTCCATGTGTTCTTACAATATGGAAGTTAACCTGTACCTAGAGTATAATTCCTTACCATTTCTGTTTTAGTGTCCATAATACAGAAGTTCTTATCCAGAGTTAAGCACTTTGATAATACAATTATAAAGTCTGTTAGCAATGCATTAATTTTATGTTGAAAATTCGTCTTAAAAAATCCATGGTAGAACATGGTCTTAGGAGTATCTGGAATTTTTAATATTTCCTGTGTAATCTTTTTCTACACCAGTGTTACTAGGGCCTTGTTCGTTCAGAGGGTCAACAATGGGGCTACACAGAATATGTGAGGAAAAGCGGTAGAGGTTATTTTCCATTAATGAAAGATGGGAGTTATTTGTCTTCCCCCGCTTGCCTCCCCCACATGCTCTCACTCCATATTCCCTTCCAAAGTGTTTGGGTTGGTGCCTATCACCACAGCATACTTGGCAGCTGTATTTAACCACTAGAGAAGGCAGGATAGGAATAAACTGGTGAGTTCTGATCATTTATTTTTAGAAAAACATTTCACTACAAACTGCTAGCTGAGACTACATTCCCACTTGGTATTTAGAGTGGCATATTTGATATTCTTTGTATAAAATTGTGTGTGTGTGTGTGTGTGTGTGTGTGTGTGTGTGTGTGTGTTTCCCCTAGAATTGCCTCAAAAATATCAGCACTGCCAAAAAAAAAAATGTTTCTTTTCAGAGTAGACCCAACTGTTTTTTAGTGAATCTGTGGAGAAAACTGAATTTTGCAATTGACACAATCACATTTTCTAAAGTTATTCTGTGACTTCTCGTTCTAGGGCATGAGATACAATATATAGAGAGTACAGATCTCACCCTCAAGCACCTCTCCCACTTGTTTTGAGGAGTTGTAGATGGGGCAGTATGTCATCCTCTTCAATAGACTGTAGGATCCATTCAAGAATTTGTCTTCAGAAGCTTGTGTTTGGCCTCATGTTCATCGCTGTTGGTGCCAACTTTGGAGCAAACCTCTTTCTAGTGAGCAGGAGGAGTCTTGGAACTTGGAGCAAGCCAGAAGAAGAAATAGAAAGGGGAGAGTCTGGGTGACAGTGGGAGGTACAGGCAGTGCTGGCTGTGTGTCAACATCATTGTAGAGGGCTATGGCCATCCCATAGGGTTCTGCAGCAGAACAACAACAACAAACCCTGTAATAATTTCAGAGATAATTAATATGTCAAATGCTGTTTTTCCAGTTGGTGGAATGAAGAACAAAAAGTAGAAGGCATTTTAACCAGAATCTCTCTTATCCTTCTACATCATAGACACAGAACAGTGTATAGAATATTTGAATTAGATATTGTAGAGTTGTATATGCTGTCCTCTTGGATGTTCCTGTAGATGTACTTTCTATGCTGTCTGGGGAGAAGGTGCTCCCTAATGCTTTGCAGCTTACTTCCCTCTGTAAAACTTGCTTCCTGCACCTGTTCACACCTCTATGCTAAAGACAATGGATGTAGTGCCCCCCCCCAAATCTTCATATAAAAAGGCCATTTGTGCTGGGCAGTGATGGTGTACACCTTTAATCCCAGCACTAGGGAGGCAGAGGCAGGAGGATCTCTGTGAGTTCTAGGCTAGCCTAGTTTACAGAGTGAGTTCCAGGACAGCCAGAGTTACAACAGAGAAACCCTGTCTCTAAAAACCAAAATGAAATAAAAAGGACATTTGTTTTATCTTAGTACAAATGAAGGATCTGTATGGCCTTTATAGCTTCTGCAACCAGAAACCAGAGAAAACTCTGGTGTCCTCAGCTTGGACACCTGCCCGGATAGGCAGCAGGTCTGCTGGCACACCATGCAAGGTGTTAGGTTCTATTCATTTGTGTAAATGAGGCCCTCGTATGAGAAGAGGGGAGTTTTGAATGAATAAAGGACCTAGAGGCAGAAGCAGGGATAAGCCATGAGGCAAGACCCTTGCCTAAACCATCCAGGTTTTGCATCTTGGAGAGTTGTCCTTTTTCTTTATGGGAAACAGTTGTAGACACTAGTATTTCCTCAACAGAACAGGGCTATTTGGCTCTTTAATGTAAACACTCTAACAATGTCACGATCAACAGATGAGATTTCTGAACTTCCACATATGCACAGCTGCTCCAGATACTTTCAAGGTCTGGCTCCCTGTTGCTTTATAAGCGAGGTGCTGAGTTGCTAGCTCTACTTCCAATGCATTTGAAAAACTTTCTAGTGACGTGTTCCAGTTTCTCTATATGTCAAGTTTCTAAGGAGACGGTGTGGGGGTCGGGGGGAGATTTATATGAATGCATCAAGAGAAATACACATTTTCGTTGGGAATTGGAGATTAAAATTGTTAGTTCATGATTAAGTACCAGAGATGGCAACATTTAAAAATTAAATGAAGTACGTGTATTTGAAATTATTGTATGGTACATCTTCAAAAGCAATTACAGGAACAGTGATGCATGTCTGTAGCCTGTGGTCTGCAATCCCAGAGCACAGGGTGCTGAGACAGGAAAATCTCTGAAGTTCAAGGCCAGCTTGGGTTTTATAGTAAGACCAACAAAACCCACCAAACCCAAGCAGAAAGAATCAGAAGTGCTAATATACTTCAATGTCCTGTTTTAATTATTGAAAGGTAACGTGTGATAAGACTTAAGGTGCTGCTCTTTTCGGAAACAAGATCATACCCTGCAGCCCAGGATGGCGCAGAATATACCGTGGTCTTCCTACCTCAGTGTCTTAGTTTCATTTCAGTTGTTGTGATAAAATACCCTGGCAAAAGCAAGTTAGGGGAGAAAGGGTTTATTTGAGTTCAAGAGTTCCAAGTTACAGTCCATCATAGCAGGGAGTCAAGTTATCAGGAACCTGAAACAGCTGGTTACATCCATTCCTAAGAACACAGGTAATGAATGAATTCATGCTTATGCTCACATTGCTGTTTTCACTCTGATAGCTCAGGATCTTTTTGCCTAGGGAATGGTGCCACCCACAGTGGGAAGGTCTTTCCATGGTGATTAATTTAATCAGGATAATCCCTCATAGACAGGCCCACGGCTATCATGATCGAGATAGTCCTTCATTAAGACTCTATTAACATAATGTTACCTTGTTACGTTATCCATTGAGGTAGATTGATTGCTGAACTGGAAAGTGACTGAGGAGTCCACTGATTAAAAATAACAACAAAGTCCAGCTACAGTCATACGGATTATGTTCTTATGGTAATATTTTGATATTGTTAGCACAAAATTTATTTCTAGTAGCATTCCTGTATTCTCTTTGATATAGAAAGGAGACTCTATCATCATGTACTATACACTAAGACAAAGTAAATGCGTCATCACAACCGTCCTTCGAGAACCAGAATCATGAGCTGGTTGTGGTAGTACACATGTCACCTCATCAGTGGGAGGTCAAAGCAGGATCAGAAGTTGGGCTTGGCTGCACAGTGAGACCTTGTGTCAGCAAAACAAAAGACTCCTCCAAATAAGTTTTTAAAAGACTTTTAAGTGGAAAAAACTCAGAGGTTTCAGATATTTTTTTTTGGTAGTAGGTTATATTAGGAAATGTGATGTAAAAAGTTGGTTGTCATAGCAACTGCCAGTAATCCCATAACAGGAAGGCAGAGGCAGAAGGATGTTGGGAGCTTGCTGGCCAGCCAGTTTAGCCAATTGGTGAGTTTCAGGTTCAATAAGAGAATCCATCTCAAAGAATCCAGTGGAGAGCCACTGAGGAAGATACCCGATGTTAAACTGGTCTCCACATGGGGACTACAAACTTTTGAGTGTGTGCGCGCGCGCGTGCACGCGCGCATACACACTGTCACCTAAAATTAAAAATAACAAACCTCTAATCAATGAATATGATCTTCTTTGGAGGTGGGCCTCTGTGGATTCGGTCAGGAAGGTAGAACTTGCATGAATGGGGTCATTGTCCACTGTCCTTTAAGAAGAGTCTAGGCAGTGTCATTTTCTTCCTTTTCTCTCCTTAGCAGGTCTAGTGACACCTTCTGGACACTCCGTAAGTCTCCAGAGCTGAAAGAAATAAAGTATTTAAGTCATATAGACTGATAATTTGTGCTAACTCACTAACAGGAGTAGACATCCATTCACACATGAGCAAGAGGAATAGTACAGCCTGGAACATACCCCTGTCGTATTAGTGTGAGGATGTGTGGTTTACATCTTACTAGCATAAACTCTAAGGCACTGCTCTCTCCTGCTCTGTGCTTCTCACACACTCTGTATTAGTGTTCCGCTCTCGATGTATGGCTGATGCCCAGAGGTTTGCATTTGTACTTTGGTGCCACAGTAAACAAACACAGCAACTTCTTATGAACCTCTGAGCTCATCCGCTTTAGAGAAAACCATGTCCATCCAGGCAGCGATAGAAATACCACAGGCAGATTCCAGCAACAGAAAATATCCCACAATTGTGAAGACTGAATTGTGCAGGACGACCAGCAGATTCACAGTCTGGGGAGTTCCCCAGAGGGTGTCTCCCTGTTGGTCTGCACACGGTGGAGGCTGTCTCCTTTCACATGGGTAATAGTCCTACTTATGAGTGCTATAAGAGAAAAGGCATACAAAACAATAAATTTATGAATGTTTTATAAAGTAGCCTCAGAGAATTCGTCCATGTTTATGCAAATGTTTCGGCTTTTAAAATAAATGCCAAACACATTCAGGCAGCAAGCAAATATGTGATTTTTACCGTCCTGTCTATCAAGCTATCTAAAGGTATTTCCCAATGCTTCCAACCACCAGAAGAAAATTATGGAACTTCTGAAATGTGGTAATAGCAAGATTCTTGGGAAGTACTAGCATTAAATATTAAACATTTAAATGAGGAAACACTGATTAATTCATAGTATTCTGAGCAGCTCATACATTTTTAATACTCATTTTGCCTTGATTGGGTATTCTTTAGCTGAAACCATGGTCACTGTAGAACTATTCTGTTATTATTTTTAATTACAAGACCACTTTATAAAATGATTTTATGATAGATAATATTCTGAACTTCATACTACTTTTGGTTAACTGTTTCATATGCTAGAAAAAAATGAAAAATTATCATTAATACCCATGAAACATTCTGAACTCTAATTGTCTCAGCAGTTGAGGGTTGGGTTTGTATAACTTTAATAAAGTGAAAGGGCTTTAATGTTAAACTGGCCTTGGTTTTAGTTTGGGGTGGTCTGTTATTTATTCTGTAGATAGTTATTTAACATCAATTATGTACATGACCCTGAAGAAACAGTAACAGCAAGCAAGGTAGTCAGAGTCACTGTTCCACAAAGTATTCTGAAGGCCTATTGGATTTAGAGGTTGAATAAATAATCTCACAGTTATTTTCTCATTTATGGTCAATGCTAAGCATAGGTGTAAGATTCAGATATTTAGTGATTTTTTTTTTTTAAACATGGTTGATGGGTGGGGAAGAAAAACTTCCCAGAGGAAGAGGTACTATGATGTGTCTTGCAGGCAGAGTGACTGCTGGCCAGAAGCAGGAAGTACATTCTGGCAGAAGGACCACTCTAGGCTGTGAGGTCTATCAGACAGAAGGAGGTTATTAAACTGAAACAGGTTTGAAGTCAAGTAACATTCCAGATGAGAGGTGGTGTTCTCTCTATCGTAGGGTTAGCCATCGGAACGTGTAGTAGAAGCCCAGAGAATCGGTGGTATAACCTCACTGTCAAAAGGGACTGAGGACTTCTCATCAGGATACATCCTAGACAGAGCTATATGCCTTGTCAGGACTTTCTCACATCACTCTGTGTCCTCCAGTGTTCTCCTCTGGTTTTTGAGAGGTCCCTCACCACTCTGGGCCCTGATGCTTGACCTTATAATTCAGGGGTTCTTCCTGTTGGTGGTAAGTCTTCTTTTTCTGTGAGTATGCTCTTGGTATAATCCTTCTTGTAATTTTATTTTGAGGATAAACTGGAGGAAGTGCCAAGTAGAATTACAAGGCTGTCTGTTCTTTTAAAACAAAACCAACCAAACCCAAACTCCCAGGGGCTAAGATTGTTGTCTTCTCAGGAAACAAAGATCGCAGACTCTGAAAAGAAGGGTTAGGGGGTCAGTCTTACTAACCCTAAGAGAATCAAGCACAAGGCCACGCCTAACACCTGAAGCCTTGCTGCTGTTGGGGGTCTTTGGTGGTTTATTTGCTCATATCCAAGTCTTCAAAACTCTAGGATTGAATTGCTGTTCAGTCCCTGTGTCTATGACCATGGAATCTATCAATACCCCATGATTCTGTTCTGCTATTCTGTCCCTGATGGGGTTTTGTTGGTCAGGAATCCATCTTCAAGAGGAGGTAGCAGAGCTGCAGCATGTCCGACTTCATAGCTTCTCATGTCCCCGAGAATGTCCCTCGCACCCTTTCCCTGTTAGCCCAGATTGCATCACTAATAGTGAGAAACCGGGGAGCTCTCTGACGCTGTGCTGTAATCCAGTGCGACGTCTTTTATATATAACCTAATTTGTCTTTGATCTGAACTAGACTTGGCTGATTCTGGGCTTCAGGGTCTTATTCTTCAAGCCCCTGACAGATGGCCAGCTGCAGTATTTCTTCCTGGAAGAATACTGCTAGAGCATGCTTCTCCCTCTATCACCCAGTCTAACGTGCTCCTACAGCTCTGTAACACAATCAGATATTATGGATGACCACTTTATTAGTGAAAAATGCCACTGCTACCACTCTGACATGGCCACTCATATACAGTTCCACAGTTTCATCTCCAATTTCCTCTAGTAAGTTTCTGAGAGCAGTTGGTCCCTCCTGGGAGTTCCAGGGCATGGACAACCACAAGTCCCAGTGTAGCCACCAAATCTGCGGAGGTATGCTCTTGGCCAGTACGTGGAGCTCAAGCCTTAAGGTGGTCTAAATAGGTTCTATTATCTCACAATCTAAGAAGACTCTAAACTTAAGATAACTGTCTATAAAGGTTCAGGAAAAACTAGTAATTTCTCATTTACTAAAGCCAAGGAATCTCTTAGTATTTAATAAAGGTTAATGCGGTTACTTTTGGGGAGTGTTTTCTCTTCAAATTTGCATGCTTGACTCTAGTGTGGCCTCAAGAAAGTATCCTTTGATTCCCATTGTCATGCCTCTTCCCCCTCTTAAATCTCACAAGCAGAGCTTTGCATAGTTAGTCAGGCTGGTGATGATTAAGGGAGTTTGCTTCTGATAGCACCCTGTTAATCTAGGTTGTGTCTCAGTGCCCCATTTAATCTCACACTCATTGTAACAGAGTTAAACCTGCCTTCTTTTAGCAAGAGGGCAACCTTTTTAAAAAGGGAAAAAATACGTTCACAATGATGTGACCCATGTGTGGCCAAGGCAGGCCCGGAACTCACTGTGAAGTCCAGACTGGCTGGAACTGATGAACCTCTCGCTTCTGTCTTCCAAATGCTGGGGTTCCAGGCATGTGCTACTGTGCCTTGCCTTGGGCTTCTCACTCTGTCATATGGCACATGCTGTGATCACTTTAGGAGGAAGTCACTGTGAGCAGTGAGCCGTGCTAAGGTGCGTTTACTGTGACTCAGTCTGCACAGTGAGACCAAAAATTGGAATGTGTTTGATGTTGGATTCTTCAAAGAATTCTGTTTGCATTTCTGTAAATTAAGACACAGAATAGTGCTGTTCCAACAGGAGTTACTTGGAGTACCTATTAATATTCAGTCCTTCGGGTCTTCCTCCTACCATTCCCACTTCTTGCCTAGAAATTTGTTTCCTTAGATAAGTGCTGAGGTTAAAAATCAGAAGTCTCTAAACCTCCTAGGTGGCTCCTCTGAGCTAGACTTTGAAGATCATGGGCTTAACAGATGTGTCTTTTATTATACTAAATGAAACATTCCAGGCACAGAAAGATGACTATTGCATAATCTTACTTATGGTTGACATATCCCAGGGCCAGTGAGGAGATACCAGGTAGAGAGTACAGTCACTTAGAGATGTTCCTTTCTGGCAGTCTTCTGAAACATCTGGGATATTATCAAGGCTCTACTTTGATTCTACCATTTTAGTTTTAAGAGGTTATATACTGTCTTTTTAAAAGTTAATGTTCTCTCTCTCTATATATATATATATATATGTTATATATATATATATACACACACACACAAATATATATATAGGTGTATATACATATATATATATAGATACATATATAGATATACATATATATGTTTTGTTTTTCCCCGAGACAGGGTTTCTCTGTTGTAACTCTGGCTGATCCACCTGCCTCTGCCTCCAGAGTGCAGGGATTAAAGGCTCATGCCACCACAACCAGGCTCATATAATATGTTTGGGTTATATTCTTTCCTCTCCCCAACTAATCCCAGATCTTTCTTACTTCCCTGCACATGCATATTTCCCTCTGTCTTTCTCAACAAAAGAAGAAAAGTGGAAATAAAAAGTACTTTAAAAAATTAAGATAAAAATAACAAAGCAAAAAGTATACAAAAAAGCCAACTACTTCTAGGCATGAAGTATGCCAGAGTATAGTTGTTATGCCCAGTGACACTCTATTGGCGAAAACGGATTTGCCCTTTTCCAGCAGATATTACTTGCAAGTAGGTTCATTACTTACCAGCTAAGTAGTAGATGAACCTCTTATATATACACCTTGAGCAAAATGTTGATTCTGTAGATTTCTGGATGATGGTATTTTGGATGTTTTTACCTTTATTTTATTTTATTAATTGAGTGAGCAGGTATCACATTTATAATTGAAAATTTTAGAAGCTGGGCGTGGTGGTACACACCTTTAATCCCAGTACTCAGGAGGCAGAGATAGGAGGAGTTCAAGGCCACCCTGGTCTATTCCAGGCCAGCCAGGGCTACATAGAGAAACCCTGTCTCAATAAAACAAAAAAAGCAAAAAAAAAAAGCAAAACAAGAAAACAAAGGGAAAATTTTAATTTAGTTTCTATGAGTGAGAACTAATTTTCATGTGGCTAGGTAAGGTTAGAGATTGAGACTGAGTGTAATCAATAACATGAAATCTAAATATGTAGATATACCGTAGAGAAAGAAAACAGTTAGCTCTAGATAGAAGTTTGACTTACGAATTTGAATGAAAAGTGGAAAGTTCTCAGCTTCTTTTTAAAGGAAAGACAGCTCTGATTCCCCCTGTTCTTTGGACAGCGTCAGTGGCTGGCCTGTCTGTCTTAGTCACTGTTCTGAAGAGACCCATGACCAAGGAGAGAAATTACTCAGTTGGTAGCTGAGAGCTACATCCTGATCTGTAGACAGATGAAGAGACTCTGGTTTGGCATGGACTTTTGAAACCTCAAAGACACAGTTTCTCCAACAAGGCCACACCTAATTTTTCTAGTCCTTTCAAATAGTGCCACTCCCTGGTGACTAAGCATTCGAATACAGTAGCCTGTTGGGGGCATTTTTTATTCAGACCACGACAATCTTAATGCGTTCCAGTTTATATTAAATGCTTTTGCTACCATTCAGAGGAAAGGAAGGCTGGGGTTTTTAGCTGTAACAAATACAGGAAAAGTTTCTTTTTTTTTTTTTTAAGTGTCATGAAAATTTTCCAAAGGTAACAGTTGTCTCTTCAGAGGGGATGATATGTCTTTAAAGAAATTCCTTCACGGCCTGATGACCCTCGAGGCAGGATGTCAAGAAAAGTGGCCAAGGGGCACTGTCACCTAATTGGAAGAATTGTAGATGCCAACTTTATTCCTCCTTAGCCTTTGAGAAAGGAGGTTATTATTCACTTAGCAGCGTGATTTCCTTGCTTAGGTTGAATCTAGAATATTCTTCATATGTTAGATAATAGGTAGAGTTCATCATGAAGGTATGGTGTCCACAACTGAAATGCTAGACACTTGATTCATTAACAAAACCAACTAGAAACTTCTGGTTTCAGATCTCATTTATGATCCATTCATAAATGATGAATGATGATTGACCTCTCTGATCAGAAGATATACTTTAGCGAGTCTGGAAGCAATTGTTTTAATTTACAATTTGGTTACCAAAGGGCAAGATTTGGTTATCTTATGAGAAACCAGAGTTCATCCATTCCTTGTGAGATTTCTAGACTAGCCCTCGGACTTCGTCAATGAGAGATTAGGGTCTACAGCAGGAAAGAACACTGATAATTCTAGGAATGGACACTCTCTTCTCAAATTTGTGTCTTCATTGATGGCTTCTAATAACCTCACTTAAGAAAGAATTGAAGTCCTGTCCAATGGGAGCATTAAAGTTTGCTAACAGATGAGATATACAGCACACCCCAGAAGATAATCTGAAAGAGTCAGATCAGATTTTCCTGTTTTATCTAGTAACTAAACTGCTGTATCCCCAACTTCACAGAGGAAGGAAGTGGCATTCAGAGAGGTAATGGCACCTAGACAAAATAGGCAGAAGGGAGCGCAGCTGGCTCTCCAAGTGCTTTTTGGATCTCTCTCCTGCTTTAGTAATTTCTGAGACAAGGCTGGGAAAATTTCTTTTCTTTTTAATGGGTTTCTACAAAACTGACCTTCAAATGTTTCGTGTGGTTTGATTTAAAATATAAAAATTATATAAATATATAGTTTTTTGAGTTTTCACAAGCAGAACACACCTGTGTAAAAATAAATCCTTTTTTAAAGTTTTGGATTCTTTTGCTACAGAGAGTTTGCTTCTTGTTTTTCTCATTTGACATTATTGTCAGATGTTGCTCCTGCTAATATATACTCCTCAAAACTGCTTTTCAATGACCGTCTGATAAATCCTCAAGTGGGTGCACAAAACCTGTGTAAACTTTCATAGGATATTCAACATTTAGGCTTTTCGAGCTTTACATTTTTATAAATAGCATGGAGGGCATAGTATTGGGCATAAATCTCTGGCTGTGCTTCGTTTCTTTGGGATACATTTTTAGAAGTGTGATTACTAGATCAAAAAGCATGAATATTTTAAAGCTCTTCACAAAAATTAACAAATGACTCTGAATGGTTCTGCCATCCACCAGTGTCCTTGAGTGTGTGTATCCCCATGCTAGAGCTTTGTGGTCTTTCTCTCTCTCTCTCTTTCTCTTGCTCTCTCTCTCTCTCTGTTTCTCTCTCTCTAGTCTTTTCAGTTTCTATGGGATTACCTACTGGGTTTTCTTTAGTTATCAGTGAGGTTGACATTCTTCATGTTTATTGGATATGCTAATTTATTTTTCTGTTTTATGTTGAAGTTAATGTAGTAGGGCCATAAAATTATTCACTGTTTTCTCTGGAAGAAAAAAACGTTATGAAGATGTCATTTTAGCTCATAAAAATGTGGATAGTTGTAAGATAAGCTTTCTCTTCACAATTACGTTTTCAGGTTATTCATGGTTGATAAGGCTGTTTTCCATTTCCTCCACACTGCTTTAGAAAGAGCGAGTTGATATTCGAGTCCTGACATGCTTAGTTATAAACCAGGTCCCAAGGGGCTGTCTCACAGCTCACTGTAGTCTTATTCAAGTACTTCTTGAAGAGTCTCAAACTACTTTTGTTGTATCTCAAAAATATTTCGTTGGAAGATGATATTTAAACAGGTGAAACAAACATCTATATCACTGAATTTATGACTGGCAATTCCTACTTATATTTTCTTTCTATAGAATAAAATTAAACTATCTTTTGAAGATTTCACTCTTTGAGAAATAAGAAATGTGAAATTTAAGAAGGATTACACATAAAATTAAAATGTTATATGCCAAAACATGTACAATTGGCTTTCAGTTCATGGAAGAGTTTTGATATTAGGGTTAACTTTTAAGCTTTAAAGATATATTAAAATTTTTGAAAGCATGAGAGACATAAAGTATAAGAGGTTTTAGGAAATTCAGGAATTACTTTTTCTCCCTGAAGCAGCTTTTATATGAAGGTGTTGAATTTTAATATGATAACAAAGAATTCATTCACAGAACTGAGGGCCTGTCGGATGGACTGGGATATCTATAGTTCCTTGCCAAATGTCTCTCCACGGGCCTCTGTCCTGAGCCTGGTTGGGGATTGGCAGATTGTGCTGTGTTTTATGTAATATGGACAAATGACCTACAGTTCTGAACCTATTAGGACCAGAGCATTTTAGCGTATTTGTTTTAATCCTTGTGTTAGAATTCTGATCTCCTGCTGTTATAAGCATTAAGTGATTCTTTCCGTTTTGGGAAATAAATTTACCAGAATATTCTCTGTAGCTTCGAGTACTTAGATCCTCACATTGGGCTTTAGCTGTTCTTATTATTTGCTCTACATTTTGATGTCTACTAAATCCAGTTCTTACAAATTATTTTTTATAAATAGTGATTTCCCATGAAGTACAGCCATGAATGCATCTTAGAGTTGAAAAGAACCTTAGAGATATATAGCCTTCAGGTCCTGGAAACAAAATGCCAGCAATATCAATGTGAAGTGCCTGGGGTAGATAGTAGAAACGGTAGGGGCACACACTACAGCAACGGTTCTCAGCCTGTGGGTCCCAGGGGTCGCCTAAGGCCATCTACATGTCAGATATTTACATTATGATTCACAACAACAGCAAAATTATGGTTACGAAATAACAACAAAAATAATTTTATGTTTAAGAGTCACTACAACACGAGGAACTGTGTGAAAGGTTCACAGCGTTAGGAAGGTCGAGAGCCACCGAACTAGAAGGGAATAAATGCCACTTAAAGGCATGTGTTTAAAAATGCAGTCAAACACTGTGCTCGGCCAATGAGACATGTTCATGTGCCATATGTGACTGGTAGGCCTTTAATTTACGATCTCTCTAATATTAAAAATAAATTGACCTTCTGGGTAAAGCTTGTATGAACACAGATAAAAGATCAAGTTTTCCGACTTCCAATCAATTATTTATTGAGCACTTATTTGTACTGCACAGATTTTTCTTTTTTTGAAACTGGATTGTGGTTCTCTTACTTCTCTTCCTCCCGTTTCTTCCCTCGTCCCCTCCTGCCAGGATCCACCCCCTTTCCATCTTCCAAAACAAACAGGCTTCTAAGGGATAATAATAAAATAAAATATAAGAAGATAAAACAAAATTATAAAAACCACATCAGAATTGGGCACAACAAACAAGCAAAAGAACCCAAGAAGAGGCGCACGATAAAGGTATAGATGCAGAGAACCCCTCCCCCACGCGTTCACATTAAGGAATCCCATAAAAACATAAAATGGAAATTGGACGTCTTAAAATATACACAGAAGACCTGGAGGATTTAAAAAAAAAGGAGAAAAACAACAAATAAATATATAGAATTAAAAGAAAAAGAAAGAAAAAGCTCTGGCACTTAGGCGTCAAGGAACTCCAAAGAAGCCATTGAGTTCTCAAGTGGTTTTGATTTGCATTTCGCCGATGGCTAAGGGTGCTGAACATTTATTTAAGTTTCTCAGCCATTTGGGTTTCCTCTTTTGAGAATTCTCTGTTGAGATCTGTACCCTGTTTTTTAAAGTTGGGTTATTTGTTTTCTTGACATCCACACCTCAAATTCGTTTCTCTCCCTCTCTGTCTCCCTTGTGAGAATGGCTTCCCTATCTTTGCACCTGGTCATGCCGCACTCACTCTCTGCTGTCTCCCCTGCATTGGCCAGAGTACCCGATTCTTACTATACCCCCTGTCCACTCATGCTTCAATTGAAAAACTGCGATTACGTCACTTTGTTACTTGGATACAGGAAAAGAATTACAAACAATGAGCCTAAACTATAGAGTAGTGGTCAGCTTCTCTTTGAACAACACATTCTGATCTAACCAGGCATTTTTTTTTTTCTTCCCATCTCAGAATGGAGACCTGCTGTTTCTTTTATAGAGAACATTCTTACAATATCTCCATCTCCCTCCTTTCTTCCTTCTTCTCTTTACCTCTCCGCTCCCCCACCTTCCTTACCTCTTGCTGATAAAATTCTGTCTTCTGCATAGGTTTCCCGAGTTTATGTCTGTCCGTTCTTATAACTATATTCTTGCTCTTAAATTCCAAAGATGTGTGTTAACATGTTTTCAAAATACAACATTTCAAAATAGAGTCTTTAACAATCTTACGTTCCAGTTTCTAGGAACGTGACTGCATCTCACGCTGCTTAGAAGATTTCCTCCGTTTTGTACTGTGCCTTCCTATACCATTTCCGTCTCTTATCTTCCTTACAGGCATGCTACTGCATGTATCTGTCGCCATTACACATAGCTCACATTTGTAAAGACATGGCTTACACATAGTAAAATCCATATAAAAATGTGTAACGATACATGGATGAATGAAGTATAATTAAAGGCACAGTTATAAATCTATACACCTATAGACATCTCATTTTTTTTTTTTTATAAAGAAGCCAGAAATACACACTAGAAAAAAGACAGCATCTTCAACAAATGGTGCTGGGCTCACTGGATGTCTACATGTAGAAAAGTGCAAATTGATCCACACTTATCACCCTGCACAAAACTGGAAGAATATGCCTTTTGATTAAAGAGATCCCTAAGTCATTAGAATTTTTTTGTTTTGTTTTTGTCTGCTTCTGTTGGTTATCCTGATACCAGAGCACAGTGTGTGTGCTGCCTCCACCACCACCAAGTGGAGGAATAGGAGCATGGGCTGCCTGTCAGAGCAGTTCCCTAGCAACAGTAGGGGACGCGGATCAGCTGTCAAGTTTTGACCACAGTATAGACTAGCTTCAGGGGGCTTGATGACACGGTGGCTCCATGGACTTTTTCCATCATCGGTGGATGCTTCGGTTGTGAGGTCGTGGGTCTGGATGATCTTAGGAAGAGCGGTTTGGAAGAGAAGTGGTGGGGTATAGGATGCAATCATCTGTCTAATAGATACGTATTGAAAAGTGAGACTTAGGTTTCTGAATACATCTTAAGCTTCAAGAATAATAGGCTTCTGGAAAGGGATAAAGGAAAAGGTAGATCCCATAAGGACAAGGAATAATGTGCTTGGGAGAAATGTGTTTCTTACTGGATATGAGGAAGCAGGGGGCAAATGGCGGATCATCTGCAGAGAGGAAGATTAGACAGAGAACATACTGTGTGTGAAGTGTAAAGAACCACAGGGGAAAGATGCAAAGGATAAACATGGAATTTTAATATAAGACAATAATTTATCTCCTTCCTACTGCTGACATTTGGGGGTGTTTTGCAAGGTTTTCAACTGTCCTGAGAGGATTTAAGACAAATTCCACAATGTCATGGGATGGGTGAAATACAGGCAAGAAGAGAAACACCGGAGAACAAGAAACAGCATAGGTTTTAGGGGTTCCTGTCGTCCCCCTGGAGAAGTGAGCAGGGACCAGGCTGTAGAGCCCTGAGTGTGAGTCCTAGTTCCCATGGGGCATCTTCTCCCCTGCAGTTCCGTCTCTCCACAGATCGAGTAGGAAAGAAAACCCAAAGGGATCAGTCAGTAGGGAAACAATGAGTTGAGTTCGAACTGGGTAGTCAGAAACCTTGGCGCTCGTGGAAGAGAAATACCCGTGGCCTCTAGAAAGTTGAAGTTGGGTCCTCCTCCTGCAGCAAGGGGCTTCAGGCAGCTCTAGGCAAACTCAGCTTGTGGGGAGTTCTGCTCGTCTCAGAAGCAGGATAGACTGTGGTTGGAACACACTGTAGCAGGAGCGTGTTTTTGGTAGTTTAGAGCTCTCCCATTTTTACTTTGCTCATGAAAGCCTCATTAAAGTTGCAGGAATTTTGCAAGCCAGTTGTTTAAAAGCAAGTATTAAAATTTAAAGTCTGAAAAAAATCATATTAAATTATATTAAAAACAAAGGTAATCCATGCAAAGGCCTCACCAGTTGCTGCTTGTTTTTCTGCAGCCCTTTTCTTAGACTGTGCGGTAAGAGGAAAACCCCAGGGTAAGATAGTGGTGTTGTTGTGGTTCTCCCAAAGTTAGTGACCAGTGAGGTGACCACTGGACGCTTGAAGTGAGCCACAGTAGGAGTTGGTAGTATTTGTAAAACAGCAGAGTCCTGTGCCCAGAAAGGCAGCTGTTGCACATTACCAGTGTGCCCCTGCCCAGGCCCCATAAGCCTGGCCATTTTATTATGCTCCGACCTGCTTTTCACTGCCAGTGTCTGCGTCTCTGTGCCAGAGACTTTTTCTGGAAGGCCACTCTACTGCCCGTGCATGCTATAAGCTTGAATTAGCTTCTCTTAGGAGCAGCCCTCAGCAGGAGGATGGTATGTATGTCCCAGATCCTTAAGTGGGATAGTTGTGTTTTACACCTTTCCCCAAAGTTTATCCATAAGACAGGATTCTTTGCCTGCTCCTTGTCGGCCGTCTTCCCTCCCTAGTGCCCTTCTTTAGTTTCTGAGGTGGGTTTCCTTTCCCTCACTTCAAAGTTTGTATTGTATAAAAGGGAGGACAGAAGCTAGCTCTTGTTTCAGCTCTCAGGGGTGGATGGTTGTCCTTTTCTAAGTTTTCAGTGACACATTTTCACATTTTTGTGCCCTTTTTTGGTGATTTCTCATATAAAAATGTCCTTCAAGGCTGTGGTGAACATTCTGAAGAACACATGGCTGCTAGACAGCTATGTTCAGGCAAGGTCTGTGGTCCGTTGCCTCTGTGTTCCATGTTCGTGAATGACCATATGTTTAATAATGTGTCTTTAAACTGAAATCGGTATAAACCAAAGTTACATATTGAGAAATGCACAGAAATGTCACCTGAAGCTCACTTGAAACTAACCCTAGGTGTCAGACAGACTCTTAGATTGCTGTAGCTGATTCTCCAGAAAACGAGGGAACAAACATTTATTCTGGTTCACAGTGTCAGAAGGTTCAGTCCATCATGATGGAGAGACAGGCTGCGGTAGAGCGGAACAGTTCATGTCATGATGTCTAGGAGGTGAAGAGTAAGGGAATGTGGGAAGGGGTCATGGAGAGGGCTGGACCCCTGCCGGTGATCCATGCCCTCCTGCTTTTTACCACTCTCTAATGGCCGCGCATTATGAGTCCACCAAGGGGTTAAATCATTGCTTAGGTCAGAGCTCTTATGATCTGATTTTCCTTGGAAACATCCTCATAGACAGAGCTGCTCTTTGCCAGTCTATACATTTCTTCAGTCAAGTAGATAGCAAGCACTAACCATCACACGCTGGCGTTCATGACAACTCTGGGATATAACTCCTATAAATAATGGGGATCTGTTGTATGATATGGGAGGTTATTATAAAACCCCAGCCATCAAACTCTATCAAGAAAATTACTCAACTTTATTATAAAAAAGAGTCTAAATCAAAAATATCACACATCGAAGTTACCCAGACCCAAAGTCTATACATCTCAATGTTTTTCTATATGGCTGTTTTGCATGCTTTATAATAAAGTTCATTTGCAAAAGAAAACACCAACAGCAACAAGTTATTTGTGGTGAGACATGTCATAGACTGTGGAGAAGAGAACACCAGTGCGAGTTCCATCCTCTGACCTTGGAGCACTAAGGCTCCGTTTCATGGGTAACACACCTGTTAGGAAAAGGTTTCCAGCAATTAAAGGCTTTTTTTTGTTTTGTTTTGTTTTGTTTTTGAGATAAGGTCTTGTACAAGCCCAGGCAGCTTCAAACTTGCTATAAATAGAGAAAGACCTGAACTCCTGATCTTTCTCCTGTGGCTTCCCAAAGGCTGGGATTACAGGCATGTCCTTCCACACCTGACACCATAGACTGTTTCAATGGATTTTGGTCCATTAGTAAATTCTCGAAATTCTAATGACGAACAGAAAAGAGAGGTAAGAACTCTCCACACAATATGCTAATTTAACTTCATTTCTTCAACATTTTTGTTATGTAGCACAGACTAATTTTCTCCACGGTGTTCCAGATTCAGGAGATATTTAGCTTCTTTTTCACATTAGTACTTTACAGTCAGGACATACAATTACCCCCTTTGTCGACGATGTCACCACAGGGCTCTGACATTGCGCTCGACTGTTACCCTAAATCCTTTGCAACCTTGGCTTCTCTCCCTCATTCTGTTTTGCTCAGTCCTCATCAGAGAACCTCCACTGGCCTATATGAGGTCTCCTAGGAACAGGTATCCCATTACCAACTCATAAGCAGTGTTGCATTGCTTATAGTGGAAGACAACTGCGGTGTGGTGGCATTTTACCAGGGCAAATTTCTTAAATGTAGCCTCAGATCAATTCAGTTGTGATTTCTAGTCCTGCCTGACACTTGACAGGATAGACATTGTGGAAACATTCAGATTCCTTGGTCTTATTCCAAATACACAGAATCCTGGAGGAGCGGCATGTAAGGATTGAGATTTAACAGGCTTCTCAAGTAACTGGAAATTCAAATTAAGAAAGTAAATTTATTTTGGGGAGACATTAGTTGGCTAATGTTTCTTTGCAAATTCTCATTGTTTGGCTACAAAACATTTTCATTTGTCAGGTTGGCAAATATAGAGTAAGTACATCTCCAAGTTTAACTAATATTTAAAAATCTGTTTAGAGTTTAATTTTAAGCCTTTATGTATACAAATAGTTATAATCAATATATCTGTTTATAAAATGTATTACTGCATTAATTTGCCTTCCACCTAACTCTGCTTTTCTGTCCTAAGTCTTTAACTTAAAATTTAGTTTTTTGAAGAAAAATTATAAGATAAAACTAAGTATGTGCTAAGTCTAGATTAAGATTCACTTAGAAACCCTGTATCCGAATACTGAGGGTGGCCATGTTCTGAGAAGCAGCCTTTCAGCCCCTGGCAGAGATCTTTGACGTAACAGATCTCTGATAACTGTCATAAGGAAGGTGGTAACGTTCCTCGACTCCTCAGCCTAAGACCTTTCCTGATTATTCACACTTGGAATTTTTCTTTACCCTTATCCTTGCAAAAAAAAAAAAATAGACTATGGCCATATTGAAAATGCAAATTTATACTTGCTGCAAGAGATTTTTGTTATTTTTAAAGGGGATTTTTTTTAAGACTCATCAGACTCAGTGCCATGTTGTAAAATACGAAGTGCAGCCTTTTTCATTTTACCCACATTATACGTAATTACAATTTAATGTTACATGAATTATCTGTGCATTTGCTGAACTTCTGAAAATTACCAGATAACTCTCTGAGGCTACTTATCACTGTGTCATGTAAATGATTTTTAATTTAAGTTTTTTGAAAAGCATTCACTTGTAACACATTAAAAGCGCAACTAGCCATGTACTAATATTGAACCATTCTCTTTTATATAATTTGCTTAACATTATCCTGTTAATTTCAGTGTTAGCAAATATCAGTTTGGGGTTTTATTAAGTCAGTTTTGAAACATGAAATAGGGATGCTACTAAAGATGGATTAGAGTATCATTCGGATGTGACTTTTGTAACCGTGCAGATGGCTCACCGTTACAACCCAACTGCCGAGAGCAGCGCTTTGCAAATATTTGTTTAATAAGCAATTGAGTTGAGCAGCGCACTCAGACTCGTTATGAAGTAAGTGGGATGCTTTGAAACTTCACCTTAACAACAAATCAGCTGCCTTCTGAGTTCTGGAATCAATTTAATTTTCATATCTCACATGTATTAGTTACTCAGTAAATACGTAACACCTTTGGTCTTTAGCTTGTGATTAGCTGAAGTACATTACAATACATCAAGGAAGAATATTGTAGAAAACCTTTGATAAAAATCTGTAGTGTTTCAGGACTACATTTACTTGAACTGTGTCTGTTACAAATTACATCAACCGCTAGTTATTAACTCCACGGAGTCATCTTATGCCGTAACCGGTGTGTGCCGTATTCTGTACCGTGTGTACCAATAGTCTGAGTGGGCATGCTGTTGTTGCAAATATGAAACGACCTTAAATATTAGAAATGCTGTGAACCTGTGTGTTGAACTAGAATCAAAAGCCAGTGTGTGTTTTGAGCATGCCGCACGAACAGGAATGGCTTTGTGATTGCAGCAGGAGTTCAAGTCCTCCTTAGTGCTCTTTGCTCAAAACCACATTTGGAGGGATAGAAGAGACACTTCATGTTAAAAGAACATTACCTAAGAAAATAGAGTGAAAAAGGAAGAATCGCCTCTTTTTGACCATTGTCAGAGCTTTAGACATCTGATCGTGGAAAAAATCTGATTTGGGAAAATTCTCACACGTATATTTGTTTTCTAGGCTGTGTTGCGTCTTGTTGTAATACATGAGCCGGGGATTACTGGATTTATTTTTGCTTATTTTTCTCAGTCTAGAAAAAAAAAAAAAAACTTGATCAACAACAATGACTGAAAAGAAATACATTCCTAGAGCTTCTGTCGGAAGATTGGGAGCAATCTATTCCCCAATATGTTTTCTTTAAGGCGAATCTTTGCTTAAATTTTGCTAAGTTATGATGCATGATAGTCAAGAAGTTCTTTGCTTTAAAAAAAGCAAGAACAAAAGGATAAAAAATGCTGAAAAACTGAACACCACATTCCTACTCACATGACTTTAATAATTTATTGAGTGCAGGGCCAACAATATGAAATTTTCATGTATGAGCATCAACCAACCTCATATAAAAGCAACGTGAAAAATAAGGTCAGAGATAAATCACAAATGCTAGTAATTCTTGGCTACAGCTTTTAAAATTACAGTTAAAACTGTCATTTATAAAGCAAAATTATTTTGGTTCTAGAAACTAAACGATGCTATCATTGTGGTTAGAATTTTTTTTTTAAATCAGAATTATAAAAACCAAATGTAAATGTCAACCATAAAATCATCTCTGCTCTGCTTTAGGTGCAAATAAAGAACATATTTCTTCTTTATATTTGAGAACATTGTTAAGAAATTAATGTTTACTCTAGACTGCACAATATTTAGAATTCAGAAATATTGTTTCAGTCCTCAATGCAGGTGCCTCATTCTGATGTGGGTGTCTCCGTCTGCAGATGGAATTTCACTGGAGTAATGCGTTTTACCCCAAGGTTAAGTTAATATTTTGAAAAGTGTGTGTGTGTGTGTGTGTGTGTGTGTGTGTGAGAGAGAGAGAGAGAGAGAGAGAGAGAGAGAGAGAGAGAGAAGGAGAATTTTCAGGTACATTTTTTGACTGCACTCTTAAAGGAAAGAAGCAGTTCCTTTCTTACTGGTGGTGCTGGGAGATGAGATACACAGAGTACAGGTGGTTCATCTGAATCCCCGGATCTGTAGCAAATGCTACAGGCCTCCCGGAGACACTGGCTCCCTTTCCCAGCCTATAAAGGGCACTTCCCATGCCCTGGAAAGCATTTTAATGTATCATTAAGTGTTGCGGACGACAGGTCTCATCACCTGCCATGATTCCTGGCTCATGCTCTGGTTTGCCTCCTTTCAGATGCAGACAGAGGTGTGAGGCTTTTGCCAAGGCATCGTTCCTCTCCCGTGTGGAAGTGTACTGACCTAGGGCTCTCTGGCTTTATCGTTCAGTCCTCAGTGTTGTCAGTCCTTCATCATGCTGCACTTATGCTCCCCAGAGGCCATTTCTACTCCTTCCTTTGTTCCCCAAGGAACAGATCTATCTGAAATGAAAAACAGGACTAATAATAATAATAACAAATGGCCATAATGATACTTGGTGTAGCAGGCACACGGTGAAGTGCATTTTGAAGAACAGCCTGCTGGGTATACACTCCTCTGCCTAGGGCTTGAGAGCAACAAAGTCCACTGCCTTCCAAGGAAGACCAAGCCCAGCCTCACACTTAGTCACACAGGAAATGGGAGCTGCTGTGCTTAATTCCTCAGAGATGGGTGGCGTGGCTTCTACTTCCGAAAGATACCTTTTGCGTGCCAGTTAAGGCATTCTATTCACGTCCCCAACCCATTCCCTCCGTGTCAGCTCTCTCATTGGTAAAATGGCATAATAATAGTGCTTATCTCTAAGGGATATTGACAAGATTAGAAGCTTAGGCTAGTATTCGGCATACAGTTCTGCAAATATCATTTAGCTGCTGTTTTATTATTAAGTAACTATCGAGAGCGAATGCAAGCTGCCTTTAGAGATGGTCTGGGGTAGACGTGTGTTAGGCTATGGAAGGAGGAAACGGTGGGTATGGTACACTTAGCGGTACTTCTCCAAAGAGGGGTAGAGGGAGGTTGCTCTAGGTAGACAGACAGATCTTCACCATGCCCCTTCTGTTTGCTATCTTATTTGTTGTTGGAATTAGTGGGTAAGACTGGAGTCATCTCACTCCTTTCTCCGCATAGGCTGACCAGAGATTATTTCCTCTTAGTTCATTATTTAAATTTTTAAATAAAAAAAATATGTGTATAGGTATTTTACCTGTGGACAACATGGGTCTGGTGCCTGAGAAGTCCAGAAGAGGGTGTCAGATCCCCCGAAATTGCAGTTACAGGTGGTTGTGTTCCACCACATGGATGTGGGGGAGCAAACCCAGGTCCTCTGGATTAATAGCCAGTGTGTGAACTGTTGAGCCATCTTTGCAGCCCCTGGTTCTTACTTAAGATCCCTGTGTTCAGTTCACTACCGTGAGTTTGCATCTTACCTCAGTGAACTCGACGCCAGGAATTTAAAATATTTACAGATATTTTTAATTATTATTATTTCTGCTGTTAGTGTGGAAATGTTATGGAAATGGCTCACTGAATGTTTGAAAACTGCATACGTCACGAGAAAAGTGGAATTATAGGAGGTAGGTCAAGGGTCAGGTCCTTACAGAGCTTTAAAACAGCAGTTACACGGAGATGTCCTGATACCCAGGGCTGGTGGCACTTTAAAGAAGAGTCAGTAATTGAACACATGATGTTGATGAAATTTTGCAGCAAATAAGCTCAGTTTATTTCATTTTCAGAGAAATATGTTTGTTCCTCAGGCTATTTAATCTGTTCTGTATTCAAAAAGCAAGCAAGGTTCTGTTCATAATGCAAAATACAACCGTGATAGTTTTTAATATTGACAAGATTGCATTCTGATGGTGTCTTCTGGCTTTGAAATGTATAAAATTAAGAGATGAGTGCTCTTAGTGGTCGGCGCATCATCACTAATATTTAAATATTAATTAAAACATTTTTTTTGCAAATTTCCATCCTCTGACGTTTATCATCTTGGAGAAATGAAAAAGTCACTCCAGACATTGTGTGCTTCTTACTGATCGCGTTATCAGTCTTTTGTATAGTGTGGTGACGGAATATGCTTGAAGTGATCACAGTGTAATGGACTGTGGAGCATTTGCGGCCCATTCAGACGACGTGCAAACAGCACACAGTGTCTAAATTCATGTTCTCCTAGACTTCCATCTCACAGTGATTTTCTGCAAGAATGGGATTAGGTTCTTATTGGGAATATTTAATAGGAGCTATAATAGACAATAACTGGCTCTATCATTAGTCATTTTGAGACAGAGGCACTCTGCGGGCCACGGATAAGCACTGGATTGTGCCACTGCATCGTGTTTTCACTCGGCTGCCACAGCCCAGCAGTCCACGTCTGTGGTCTCCCGGTGCTAAGTGCATCGCCAGTGGAGCACAGATGTGGACAAGATACGTATGACCTCCGCAGGGTTGCCATCTTGTCTTATGTTTCATCCTAGGAAATGGCATGAAAACTTTGGATGGAAGAAAACAGTATAAGATATCTTCGAGACAAAAGTTATCACAAGATTAGTGTGACATGTACATTAAATATGTACCTATATACACATATAAAGTGCCTGTGGACATAAGAAATACTACCATGTTCAATGTTAAATTCTACTGAAATTTCCTCAGACACTTGAGTACTGTGATGAATTGCTGAATTATGTTTTCATGGGGAAACCTTTCTTTTTATTTCTTTAATTTTTTATTATGCTTTATTGCATTCCAACACCCTTCCACCCCTCCTTCATTACTCCTAGCTCCCCCCATCTTCCCTATCCCCCAGATCTACCCCTCATCCTCCCATTCCCACCCTGCCTCTCCCCAAGAAAGAGCAGTCTTCCCAGGGTTACTGCTCAGATGTGGCACAACAAGATGGAACAAGGTCAGGCGTAACTCCCTGCCTCATTATTGGACTGGGAAACCCAGTAGGGGGCAAGGCACTCAAGGGCAGGCAAGAGGTTCAGGGACACACACACTTATTCCAGGCTGTATGAGTTCTGCAAGAGCACCAGGTCAGGCAAACTCTAGACATATTTTTGGGACCCAGCAGGTTCCATGTTTGCTGCTCCAGGCTCTCTGAGCCCATAAGAGTGCTGATTAGTTGAGAACAAACTATGGGGTTGTTCTCCTGGTGACCTTGACCCCTCTGGTCCCAGCAATCCCTCCTCCACTTTTTCCGTGGGGTTCCCCGAGCTTCGCATTTTGTTTGGCCCTGGGCCTCTACATCTGCTCCCTTCAGCTGCCTTGGGGAGCCTCTCGGTTGAGGACTGGGCTGGACATTAATCTATGAGGAGAGAAAAATAACATTAGAAGTCCTCTCCTGAGCAGACTCTAGTTCCTGGCCTGCCCTGGAGTATTGGTCATGGTTTCCCCCCTTTAGCATGGTGTTCTGCCCTTCCACTGTCCCAGTGGATCCTACTGGGATGATAGGCCACAAGCTGAAGGTTTTGTGGCTGGAATGGTGTCCCAGTCCCACCCCTGGAAGCCTTGCCTGGTTACAGGAGAGGCCTGCTCAGGCTCCCTGGCCCCCATCACCAGAGGTCTCTGCTATGGTTTCCCTTGATTCCAGTGAGCTCTGCTGCATTAGTTCTCCCGAGTCTCCCTTAAATGTCCTCCAGTTCTCATCGTCTTCCCGTATATTCCCTCCCTCCCTCCCTCTCCACCTCCCTGGTGTTCCCTGTCCCTCCTGCAGCATCTCTTCTATCTCCTCCTTACCATGAAGACCTCTCTGTCCCCACCCTCCTTGTTGTGCAGTCTCTCTGGGTCTGTGGGTTGCAGCCCCTTTGTCCTGTGCTTAACAGTTAATATCCACGTATAACAGAGCACATACCATGTTTGTCTTTCTGGGACTGGGTGACCTCACTCAGGATGATTTTTCTAGTTCCTTCCATTTGCCTTCAAAGTTCATGATGTCATTTTTTTAGTAGCTGAGTAGTACTCCTTTGTGTAAATGTGCCACAATTTCTTTATCCATTTTTTGATTGAGGAGCATCTAGGTTATTTCCAATTTCTGGCTATTATGAACAAAACTGCTATTAACATAGTCGAGCAAGTGTCCTTGTGGTAGGATGGAGCATCCTTTTGGTGTATGCCCAAGAGTAGTGTAGCTGGCTCTTGAGGCATGGTGATTCCTCAGGAAATTGGAAATCAACCTATTGATTTCCATAGTGGCTGTACAAGTTTACATTCCTACCAGCAGTGTAGGAGTGTTCTGGGAAACCCTTTAAACCTTCATATTTCATATATTCATATGAATAATACTGTCTTTTTTTTCTAAAGAAGTTAGATTTCAGTTTCAGTTACTCTGGCTATATTATTTAGCTTTCTTCTGCCAATATGTTGTAGCTGTCCTTTGACCTGATCTCTGGGAAGCATAGAGCATGGATCTCCTGCTTTGCACTTTCTGGGATCCCTTGTGTACACAGGAGATCAGACAGGCTTCCTGAGAGAGATGTGTTCTGAGCTCATACCTGAAGAATGAGTGAGATTTGAACAGAGTTTTCAGGAAAGTCATGCTAGGTGAGAATGCCCTTTAATAACATAAAAGGCAGGAAGTGCAGAACCCATTCTGGTGTGATTGGATCCAAGAGCATTTTGCACTGAAATAGAGACATTTCCCTAGTGGTCGGGTTATGATGGTCACCTGGAGGTCTTTGAAACCACAGTTCAAATGTAATGTTCTAATTCTGGAAAGTAGGAAACTGAAGTTCCAACAAAGTGACATGTCATCTAGTAAGGCACATTTGCTTTCTGGTTGTGGATAGTAATGCACTCTTTGTTTCAACTCTAAAAAAGGACTAGCAAGTTCAAAATTCTACCCAAATCCATAGCATGGTTAATTTCTCTAAACCGAAGGTACCTAGTTCTATTCACAATACCTCAGTGAGATATATAAAATACAAAATTTAGCTGCAAGGAGCTAGGTACTTATTTCCTAGGGAACAGTTTTTCAATTTTTACCATGAAAATCCATAAGGCTGCAAGTAGCTCTAGACCTGTGGCGAACAGACTAAGCAGGTCTGTACCTAAGGGCATCTGTTGTGACGTAAGCTTTAGATCAACTCTAGTGTCTGACATGGTAACAGGTGGGATCCTTTCTTGTAGGGTGTTCTTGTAGTGTGTCTAACACGAGGTAGACATGTACAGCTTAACAATTGTTTATTGTAAATATAATCCAAATATTAAATTTTAATAGAGTTTTTCATATCCCAATGTGCCCTAAGTTGCATCTCTTTAATTATAACTTCTATATTTGAAGATGTTTCATCTGTAAGTAGTTTTAAAGAAAACATTTAAAAATGGTAATACTTAGCTGGACAGTGGTGGCACACACATTTAATCACAGCACTCGGGAGGCAGAGGCAGGCAGATCTCTGTGAGTTCGAAGCCAGCCAGGTCTACAAAGTGAGTTCCAGGACAGCCAGAGTAACAACAGAGAAACCCTGTCTCGGAAAACCAAAATAAAACAAAACGAAACCGAAACCCAGAAAAACAAAAAAACGATAATACTTGTGAAACATTTTAAACCATGTGGTTTGGCATGATAACGTTCTGAATCAGTATCAGAAAATTAACAAAATTTCTCTGGTGGTTACTGGCACTGGTGTCTTTTACGTTCTGGAAATGGATTATCTGTATCTACATGGCACGCACATGCACACATACACTCAAATTGATTCGTGTGTAGTTCGTTATTTTAAAACCGCAAATAGTGATTCTGCCTTTTATTATTCATCCTCATCAGTGGGCCAAATATTATGGGACCTATGACTGCTGCAGATTTGTATGTTAAATCACAGAGATGGAAATACATCTGCGTTCACAAGAACCAGGCTTAGTGTCTTCCTATCACGAGCCATATCAATAGTCCGTATAATAAGGGTGTCCTGTCATTTCTCAGGAGTCACTTTCTGGCTTTCAGGATTATTTCACCTGTTTAGCTGGTGGCAGGCTGTGGTTGCAAATGATGAGTGGAGACTAGGAAATGCAAATAGACCTTAAAGGGTGTGTCCCAGAGAATTCAAAGAGAGGAGAGTCACGTCAGGATGCACACAAAAGCTAGAGCCAGTGCTTAAGGGCCCACAGATGCAGCCTGATGCAAAGGGAGGGGAGAGGAAAGGGCGGGAGGGACAAGGCCTCAGTGAAAACAGAGAAGATGGAAGGTGGCACAGGGCGCCCAGCCATGTAGGCCTTATCTAAGCAGAGTGCTGCGTTTTTTTCCTGCAGCAGATGAACCAGGCTCACTCCATGCCTGTGTGGGCTCTGCAGTGCTTCAGTCGCTGAGAACAGGTGGGCTGCAGGCCTCCTGAGCTGCCTGCGTGATAACAGGAACTCCGAGCTGGGTCCAGTGGGGTTTAGTCACTGGTAGGTTTTGTTGTTAGTGTTGTGTCTTTTTTCCTTTCTTTTTCTCTTTTAAAGAATGTTAGCATTGAACAAAACACCTTTCTGCATGGCTTCAGACCCCCAGGACACCCTCACCAGCACCCCTGATCTCTTCTGCTAAAGAATTTGGCCTTCAAGATGACAGGCTGCTCCTGGAGTCCTCCCTTCCCTGGAACTTAGCAGTAGCTTGACTGCACCACACCAGTGGCAGGAGCAGCCCAGTCTTTTTTTCCCCCAGTATTAACTTGTCTGCTCATTGACCAGTGTCCACAGTTCCTCCATGTTGACAGTTGGCCAGCAGCTCTGGTTCCTCTTTAAGTGGTAATACCTCATCCCAGCTTCTCAGACTCACCTGGATGGTATTTGCTGAAATTAATCCTGTGGTGTGCTTCCAGCATTTTCTTGGACTCCTGGATGCTTGTGATGCTTCCTGGTGGGTCCGTGGCTGTAGATTACGTGGCCCCAAAGTTTCTGCGTCTTCACGGAAATCAGACCCATTGTTTTTTTTAGTTCACAGATACTACTGTGTCTGGAGGGGAGTGACCCACTGATCAGAAAAGGGGGTCTGAAATTTCCACAAAATTTGGGCAACATTTCTCCTTTCTTAAAAATAAATGTAAAGAAAGAAAGAGAGAGAGAGAAGTACTCAACTCACGTGTAATCCTGTATCTCATCTGCCTGAAGAAGGAAAAGGAATGCTTTTTCCACATTGTCAACAGAGTAGTTTTTTGTTGTTGTTTTTTTGCAAAGTAAAATGTATCATTTTTTTCCTCTAAAAAAATCCCTTAAATTCTCAGGTCTAGCAAACAGAGAAGATGATTATCAATTTGTTTCAAACAAGGGAATATTTTCTTTTGGCCGTGCAAACATTCTGCACTTCATAAGTCAACCTGCTTCTTCTTCTTTTTTTCTATTTTGCAAATGTTTTTGGCTGGTCTTTTAGTTAGCTTCTCTCTGCATCGCTCTCTTGCATTCAGGAAAACATTTTTACACATTTAAAGAGCCAGCTTTTCTCTGTCTGTCTCTTTTTTTTTTTCCATGTGTATTTTTCAAATGGGATTCAGCTGATCTCAATCCTGAAGTGTAGAATTTATAGCACAATTCTCAGAAAACAAGCTGAAGAGGAGGCACTACCTCACAGTATTTTTGTGAATGAGTTGTTCACTATTCGTTCACTAAGTATTTATTGAACACTTAAAAGTGTCATGACTTAAGGCATCCAAGATACTTTACTGAACAAAACACTGGGAGTCCTTGCTTTGATGGTTACATTGTTCTGCAGAACAATACTTACAATAAATGCAATTATAATGCATGAGTAGGGGCTGGAGAAATGGCTCAGCAGTTAAGAGTGTTGGCTGCTCTCCTAGAGGACTCGAGTTCAATTCCCCAGCACCCACACGACAGCTCACAGATGTGTGTTGTGAAAGAATCCCACCGATTTGTATTGAAAACAGTCTGCAGAGAGGTAAGAGCAGAACTGGGAAGGCAGGTTAACGAAATGATAATCCCTGGGAGAGACAGTGGTTACTCAAAGTAGCAAGACACATGGCCAGGGTTGGAATATGATCTAAAACAGAACCGGCAGGGTTGGTTGGTGGGCTGTGTGAGTGGGGTGTGGGAAGAGCATTGGTCCAAAGGTGACTGAGATGTTTCGGTCTGAATAAGCAGAAGGATGGGGGAGGTGGGATGGAGTGTTGGTTCCATGGAGGGTGAGATCTTGAAATGCCTCTTGGATAGCCAAGTGGGACTGCTAAGTAGTAGCTGGTCATGTGTCGGAAGCTGGGGAAGAGGTATGGAGATAGAAATTTGGCAGTAGTCAGTTTACGGGCGGAGTTTAAAGCTGAAGAACTCCATTTCATTCACTAGGTCACATTTAAACACTCCTAGAAGTGCCAAATGATGGGTATTTGCCAGATCCCAGCATGGACGGGGACTTGTATCTGACTGGCAAGGGAATGAAGAGAAAGATAGTTGCGTGGACTGGGCTCTTGGATGGAGAGGCCACAGCAGTCTGGAAGTGCAGTGTGTTTGCAGTATATAAGGTTGAACAGAGAGGCTAGGTCGTTGCATGCATAGTTGAACATGGAGGTGGGGTTATTATTACATACAGATAAATAAGAGCAGGGTTAGGGTATACCAAGGAGGCAGGTTTAGCCACTCTAAATAGGAGTGGTCTGTATAGGGGCAGTCTGCAGGCTGTGAATATCCTCGGGGGAGAAAGCTATGGTGAACTTTACTGCACACACTGCCAACATTTGCACTTGGCACCTGGAGGAAGACTTTGTCATCCTGCTGAGCCTTCCTCGGAGAGGGCTTTCCCCCTTGGGTCCTTGATGAGACCCTACTCATGTGAGCCACACACATTCATGTATGACTTCTTCACTCAGGGACCTCTCCAATCCCCGCTCTCAGGAAAATGGGTCCAAATAGAAAAACCCACCCAATCTGGTAGAGCAAATTAGCATTCATACTTGTAGTAAAATCTAGCTCCCTTACTTCAGAACAGTTTCCACTACACCTTGCTTCATCAGCACCCAAGAATCTAAGCAAAGCAAAGATCCCTGTTCACTTGGCCTTCTAATGTGTAGCTGATGTATAAATCAGATTATGCAAGAGAGGCAGTGTATGGCCAAGGTGAGATGGACATTGACAGAAACTCATGGCGTTGACAGTCTGAAGGGGCTGGCAGACCTTGGCCTTAGTACCCAAATGAATCAGCGTTTCCTGCAATTCAAAGACATGGCTCTCTCAGGCTGTAGAGGGCTGTGCCATGTATGAAGCTGCCAAAGAACTGGATTCATCCTTGTCATCGTGGAGAGGGGCGTTTGTTGTACTGGCTGGGCATACCCATTTGGGACCAGTGCTGAATTTCTGAGGACAGTAGAGGAAAGAACTGTCACCCATGGATCTTGTGCTCAGCCTTCTTCCCAGAGTGTTTTCACATTTGTTTTACACAAGCACTGAGTGGATACTGAAAGACTTATGGAAGAGAGGGCAGATTGAGAAGCTGGCCATTCTCAGAGGTGATGTAGTGGTCAGGGGGAAGATGGAGGGTCCTTGCAGGCAGCAGGAGTGTGATGGGGACCATCTGGGAAGTGTGCACAGGTTTCTGGAAAGGTAGATGCCAAGGAGCTCTATATAGGATTCTGTTCCCAGTGACCAAGCTGTGTCCAGGGCTTGTGAGAGGGAAAGGAAGGGAACCGACTTGTGATTATTTACTGCACCACACTATACGGTACAGCGTGCAGCATAGCATTGTGTTTAGAAGGTAGAGCTTCATAATTGATATAGTGGCTTTTAATTCTTCAATATACTTTTTAGTGTCTTCCCTTTTGTAAATGAGGAATCTAAAACACCCCAATCACTTACTGATCAAAGTAGAGATAGCTGAAGTTCAAATGCAGGTTTGCCTCCAATAGCAAAACCCCCGTATAGTTTCTGTGTCTTGGATCCAGGAGCCAGAGCAGTAGTATAAAGGGGTACAGAAGAGCCCACAGCAGCCAGGTCGTGAGCATTAGAACACGGTTACTGCCTCTTTGCTGACAGTAGTGGTGTGGAGTGAGGGCAAGTAGGCAAATCAGGGTACCAGGAGTCACTGCAGGGTAGATGTCATTTGCTGTGAAGGAGGATTTAAGGCGCAGTGTTAAAATCTGACAGTGAGTAAGGAAGTAACATTCTACCTAAACCTCATAAAGTCAGGTGATGCAGAAGCAACTGAAAAAAATGTAATCTCAGCTCCATGGAAAGGTAAGGTAGGAGCATCACAAATCCAAGGGCACTCTGGGAAACGTAATGAGGTCTGTCTTAGAATGTAAACAGAAGGCTGGGGGTACAGCTTGGTGCTTAGAGTATGTGACTAACATGCTGGAGGGCATAGGTTCAATGCCTGGTTTTTCCCTCCCTACCCTCTCTCCGCACCCCTCCCTCCCTATTGATGCAGAAGAAATCAGATTCAGCAGAATCAACCATGGGGCTCTGGGCTATACAAAACAGATTCAGAGACCCTGGGGTTGGGATATTATTCTGCAGATAAGGAAATTTGGACTCAGAGATGAATTTGGCCTCCTAAGCCCACGCAGGCATCTGACAGCAGAGGAGGGCCCGATACCCAAGCCTCACCCCTTACCCATGTTGGAGTTTGGCCCACCATGCTCAGGAGTCCTCTCCTGACAGCTGCTAGGTCTTTCTCACTAACAGCAGTGTTCCTGATGGCTCTGGGTTTTGCTTTGTTTTTCTTTAATTGTCTTCATTCATGTGAACAACCTGTTAAAAGAGCTATAAGAGACTGACCAGGTCTCCACTTTGGAATCTGAGGGGAACAGAGAAAAAAAAGCAGGAGAGAAACCAAATAAACAACATTTTGTTAATTTCAACTCAAAACACAACCTGTAGTCACCTGGGAAGAAAATGTCAGTTGAGGAATGATTTAGGTCAGGTTGGAGGTGGGAGTTGTCTTGACAGTCTGATGCACTGAGTATGCCATGTCCTGGATGTGTGAGGCTTCAGCTCTCTCTTCAGAGAGCCAGTTGAGCTGAGGCACAGATAGTCAGGTAACATGGGCGCACTTGTTTCTCTCTTCGCTCTTGACTGTGAACTTGATGTGAGTAAGTACTGAAGTTTCTGCCTCGCCTACCCCAGGAGGATGGGCTCTAGCTTGGAGTAGAAAGCCAAATGTACCCATGCCTTCCCTGTCCTGCTTCTTCTCGGGATATCCTATCACAGTGGTGGAAGTAAAAGCAGGATAAGAACCAGATACATCTAGGTGATAGCACTTGGTTCTGTACCACATAGTGCTCATTTATATGCTGGGGTAATAATAGTACTCCCTTTACACGCATGCTTCGACAGTTAAATGAGATGGTGTAGATTGCCGAGCTCGGAGCTATATGAGTGATTTATATTCCAGCACTGAAACATACCATTATTTTTTATTAGGAGATGGAAAGGCAATGCATCTGAACACCCAGTGGCATTTAGGAGACAGCGTGATGTGAGACAATTTTACTATCCGTGTGTCTTGTTTGATGCTGTATGATATGAATGTTTCAGACCATTTATTTCTGCTCACTGGATGTCCTGGAGTTTCATTTAAACCATCTCATCAGAGTTAATGTGACCCACCACTCTCCTGTTGCCATCAAGCAGGAGGACAGCCTTGATCTGTCATTACTTTCCTTTGCTGCTTCCTCTAAATGGCATCATCTTAATCTTAGCAAGGCTAGGGAAGAACGCACCATCACAGCAAGGTGGAAATCATGATCTGTTTTCAGGGTGGGGACCAAGACACAGTTTTAAGAGCCCTAATCCCAGTGACACCCAGATTGATTTAACCTGACCTTCTTTGGAGGAGCGTTCAGCTTTGTGGCTGTGAAACCACACGGGCTCCTCCTCTTGTAGACTTTGTTCTGGAACATAAAGCACACAGTGGTTCCCTTTCTCGTTCACAAGAGGGGCAGGCCAGCCCTCTTCATGTAGATTAGTGTGCTCTGCGGAGAAACTTCAGGGAACCCCTCTATGAAGTGTGGGCCCGTGACAAGCAGCACGATGCAGCTCTCGGCTCTTCATCCAGCCAACACAAGATTGTTTCCCACAGAATGGAATAATGTTTTAAAAGAGTGTTTTGTCATAATGCCAGAACTCCAGCCATGCTTTAATGGCCTTCAGGGGTGGGAGTGGAGAGGGGGGAAGAGATTTATTCTCTAGTATATTGTTTTCAGGTTTTTAATGTAGCTAGGAAATATGTAAATAAATGCAAGAAGGTAGGACTGTGTGGTAAATTTAGTGCCAGCAATTATAAAACCATAAACGTTGAAGTTTTCATTTCCTCTGAAATTGTGTGTGCGTGCGTGCGTGCGTGCGTATGTGCGTGCGTGCGTGCGCATGCGCACACGTGTGCATGCAGAAGCACATATGCGCTACAGATAGAGCAGAAATAACTGGTTAATCAGTTAATGACTACACTGAACACTCCAGAGAGTATCTGATCGTTTTCACCGTACTAACTGAAGCTCCTTTCCCCTCCTGTATTTCAGTTACAATTTCAACAAGCACCTTCTTTGACGGCCTGCTGGTGACGGGGCTGTACACCTCCACAAGCGTCCAGGCTTCTCAGAGCATCGGAGGCCCCGGTGCCTTTGGATTTGGTAAGCTATCCTGTTAGACGCAACCAGTAATTGTCAGACTTTGTACAGTTGTGTCTTTTTTGTTTGGGAAATACCAATTTCGAGAGTGTCCAGCTTTTGTTATTAAAGAGGTAATAATCTAAAATCATTTTGTGTATGTCTGTGCTTGAAACCGGGTGTATTGAACTCTTGTGTAACCTCAGCTAACTGTGATCGTGGTAGACAATTTTCCCCTAACTTTTCTCCTCTCCTCATGACTCAGTTCTCCCTCCTGCTTTCTTACCAGTCTGTTCATTCCCTCCATCACTGTCGATCGCCTACCTCCCTGAGGTTTCTTCCTCCCACTTCATGATCTACCTTCTCGTTTCATTGCCTATAAATAAAGTTGAAGCATATTTAAATTTTCAGCCCAGGTTCTGCATATCTGAGAAAACACAGGGTTATTTTTCTTCTTTGAACCTGACTTGTTTCACTAAATGTAGCATTTTTAGTTGCATCCATTTTCTGGATAGGTCGTGATTTCATTTTGTGAATGCATACAGTTCCACTCTGCGTGTGCACCGCTGTGTTGAAGTCCACTCCGCTGTTGTGGGCCACTGGGCTGGCTCTGCTTCCTGTGTTGTGAGTAGTGTAGACATCAACGCGGAGGCGCAGGTCCCTCTGTGATGTGCTGGCTCAGCCATTCTGGTATATACCCCAGAGTGAATACATAGCGGCTCTGCTTTAGGGTTTCAGGGAACCTCCATACTGATTTCTGGAGCGGTTTCACGTGTTTACGTCCCACTAGCATCAAGTGATGGTTACCAGTCCCCGGTATCCTCCCCAGGGAACAGCAGCCTTTCTGCCCCTTTCTCCATCTCCATCGCGATTATCCTGGGGCATTTCTGAGTTTCCCACCAGTTCGGTAGAATTCACTTTGACATCCGTTCATCACTCAGCTTTTCTAAACCCATTTCCGTAGAAAAGTGCTCCAATCTGGTGGCAAGTGAAAAGTTTCATACTGTTTAATAAGGAGGCATTGCATAAAGTGAAGCCAGCAGTATTTGTTAAAATAATTTAATTCTATGGGTATTTATAAAGGAATGTCACTTAATACTTAAATTACTTAAGTAGAGAATTTGTCTTTAAATCCGGGGCCTGGCAGATTACTTCTGTGGAGAGGCAGAAGGCTCCATGAGAGTCACTAATCCCAGAGGATTCTCAATATGGAGATCTCTGCTTTACCCATATGCTGCAGATACACTAACCTGGAATTAAAAGGACACTTCAGAACATCAGAAATGCAAATTTATTATCTGTTTATGTAAGACCAAAAACCACCGATCTTATGCTAAAATTGTAAAACTACAGAGTGTTTGCTCCACTGATTTGGCAAAGATAGAACTGCATTGTCAAAAGCCTCCGTGCTGCTTGTTATGTAAGTGTTAACCCTGCAAAAGCTGGAATCAGAACACCAGGGCTGCTGCATGGAACCTTGCTTTCCTGGCGGAAGGTCCTCAGCCTTAGAGTCTAAAGGAGCCGGAAAGTACTGGCTTCGCTGTCATGCTGGGTTGTTTGACATCGGAATTGGTTCAATTTAAAAACTTTAATCTGCTGATATATACTTCTAAGGCTAAAACATTAAAGACTCCACGATTTAGCCCCATCCTTTTTGTGTTTCACAGAGATGACGGGTCCTGCGACCGCATATCTGTAGTATTTGAGCATATATATGATCGTCTTATTATGGCAGAACTCAGAAGTGTGGCTGGCAGATTTAGCTGATAAAAATTACGATATCCAGTTCAATGTGACTTTTAGAATAATTTTTGTTTTAAGTATGCAGTGTTTGTGTTCCCAGGTTCTACCAAGTCCAGTCAGTTTTCAGAAGCTCTGGAGTTGTAGTTTAAACCTTTAAAGCTCCTTGGATGATTGTTAATACTTTTTAAATTAAAAATTAAAAATGTTGTTGTAGTCCCTTTTAGCTTTCTCGGTTAATTCTCCTGTCCCTGTGATAAAATACCCTTACAGAAGCAACTCAAGGGAGAAAGGGTTAATCTTGGCTTATAATTGGGGGGTTTAGTCCATCATGGAGAGAGTCTGGGTGGCGGGAGCTTTACACCTAGCTATCCCATCAGTAGTAAGGAAGCAGGGCATGGTGAATACTGTGCTCAGCTAGAATTCGCCTTTCAGTGTCGTCTCAGACCCAGCCCAGGGAATGGTGCTGCCCACTTACAGGGTAGCCTTCCCACCTCAATTTACCTAGTCAGGATAGTACCTCACAGGCATTGTCTCCCATGCTTGTCTCCCAGGTGATGCCAGGTCCCCTCAAACTGACAGTATTAAACATCACAGTCACCCAGGTTGGGTCTTGACGCCTGACAGTGCTCTTGCCTCAGCCAGGGTATTGTAAGCCTGAGGTCTTGAGGGCTGCAGACTGAGGAATGAATTCAAAGCCTCTCATTTTAAAGCGCTCACTTTGGAATCAGTGTCAAGTGTAGAGCTCTGGAATGGATGCGTGGAGACCGTTGTGTTCTTGGAGATTGCCCTGACAGGCACATGAAGCGTCAGTGCAGGTTGGCAGCGATGGAAGCGATGCAGGTTTTCGGGCTCCGGAGCTCATCCTCCTCAGCTGTTCCTTAACCTCTTGAAGCTTGTTTTCCTGATCTGTGGGTGATGATAGCAGAACCTGCTTTGTAATTTGTTGGGTAGCCTGAGAATAAAAGGTGGTTTACGTCACCTTTGATGCATAGAACACGCGCGGTGAAATTGGGTTTTCTAACGTTGTAACGCTTGGGATTATGGGTGTGAGTCGCCAAGCTGGCCTCTTTGTGTGACTGTTTATCTGGGTCTGAGATACTGCTGGATCTTCTGTTCCTCATCAGCTTCACCTACAGTACATCTGCACAGGTCTGGGATTACTCCAGATGGGGTGAATCAGAAACTGGGGTGGGCTGAAGAGTTTTGGCAGGGGGACAGTAGTCATTTTAGAAAAAGCAAACAAACAAATGCCCTGGGTGATTTTGATCACTATTTCCATTAATCTAGTGGAAAGGCAGATCGTGGTTAAATGACCATCTCTACAAATACAAACAAACCGTGCTAGCAGCTGCAAAGAAATATGCTGAATACTGGGCAAGTTCTCAGGACTAGAAAGTGTGATTTGCATCTGAGATTGATTGGGAGTTGTAGCCCTGCAGGTCTTTGGCGCGTGGACAACACACTCAAAGTGAGGTGCATCAAGAGCCAAGGCCTCGAGAGTGTCAGCTGACTGTGTTCTGGGGATTGAAAGAAAACCTTAGCATGACTGTACCCACGTCAGGAAGGGAAGTAACAGGGTTGGACAGGAAGGAGTCCACAGCCAGCCAGACCGTTGAGGGTATTGTAAGCCTGAGGTCTTGAGGGCTGCAGACTGAGGAATGAATTCAAAGCCTCTCATTTTAAAGCGCTCACTTTGGAATCAGTGTCAAGTGTAGAGCTCTGGAATGGATGCGTGGAGACCGTTGTGTTCTTGGAGATTGCCCTGACAGGCACATGAAGCGTCAGTGCAGGTTGGCAGCGATGGAAGCGATGCAGGTTTTCGGGCTCCGGAGCTCATCCTCCTCAGCTGTTCCTTAACCTCTTGAAGCTTGTTTTCCTGATCTGTGGGTGATGATAGCAGAACCTGCTTTGTAATTTGTTGGGTAGCCTGAGAATAAAAGGTGGTTTACGTCACCTTTGATGCATAGAACACGCGCGGTGAAATTGGGTTTTCTAACGTTGTAACGCTTGGTGACTGAGCAGCCTCTTTATTCCTATTCCAGGATGTGCATACACATCCCATGGTCGCGAAAGACAGTCGTAAAGGGTAGTTAATCTGTGATATTTCCAGAAGACTTGAGAGGACTTGGGAACTTTTTTTTTTTTTTTTTTTTGACAATTTGAGGACTTTAACTAAGGGGAAACATGAGTGATGACTTACAGTGTGTTATGAACACATATTGAAGAACTTAGGAAATGCACAGATTAGATTGCCTTGGGTTTCAACTAGGAAAATCAATAGAAACATGGGAACCTGTGTTTGGGTCTCCAGCATCCATGTGAAAACAGACCATGGTAGACCACATCTGTAACCCCTGCATGGAAGAGCACATCTAACCCCTGCACCAGTGGGGAGGGGAGGGTAGAGACAGGATATCCCTGGGACCTCCTAGCCACAGACATTAGCTCCAGGTTCATTGAGAGACTCTGTCTCAGGAAAAAAAAAAAAAAAAGATGAAGAAATAAGTATTCTCCACCTGTGCTCATGCAGACAACCCTGACTAAACTCAGTGGGCTGTTCACACACGAAAGGCATGAAAGTGGGAGGGTAATTGTTGGGGAGAATGGGTAGAAAGGGGAAATGCATGTGAAACTGACTAAAACTCATTGTGTACAGGAAGGAAACTGTCAAGGAGGGAAGAAAGGGAGGAGGGAAGGGAAGGTGGAGAGCAATAGAGGGAGGCACTGGACTCCTGTCTCTGGTCTCCGCACACACCATCATGGTCTCATGCACATGTGTACACACAAATACACCACGTGGGGGGGAGGGGTTGAAGATGAAGGAGAAAGAAATAATGCAAGCTTCAAGATATTTTCAATGGTGAATTTGAGATAAATTTAAAAGGTCTTTTTTTGCTTTTGTTTTGTTTTTTTCTAGACAGGATATCTCTATGTTGTCCTGGCTGTCCTGGAATTCACTCTGTAGACTAGACTGGCCTCAAACTCACAGAGATCCACCTGCCTCTGCCTCTGCCTCTGCCCCCAAGTGCTGGGATTAAAGGCCTGTGCCACCACCTCCTGGCAAGAGGTCTTTTTCTTGAATTAGAATGTATTTTAATTAGCTGAAGTTGCACTTATAGAGTTCCTATCCCTGTGAACCTGAGAACATTGGTTAGCTGTCCTAGAGGCTTCTGGTCACGGATGGAACTCACAGACGATAGTTCGGCTCCCATAGCCAGATACTCAGGGCTTCTACCAGACACGTGAAATTTATATAGTGTTAGGTTTTATGTAGATCAACACATTAGTGGGACCTTTTGTAACTTCCAGGAATAGTTAAGAAAGTTCATATGTACTTTACAATAGTAAATAGCTTTAAAAATAAAATTTATAATATGACCAGGCATTGTTAACTTCATGTATCATGTTTTCAGTTGAAAGTATGAGGCAAACTCCCATTTTGGTTAAAAATACTTTTGTGGGAAAAAATCGCCATTTTAAGTCGATTTTTTTATTTCATATATTAATTTGATTTAAGGACACAAATGAAGCAGATTTCATTGTTAGGGTCCGGGTAGCAAAGTTGAAGAAATTTATGGGATGCGGAATTTAAGAGGATTTCTGTTGTGCAGTAGTTTGGTGGTTATGGTGGGATGGGGCTGAAGTGGTGTGGTTTCCATTCTTCGGTGCAGAACAAAGAGTTGCTGCATACATAATCTGCTGTTAGTCTCTGGCTGTTTTGATGGAATGTTAAGCACCGTTTGCTTGGCATTTTCCCAACATATCATAGGATTAGCCCGTGATGTGTTTAACTAGCTGTGACAAAGAAAGCCAAGGAAAGCACAGAGTTGAGTTTGAAAAGATATTTGGACAGTTTGGTTTTTTTTTCCTACTTAGAGTTAATTTTAATCTTGTTAATTACACTAAAGTTGCAGCTACTCCCCTGAATATCAAATGCACATAAGAACAGCACAAATAAGGGCCATAGTTATTCTTCAGACACTGTTGTAGAAATGTGATTCTACTAAGATAATGACAGCTTTTTATGCAAAACCAGAATTCTTTAAATGAAATGCATGCCTCGCTGACCAAAAATAGACAAATGCCTAATAGCTGGAGATGCAGTAAAACAATAGCTGTGCCAGCGGTGGCAGTGTGCACGCAGGCCTGCTTGGAAACACCTCGCTTTGCTTGTCAGTATAAGAAAACAGGCTGCCCTGGGGAAGCGTGATGTTTAATTACGGATTTCTCTTTGTGTATCCCAGAAAAAAAAAAGAAATGAGAGACGCTCTTCGCTTCCCTCTTGTCTTTGGCTTTGAGTTCTAGCTCAATCGTGTAAATCTTCAAGGCTTACTGTGGTTGCTCCGTGAAGGGATGTTTGAATATCCTTTCATATAAAATTGTTCCTTTGCCAGAGCCGAAAATTCATTTTACTCAATATTTAATGTGCTGGCTCTAAAAGCTAGAGATTTTACTCAGTTTTTGATATCCTGGCTCTGAGATCTGAGAATCGGGCCGACATATCTGATGCACAGTAACTATGCTTGGCTGTTGAGTCCCCTTGAAACTTTTCCTGCTCAGCAGTTGTTCAGGTTGGTGTTCAAGAGCTCCCTGTATCTTTCATTCCTCTTTTTGGGGCATACTAATTACGCATCACTAAGTTATAAAATGTTCAAAATGGTAAGATCTGATGCAATCCAAGCTAAGGGGGGCTGTAGTGAACAGATGTTCCTCTAAGTTTTTTCTCTTAAGCATTCTTGGAATCATATTTTAATGGCTATAAACCAATGATAATAAATTAGCTCCAATACTACATTTAAAATATTAGAATTAAAAGTTTTTAACTTCAGTGTTGTTTTTTTTAATATGATTGATGCTAAGGTATAGTTACAAAACAAAATACCTGTCTTAAGACAGACTTTGGATATACGTTGGTCTCTGGTTCATAAAAATATGTGTTTTATCAGTGGATTTAGTTTTCATGCCAAGGTTTCATTGCTACGAAGCAAATTTTTGTTACTACTTTGTTTTATTGACACTAAAAACAAAGACAGAGGGGTCTGTTAAGCTTACTTTTGGTTATACTTCATAATAGGACTGAATAGAACTCGGTTACAACTTGGCAACATTTCACTAGGAAGCCTTTGTTCTCCCAATCGCTAGATGAAATCAGTCAGTCCTAGATGTTCTGTCAGTGTCTGCAAACTACACACATTGTAAATACAGACACATACTTAGGGCTTATTGTTTATCTATAACAACAAAGCAACACTAGCATCTTCATTAGGTAGGGCCCTCCTGTGTGGTAGGCATATTAATTTGCTAGCCTAAATTAAGTGTTAAGGAAGCACTTTACTCAAAGGAGCTGGTGAAATTTATAAACATCATTGTGTAATTCAAGGACCCAGCCTTTTGTTGGGTAAATGATCTGTAATTAACAGGAAAACTCTAGGTTAATTAAACAAATTAGTCAGTGGGACGAGGAGCAGAGCTGACAAGAGATGGCACTGCCATTATTTTTTCCCACTTGCTGGGTATTCAAACACAGCTTTACTCTTTACATTTGGGTATGCTAGCAGCTATTGCCCTCATCAAGAAAAAAAAAATTATCTAATTAGACATGTCTGTCTTGTCTAATGTGACCTATCACTAAGAATTCAGAGATATTTCCCAACTCCTAAGGAACTTGAAAATCACTCACTATAGGGTAGGTATGATAAATTTAAATTGGAGTAGTTAATCAATACACTGGTAATGCAGATGAATAAAGGGCATAAGAATTGAGTTGTGGTGGATGCGTAAGAGAAAAGCAGTTTCCTGTAGGAGCTTGTCACATGATCTCTAATGTTAACTCAGCTTTCCTACCATTTTTTGCTAACTTAGGTGAGATAGGACCTTCCACAAGTCCACATGTTTGCATTTGAAAAATTAGAAGAATAGAGTAGCCCACTTCCCTCAATTATTGTTGAGATTAAATGAGAGCATATAGTCAAGTGCCTGGTATACATTCTGTGCTCTAAGCAGGCATAAAAGACAATTAGACATGAGAAGTATTTCTTTGAGAAAGGCAGTAGATGTTGTCTCTTAACTGGGTGTTTTCTTACCTGGAGAGTTGGGAGCAGGAGTGGAGCTCAGGGAGAGCCAGGCTCAGCTCAGCTGTTGATGTGTAAGGAAAGTCAGGAGGTCCAGTGGAGAGGAAGGGAGGGAGGTCAGGAGGTCCAGTGGGGAGGAAGGGAGGGAGATCAGGAGGTCCAGTTGGTCCAGTGGGGAGGAAGGAATGGAGGTCAGGAGGCCCATTTGGGAGGAAGGAAGGGAGGTCAGGAGGTCCAATGGGAAGGAAGGGAGGCCAGAAAGTCCAGTGGGGAGGATGGGAGGGAGGTCAGGAGGTCCAGTGGGGAGGAAGGGAGGGAGGTCAGGAGGTCCAGTGGGGAGGAAGGGAGGGAGGTCAGGAGGTCCAGTGGGGAGGAAGGGAGGTCAGGAGGTCCAGTGGGGAGGAAGGAAGGGAGGTCAGGAGGTCCAATGGGGAGGAAGGAAGGGAGGTCAGGAGGTCTAGTGGGGAGGAAGGAAGGAGGTCAGGAGGTCCAGTGGGGAGGAAGGAAGGGAGGGAGGTCAGGAGGTCCAGTGGGGAGGTTAGGAGGTCCAGTGGGGAGGTCAGGAGGTCCAGTGGGAAGGAAGGGAGTTCAGGAAGTCCAGTGGAGAGGAAGGAAAGGAGGTCAGGAGGTCCAGTTGGTCCAGTGGGGAGGAAGGAATGGAGGTCAGGAGGCCCATTTGGGAGGAAGGAAGGGAGGTCAGGAGGTCCAATGGGAAGGAAGGGAGGCAAGAAAGTCCAGTGGGGAGGATGGGAGGGAGGTCAGGAGGACCAGTGGGAAGGAAGGGAGGTCAGGAGGTCCAGTGGAGAGGAGGGGAGGTCAGGAGGTCCAGTAGGGAGGGAGGGAGGGAGATCAGGAGTCCAGTGGGGAGGAAGGAAGGGAGGGAGGTCAGGAGGTCCAGTGGGAAGGGAGGGAGGGAGGTTAGGAGGTCCAGTGACATCTGTGACCCGAGGTAGAGCATGTTTGGGGACTGAAGCCAGGTGCTCTGGCTTCACAATCAGTTTTCAGATGCTTTTAAAGAATTCAGGAGCTGACAAGATGACCCAGTGAAGCTCAATAAAGGCCCCTGCCCCCAAACCTGACAGCCTGAGTTCTAGCCCCAGGACTAACATGGTAGAAAGGGGTTACTGACTTTCACTAATTGTCTCCACCATACACGCATAGCACCTGCCTGCCCCAAATGAACGCATGGATGGACAGCTGGATGGATGTTTATAATAACAAGAAACAGAATCCACATACTATACAGGGATCATTTTAAAGAATATAGTTTATTGCTTCCCAATATCTCTACAGGATTTTTCAGTTGATACCACCATCTGCAGTCTTCCAGAATAATCCAGAAGAAACACGAACCTACTGGCAGTCACTGTCCAGTTCCCCCACCCTTTTGTCCCTGGTAACTGCTCTGCTTCTCTGCATACAGATTTGCTTGCTCTGGATAGTTATCACAGTTGGAATAGGACATGGCTTTCCTTGCTTGGTGTCAAAGTTCTCCAGGTTGCCGCAGGAGTCTGCACGTCGTTCCTCCTCACGGATGACTGATATTTTGTTATGTGTATATATTTTCTTTTTTAGTGTGTGGATGAGTGTAGGTTACCAGATTCTCAAGAGTGGTGTGAATTTAGAAAAAACAAAACAAAACAGAATGACAATTTTTAAAGGAAACACAAAACCATAGGGTCGTCAGAGTCCTTCCATATGTATCAGTGGCCCCGCAGCCCCCGTAGATTAAAATTAAGTCGTGTGTGTGATGACTCTGACCTGAAAAGAGTTCAGCTTAAAAGACTCGTTTATCATCTTCTCTCCGCTCCTTCCATTTAATAGGCCATTATGGTATGTTTCGCCCCCAGCCCTGTGGCCTCAAGGTACACCATGAGGTACACAAGCCAGGCTGAGCCTATCAAGCTACTGAGTCTAGGGATTTGACCTGAGACTCCTTAGTCACAGTACACGTCTTCAGGAGCTGGATATGAGGGCGGGAGCACCATTTGGATGAATACCCTGTCACCCTTCAGGACATCCATCCAGCTCACTCTGCTGAGCCTTATAGTAAGGACCCCTTTTCCTCTCCTCTCTGGTCTCGCCTCTGTAGAACCTTCTGCTCTTTCCTTTGTTAGCTTCTCTCCTCTGGCTTCTACTGTCACCTCCAACAATATCTTGAGCTTACTGATGTAAAACTGTCTGGGGCTTGAGAGATGGCACAGTCAGTAAGCAGGAGGACCTGAGTTCCACCCCAGAACCCAAATAAAAAGCTAGGTGTGGTGACACAAACTAGTGATCCCAGTGCTGGGGAGCTAGAGAGAGGCTGATCCTTGCTGGCCAGACAGACTAGCCCACTTGACAAGCCGAAGGCCAGTGGGAGACCTGTGTCAAAAACCAAAGTGGATGGCTCCTGAGGAGCAATGCTCAAGGTTGTCTCCTGGCTGCCTTACACACACGAATCAGAATATATACAAACAAAGGGGGAGGCACAACATTTTAGGGGTTCAGAAGATGATCCAGTCACATGTCCATGCAGAGGCATGTGGGTGTGGAGAAGGGAGGGAAGGTACTGTCTTTAAGTTTCAGGAGATTACTATATCTGCATAGAAACGTGTGTACACTCATCTCTAACTACACAGATATGTAACTCATCACCCGCCTGGCGGTCGCTGTGCTCCTCCCCTTTGTAGCCTAGAGCTGGCTGGCACCAGCGCTTGCAGGTCCAGTGGCCGGCTGTCATTTGTAGAAGATAGAGCGAACGCCATGAGATCTTCAATTCAGCCTCATCCCCTTGATGATTCTATTAATAAGAAATCCGTTCACTACAATACTGAGCATATTCATTTGCGCAAACATGAAGACCTAGGAGAATTATTCATCTCAGGGCTACATGTCAACATTCTTCCAATGGTTCCCAGGTAGGTATCTTATCAGAGTGAGAATCTTCTAGAATCTATGTAGTATCCAAAGCACTAGAGTTTATTAGATAAATATGAATGATAGAGTCCAGATTACTAAGGAAACGGGAATAGACACGTCCTGTCTAGAGTGTAACGTTTTGCCTAAAGGAAGAAAACGAATGTCTTACTTCTTAACATCTGCAGTGTCAGCTATAAGCCACGACACGGCCAAGGTGCTGAAGTTAAAGCCAGGAACTACACCTTTATGTGAAAAACGTTCCTTAATCACGCCACCTGTCACAATCTTAGAATATGGGGTTCAGGAAATGGCTTGGTGGGTAACATGCTTGTGGTGCATGAACCCCCAGAAGCCATCATGTGAAATGCAGGTCTGTAATCCCAGTGAGCCTACAGGGAGTCGAGGCAAAGACTAGCAATCCTCAGGCGCTCACAGGCTGGCTAACCTGGCACGCACAACAGCAACCAACAAAGAGACCCTGCCTCAAAGAAAGTGTAAATTAAGGGCCAATACCCAAGGATGTGCCCTTATCGCCATACATGCACTGTGGCATGCGTGTGCGTGCCAACACTCATACACATCATACACATGTATGCACACGAGTTAAAAATAATACTAATTGTAGAATATTTCTGAAGAACTACAGAGTTGTTTTTTTTCCCTAAAGTAATAATTAGTTAAAAAACACTGAAGAATCTTCATACTTTGCTGATAAGAGAAGCTGATTTCCACGAGGGTATGCCAAACTGTCCATTTTAACAGAAGACAGGCTCTAAGGACAGTGTCATGGCGTAGACTTAAAGGGCTGGCTCTGACTTGCCGCCATGTCTCACCTATAATGTAGTATTTGCTCTTGAGATTTCCCACTTCCTCGTAAATGTGTTTATGTTCTATGATAACATAAGCTGCTTACCAACTTCTAGCTTCTGGAAGTTCCACTTCTAGGTGGAGCCTAGGGGATGGGATCCTAAAAATGAAGTTGACTACATAAAGTCTCATGCAAAAGCCAACTTCATTCAGAGCATCAGACAATTTGTACTCTGAGGGTTAAGAAGAATCGCATGAGTAAAGTGTACAACCAGAAGGACAAGTTGCATATGACAAAAATATGTTTTTCTATAGAGGCATATACACATTTAACTGAGTCTGTTACACCCGGCGGGAGCTCAAGGACAATTCCGTGTTTAGAAGAAACTGAGGTCATAGGACTCTTGTCTTGCTTTCTTGGAGTTTTCTCACAAGCACTCAGAATTCTCCTTCATGACTCCACTCTTGAAACACGTTCTAACATCTCCCCCTTTTTAAAATTTTTTAATAGTAAGATATCCAGAATGGTTTTGATTTGAGATGTTGTAGACAAACCTAATTGTAGATAAATCTAATTGGTGCAGGAATATCATGTAAGCAAACAAATTATACTATTAGAACAGTGAAGGCATGTGTGCAGAACTCTGCCACCAGGAACAGGGATTCAAACTATGTCCAGTACTCTTGGGTACGTTGTTATATTGCTCAGAAAAATCTAGAGGATAGCTTGAAAAGAGAACCGGATTAGTCACTGTGGCATCTTACAGAACGTAAGCGCTTGTTTGCTTTTAATAGGAATACAAATATTATGATGTTCTATGCAACTAGGAAGTGATTTAAATCCCATGGAAAAATTAAATATAATACCTTCTTCAGATGAACGAATGAGTCTGTTATGGTCCCAAGGTCCAGGCATAAGCACTGAGTCATTAGTAAAGATGACAGGAGCTTGGATCCATCCAGTCTATAAGTTGAAGCAAAGGAGGATGAGGAACATAACACGTATGCAGAGCCACTCACCTTAAATGCACAAGTCAAAGCGGATGCCATCACTAAAAAGAGGTTATCAGGTGACATAGGTTCTGTGTGTTTCATTGAATTGCCTCTCCTTTGGTGCATGGGGTGGGGTGGGGGGGCTTACCTTGGCTCCAGACGGGCAGACTTGATTTCTGATGATATGATGATATGTCCTTTTGCTCTCTAGCTAGAGGTTTGCTATCTTTCTAGTGACTTCCACCCCCTCCTTGCCTTGGCTTGTCCTTAATGGCCTGGGGCTAGAGGAGCCAAGGAGGAGTCCATAACATTTCCCAGCCTTTCTCTGGAGAAGTAAAATTAGGACAGGCGAATATATCAGCTTGCTTATATCCTTCTGCAATAAAACCAGGGAGCAAGTATTTCTCGCTAGAAATAATCCTACAACATAAGCAGAATCTGAAATGGTATTTAAGGGTTTATGTACAGATGGAACAAAACAGCCACTTCCACCTGTTGGGCTGAGGAAAAAGAAGTATTAATAGATTGATGGATATCTGGATCATGCAACCCTCCATTACCATTAGATGAGCCATCAGTTAAATAAGTGTCTGCCTGTGGAATGGGAGAAGATTGGATAGTTTTTGTAACCACAAATTCAGTTGAAATGATAAATTCCCACAGCTTATCAGCTTGATAATGATTTCCTATCCTTTCGTAGTAATCTGCAAATGAAATTTGAAAATCCATAGAGGTCTGTAACACTCTTAAAAACTGATTGTTGGTTAAGGACAATGCAATACAGCAAGAGTCAAATCCATATAATTGTTTACATTGGGTCCTCTCCTGACTTACTAATTAAGCAAAAAGAGTAAGGTAAGCAGTTAGCATCTGGCCCGTGGCTTATCTTTTTGTGCTATTAATACCAGTCGGAGGATATTTTAGTGTGGAAAATAAGCAAATTTAAAGGCACTGAAGGACCCACTTGAGGACAAATGCCTCCTTTAGTCTGTATTCAAATAACTGTCGTTCTTTTCTTGCCTTTCAAGATAATAACACGGGACGACTGTCCAGCCCTGCCTCTCCTTGTAGAGTTTTAAATAGATTTGTTAGTGTATAATTGCAAATTCTTCACCCCATGCTTCAGGGTCATCTTCAGGCAATGGAGGATATTTGTCTGAAGGAGGCTCTAGCCAGGAGGCCAAGGGAGTCATCTCTGACATAGTTGTTGGTAGCATTGTATTTACTTTTGATTTTGCCTGAATGGGGAAAAAAAGTCTCCTTTTTTGCCTCTTTTACCAACTTTAATATTTGATCATCTAGTTTATACTCAGTCAAGAAATTAGCCATCTCTTTCTCATGATGAGTGTCCTCTTTATCTTCCTTAAGTGTTTTTTGGTAACAATTCACGCGTGCTGAAGTGCTCTATAATTGAGCAGAGATCTTTCCCCCTCGCTTACAAGCCGTTTCAATATTCTTTCTGACTCTATCCCATACTTTCATCTAAAGTTCCTTCTTCTGGAAAGCAGGGATTGTAATCACAAACAGCTTGCAAGCAGTGTAATAGTTGTGATTTTGATACTTGCGCTCCTCCTTTCTTTAAGAAATGATACAGAAGCCGGCATAAGGCAGAGCCTTCCCTGCTTTCTGCCCCATTGCGCACACTTCCCCCCTTCTGTGAGGGTCCCCTCTCTTATGTCCTAGCTGACTTCAGGTCGGCTCTTCAGGAGCCACTTGTCACCTCTCTAAAGGTGGTGAGACCTGGGTGGATGGAGCCTGAAACAGAGGCGGACTGAAGTCTCAGGCAATAGCCAGCTTTATTCAGAGCGCCAGGCAATGTATACTCTGATGGTTGAGAAGACCCACTGAGTAAAGTGTACAGTCACAAGGACAAGCTGCCTGTGACAAAAGCATGTTTTTCCATAGAGGCATATACGGGTGTAACTGAGTCTGTTACACCTGGGAGGAGCACAAAACACATTCCAGGAACAACTCTGTGTTTTGAAGAAAGTGAGTTCACAAGACTCTTGTCCTGTTTTCCTGGGATTTTCTCACAAGCACTCAGAATTCTTGCATGACTCCATTTGTGAACCATGGACAGTAAATGCCTTTAAAAAAAAACAACAAACCTTTCAGATCAATTTGACTTCTTCTTTTCCTGGCAGTTAAATCTAAGAAAAGTAGAAGATTTTATAATGCTATTTATTCCTAGAAATACTTCTAGAATTATCTTTGAAATATGGGATGGGGTGTTAAAGTACAATCTTGCTATCAACTAGGGAATGTTTCTAGATGCAACACTAGAATTTTAAAATCGTCAGTGGAGTGCAGTGAAGTCACCTTACCACAGGAGGGTCTGCTTCCTGCCCTGTCTCCTGTTTTGCCGTTTTTATGCCCCCCGCCCCCCCCTCCCGTGCTCAAGTTTGCATTTATCCAAACAGAATAGACGTGTAGGCTGTTCTCCGAGGGGGACACACAGCTAAATTACTGTTTTCAGGATTGCAGTGTCTGAGTGGAAAGATACTTGTTAATGTGGGAGTTGCCATTTTGGAAAATAGAATAGCAGAAATTGTTAATATCTTGGGTAAAGTTCAGATGGTGCTGTCCCGCCTACTTGTCTTCCTACATGTTTTCATACATCAGAACCATGTTGTTGCTATTATCTAGTTAATTGTGTTATTTCTGGTTCTTTTGCAGCAACATTTCTCACCACATAAACTCTGGTAAATAGCAAATTAAAAGTTGAAAGAAATGTAACTATCAGTTATAGCATCTGGGAAGGCGTTTTGTGGATTCTTTGTTTTCATTATAAAATAGTTATTTGCATCATGAGAAGAATCTTTTAATCCCGAATGACCCAATGGCATTTTTAGCAGTAACAACAAAAGCAGAAAAGTCTGTTCCTAATAAAAGAAGAATTCAGCTGGGTTTTTGGTTTTCTGTCGCTTGGAGAAGAGGGCAGATGACCAGGTCTGGACATCCTGTGAGGCTGATGAAGTTGATCCCAGCCTGGCCCTGTTTCTTTCTAGCTTCTTGTCTCCTTTGCAGTGAGACGCTGGCATCTGTCCTATCCTAGAGTGAATTTTAAGATGCTGTAGAAACTGTAGTTTTCCCACATGGTGCTTCTTGCACCATGAATGTCTTGTGATGTGTTTGTAGGTCCTATGTGGTAAAAAAGAGGATTATGGGATTTAAAAGCTTTTATTATTCTAGTTTAATAAATTAAGCAGTATTCTTTTAGTGTTTTTATTTGAAAAATAATCCATAATGTAAAGTTCACTGTTTTGCATCCAATGCAGTGATTCTTTACATAGTTATTGTTGTGTAATCATTGCCACCAGTTAGAAAACATTGCAGTCACTCCAGGAAGAAATCCTGTATCCCCGAACAGACAGTTCTGCAGCACCCAAGCCTCCAGTCCTTGGCAGCCACTAATCTACTTTCTGCGTCTGAATTTGCTTTATCTGGTCAGTTATGTAAATTCATGCAGATGTGGTTTTTCATGACTAATTGGTTCACTCACATGTTTTCAAGGTTCATATACATTGACACTTATTTAAGTACTTTATTTTTACTTGTGACTGAATGATATTCTGTTCCTGGATATTCCATATTTATTAATTTTATTAATATATTAATATATTATTTATATCATATTAATATTAATTATATATTAACATCTTATATATTATATAATATATTATATTAGATATATGTTTTATTATATATATAAAATATTAGCTATATATTACATTATATATAATATATAATATAATTATTTTAATTATATATTATATTATAGATATTAATTATATTAACAATATTAATTATTATAATTATAATTAATTATTATTAATTATTAATGGGTGTTTTAGCTATTATGAATAATATTGCCATGAACTTTCATGTTCAAGTATTTGTGAACATAATGCTTTAAATCCCCTTGGTTATAGCTGGGACTGAATTGCTGGGTCATATGGTAATTCAGCTTTATTTTAAAGGAACTGTCTAGGTGTTTTCTATATCAATTACATATTGTTTAATTTTTGAAAAAGAACTGTCCAGCTGATGCTTATAGCAGTTGCATCTCTTTACATTTCCACCAGCAGTGCTTACATGCAAGTTGCCAGCCCTTGGTATTTTCTGGCTTTGATTTGATTTGGTTTTTCATCCCTGCTGCCCTCATAGGTATGGACTAGAATCCTGCAGTGCTTGGTTTCATTTTGTTAATGTGAGGCTCAACATCTCACGTGCTTGAGGTCATTTGCTTGTCTTTGGAGAAACGTCTATTCAAGTCCATAATCCTCTTTTTAATTGGTTCTTTTACTAATTAATGTCAGCATATGAACTTCTTTATCTCCCTGAAAGACATCTCTTTATTACATACAGAACTAGTTTCTCATACAACTTGTAAAGAAATATTTAAGGAAAAATGAGATTTTAATTTTTAAATTTATGTCTGTGTGTCTCTCTGTGTGTATGCACACATGGGCATAGGTGTCCATGGAAGCTCGAAGAGGGTGTCAGATCTTCCTGGAGCTACCTCATGTGACGGCTGGGAACCCAGTTATGGTTCTACTGGGCTCCCTCTTTGAACCCACAGAAAAGCAACTTAGATCATCTGAATATGTTCTTAGAATGTTCAAGTACTGTGACAGACTCTGCAATGAAAGTGTTCCTCTTGCTCCACATCCTGGCCAGCATGAGCTGTCATTGTGTTATTGGTCTTAGCCATTCTGGCAGGTGTAAGATGGAATCTCAGAGTAGTTTTGATTTGCATTTTCCTGATGGCTAAGGATGTTGAACATTTCTTTAAGTGTTTCTCAGTCGTTTAGATTCCTCTTTTGAGAATTCTCTGTTTAGATCTGTACCTTATTTTTTTTCCCATTGGATTATTTGTTCTATTCATGTCTAGTTTCTTGAATTCTTTATATATTTTGGATATTAGCTCTCTATCAGAAATGGAGTTGGTGAAAATCTTTTCCCATTCTGTAAGGCTGCCATTTTGTCTTATTGACAGTGTCCTTTGCCTTACAGAAGCTTCTCAGTTTCATGAGGTCCCATTTGTTAATTGTTGATCTTAGTACCTGAGCCATGGTGTTCTGTTCAGGAAGTTCCTCCTGTGCCAGTGCGTTCAAGGCTATTCCCCACTTTCTCTTCTATCAGGTTCAGTGTATCCAGTTTTATATTGAAGTCTTTCATCCACTTGAGTTTTGTGCAGGGTGGTAAATATGGATCTATTTGCAATCTTCTACATGCAGACACCCAATCAGACCAGCACCATTTGTTGAAGAGGCTGTCTTTTTCCATTGTATATTTCTGGATTCTTTATAGAAAATCAGGTGTCTGTATGTCTGAATCTTTGATTTGGTTCCATCCCTCAATGTGTCTATTTTTACGCCAATACCATGCAGTTTTTAATACTGTAGTTATATAGTCCAGCTTGATATCAGGAATGGTGATACCTCTGGAATTTCTTTTCCTGTTCAGATTGGTTTAGCTATCTGGATTGGTTTAGCTATATGAAGCTGAGCATTGTCTTTTCAAGGTTTGTAAAGAATTGTGTTGGGATTTTGATGGGGACTCTGTTGTATCTGTAGATTGCTTTTGGTAAGATGGACATTTTTATTACAGAAATTTTCTTAGTTATGTATAAAATAATTGTTTTATGCATGGTTGGGTGAGGGGCTGCCTAGGTCTTGGCATTTTGTATTGTCTTCAGGTATTGGATTTATTTGGGGGATGTTGATTGCTAATGATCTGCATATGCTATCAGTAGAACACCTGAGGAGTTCTGTCTGAATCAATAAAAACACCTGAGCTCTGATGCGCAGGGTTCCACTCTCCAGTATGGTGCTGTCCAGGATGGTGGTTCCCTCTACTGAGGTCTGGCAGGGCTTCTACCTATGAAAATGCCTCTGTCTCTTCCTTGATGAGCCCACACAGCGGCTAACTACTACACATTTTTACTATGTGTTAATCCTACTAGTCCATGAACATGGGAGATCTTCCCATCTTCTGAGATCTTCAATTTCTTTCTTCAAAGACTTAATTTTTGTCATACAATTCTTTCACTAGCTTGGTTAGAGTTACTCCAAGATATTTTATATCACATGTGGCTACTGAGAAAGGTGTTGCTTCTACGATTTTTTTCTCAGTCCATTTGTCATTTGTATATAGGAGGGCTACTAATTTTTTCAAGTTTATCTTGTAGCCTGCCACTTCAGTGAAGGTGTAGGAGTTCCCTGGTAGATTTTTGGGTTGCTTGTATATACTATCATATCATCTGCAAATAAGGATACTTTGACTTCTTCCTTTCCAGTTTAATCCCCTCAATCTCCTTCTGTTTTTTTATTTCTCTAGCTAGAACTTCAAGGACTATGTTGAATAGGTATAAAGAGTGTTGACAACCTTTTCTTATTCTTGATTTTAGTGAAATTGCTTTTAGTTTCTCTCCATTTAATTTGATGTTGGCATTAGGCTTGCTGTAAATTGCCTTTATTATGTTTAGATATCCTTTGTATCCCTAGTTTCTCTAAGTCTTTTATCATAAGGGGTGTTGCATTTTGTCAAAATCCTTTTCAGCATCTAATGATATAATCATATGGATTTTTTTTCAGTTTGTGTATTTGGTAGATTACATTGATTGATTTTTCATATGTTGAACCATCTCTGCATCTCTCTACTTGATCACGGTAGATTATCTTTTTGATGTGTTCTTAGATTCCATTTTCAAGTATTTTATTGAGTATTTTTACATCAACATTCATAAGGGAAATTGGTCTCTAATTCTCTTTCTTTGTTGAATCTTTGTGTGGTTTAAGTCTAAGGGTGACTGAGGCCTCATAAAATAAGTTTGGCAGTGTTCCCTCTGTTTCTATTTTGTGGAATACTTTGAGAAGTATTGGCATTAATTCTTCTTTGAATGCTTGGCTCCCAAAACCCAAACCATTGTCTTCTTCCTACGCCCATCCCTTCCCATCACCATGAGTCCCAGAGACCAACCCAGATAGATGTCCCCTGCTTCAGCCCAGGCCATGCCAGCTAGGCAGAGTAGTTGCCAGGTCCTAGCCCTCAACTGGGGCAGAGACTCCCTGCTGAACCATAGACTAGGTCAGCAACCAGAGCTCCAGCCTCCTACTCAGGGATCCCCTGCTGGACAAGAGGCCACAAAGGGTAACTGAAATAAAACTGCATATACACAAGATTCCCAACACATAGAAGTGATGACTGTGAGCAAACCTGGAAATAGTAGTGATGTTGATTTGATCATTAGACACTGTATACATGGGTCAAATTATATTTGACAAATCAATAATATATCAAATTATATCGTATGAAGACATACAAGTCCGTAAAACAAGGAAAGCACACGAGGGTATAGGGGTTCACCCTGCTTCAACAAATACTTGCAAATTCTCTCTGCCCTCACCCACCACAGAGTTGGAGAAGATTTGTTACTTGATACGATCAAGAACTTGAGTAAGCTGACTAGACATGCTTATTGTTTATTTTCTATGACTAATCAAACTGTAGTTGAATTCACTGGTTTAAAGTGAACAATCCAGTGAGATGAGGGGGCTGATGGGCGTTCTCTTACAGGTGTTTATAGTAAATAGGAGGGCTAGGTAGCAAACATAAACTATCAGTTTTCAAATGTCAGCTGTGTGCTCTTTAAACGTAAGTGTTCTCACGGGACTTCATGGTTGCTTTGTCTTGTTTTACTTAAGCCACATTTCAAGTTCTGACTTCAAAATAGAACCAAACGAATGTACTAAGTCTGATTACAGGACCTCAGACTTCATGATTTCTGTTTTGTGATGTTTAACTGGTTCCTTTTCCAGTGTACTTTTAAAATAGCATTTCTTTTGTGTGTGTGTGTGTGTGTGTGTGTGTGTGTATGTATGTATGTATGTTTTTGTCTGCATATCCTTGTTTATATGTGGTAGGTGCACATGCATGTGCAGTTGTGCTAAATGTATTTCTGAAGCTTCCTCCCATCTGGGACAGTCTATTTAGTCTATAGGCAAACAACTCTTAGAGATACGTGTTTTTCTACCAGTTTACTCTCTGGAGTTATATTAGGAGACAGTAAATGTTTAAATTAAATAAACAGTGTGTACCACATAAACAAACACATGTATATATGTAGTTATATGCATACATCTGGTGGATATGAGATATAACTGTACAGACAAATGGATAATGAAAATTCCTGTCAAATTATCCATTATCACAATCCCAGAAAGTGTTCTCATGCCCCTCTCCCATTGGTCCCCACTCTTCTTCCCAGAGGCAGTTGCTGTTTTGATTTCATTCTGTTGTAGATGACTGTTTCTTCTGGAACTTTACATAAGTACATTCATTCAGCATGTACTTTTTTTACATGGCTATCAGCCATTTGCATTTGAGGTCTAGCCATGTTGCATGTAGCTGTAGTTTGTACTGTTTTGTTGCTGGGCAGTCTTTCTGTTTGTTTTTATATTCTTGTGTTGGATTGCTCTAGTTTTTGGTTGTTATGCACACAACATATTGGTTTAATTTTGTTGAATATTTAGTAGACACTGCTAGGTTTTGTTTGATAATATACGATCAGACCTTTACTCTAAACTAGCTGTGTCTGCCTGCGTTCACCAACATTGCGTCAGAATCATGCTTGTCCCGCATTCGTTATTGTCAGTGTTTTAGTTTTGCTTACCTTGAAGGGCAGATGTTGGCATCTCATTTGTTGGGAGAATTCCTTCCCTGTCAGAGAAACGTCTACCTTCTCCACATGAGGCCACAACGGCACATGAGCAATCCTCCCAGGCCTCATGTGGTGTGCCAGTGAGTTTTTGGACTTACAGAACTGCGGTGAGGATCTACTTACAGGTGCATGAGAGACCCTAAAGCACCCTCACCAGAAAGTCACCCGGCATTGACGATGGATTCCTTGCTGCTCCATAGACGCTGTTTTCTCAGTTCGCCTCCCCAGCCTGTGTGCTCTGTATACTCTAGCACTTAGGGAAGACTTCACACAGATGGCTTGAGGAGCAGCTGGAACCTCAGGCGAGGGTCTGACGCCCTTCCCCGTCCAGCCCCTCCCTGAGGGAGAATCCGCAGCCGACGGATATGCTGTTGGGCACTCACAAGCAGGCACAGCTGATCTGATGAACAACCAGTGCTTTGCTCTCAACACTCATTGAGGTTTTTAACTTGCGTTTTCCAACTGGCTAAAGATGCTGGGTACCTTTCTGAGTGCTTCTTGGCGCTTTCTGTCAGATGTTCACTTCCTGTGTCTTTTGAGTAGGTGGGGAATTATAAGAACGTGCATTTGTTTTCTGCAAGTGCTGCATGACCAGCGCAGTGTTGGCATGGTCCTCAACAGGAGAGGCGTGAGCAGCATCCCCGCCCCTTCCTACTCAGTGCTCTAGGCTGGCTCTCCAGCTGTGCACCCTTCCCGGACTGTTCTCTTTACTCAGCCTCCCTTTCTTTAAAAATCACTTGCACAGCATAATGGGCTTCGTTGGGACATTTTCACGTATAGCACATTCTGCTCATAGTTGCCCCCCTTACCCTCTTGTGCTGGCCCCTTCCTCTTCCCCAATAGTCTTCTGTCTACTTCCATGCCCCCCCTTTTAAAAAAGATTTAGATTCCACATAGGAGAGAAAACATGTTGTTTTTCTTTCTGCGTCTATTGTACTTAAAATGGTGATCTCCAAATTAATCTATCTTTCTGCAAATGATATTGTTTAATTCTGCTTTCTGGCTGCATAATACTCCATTTTTTTAATCCATTCTTCCATGATTGCCACTTAGTACTACTTTTAAAAATAAGTAGTATCTTTGACTATTGAGTTATGGTATTTTTAATATACCCTTGGTGTCCTAGTTGGCTTCAGCTGTCAAACTTGACAAAACCTGCAGTCACCCGGGAAGAGGGACTTCACTTGAAGAATTGCCTCAACCAGCTTGGCCTATGGTCACATCTGTGAGACATTCTCTTAATTCTGATTGATGTGGGAGGACCCAGGCCACTGTGGGCGGTGCTGTCCTTAGCAGATGGCCTGGGCTATGTGTTAGCCTGAATGTAAGCATGCAAGCAAGCAAGCAGGCTTATAGAAACCAAGCCAGGACACCTGGGTACTGGCCTAGCATGTGCTTAGTTTGGCAATGTACTTTCCCGTTTATGCTCGCCTACCTTTGTCTCAACAGTATTTAAGATTTGTAGAAGTTTCAGTATTTTATAAACCCTAACCTACCAGTTTCATTTATAGTTATTGCTGTGTGTCCTGTTTATGAAGCCATTGCCTATCTCAGTGTACATCATTTCTATTGTTAAATGTGCCCTGGATGACGTAGTCTAACAAATGTAGTTAACTTCAGCTATCATAGCCTCTGGGTGATGAGTAAAAACCAGGACTAGGGCTCATATGCAGTATGCTGTAGGTTTCCCTTTAAGCATTCTTGTCTTTGCAAAAATTACACATCAGGACCCTTTCCATTCTGTGGCATTATATGTTTACATTTTAAAGTTTTTCATCCCGCCTGTGAAAGCTTATACTTTAGTGCCACTTTATAAGCTGAAATTGCTTCAGACCCCAGGACTACTCTGTAGTGAGCCAAATGGGCTTCGGGACACTAACTTCACACCAGAGCCACATGCTGGAAGCCAAACAGATGGTAAACTAGGTAGAGATGACCCTAGGCGCTCTCATTAGAGCAGTTGGGGAGATTTTAATGGGCCCCCATTTGCCTTGTGCTCTATTTAATACCCACTGAACTGCCACTCCCCATCCCCTTCCTGTTACAAATCAACAGCCACCATGTATATTAGAATAAGGATTTTATCAAACACAGTTTGCCCAGAAGATGTACAACCATCTAATGCTAATTAGCCAAGTTTAAATAATCACAGAGTTCTGTTATAATTGGAAAGAAACACTGTTTTGCTTGCCAGTGCATAATCACTAATTAACAAGAAGATAAAATATCCGTGTAGTAGTCATATCTGGAAGACTCTGTTAACAGTTAATTAACAGATGAGTTGGTGCCAAGTTGATGTTGGTCGGAAAGTTCACAGATGAAGTTCTTCTGTCACATAAATATGTAAATAAGCACACTTTGTAAGGATGATGCGTTGAGCCAGAGCAGAGTGTGGGTGGGGTAAGCCTTCGTGGTTTTGGCTTAGCCTTCCTATGGTTAAGGTCATGTTCATTATTTTAAAGAAACAGTGCTTACTTGGTTCTGTGTACTTCAGACACCAACTTCTGGTGGCGGCCCTGTTGTTTTACACACAAGATTTGAGGCTTCATTAATTTGTGTTTCCCTTGATCCTAATAATTACCCGGGCTTTCTCAGCCTTCAACTTTCCTCATGAGACTGGAATGTGACCTCTGCGTTTTTCTGTTTATTAGGATAGGGCTTGCGTGCATAAAATGGGCAGCTCAAGATCCACAAAGGACAACTTGAAACTTGACTGCCACTTTTCTGGTTTTGTTAATTCAGGAGAGCAAGGCTTACTAAGGTGCTGTTTTCTCAAAAGTTTTTGAAAATGTACATTAAGCCTTTGTGTGTGTGTGTGTGTGTGTGTGTGTGTGTGTGTGTGTGTGTGTCTGAGAGAGAGAGAGAGAGAGAGAGAGAGAGAGAGAGAGAGGGAGGGGTGGGGGAGATATTGTCTCCTGTAGCCCAGGCTGGCCTCAAACTTGCTGTGTAGCTGAAGAGTCCCTTAAGCCTCTGATCCCCCTGCCTCCACCTCACAAGGGCTGGGATTACAAGTGTGTACCACTATGCCCTGGTGGTTTTTTAAACACAGGACATTTTTTAAAGTTAATATTATAACTAGAGAAGTAGAATTCTATGATTTTAATAAAATCTCTTTAACTTTCCATTTATGCTAATAGATGAATTCATATATTATACATGGCTTGAACATGTGAGAGTTTTAAAATGTGCATTTGCTTAGGGAATCCTTTAGTTGCTGGGCAAAAACTGAACCTTCAATTATTTCTATACTATTTGTGCGAAATGTTTACTAGAGTGAAGAATATTTTACAGGTCAGAACTGTAAAGTTTTGCGGTTGTGGATTTAGAAGCTTTTTGAATAATACAATGCTGAGTTTCTCAGAAGAGAAGAGGCAGCGAACCCGGCCAACTGTGGTTTCATGGACTGGGTTGGAAATGAACATGTTTATCAGTTTTTTTGAAATAAAGAAAAGGCATAGGGAAAAGTTTGTAACTGGAACACTTTGACAGTTGAACACACATTTAACACCTGGAGAGTTCCAGAAGAATTATTGAAATTTGCATTAGCAAATCCTAATACATCTTTTTAGAGTCAGTTTTCAGCTAAATCTGAGAGTAGTGTTTTGTTTGTTTATTTGTTTTATGGTATGCACAAATGTGGTGACCAGGGGAATTACAGGAAGCTGGTTCTCTCTTTCTACCAGGTGGGTTCAGCAAGATGGAGCTCTGGGTGTCAGGCTTAGCAGCAAGTGCCTTTACCCACTAATCCATCCCTCAACCCCAGGAGATAAGTTTCTTCAAAGGATTATGGAAAGAGAATCTTGATGGTTTCATTTCCTGTTATTAGTTTACTGCTCTAATTGATGTTGGGAATCACTCAACCAAGTGACTGATTCATTACACATTCTTCCATCTTAATGATTCCTGATTTTAGAGGAAGGTGAACTGTTCTGTCGTTGCTCTTTAAGCACTCCAGATTGTTTTATGAGCTCTTTGGCTTATGCGAGTATGTATTGTGGGCTCTTGGCTGCAGAGTGTGGTTATTCACTGCTTTGCACAGTGGCATTAAAAACTCCCACTTCATCCGGTCCTTCCAGCCCTGAGTGTTTGCATACATTGGTGTGCACTTATGTTCAGTTACTTGTGTGTATTAGATCTTGGTCATGTAAGATTCCCCCTCCCTGGAGAACAAAGCTATGCATTAATTTATTGGCCACAGTGCAGATTGGCCTGACTTAGCATGCAGTGAGGCAGTATAAGCACCGCCTATGGAGGTGATCTGCTGGGAAAGCTGGAGACAGACACAGAAGGGGAGGAGCCCTAGCCTGGGTGCTCAGATTCCTGGAGTTCTAGCTCATGGGTTTCACTTAAGCATTCTGTATCTCTTTGGGATCCTGCAGCAAGCTCTTGCCAGGTCTCCCTGTATCTCATCTTCCAGTAGATGGGCTCCTGAGCCCTCAGCTTAGGGGCATAGAGAAGAGACTCCTCCCTTCCTTCCTTTCTTCCCTCCCTCCCTCCCTCCCTCCCTCCCTCCCCCCTTGCCTCTCTCTCTCTCTTTCTTTCTTTCTCTGCTACTATGGCCATTTCTTTTTCTTCTCTCTCTGCCCATGAATAGGCTGTATTCTGAGTCCCTTCTGACCTGCCCACTTCTTCATGATCAGTCACAGAACCCTGTCCCCAGCTGTCTCTTCTCTTCCAAGTTTCTTTTTGCTGGGCTCAAAACTAAAGACATCTTTGGCTTGTTACCTGTCTAAATATAGGTTAGTGGCTGGTCAAGAGGCTACTCTGAAATGCATCGTTTCCAATGAGCCTCCCCTTCTGGAAGTGGCAGTGCCCTGGGAAGGTGCAGTAATCCTATCTCTAAACTAGACACCATCTAATTTATGTGTCCTGGCGTGGAAAACAATATAAGCAAAACAAATTATGAAAATTTGGGTGTTCGGACATTTTATTTTGTTTGAAACATGATCTCACTCTTTACACACTGGACTTGAACTCAGACCCAGCTGTAGAGACCCTTCTGCCTTCGCCTCCCAAACGCTGCACCCGAATTAGCTCTAAACAGCTGTTAGACCAAGATCGAACCCGCTTGAACAAGTCTCATTGCATTTATTATTTGTAGCTGTTTGTGGTTGCGTGCGTCTGTACAAGAGCCGTGAAGTCTGTGTGGTGCTCAAAGAAAAATTTGTCAGAGTTGCTTCTCTCCTTCTTCGAGGCCTCAGGATTGAAGTTCAGGTTCCCAGGCTTGGCTGGAAGCAAGTGCTTCCTTGCCTGCTGAGCCAGCTCACTAGCTCCTTGAAATAATCTTTAAAATGAATAATATGTAATCTAACCTAAACTTTTAGAGATGAGTTTGGTTCCAGAAATCTAAAATATTCTAATATTCAATTCCCTTGTGAATAAAAGAGCTATGTTAATGCACGTTAGTATAGCAAACAATGATTATTTCTGAAGTGGGAATGGAGGCCTTTCTCCCCAGAGTTTGAGCGTAATACCACTCCCTGGGATAGAAGGAGGCACTGGTTCAGCAAGGAAGGACAGCTGTACGTGGCACTGTGTTCACAAGGAAGGTAAAGAGGAGTGTTCTGCAGAGTCCTTATTGGAGATGAATTCCGTGCCTCACAGGAACATATGTGACAGATGTAATAAAAAGAGGGAAGGTATCAATAGGCAGTGAGGACACAGAAAGGACCTGGAGAGGGGTGGCTGGGAGGGGGGCTGGAGGGGGGCGGGAGGGGGAGGGGTATAATTCTACTTCAATTAAAAACATTAAAAAATTAAACTTCAAAAGTATATTAGAATATTTAGAAGAATATTTTAAATCATGGAGTAAGGCTTTATGCTCCCTAGTAATAATTTTTCTTTTTAAATTCTTTGAAATATGTTGTGAATTCCATATTTTAGAATTCAGGAATATACATATATTTAAATTTATGATTTAAAAAAAATGAAAAAAACAATAACCTTAGCAGAAATTGGTTGTGATCTTAAAAGTGTTACTCCGTTGGCCCCATACACAACTGGAAGTTGCATCTAGTGATCCAGATACACAAATGGGGAAATATCTGCACAGGCTGGGTGGAAACGCCTATTGACGGCATGTGTTGCATGCAAGGTAGTTTCTCTGCTGTGATTTTACCCGGTTATCAACATAGGCCTCGCATGAAGTAAGGGAATCTGAGGGTTCGGTGTGGCCATGCAAGAAGTCAGGCCTTTGTTAAATATGACAGACAGTAAGGTGGGGTCGATAGTGATGACGCAAATAGGAGCATTTTGTCAGAGCTGGGATGCAGGGGCTAGTCCTCACAGGTGTGAAGTTCTAGGTGAAGACATGGCCAGCCTCTCCTCTAGTGCTGATAGGGAGTTGAGGTGTGAGACACACTCGGGTGTGGCATGAGTTGGCTGGGCCAACACAGAGTCCTAATGCACCCGCTGGGGATTAATCTTGTGCCTCAGGAGAACATTAAATGCCACAGTCAGCCAAGTAAGACAAGGACTGCATCCTAACCAGCACAGTTGTGCGATATAATGTATAATCCAGCCTCACGCATGTTATCCTGCTTAATGCAAGCTGTCAGGTATCTAAACAGAACACAGTGTTGTTTCCATTCAAAACCAGGAGTGTATTCCAACTCAAGAATAACGGCCGAGGAAGACTCCAGGATGAAGTAAAGAGTGCTTCACTTAGGTATCAGCTGTTAGTTTCTTCTCTAGCAAATTTACTTTTAAGGAACTCTACGTGCAGTTCCTACCATCCACTTTTTGACCCAGAAATAATGGGATCCAGGAGTCCTACCATGTTCTATATTGCACATTTCTCTAAATATATACCTTGATTGCTCAGATGCTACAGGGGCCTTGATGTCTCCCCATGATAGCATAGCATGATGTAGAATATACCAAGGACAGCCATTTTCCATTTGATAGACACATTGTACTAGAAGTTCAGTGAAAAATGGCAGTCTTACTTAAGTAGATAGAGTACTTCTCAGAGATGGGCTTAGTAGTTAAGAGTAGTATTTGCCCTTGCAGAGGACCCTGGTTCTATTCCTCGCACCTACATGGTGGCTCACAACCACCTGCAGTTCCAGTTTCAGAGGATCCTAAGTCCTGCCCTGACTTCTTCAGACACCAGGCATGCGTGTGGTACACATGCATGCAGGCAGGCAAAACATCAATACACATACAGTAAAAGTAAATCTATAACAGTTCGTGGTACTTGAGCAGAGCCAAGACACGGGCATCCTTTAATACTCATGATGACATAAAAGGTGTGGGGAGACCCTAGGAGCGTGAGCAGCAGAACGTGAAAAGCATGGCAAAAGTTGCCACAAAAAGGACTGAAGTTAGAGGGACGTTACAGAACAGAGGGGCGCAGTAACGAAAGGTCACAGAATGGGAGAGAGAATTGCGTTAGCCGCAGCTGTTCAGCCAGAACTCAGAAAGCCTGTACTAAAGGCTCCGGCTAATCTAGTATCGAGCTACCCTGTTTTTAGACAGCAAAAACTATATTGTGCTACCTGTGTGGAGGAGGCTGAGGTCATGTTCGGAGTGCTGGCCCTTCGGCAAGGTTTTACGGGTGCTGCTTGCACGAATATGCTGAGGGTCTGTGTAATTAGCAACAGGAAGCCTACCCATTTGACATAATCTTTGCTACTTTCATTTGTAGTTTTATCATCCCTCTTTACTTCTCTCCTTCACGGAAAGAGTAATATGTAAGTCCTGAGCAGATTTTCTGCCTCCACCCACGCTTGGTTCTGTTAACAGTGACAGCCATGGGAGGGTCTCCCTCTCCAGTCCTGTGCCAGCCTTTCCTCACTAAACCCACCTGACTCTCAAAAGTTTACCATTTCTCAGAGCTTTTGCACTTTATAGGAGTCTTGTACTTTCGCTCTCACGTTCACATTATGTTTGTAATAGTGTGTGCAAATGGATAGCAGAGCTCCAATCTTCTGCTGGTGCTCTTGTGGGTGGAATCGGTTGGTTTCTTGCTATGAGCATTTGCAGGTAGCTCAAGAGTGGTTGGTTGGCCAAGCCGATCTCCTAAAGGTGTTAGGTCAGAGAGGTTTCACTTGTCTGACCTCAGATAAAGACTGTCTTTGCTTTCTAAAGTACTGTGGGATCACAGTCTTAGAACAATTTAAAGATGGTATGAACTGCCTGTGTCCTGACTTATCACCCAGGATAAGTATAAACTTTTATAATTGGCCGGTTCAGCTTCTGTCTTTTCTCTCTTGTTGGAAACAGAGCTAGATAATAAGATGTCAGAACAAGGGGCGGTAACTTCCTTGGATGGTATGTTAAGGTCGAGGATTAAAGGTCTGTGGCCAGCAAGCCAAATGAGGATGTGAGTGAGGATCCTCCCAGGATCTGAGAGAGCCAGGGTGAGGATGGTGGGTCAGTAGGACAAGTTACAGAGGCTGTGGGCAGCACTCCGCTGCACAGATTGGACTCCACACAAAGCCTCCTGTGAGTGCTGCTGGAATCAAACCCTGTGCATTTGTGCAGGACTGTGCTTGCTAGCAAAGTTCATGGATTTCCTAGTATGGGGTCATATGACTTCAGCCTTCGAAATCATGGTGGCTCTACCTCTCTCTGGTAGGCTGGTGGCTCTAAGGATATAGTTTTTCAAAAACTTACACTTTGAGGCCATCCACTTAGCAAGATACTAAATAAATGATCTTTAGAAAACGTGTTAAATACCTAGATAAAATTAGATAATGATAAATATCGTTGTAAGTAATGACCATCAAGGAAATGTAAAAGCTAAACAGTTTGGGGATTTTCTGTGCTTTTCAGTAGCTGGTCTCAGGTTCTCGGTCCAAGGCCCAACAGTGGGAAGAGACTGATAAAAATGTCTGTGAGGCGAGACTCCTTACGACCTCCTTAATGCCTGTCTACCTTTAACGTGCGTGTGGTATGTATGTCTTTGAGTGTTTTATGTGTGCTTACGTATAATGTGTGTGTGTGCACACGCGTGTGAGTTTGGATGTTGACACTGAGAGTCTTCCTCAGTTGCTCTCTGTTGTATTTTTAAAACACATTTTACATTTCTTTATCTGCGTATATGTGTGTCATGGGCCACATGCGGAGGTCAGCGGAGCTTGCGGGAGTCAGTTCTCTCCTTCCTCCCTGGGGGTCCCACGGATTGAGCTCTGATGCCAGGCTTGCCAGCAAGCATCCTCTGGCTGCACCATCTCACTGGCCCTGTTTTATTGTATTTTGTTTCTTGAACAAATTTATCTTACTAAACCTGGAATGTCAAGATTGGAACTCTTTCCACTTCCCGAGCACTGGGCTCACACTTACAACCACATGTGGCTTTTCGCCAGGGCTCTGGGGATGCAGACTCAGGACCTCCTGCTTGTTCTTAAGCGGTCTGGTATAGGAGTGTCCTGACCACGTACCAGTGCTAGTGACTGTTTCCTGGCAACTTTTGGTACATAAAAACAGTCGATGCATGCCTTGTCAAATTTTCCCTGGAAGCCACTGGGTTAGTTCCTGAAAGATGAACATGGTTTTCCTGGAACGCTGCTGAAGGTGAGGAGCTAGGAGAACCTTTGTAGTTCTAGTGCTTGTCAGTAACTCTAGCTCCCCATCCTCCTTCCTACCAAAGACACCACAACATATTCTAATTAGAGAAAACATAGACTCCCTCCTCCCTTGTGACACTCCTTGAATGTCCTTGTCTAGACTGCTGATCTCATGTCTGACCACAGAAGTCTCTTATTCAGACAACATCCAACTCTTAGTTTTCCATCCCTCTGTCCATCCCACCGGTCCAGCCAGAGTAGACCACAGAGCCTGACAATGCTGCACCCACCATTCATCTCCCTTTTCACTTTCTGTTGCACAGGAACTCCAGTCTTCTTACAGCATTTTGAAAGTTATTATATATAATTTCTTTTCTACATGTCTCCTTTTGGCGTGGCATCATGCCTTGTACCAGGATCAGGCCCCTTTCTGTACCCTTTAGGTTGTCTTAGTCTGTTTCGATTGCCTAACAGACTACCTAATACGGGTTGAAAAAGAAGAGAGGCCTTTTTGTCTCATAGTTCTGGAGGCTGGGAAGTCTAAGGGCAGGCACTGACTCTTGGTGAGGGTCCCATGGTTCTTGAGTTCACAGCAGAAAGCTGAAGAGCTGGGGGGCAGATAGTAAGGGCTGAGGACAGGGGAGGGTTGTCAGAGGTGGCCTATTGTGAAGGACACAGTTTTCACACATTGTTTCTTTCCTCTTGCCCACTTACTTCATGTTGACTTTGAGAGAGCATGCTAGCGCTCCAGGATCCCATTATAACAGAGTGCTGTCACAGTAACCAATTAAATCCAGCAGAAAAGAGAGCTTACTTCCTCTCTATGACTCCATCGCTTCTCAGCTCTGCACTGATGACAATATTCAAACCACAGCACAGCTGTGATGTCTAGGCAGGCCACTTCTGTTATCCTAGATGACTCATTATAGGGCATTCAACAAGTCCCCGCTTCTTGGGATTTGTGTAAATGGCAAGTTGTGGGGTGCCCAATGCCAAAGGTGGAAGTGGCTTCTGAATTCCTTCCACTCCATCCCAGCTCTTTAGCTGCCTTGTGTAGGTGACCTGCTTTCTCTTTGACAACCAATTCACCGAGTTTGGCCCAGAAATGTGAATAGCTAGCTCCAGAGGTTTTTGAGCAGCGATTCTGTCCTTTACTAAAGACTCCTAAGCAGTCGTCTGGGATACAAACATTTGAATGAAGTAGAAAGTCACTTTGGTCTGTCCCTGTATTTCCCTTTGGATGTTTGCCTTTATTTGTATACATTATTTTCTTCAGCTTCATGTATTATTGGTTCCTATACTTAATTCTCCCTGTCTACTTTATATTTCCAGTAGATTGCTAGCAAATAAGTTCAAAGGTAGCAGCTGCCAAGAGTTAACACTCTCCGTAACACCGAGCACGAAGGCAGATGCACTGTGGGTGTAGGATTATCAGTGGTATACATACATCCTTACAGAGTCTGGGAAATTATGATGTTTCATTAGGCACTGATAAGTCTCTGGTGACCTTAATTGTTATCACAGTTGTTGGTTCACAAACAGCCATGCGTATCTCATAGCTGTTTCCTAGATAAGATTGTAACATTATGGGATTTGCTTAATTAGAATTAGTTTTTCTGGTCTGAGTATCAAAATGACTTTCATGTTTCCACAAAACAAATAAGTCACCAGAGCTTAAAATCAAGATATGCATTAATTTGTACGTGAAAGATAATCCCCGATTGAAAAAGGCTAATTGGGGTTAGCGTCTGTTAGCGCAGAATCATGAACGGCTTTGATAGATTTTTTAGCATATGGATAAATCCCTTTTTTTAAACTTCCCATGACGAAGACTGTCTGTTGTTGATATTCTTTGAAGAATTTGATGAATAGCAGAGAAATCTTATCAGGGCCTAAATGTTTGTCCATTTCCTCTCGATATGGATAATGAATTCCTTCCACCATTAAAGAAAGTTAAACACACACATACCACAGAAACAGTTTTGACTTGTTTTTTCCTTTCTTCCCCTCTTTCCACTGATTTCATGTTGGTTTTTAAGGGCAGCACAAGCAAGTGAAATTGCTTTCTGATCACAGTCATCATCGCCCACCTATTCTTCTGGCGCTGCTCATGAAGGAAACTCACCACATAACAGCCTCTGATATCTACGTACTTCACAAATTCATGCCAACATCTATCTACTTTCACCCTTAGGAATACAATTTCTTCATTGAAAAGAACAGTGACCATTGAAATAACCACTCTGTTCTTCTTATTTAAAGGCCTGGTTAGTGCGAGATTGCATCCTTTATTAAGAAGCTCAATGGGTTGGGTTGGACACATTTTATGTGGATGTGTAGCTCTGTGGACCTCAAAGCAGCGTTTTAATCTAAGACATTTAGCTGTGATGACAAAACAGAAATGGGAGTGACAGAGCACGGACTCACGATGAGGACAGGAGGGGTTTAAAGAGACGAGAGCAGAATCAGCATCTAAGCAGTTAGTGGAAAGTAGAGAAGAGGGAAGAAGGGAAGATGCAGGAAGGAGCCAGAATCACTGAGATGTGGAGAATGACCAGTGATGTTAACGGAGTCACAGTGACCATACCAGGGCTTGGCTCAGACATTTGTAAATGTGCATTAGAAGTGGACACTGTTAGGTCTCAGACTCAGGAAAATGCTAACTGAGGTCCCATTAACATATCAAAGCAGATTCTGGTGGCCAGGTTATCCCAGCATCCCTCAGGCCTGACCTGGTACAGGGTCCTTCTGGCTGGCATACCCCACCCACTACCCTGAACTCTCCAGCTCAGGGGCTGGGATGGGCTGCTCTTCCCCCAGTGGCTTTTCCCTATATAATCTAGCCATTTTGGCTGTGCCAGTCCGTTTTTCCCTTTGGCCTCTTGGCTCTCCCCTCTCCCTTCTCTTCACGCGGCCTGGCTCAGTCTTGCCATGTTCACTCTGGACCCTTCCAGATGTCTCTGCCTCTGGCTGTACTCTCCTGCCTCGTATCTACAATAAACTTCCTTCTCTGTCGTTCCTAGAGGCAGTCATGTCCTCCCTTTTAATTTCTTTTACTTTTATTCAGACACATTTAAAAGAAAACAGTATGGCAAGGCAAGGCTGTGGGCACAGACACAGAAACAGTTTTAGATCGGGAGCCCTGCCCCCCAGGCGTGGACCACAGATAGACACTTTTCTGTCATGTTCTTGTGTTCTCCACGTTTTGTGTCATATTTAATTAAAGTAGAAAGTTTATTTAGAGAGCTTGGATGATTGGTTGGTTCATTGATTCATCATTGATTCATTGTGAGATCTTCACAAACAAGAGAAAGTGCTGCTTTGAATACAATATTCTGTGAAGCATGGTTCTCCCTTCGCAAAGGTCAACAAGTAGTGCATCTGAGTTTGTTTATCGTGTCTGGTGCTAGCTAACAAACCAGTGAACAATTCCTTAAAACAGTACTGGTTATTTATGTGATTACAGGTCTGTAATTTGCCATGGCTTCATGATGAGAAAGCTTATCTCTGTTCTATGACACATCTGCCAGGGGTGAAATATCTAAAATGACTGATTCACTCGTAAATCCGATGTCTCTGCTCGGATAGCTGGAACATCAGCTGATGTTTGAGTTCAATTCTGAAGGACAAATACCAATGACAACTAGGTGGAGGAAGAGAACATAGACCAGCACCCCTCGGAAGGCTGAGACACGGGGTGCAGCATGATGTATTCCAGAAACTTAGAGTAGGTCAGTGGCATCCAGGGAAAGAGAGAGAGGGACAGAAGTAGCAGTATGTGATTAGAAGCACGTGATTGGTTAATTTTAGGAATGATGTTTATAGAAATAAGCAGGAACCATATCACAGGAAATGCCCTAATCCCATTCCCTTTTAAATAAGGTTCTGACAGCTAAGAATGTTGAAAAGGGAGGTGAAGGCAGCGAGAAGGACCAGATAACAGTAAAATAGTAAAAATCAGGAGAGAAGACTACCATAGCCGCCGAGGGTGTGGAGCGCACTCTACGCAGACCAGCAGGGTTCAATAGTCTATTGAGGTGAGGGAAGGTAAGAAAGAAGAGGTCTTTTAGGTTCAGCCATGAGGAATGATGGTTAATGACCTTGGTGAGACCACTGTAAGTAGAAGCAAGGACCGGATGATGGTGGTTGAACACATAGCAAGTGGTCCATTTGGGAGAGAGGGGAAAGGGAAGTTTGGTAGGATATTGAGGCAAACTGGCTGGTTGATCTGTTCATGGTGGAGAGGCCTTGGCATAGTTAAAATAACCAGTAGAAGGGAGTCTATATGTTCTAGATCCTAAGGAATAATAAGTATCTGAAATGACAGACATGCCAGTTACCCCGATATGCTCATTACGTGCCATACATGTGGTATACGATGTTGGAATGTCACACCGTGCCCCACAAAGATATAAAGCTACTGTGTATTACAAATAAAAATATAAACCTAGTCTGCTAACCTGAAATCTCAGCATTTGGGAGGTCTAAGCTGGATTAGAAATTCAAGATCATCTTTGGCCAAGCAGTGAGTGTAAGGGCCTCCAGGGACTGTAGAATCCCATTATCAAAATAAGTAAAGAAATAATAAGCTTTAAGAATAACTAATAACAGTGAGCAAAATATATTTTTCATGTACTACATCCCCAGGTGAATAAATGGAAGCCCAAGAAGTTAGTATCTTGTCTTGGGTCCAGGATGGGAAGGAGCAAAGCCTTAAGTCTAGGTCCACATCAGCCAGAACTCACGCTCTCTTGACCATTGTGTGTGGGGTGCTAATGATGACTGTGATGACCAAGAGAATTTTCCAGAGGATTTCGCCTAATGAAATGGACACTAGGCCCATATAGCCTATAATTACCATTGCCCTAATTTTATTACATTTTTACAAATCAATTGCATGGTGGGAGTGAGTCATAGTTTGTATCACAGCTGAGCTAAAAATAGCTTTACAAATATGTGAGTTACTTTGCATGTTTAAAGGTATAGTCTGCATTTTAAACCTTTTACAAGTCTTACAGTTACTCACACATTATACCCAAACATGCAACTTTTCCTACCAGAACACGTTATGACGCCTTTCTGAGGTGAGGGCAGATGCTAAAGTCACCGTTTTTTCAAGTCCGCTGTCTGTCATCTTGCAGAAACACAGGTGAAGACAAATGGTCTCAGCTTTGGTTACGATTAGGAAAAAATATGTTTCTATAGCTTTTCATTTCAATGGTGTGTGTACATGCGTGCGTGTGTGTGATTTAAACACGTTACAGTAATAGATTAACAAGCGCTTACGAAACAATTATGTTCTTTCTTTCTAAACATTGCAATGATATGTAGATGAGAAAAGTTTCTCAAGGGAAAGGGAATTAATGTCTGGGGTGGAGCTGCCCGTGTGATGAGATGTGGAGAAGATCAGTTTTTAGAAACATGTTTTTATTTTTCCTACCCATGTCCTCAGTTGTCAAATACTAAACATTAGAAACACATCCAGGATAAAATTGGCCTGTGGGAAAGACAGCAGTCAAGGTTATCAAAACATCAGAAAACAGTGAGTTATCCCCCAGTCCCAGCACCTGTGAGAAGCTGCAAACTGAGAAAACGCCCATGCACCAGCTGGGCCATCTGTTCAAGCTGCTGCCAGCCTGGTCAGCATCGGGAGGGGAGACATAGTTGTTGGTGTTTGGCAGGTCATACCCTTCTCAGAATCAAAATGGGACAAATGCTTTGGCACTGGATGGCTGCATATGGTGTAGCATCCTTCCAGGGAGCAGGGGCAGTGTGGTTGGGTTCTCTCACTGTGGTAGACACGATGAAAACATCAGAGCATGAAGAACTAAGAGGTGCTCTTCCCGTCTTTACTAACTCACACTTGCCCCTGTTTGGTGTATAAAACATAAGGGAAAGGGATGGTAACAGTATCACCGGAGGTAGCTATGCGGATGTGTATATTTACCTGTTTTCATGTACGTGTGTGCTGTCTCTATTCTATCAAACATACTTTCCAAGAGAAACAGTCTGGAAATTACAACTAGAATTATTTGAGTGACTTACCCCATATGCCACAGGCAGTAAACCAATGTCAGACCTGTAGCTCTTAACCTCATAATCCCAAGAGAACCGTCCTCACTTCCGAAGAGGATGTGGTTGATGGTATGTTGTAGACTCCTTTCACAGTAAGGTTATTTAGACATCACTAACTGTATTCCTGGGTGAACATTAAGATCTCAACCTCAGGTGTATTTTGTTAGAAAAAGCCTGCATTTTGTTTTTATTTCAAATCTAGTCTCTAAAAATTGAACTAAAATGGAAACAAACTCTGGATCATCTGCCTGTTTGCTGGGAAAGAGAAATAATAGAAAATCAATCTGAATTGATCTGTAGACAGAAGCATAGATTCTGTTGGGAGATGAATGACGTATTTTTAAAAGGACTCTGGGAATTTACCATATTTGAAGACAGGAAAAATAAATTTGATAGTATTTATTTTTGAATACTAGTGTTTAAACACTTCACCCCCATCCTGGGCACAAATGATTCTATTTGTTTGATATATGTGTTAGAAGTGATTTTTTTCTTGAATTGGAGTGGTGGGTGGGGTTGAGACAGGTTTGCTACTGGCAAATGTTATCTTCAGCCTCCCAGATGCTGGGATTATAGATAGCCATGCATCACAACACCTAAAGAAGCAACATTTTAAAGCAAGACATGGCATTTAGTCTCTGGGTGTGCGGAAGCTCGCCGTGGGAGGTGCCCCATTGCACCTACCCGTCACCAGCGCCTTAGCTGGGGGATCTTGGGCAGAAGCTATTTGAACAGTGACTCTGTTATAACACAGGGTGTCACTTCTCAGGAACAGGAGTGATATGTGTACCTGGAAGTTGGGAGAAGGGATCAACACCTGCAAGTGATACGTACCTGAAAGTTTTTAAATTTATCAAAGTAAACACCAAAGATACAATGTTGAGGAAATTCTATTTACAGAGATCAGGGTAACCACACAAGCTAAGGATAGGGATGTATATGAAACGGCTGAAGTTTGTACACTAAGGCAGCAGGATGCTGATATGTGTGATGGAATTTGGGGTCCAGGAAAGACTGTTCCTTCAGAAAGGAACCACCGTGTGGCATTTTTCAGTACCTTAAAGAAGTTTAACATGGCTAGAGAAGAGACCAAATATGGACTCTCAAGAAGAGGGCTGGGATCAGCTCAGAGACGTCTGGCAGGCTGCGGTGGAAGTTGAGGTTTGAGATGATTTTAAATAGTAAATTATACAATCAGACTACAATCATGACCCTTCTGGGCCCAGAGTGTAGAGAAAGAAGGAGGTTTGCATAGAGGAGATTGGGAATGGAGGAAGAAGATTCGGCAGTAATCTAGATAATGCCGAAGTCTGAAGCAAGGTCACGATGGAGAGACTAGAGAGAACCGGTATTTGGGACATCAGATTTACAAGTTACCAGTTGCAGTCCAGGGAGGATAATTGCAGAACTATAATGCTTAGGTTTCTGACCTGAATTTAAGATATCATATCATATGTACACATGTACATAGGACCCTCACACGGAAGTGTCCCATATGCAACAGGAAGTAGTTCAGTACGTTTGTAGCTTAAGGCACATCTAGGAACGAGCTGTTGAAGCTTCGATCTCATTTATGAGACCGCCCTGCAGGGAAAAAGAAGTGTAGCGAACTGAGGTTTCCTGATACCTAGGGGACAGTGGATGGTTCGCAAAGGACTCTGGGAAGAGACAAAGGAGAGAAGGGCTTTGTGTGAATGGGCGTTCCAGGGCAAGGAAGGGCTCATCTACAGACGGGGCGTCAGCACGTCGAAGGGGTGGAGAAATCAAAGCAAAAAGTCTGAAAAGTGCTCATAGGATTTAGCAACCTGAAGACTGTTGGCATCCTAGCTAGATAATTCACCCGGAAAACAATAAATGGAAACAAATAATTTTTAAAATTAAAATTTGAAGCCTGAAATAATCGATTTTAACTAAAAAATATAACATGAGTTATAATATGTGATTTGATTTTTTTTTATTTTAAGTCAGTTTTCAAAAATTATACGGTATTTGAAAAGCATTTATAGTTGAACATTGTAGATGAAGATTAGTAGGTCACATATTCACACAGTGAAAGTACAACCAGCCATGCATAAGGCTTTATCCTATTAGCACTCTGTGTAATTATAATATGAAGGATTACTAGTGTCAATGGAAGGTACAAAAGTAGTAAGACCTTAATGATAGCAATAGCTTATATTTGATAGCATTTTGTACTTGTGTGTATAGTCAGAGATGAGCAAAGCCGTACAATCTGACAAATATGTTTGGAGGGAGTAGTGGTAACTGTGACTGGGGAAACAGTACTGTTGTATATACCTGGTGCTCATTGCTTTCAACAAGGTAGCAAATCCCCAAATGACACTCTGTGACTTTATCCTCTGCGAGTTCTCCCTCGTGTAGCGCTTGCTTTAGTGGTCACCCACACACACCTTGGTTTTTCTTGCAGGTAAAGAGAACATCTGTTTGAAAATTTAAAACAAGCATAACAGTTTATCTTAAATTGATTTGCTTGATGAAATGCGTATTCCCATCTATCTGTGTAAGTTAGCCTAGCAGAGATGCCAGTCATGGTCAGTTGCTGGGCAAAGTGAAGAGCAGACGCTAAAACCTTCGGTCCTTTTGGAGTATGTAATCAGACAGCAGAATGTAACCCTGCCCCAGCAGTAACATGACCACTCTGGAAATTAATTTACTGTTTTCCTTTGAATGCTGCCTCAAGAACATGTCTGGAAAGTAGCTTTTATGTGTTATTGTGTTGACTCTTGGGGCTTGTCACTCACATGTTCTTAAAATATGAATTATGCCCCAAGTCTCCTGAATCTCTTTGGAATAATACTACTCCAAGGAAATTTCATTTAGCCTGTCCTGGAGTGGTTTCTGTTCATCAATTATGGAAGAGAGATTCAGGGTTTTGAGTTTTAACTGGTTGCAATTTTTGACATCCAGCATGCCTGGAAAAATCCCAAGTCTTCTGCTTATTCTTTTCTGAGATGATCAGTTAAGGAGTAAGTCTTGAGTTTATAGCTGTTTTGTAGCTTTAAGAAGACATTTTAAATTGGCTTAGGTTGTGATTAATACCTGCCATCTTTTGGAATAGTAACATCAGATCTTTGTTTTGCGTAGTCCTGACCTATATGCCATGCTGTAACAGTATTTCAAAATGCAGTCTGCCGAGATACTTAGAAATTATTGTTAAAATATATTTAAATATATTTTAAATGTATCTGAGGGCGTGAGTAATTAGTGTTACATGTTGTTAGTCTTTTTCTAATAATAGAAAAAATGAATATAACATTTCTGATATAAATGGTGGCATTTAAAGCCTCTGGTAAGAAATGGCTGAATATATGAGTGAGTAAAGCCAAACTATGCATCAGAAATCCATTTCGTTCTCAAAAGCAAGCGATGCTGTGTTCTTTGCAATAGTGGTGCTAACGTCCGTTCACCTTTACCATCGTCTTCTCAGTTGTGTTGATTCTGAGATTGATTGGGTTGCGGTGATAAGGCCAGGCCAGTGTTTTACAGCTACTTGTACATCCAGCTGAGATACCAAGACATCCAGAAAGTCTTTGCCTTGAGAATAAAGACCTGGCTTAGACAGTTCTGAAAGAAAGACTAGGATGCCCAGCCGACTGTTGAATCTGGCCCTATCCTTCAGCCCTATGCCTTCACTGGCTTTGTACCAACCTGTCCTCAGAACGCTTTTTTAAGACAAATGTTATAGAAGTTTAAGGTGATCCGCCAGTAATTGAGTGTCCGGCAGGCAGAAAATAACCAAAACTCTTCAGAGGAAAGTAAGACATGCCAAATTTCTTCATTTCTTCATCAGGGTGAGAAACAATATAGTGTAATGCAACCCACAGTCCAAAAGACTAAACAGTCAGCAGCAACCAGTTGGAGATGGCCCAGACACCAAATTAAATGGAGACATTAAAGCAGCCATTAGAAATAAATACATGGAACTAACAAAAAATCTGTTCAAAGCATCAAATAAAAACACTGCCTCCTGAGTTTAACACATAGACAATCTTGAGAAAAGGGATCTACAATCGAGGAGGCAGGTGGCAGTTCTGCAGTGGAAACCTGCAGTAGCTGGAGTGGATGTTGAACTGGGGAATTTCAGCATGCTAGGAACCACAGAAGGAGCAGCCAGGCGGCTTGAGGATGGAGTGGTAGGAATTATCTAATTTCCAGACTAAATAGGTCGTAGTCTGAGGAAAACTCTCAGGGGCCTAGGGGAAAATGGTGAATGATAAGCGATTGAGTGTTAGACATGAAGTATTGTTTTAAAAACAATGACCTTAAATTCCTTCAATTTTTATGAAAAGCATTAGTTTACAAATCCAAGAAGCTTAACAGATGTCAAGCAAATGCAGTTTACACACAGACATTGAAGTCATCCAGAAACCAGAGGCAAAGCAGATCTTCAAAGCAGGTAGAAAGAAATACATACATGTAAAAAATGACTATCTTTCTTGTCAGAAACAATGGAAGACAGGAGACTCAAATGATACCTCTAAGAAGGAAGAAACTTAATGTAAGCAGAGTTTTATGTCCAGAATAGCTGTCTTCAAGATGTAATTTAAAAAAAAAAAACTTTTAGAAAACTGAAGGCTAAAATAATTGATCATTATCACGTCCGCATTACAGGGGATTCTAAGAAAATTTCCATATAAAGGGAAATAATTAGTAGCTGGATATCTGGACCTGTATGAGAAAGGTCTAAGGAAAAGACTTTAGGGGAGGCGTACATCAGTGAGAGTGCTTACCAAGCAGAAAGAAAGTTGTAAGCTCAGCCGTCAGTGGTAGAGGTGGGCGGGGGAGAGAAGAGGAAAGGAAGGACAGAAAGGGGAGGAGGAGGCCAAAAAAAAAAAAAAAAACCCAGCAACAATGACTATGCTGTAAAAGTTTATGAATGTAACATTTGGTCCTGGGTTGCAAGAAAACCTTGTGCTCATACAATTAATTCATCATGTGATTATAGGATATTTAGATAACATTTTAAGTAAGTAAATGTTAGTACCCTGATCAGTGTTTACCACATAACACAAACACACACACACACACAATGTATATCGTATGTATAAAGAAGAAAACAATAAAAATAAAACCTTAAAATGTTTATTGTACAATGTTGAACCGTACTGTTCACATTTATTGCTTCACAACTCTAAGGTTTATACTCCATAGAGCACAAAATGTATAGTGCTATTAGTACTTCCGAACCCGTCTATATAGAAAAGACAAGTACAAAGTTGTTAACTTAATCCCAATTATATAAAAATCACATTAAATATAAATACATCAACCTCTCCCATTAAAAAGGCAGAGATTATTAGGATGATCTAAACACTATGACCCAAATATATCCTGTCACGAGAGGTGCGATTTACACAGAAAAAATACAAATTGTAAGTAAAACGAGGAGAAAAGACATATCCCGTAAATAGCATGCATCAGAAGCTAATGTTCAAAGCTAAGGTTAGATTGATGCAGCAAAACATCTAGGCAAAGATAATGACAGAAGGTAAAAAGGGAAAGCTGAGCAAGCAGCACAGAGCCAATCAGTGGGAAGTAGTATCGATCCTAAGGAACATGCACAGACTACTCAGGAGAACCTTGAAATGTGTAAAGAAAAACCTAGAACAAAAGAAAAACTCAAAAACCCAAACTAGAGATTTTAAATTTACCCTAATTCCATCCTACACTGGGCAAACATGGAAGCAGCTGTTAATGTTCTGTGTGGTTATGTGGGGGCTGTCAGACTTCTGCTGAGAACATTCTGGGATGACATATGTATAGATCCTTAACCTGCAGACGGTGACTTAGCAGTCTTTAGCCCACTTTCCTGAACATTTTTAATAACAAAATTTAGTACAGTCTGTCTGGTTTATTTTGATGTGAAGGTGGGTTTAGGATAATATTTAAATCTTTCTGTGTATACTCAAGTGGTTTGTGAATTGTAAAAATATCAACAGTGACCTTAGGTCTGTCTTTGGATAGACAATGATCTCACCAAATGTTCAGTCTGAGCAGTGTGAGGGTGACTTCAATGGTTACTGATTTCGACTTTGCTGACTAGAAAGAGATCTGTGAGCTTCAGGCTACAGATGCAGGTGGTGTCTTCCTACGAAGATGCGGCTCTGCTCCCTGTTGGTGTCCTCATGGGGCGCCATCCCACCATGTGTGAAGGTGGCCTCAGGGGTGCCTTTGGGGGAGGGACAATTTTTTTTCCTCGAAATAGAGCTTTGAATTTTGTCAGGCACTTGGACAGAGCGGGAGGGCACTTGGCGCCAGGAGGAAAAAAGGCTTTGAAAGGGGAGGAGGGAGGGCATAGCAGATGGATTTGGCTGACTTCACAGCTTTGCCCAGGGTTGACTCTGGTTTGGAATATGAATTAGGCAGCCGCTGATTGGTACACATTGTTTTATCACAAAAAGGAATTTGGTCGATTGTTCCCCCCTTGTCTTGCTACTCTGTAAAATAATATCAAGAGTGTATCTGCTTCTTTGTTATTAAATACAAATCATAGCTGCCTCATGCCAAGGGGGAGATTAAGTCTCAGGATGATACAAAGGAAATATTCCAACTCAGGAGCACTACCAAGGGTGTTTTACACACACACACACACTCACACACACACACACTCACACATATATATATATTAAAAGGTAAGAACTGTAAGCCAGAAATGAACTTGGGTATTGCACTTAAAGAAATACTAATATTACTTATAGGGTTTTTTTCTGTATTCCTAGTTAAATTTTGATTCTTTCCTTATTTAATTACAGTAGTTGCATAGTCAGCTCAGAAATGGATCTAGCACATCTTAAATAGCTTATAATATATATTCAAAAACAAAAAGTAGCACACAGTCTTCATATTTTCTTGCCCAAAGGACACATAACAAACCTGTGTGTGAGTTTGTTCTTTTTCACCAAGGCAATGTAATGAACTAATCTTTCTCTTAAGGACTGACATTTTGGAGGGCTATTACCAAACTGGGAAATAGAAATGATCTGGCTTATCGAGTTTCTCTTTTTAAATGAAGGTGATGCCTCATAGTTTAAAACCACTGTGTGCTGCAATGAAAGCACATAAATAACATTTATTTTCTAACAAGATCCACACAGCAATGTTCAGTTAAGTTCCTCCAGGTGAACATCAGTTGCCAGTGTCTTCAGCTACCGCCACTGTGAAATAGCACCTATTCAGTGTGGGTCCTGAGTCGGAAACAGTTTCCTTTTGTTCTTACCCGCTTCCATTGTTCTGTGGTACTTATTTCCGGCTAGTAGATTTTACGTATCTCCTAGTTTTATTGGATTCGTGGCATTGATGCAATAGGGCAAATTAGGCCCTCGTTAATAATTCTTTCTCTAAATAATTAAAAGCATCCTAAATCCTCTATATCTTTGCCTACAAGGATGTATGTTAGGGGTAGGATGAGATTGTGTAGACATCAAAGAGAGCAGACAAAATGGTCCATGGAAAACGTGAAGGAAATGTTCGAGTTTCTACTTATATATGTTTGTTTTATCATTATCACATCTTTTGTGGTTTTCATTTTGAGATGTATTTTGTTTTTGTGTAATGAGTGCACTGTTTTATAGAAAATGATGCATGTGCTGGGGTACATGTTTTTCAAGTTGCTACACCTGATCACTGCAATTCCCAATGCCTGTGGAGCCTACAAATACCTTTTTCTTTATTTAAAATATGAAAAATAAAAGGAAATCAGCTACGTAGTAAAATATTCATTTTTGGTTATATAAAGGATTTACTTGGGTATAAATAATTTTATGAATAAAATTGCAAGTTTTTAAAAGTATAATGTGTACAGTGGATAGTTTGGGTTATTACCAAAGCTGTGCGTGTCCAGACAGAGAAGTGGCTTACATTTGCTGCCAGACCTGCTGGAAAGCAGATCTGTAAGCTGCGCCTCAGCTGCGTTTGGGGAAGACACAGAGACAAAGCAGATCTAGAACGCTTTTCTCAACTCTAATCAGTCTGTTGCTGTTTTGAACAGGGAGTGCTCTTTTGTATGTAACACTTTTTGAGGAGCAGGCTGAGTTTACCTCACTCCTAGATCCTATTTCAAGAGAGAAACTTGTGTTTTACCACAGTGATTTTTGCAGTCACAGATTTCTAGTTATGAAGTATTTGGTGATTCTATTTAATTCCTGTAATACATTCTCACTGTTTGGTGATATTAACCTCGTTGTTTAGAAAGAAATGCTAAAATCCACTCAGGTAGTTAGGAGAGGTGACACAGGATGCACAGCTTGCAGACACTGACTGTATCACGCTGCCATCACCCAAAGTAGCCGCAGCAGGGGTGGGTATCTCTGCCCTGGCCCTGAACTTACAGGAGCGTGCAGCTTTTTGTTGAGTGAGATGTTTGCTGTGGTAAGCTCCTTTGGTTTGGTTTTGAGACAGGGTCTCACTCTGGCCCCAAACTCATGGTGATCCTCCTGCTTCAGCTCTTACAGTGTTTACAGGCATGAGCCACCATGTTCAGGTAAGGCATTTATTTCTACGAGGCCATACTGGGTTGAGGTAGATTCAGCCTATACCTAGTTTGTTGAGAAGTTGGGTTTTGTTTTGTTTTAATTATGAACAGGTGTTGAATCTTGATGTCAACCCTTTATATATCTGTCGTGGTGAGGATGTTTTCATCAGGCTTGTTTGTGTGTTGAACAACCTACGAATCTGGAAATAAATCTCACTTGGTCAAGGCGAATGATCCACTGAATACTCTTGAATTTCCTTGCTGGTTTATCTGGACTGCTGCATATAACTTGCTGAAGAATATTGGCCTCTAGATTTCTTCCTGTGTAGGAACTTACCTGGGTTTGGTGTCAGGGTAAGCCAGACTTATAAAATAAGCTTGAACTCTTTGATTTTTCTGAAAGAGTTTGTAAAAGATAATGTATGTGTGTGAGAGAAGGGGGGTGTAGAGATTGAGATTTTCTTAGTGTTTCTATTGCTGCGATGAAATATCATAAGCAAAAAGTAAGAAAGGGTTTATCTCACGTACACTTCCACTGAGCTGTTCACCACTGAAGGAAGTCAGGACAGAAAGTCAAACAGGGCAGGAGCCTGGAGGCAGGAGCGGATGCAGAGGCCATGGAGTGGTGCTGCTTACTGACTTGCTCTTCATGGTTTACTCAGTCTGCTTTCTTTAGAACTACCAGTCCAGGGGTGGCCCCACCCACCATGGGCTGGACCCTCCGCCATCAATCACTAATTAAGAAAGTGCCCCACAGGCGTGCCTTGAATTCAATTTTATGGTGATATTTTCTTTTTGGATTTTATTTATTTTTCTTCTCTCGTATAATACATCCTGACCCCCCTCCCTTCATTCTTCCAAGTTCCCCAGTCTCCCCTATTCCCCAGAGCTTACACACAACCCCGCCCTGGCCAGGCATTGCCCCATATAAGAGCAGCCCCCCCAGGGTTACCTCTCAAATAGGGCATAACAAGATGGGACAAGGCCAGGAACTAATCCCTACATCAAGGGTGAGCTAGACAACCCAGCAGGAGGAAAAGGGTCTCAAGGCAGGCAAAAGCATCAGAGACCCCCCCCCACACACACACACACTCCATTCTGTAGGAGCTCCACAAGAACACCAAGCCAGACAACCACAAAAACCATGTCTAGGGGCCCTGTAGGTCCCAAGTCTGCCACTTTAGGCTCTGTAAGCCCCCAAGGGTGCTGGTCAGTTGACTCCACAGGGCTTGTTCTCCTGGTGTCCTCAACCCCCTCTGGTTCCCACAGTCCCTCCTCCCTTTCTTCCACGGGGTTCCCCAAGCTCTGCTCCATGTTTGGCTCTGAACTTCCACATCTGCTTCCGTCAGCTACTAGAGGAAGCCTCTCTGAGGAAGGTTGGTGGTTGGTCCTCGAGAGGCAGGACTGGGCAACCCCGCCATGCTGTACCACTGTTTCACAGAGTTGTTCTGAAGATTTATTGGGGGGCAAACTATAGGTCATATAATAAACCTCAAAATGGTAGTTCTTCCTGGCTTTCTTCTCTGGATCTCCCTGCTCACTTAAGAGATCCTTCAGTTCCCCGTTATGCATCTACCAATGTCTGCGCATTAGAGCTCAGTGCTATCAGAGGACCCATAAAGCAGTGTGACTCTATTTACTGTCTTACTCCACATAATAATTGGCTGGCTACACGTTGTAATTAAATAAAATCTTAAATACCTTGAGTCCTTGGGGAGCGCAGTGTGGAAGTGTTAACATATTTGCTTTTCGCAGAACACATGATAGGATGAATGTTAAGTGTTTTGCAAGTTGAGTATAAAGTTACTTGGAGGATTTTTCTAGTCCTGTCATCATTAATTGCCTCCTACTAGTGCTGGAAACATCTGGGGAATATTAAATTTTTCCATTTATAGTTATGATATAATGAATGACATATGCCCAGTTTGGTTTATTCTATCTAGGCATGCATATTTAAAGGCAATAAAACAAGCAATCACACGAATGCCTTTGGAGGATGGGGCTTAATCGTTTATTTACGTAGATTTGATATTTTGTTCATGGGGATTTAGGAATGTTTCTTGCTGTCATTGTACACATTTAAAAAGTCAAGTATTCTCAGTCTCTTACGCTGGTGTCTGGGTTCTCAGTGTGATGTCTGTGTAATCTTCCTTCACCAGGGATCTAACTGAAACTTCTTCCACTTTGTTCTGGGTCCTGTCTGCTCAGATTTGGAAAAGTTCCCTAAATATTTGATATAATATTAAAGTTAGGAATATAACTCTAGGTTTTATGAACAGTTAAGTTGCTTCATTATGGGTAATGGAAAGACACTGAATGTCCTGTATACCAGTTGTTTAAAAATATGCAGTCAACTTGCATCATATTTAATCATGGAATCAAATGTGACGCTCATGAAGATTCCGTATGGGCAGAGCATCCTCATGAGGAAACTGACAGTCACTCTTTTAAGTTTCATCAGCATTGATGATGCAGTCAGGGTGCAAAGAATGCATCGTGTACTCATGAAAATGAGTCACTTAATTTCAATTATCTTCTCTTCTTCCTCAAAAGAAAAAAATGTCATTTTTAAAGGGAACAAGAATTTTCACATTTTCCAATGACTGTCCTGCAGTCTAGAAAGTTAAAACCATCAAATGGAGGTATTTTCCCTCTGGGTAAGCCTTTGTTCATCCATTCATTGTATATAATAAAATGTATCAAGCTTCTCCCCATCTAGGGTTAGCATTCATTGCAAAAACCAGTTAGCCACCATATCATTATTCATTAGTAAATAAGATGTTCAGCCCATTACCAGCATCTGCTGTAATAACTGCCTGGATACTGCTGCCTTAGTGTCTTATATATCACCGTGCTGAGTAAGCATAGTGATTAAAAATGGTGTTCCATCAACAGCTCTGAGGTAGGTGAGAAAGGAAAGGCCCTCATAAAAAGCCAGTCATCATCATAAGCCAATAATATATGTGTGTGCATATATATATATGTATGTATATGTATGCATGTATATATGTGTGTGTGTGTGTATAATGAAAAGCCAGTCATTATAGGTCAATTTTATATATACATATACATACACACACACACACACACACACACACACACACACACACACACACAATGACAAGCCAGTCATCATATCATATGGCACTAAGCAAGTCATCATATGCCAATATTATAAATATATGCATATATGTATATATGTACATGTATATATGTATATGTGTATATGTATATATATATATATATATATATATATATATATATATATATAATGAGAAGCCAGTCATTATGAGTAAACACTCTGAGCCTCTCCGAAAACAGACTTTCCAATAGCCCTGTGAAAAATGTATAAAATGAAGACCTTGAGAACTTAGGTAACTATGCCAAAGTTACTCTTCATGTAAGAGGCAGAGATAGAGTCTTCCAAGGTCTCTGCCCAGTTGTACATTCTATAGCAAATATTGAAAACCAACCAGACATATACACAGTACATATCATGCCAAGGTAATGACAGATGGCATAGAAGGGTGTTTGAGGAGTTCCAAAAAGACTGAAGAGAGCAGTTAGGTCAGATGTTACTGTGTTGCCAGTGTGTTAGAAATATCACTGAAGATGTTGCTAGAAATAAATGTGAAACTTCAAATAAAAAGCTCAGCGAAGTCCTAAAGAAGTAGCTCTTCCCTCCTCATCCCCTGGTGACTGGCTTTCCTGGGGCAGAACAAATGGCTAGTATATTTTCTTCCTCTTGTTACTTCAAAGCCTGTTTGGCACCCCTGGATCTGCCTGATGGGTGTGGTGTTTATTTCTCTGCTTCTGGAGTCTCTAAGGAGCTTCAGACATTAGCCATAAACCATCCACTCAGTGCTCTGGTAGTGGGGCAACTCCTCCTACTTGTGCCATGGACACAGCTAGCCACGGGGCTGACTCATGTTCAGCCTCTGAGAACAGCTCCACAACCCAGGAGCTGAATTCCCAGCTCTCTGCAGATCCTGTTTCCTGCAATTGGAATTGACTGTGTTTGCAAATTCCTACACAGTCAGATGAGGCTGTTTTGACAGCCCTGGCCCTGGATGGAGAAGAAAAGACAATCTATTTAAAAGGCAATTTGGCTTCCTTTAAAGGAAGTTTTTAAAAACTGGATGGCTTGAGTGGGCTACCTACACAGGCTTCCTATGGCATTCTCCTCTTTTCTTTAGATAAAATCTATATTCAAATACAGTTTAAATAGTGGTGTCTCTCAGCTCTGCATTTAAGATTTAGGGAAGTCACCTCTTGTACATAGTTATAAGATATCACACTGTCATGTATGCCTAAACATTGCTTTTCTTATCAATAATTTGTTGGACAGAAAGGGTAATTCAGTTAACTGGGTTCCCAAATCACCAATGAAGGTGATTCTTAGTAATAAAATTTCTATGCATAATGCCTTCTTCCTGTATGAGAATCGTGGATTTGTGTGGACACACGTGCAGTCGGGGAAGTGTGCCTGTGTGTGCGCATGCTAACCAGAGGTCTACCTTGGCTGTAATTTCTCAGGTTCTGTCTACCTTATCTTTTGAGAGAATCCCTTTTTCAAAACATGTCTCAAATTCATATAATAGTTTATTTAACTCAAAATAGTTTATATTTCTTTCATGATGCTTATGGTCACTTGCTTTGCTGTTTCAATACCTGTGTATTAACTTTCCTCCCATTGTCCTAAGCCTCTCAAACCTCATAAATCCTTATTGCCAGAAATCCAGCATCCTGTCCAGGCCAGACCAACCCAAAACTCATTCGGCCAGTTTCGGAAGCCTCATGACACTTTCTCTGACACTCCCTTGACAAGTACACTGGAGAGTTCAGGTCAAAGCCTTTTACAATCTTACTCTTGCTGTCTCCTTATTGGCCCTGGAGGATAAACTAAAGCCTGGCAGTTCCGTCAAGAAATCTCTTACTCCCATAGTTCATCTCTGGCCTGTTGAAGACCCTTAGGTAGCTGTAGCCACATTTTTTCCTTAACCATGTTCCTCTATTAGTCACATCCCTTTTCAAAGAGCAGAGCATGTTCTGTTTGTTTGATTTTTTTGTTTGTCTCTGATGATGCTTGTAAAATTGTATTTTATTTTGTTTTTCTAAACTGACAGATTAAGCCGAATGTATTAGTGGAATTTCTGAGTATATATATGTTTATTAATTATCCATATTTATACTAATGTTCTAACATATAGTACCTATAAATTCAACATTAAAAGGAATATATATATACATATATATATATTCTTTAAAAAGTGGGTGATTGTCTTCTCAATTGTATACTATAAAATAATTCCAAATCTAAACTTAAATTTATTTTTCTCAAAGAATGTCTAGAAATGATAACTTTCTTAGTTACTTTTACTTAGTCTTAGTTACTTTTCAGTTCTGAAACACCAAGACCAAGGCAACTTTTAGAAGAATGTGTTTCCTGGAGCATACAGAGGATGAGGCCATCACTGTCACCCTGAGGACCATGGCAGCAGGCGGGCGGGCGTGCTGCTGGGGCCGTAGCTGTGAGCTTGCATCCTGATCACAGGTGACAGGCAGAGAGAGCCCACCCTCAGGGATGCGCTTCCTCCGACAAGGCCACACCTCCTAGTCCTTCTCAGACAGTTCTACCAACTAGGGACCAGGTATTCAAACACATGAGCCTATGGGAATCCTTCTCATTCAATTCACCATGCTCTAACAGTAATAGAAGATTTGTAATACACGGTTATAAAATTACATTGGAGGCAAAATATTGTTGATAAAGTTTAAAAGAAGAAATGCTATTTTAAAAAATGATCACTTGGATTAATTCATGAAATTAAGTGAAAAACTAAAAAGAAAAAAAAAAACATTACTAAAAGAAAACGAAGTTTTCTTGACATAGCTAATAGCATCTGTGCTTATCTGCCCAAGAACTACACAAGTCCATGCTGACCGAAAGATTGACATGGGCAGGGTGAGTGATCTCCAGGCCCTGCACCTTACAGAGGCGCTGTCGTCAGTGGATGGTTGCAGGTGGGGAAAGACACTCATTCCTTTTTGCGGATTTAATGACTGTCACGTTTCCCACGCTCTAGTGGGTGGCCCCACACCCATGCACATCTGGATAGACAGCACTCACTGGACTTGACAGGTTATTAAAAACACATGAAGTAGGGAGGGTGTTGTGTTGGATAGAAGTTGGAGGGGTTAGAACAAGGAAATGGGATAGATACGACCATATATAATTATATTGACTACGGAGCTTTGTTTTTTATTTCCTTTCTTCTCTTTCTTTCTCTTCTTCATTTTTGTTGTTGTTGTTTGGTTTGGTTTTCGAGACAGGGTTTCTCTGTTGTAACTCTGACTGACTCTCTGTAGACAAGGCAGGCCTTGAACTCACAGAGATCCGCCTGCCTCTTCCTTGGGAGTGCTGGGATTAAAGGTGTGTGCCACCACTGCCCAGCTTCCTATTTTCTTAATCTATCTTAAATCTAGAAACAAAGAATATATTTGTAACCATTTAGATTCGAAGGGAATTGAAACACTTACTTTTGAGATTCAGTATTCTAGGTATTGCCTCAGTGGAGTGGAAATTTTAACCAAACTTAAAAGAAAGCAGTATCATGTGAAAAAACATTTTCTTTTAATTTTTTTAAAAGTAATATTGTCTCATTCAGGAAATTCTTGAGTACTGCGAGTCTGGAAAACATGGGAACACTGAAAAAGTGAATGAAATACATTTTTTTCATCAAGCTTCATTCATCGTTGCTGCTTTCTTGCTCAGCTCTGGGATGGAGGTCAGGGCTACCTGTCAGTACTTAGCAAAGTGCTCTACCACTAGCCTACATCCCCAGCCCTGCTGATACTGTCCTCTGCTACATAGTCTGCTACCATGATGTGTAATATTAAGTACTTATGGTAAATTATAGTATCATATGCATTTAAACTATACTTTTTAGTATTATATGTGACCTAATATGCCTTAGTGTATCTATAGTTCTATATTAAAACAAACATGAGGTAATGAAGTTCTTCACCAGAAAAAAAATTATTTCCTAAGTCAGTAGGAAATTGATAGAAATGTGGATTCCTGGAAAAAATTTTTAATGATGTTGCAATCACCTAATATTTATGTAGCACTTTCTGCATGCCAGGTGTTGTTCTAAGCACTTTATATATGTTAACTTTGTAGCCCAATTAAGCAGGTAGTGTTGCTTTACACATTCCACATGTAAGTTTCCTGAAATACATAATTACCATACAATTCAGCAAAGACATGGTGTGTAGAGGAACAGAAATGAACTGAGAATGTCTGGCTTTAGAACCTTGGTACTGGTTAGTTCTGGGCAGCTTGTTCTCATTACAATCCCATTTGACCTCTTTAAAGTAGGTGGGTCTTTCTGTAAACACACAGCACAACGAAGAAAACAAAAACAGACTAAGGAGTTGGGTTATTCACTTATCACAATGATTGTGTGGTGGTGTTCAAAACCAGTAAGACCAAATCATTCCTCTTCAGAACCAACACAGCAAGGGAAGGAGACATAAACGAACTATTGTAGGATTTGTTTTTACAAGATAAATCTGATTTTGCTGTGGTAGCAAACTAGCCTGAGCCTCATCTTGACTGGATACTAGTTGGGTTATTCCCCAGGCTGTTCCTCAAAGGCAGAGCTGTTTTCAAACTGTGGCCATGCTTTTCTCAGCATTGTCATAAAATCAAGAGAAGAACGGAACATAGAAATTGCCTATCTTCTCTTTGCTTCGTCTAGGAAATAGTACATTGCAGTTCTGCTCAGATTCTATTGATGAATGGTCACAACTGCAAAGGGATAGAAAATGTAGAGGGCATATTAAGTAGCAGAGTCAATTGGAGCAGGATGGGAGTTGTGAGAGCATTACTTCATATCCTTCATGAAACTGACTAGAGATGAAAGAATTGTTGATAGTTCTGTAATATAGACTTTACTCATTAGGTGCTGGGTACCCAGCAGGAATGAGTTTCAGCACCATGGAGAGTTCCTATCATTACATTGCTTTGACAGCATGCAATACAACTTCTAATATCTCTTCAGAAGTGACTTATCTCATGAATATGTTATGTACTTGTAGTAGGGTTTGTGGGCAAAAGAATTCAGAACGCATAGCCACTGGGAGAAAGCAGTTACCTGTAATGCAAAGAGCAGTTCTGAAGGAGGCCTGTTGGAGGTGATTTATGGCCTTACCTGTGTAGAAAGTGATAAGGAGGGGCTTGGCCACACCTAGGGAGGAAGGATAAAACTGTGTCAGGGATGGGCCCTGTCAATATTTGTCAAATAGCAAATATTTTAGGCTTCTAAAAAATCTTTTTCTGTATTGTCTTCTTCCAAGAAACTATCCTGAATCTTCCTTCAACTTAAAGGTTGTAAAAAAATCAAATGTAAGCCGGGCAATTGTGGTGCAAGACTTTAATCCCAGCACTCGGAGGCAGAGGCAGGTGGATCTCTTTGAGTTCAAGGCTAGCCTGGTCTACAGAGTGAGTTCCAGGATAGCCAGAGTCACAACAGAGAAACCCTGTCTCGGAAAAAAATAAACAAGTGTAGTCCAGATTTGACCTTGGAGGTGTATCTTGCTGTACCTCCTGTTTAAGCAGAGAGAGCAGGAGATATGGCAGTCAGGAGTATGGTAGGAAGGAAAGGACATCTGTGAAAACCTTGACGAACTTGATGACTGATTACCTGGGCAGGGGCAACAGTTATAAGGATGTCCTTGGCTCCAGCTAGAAACTGCAGCATCTCATTGAAGACCATCCCTAGCAGGAACTCCATTGTTAAGAGGACCTCAGCCTGTTCTTGCAAAGCCATGCTGTCTGGAATCAGACTGCACAGACATGTTTCTCACCAGATACGACTCCCTGGGAAGTCTGTTGGCTGTCTAGAGAGGGCCTGGACCATTTGTTGCTGTCTGTCCAGCACAGTACTTACGATATACAATATGCTTCATGCAGCAGAATGCTCATTAGGGTAAGGAACTCAATCATAAGTTCATGGAAACATCATTCAGAGCCATGGTCATTAAATTTGATTTTTTAAAATTCTTAAGAAATCTAGAGCTTCATGGACTTTGTTCTTGCTCTGTAAGAAACAAGTGCCACACGTTGTCAACCAACCTTTTAATACAGTGTCTGTACTGTAAGTACCACTTTGCCCAAGTGGACTCCCTGTGCTTCCTTCCTTTCTAGGGTAGAGACTTGTAGCCTAGTTTCCCCCATCAGCCCCTGTTCATAAAAATTGGAGAGTAAAGTGTTCGGTATGAGGGAGACCCAGAGTGGGGAAGGTCAATATTATTTAAATACAGTAGTTTTGGGTAAGAGCTGGTGGAAGTTTTGCTACTTCCCAGGTCTGGGAAGCCGTTGGTGTTGGATTTACATTGAACTCTTCCCATAGTGTGCTGTTACGTCATTTTTACTCTGCTGCATTGAAGTTTTCCCTTCCAGGATAGCTGTGTCCTGTTTGTAGGATTCCTTCAGTTAGACTGCATTCTGTGGTTCGTATGTGACAGTGTCAGTAGAATGTACCCATACAAAATTTCATAGGGACGAGCAGAAAAACATGTTTTGAAAAGCTTCTGGAGGGATTGTACATATACAAAATAGGAGGACGTGTTTGTGACTCAGCACTTCACAGGCACTGCAGTGGAGGCACACTGGTCACAGGGGGAAGGAAGAGACACCGTGCCTTGGACATTGGGCACTTACAGATGGAAGGCCGTGGGGTTGTTTGTTTTGACAAAGATAAAGTATTCGTTAGAACTGCTTGTTGTGGGGCTGTTCCCATGTGACAGCAGTTCCAGGTTATTTAGAATTAGCTTTACAAGGCACACTTCTAGTCTAGACTGTCTAGCCAGTCTGAAGGCACACTTGAGGAAACCAAATCCTGCTTTTACACACAGAGCCCTTCTGATCACTGTCCTAGTGACTCCATATGTAGCTTGGCATGTAAGGATGAGAAGTGTTTCATGTAACCATTTCTGTATTTCATTGATTAGGACTTATTATCCATGTTACTAGGACTTGGAGAGTTTCTGTAACCTGCTTATTGTCATGCAACTAAAAAATAACAGGCCTATACTACAAAAGTCATTAAGACAATGGACTGATGTAAAAAATTCATCATGCTGAGATTCTAGAAAATGGGAACAAAAGTAGTATTTCTAGGGGTTTTTAAATGAACAAATGTCTTTTGTAAAAAGAATATAAAGTCAGAACTTTGTTTCATTAAATATTAAGCAAATATTAGCTGTTAGTATTTTTCCACGATCTTTTCCTTTTCTGTTTTTAAATTAGGATGTGCAGAGATCTGAGATGTCATATAGTAACTTCTGTGTTGTGGTGAGCATCCACGTGGAGCAAATGAACATTCCTTTGGTAGTGAAGAGGGCAGACTTGAGGGGGTGAAGGAGGATACTTGGAGTTGGTGTTTCTGCACCATGGCAGCAGTCCCAAGATTGTTGCTCCATTTTAAAGACCATCTTATGGAGGCTCCTTTCAGCCCACAAGCTTGCTTGGGTTTATGTCTCAAAATCCCTTTTTTTAAAGTATCTTTGGCCTATAGTGTAAAATACAAATCCTTACTTAGGTAAACTGCAACTTCTTAATGAGAAGTTACATTGTGAATCAAGCATGAGCCCGATGAGGTCAGAGGATTAAGTTGGCACCAGGTAGTAAGATTAAGTATTGTTCTGAACAGGAAGCTGGTGTGACGTGGTCAGAGTGATGCCTGCTGGGCAGGTAGGTGGCGTATTCCAGTTGTCCAGCAGCAGGCAGCTAGCTGTTCAGGAAAGAAGGCCACAATGTTCAGCTTTGGTCTAGCAGATCAGTGTCAGTAAAGACAGCGAGTGCTCCAGCAGCTCTTTAGAAAGGATGCTAATCTGTAAATTCAGTAGCTCTGGACATGTAAGTATAACTGCTTGGCTTTGTCCCACAGGAGAGCAACTGTGACTTAAAGCTGTCACAGAACTGGAATATGTCCCCATTATCATATAAGAATGTAGGGAAAAAAGCCAACAGACCGTGTAAGAAAGACGCTGAGCCATGCTCAGTTGCCATCTATTGGCCCTGTTGCTCTTGACAAGTCACCCGTGTGTCTTGGTTCCTGCATCTCTGCGATGGAAATTATAATTACAGCTGGCACACATAGCTCTGTGGGCCACAAATGGCAGCAAGGGTATTTTCAGGAAGTTTTTTGATTACTTTTTAGCATATGAAATCATGTCTTGTTTTGTCCAAGTGTTTTGTATAGTGAGCCAGCAAAGATGGCAAACAAGCCAAAGTGTGTAAGTAACCAGTATTGAGTTTTGAATTAATGGGTTATAGAATGACTGAAAGGAACTCCACAATTAATTTTCTACTTTTCTCTAAAGTGTAGGACTAACTTCCCAAACTACATTTTCAGAACCATGTTTTGTTAACTGATGAAACCCTAAACAGAACAAGCACAGGATGTAAACAAAGGAGAAATAGAAATAATCACCTTACATATTCAGACATTCAAGTCTAATACTTCTCAAGCAGTTGCAAGTCAATAACTTTACTGAACTTTCTGACAAAACATTCTACCAAGTGTTCTTTGAAATAGCAAAATAACACTTTCAGTATTTTAACAGTTTGATTGGCAGCTACATTTTTATATAAGATTCTGAGGCTTTAATGTACTTACTCTTTGTTTTATGATTCCTATCCACAGAAGTTTTCATCAGAAATGCATGAAAACCAAACCAGGACATGCTCCTGGCTCCTGATGCTAACCATGGATAATCAAAACTAAACAGACTTGAGTAACCCATATTTTCAATCCATGGAACCTAACATGAACATAAGTTTCTCAAAACATTGTTATTTTGGGTACTAAAATCTTCAGTGTGGTTTTTGGAAGTGAGTAAGCTACATTTTATGAGCGTGTGTACATTTCGCTCTAGACACGGGAGATCGTAGAACTCGTGCTTACGGTTTTGAGGGCCCCACAGTATGCACAGTAAAAGACAGAGAAGTATTCCTTGGGGAAAATGGGTTCATACAAGGTTTAGTCACAAACTTAAAATAACTGAAGACTTGTCAGGGAAGATGACATCCCGGAAGGCACAGAAATGTGTGCCACTGTCTTTAAAAGGGATCGTGGAGGCAAGTTTAGAATAATTAAAGATACCATGAGATGAACCTTGCAGAGGTGTGGTATGGAGAAAAGAAACTACTATGGATTCCTCTCCTACCTCAACTTTCATAAGAAGACAAATATTGGGGTCATAAACTAGTAATCTAATGGTTTGTATGACAATGTACTTGAAATGCCCATACTTCATAAAGGGAATGGGTATACTAAAGTTCCACTGATTGCTGACATAGAAATTAGAAGTAGTCTGTGAATATTCTGTTTTTCAGATATGTATATAAAACATTCAAAAGCAAAAGGACATGGAAAAACCAAGACAGTCCCCTTATTTTGTAGCACTTCAGAGTTTGTATGGTAAACTAGGGTCCATGTCCCAAGTCAGATCAGGAGATCCATACATGTTAACTTTTGCTAAGAGCCAGGTTCTCTTCAAAGTATTTACTCAAGGGGAGAAATTCTATGTGAAATGTTTTATATGACAGTTTTTAAATGAGCACAGCAGTGACTGTAAAAACTATTTACTATAAGTACATGATACACATGTGTATTTTATTTTCACCTGTCTCCTTGGGAAACATCGTATAAGTAGACCCTTCTATTTTAGATCTTTTCTCTTTATACGTATGATTAAAAACTCAACATGCCTGTTTCTCTGTGTGCAGCAGGGGAGAAAGTATAGATTTAAATGTATCATCATATTCAGATTTCAGATATCTCAAGAACAGGATTCCACCTCACATACGTGAATTATATCAGTTGTGACACAGAGGCATTGAAGAGATTGTAGGGGTACAGTGAAGTGATGGGGGGCGATGGAAGCCAGTCTTGACCACTGTCAGTCATCCCCTACTTGTCATTTTCTGGATGCATCCTGGTCAGGAGGTCTGCCTTTGTGCAGAATTCTCTTATCCTCCCATTCATTCAAATTGTGCTCAGAGCACTCTGAAGCCAAGGGAGGTCTCGGTGCTCAGGAGCAGCATTTCACAGACGCCACCTGACAGTGACACTGTCTGATGTGCAAAGGCCAGGGTACTGCTTTGTATCCTTGATGTTTCACGTAAAAAGGGGAAATTGTAGCTTTTCCTTCAACACTCAGTGCAGCTGTTTCTGACTGTGCAGCCAATGTCCTGGTTAGAATCCAGCCTCCTTTGCTTTCTGCCTTATGGCCAGGAGTAAATTTTGTGTTTTTTTTTTTTTTTCAGTATCCTAACTGGTAAAACAATACATCAGCATCATGGTCCCAGGTCATAGAATGTGTTTCTGTGGACATTAATTTTCACTATTGCATTTGTCCATATGAATTGCTTTTATAGTTTTAATTTGCATTTTTTACCAGTACCATCCAGTTAGCACATACATATTTTGTAGCTGGCTTATTTACAATGTTAGTTTATTCCACTTTCCTCTCTCAACTCAAGTCATTTCAGGGTGGCGTCTGTCACACTCCCTTTATGGACCTTCATTGACTTAACATGTTCCATGCAAAATAGAGCTTCTGTGAATACTAGTTCATTCACACACATACACAGACTCAAGGTTCCAGAATACACATGTCGGGTCTTTTTAGGAGTAGTAGATATTTTACGTCACTACAAGGGTCGTTGGATAAGATACTTTTAAATTGTATTGACATTTTGATGATGCGAATAGTTTTAACCCTAAGGTCGGAATTCTAGGTAGTGTTAATAGTAATAATGATATTAATATTATAATTATATATAACTTACACTAATGCATCGCCATTTGTAACTATATAATTATATAATTATTTAATGATAATAATAATGTTAATAATAATCATTTTCATTGAAAGTTACTGGCTACAAATGATAATTGCTGGGTGAGCTGTACTCAGAGATACCACATAACAGGATGGAGAGCTACTGTTCTAGACAGCAGGGTTGCAAGACATCATTTGTAGCTCATTAACCCAGGATAGGCTATAAGTCAGCCAGCTCACACATTTCAGTAAAGTACTATGTGGTCTAGATTCTGGCTCACTCTGCAGAGTTCTGAGGAATGAGGAGATATGTCACCGTGAATCCTGTTACCAAAGGCTTTGAAACCTTAGCCTGTTCCATTCGTTTCCTTTCCCACATTATTGTAGTCAGAAATTCTGTTTTACTCTGTGGCCAGACTGACTCTTACAGATGTGTCATTTCCACATACTGGGTCCCTGCTTTAGCCCAGACCAGGAAGGGAGTGGCTGTTTCTGAGTCATGGCTCTTGGGTGTGCTCAGGGACTCTCATCTCCTGGGAGTCTCATATTCTCTCTGACTTTCTAACCTTGTGGTTTCTCTGGCTTTGTGAGTTTTGTCTAAAATACAGCTTATAAAATTGAAATTAAAAAACATAATTTTTACATTGTAAAACTAGCCTATTTCTTGTTTTTTTAGATCAGTTGTAACCTGTTCTGAATAACTTTCTGCTTCACCTGTTAAAGAAATGCATACATTGTGCTTTTCTACAGTCTTTACTTTTAAAGTTATTCATTTTTTAAAAATATTTTTAACTGAAAATACTTGTTGGCTGTCTGTGATGGGTCGGGTACTGTGCTGCCTGTGGATAAAAGACTTGGATGGAGTCTCTCTTAGACTGTGTGTGGAGAAAGTCTCATCATAAGATGGAAGAACAGTGGATTGTTGTAATAGGTAGAAGGGCACCTACCCAAATGTGGGGGGGAGTCTGAGGGAGGCTACGGTTAACGTATCATTAAGCCTTCCACTGCTCTCCTGGTGTTGAGCAAGATGAATGGATCCTTCCCTTGAAGAGGTCACAGGAGTTAGTCTATCAGAGATGAGCGGGAGGACAGCAGATGCCTGGAGTCTCTTTCAAGAGGACATTGACTTGTAAGTGTAGTGACTAGCACTCAGAGCTCAGACCCCATGGACAGTTAAAGGAGAGCAGTGAGGAGCCAGATTGAGCCGAACAGATGCTGCATTTCTCTGGGGTCTGATGGGAAGCCGATGATTGACACAATCCTGTGTACCGTTCTGAGAACTCATTTTAGTAGAATAGGGAGAGACATGGCACAGAGAAACCGGCGAGGAGCTGTTGTGGAACCCCAGGGAGGAATAGTGACACCTAGAACAGCTTAGCAATGATAATATCGCAGAGCAATGCAACACATGGAAGTGTTAGAGCTGTGGATGGGGAATGAGTTTGGAGGAAGAAATGTATATTTGTTTTTAATCTTAAGAATTGAGAAACCTTTTTAAAGTGTGACCAAAGTACATTAAATAAAATACTGACTATGTACACCATGGAAGGTGCTAGAAGAATATAGATTAGTGAATCTGATTTTTTTTAAGGAATGGAAGATACCGTGAAGGATAAAGAGCAGAACATTCCAGAAGCCTTGTAGTGATGTTAGGGTTAAGTAATAGGCACAGCAGAAACCCAGAGAGGAATCGCCTGGGCTTGCTTGGAGGTGAGAGGAAGCTAGTACATCCCAGTGTAGGATTTATGAGGTGCAGAGAACAGCTGGAGACTGTGTTTTATATGAGAGCATAGTTGATAACGACACAGAGGCAGGGACCACTTGAGCTCTGAGATGTGCAGTGTGCGAGGGGATGGGAAAGACTTACGGGCAAGCAGAGCTGAAGCTGAAGTTAAAAAAATATGAGGTTGACCCAAAGGAGCTGAATCTTGTCCTGTGCATCAGCCACCCAGTAGGGATTTCTACCTTTCAAGGATGTGGTCTGTTCTCTGCTGCCTAATACGAGCCACTAGATACCTACAGCTGAGTCTTCAGTGCTTGTAATATGATTAGTACAACTGAGGAACTAATTTTTTTATTCTATCTAATTTTAATCAAGTTACATTTAAATAGTCCTTTTAGGTGGCTCAGGTATAGACGATGTTAATAGACTGAGGTTTTGTGGGAAAATACTTAGAATTTTATAGTATAAAATCTCTCTGGTAGCCAGGTCGTGGTGATGCACACCGATCATTGCAGCACTCAGAAGGCAGAGGCAGGTGGATCTCTGTGAGTTCAAGGCCAGCCTGGTCTACAGAGTGAGTTCCAGGACAGCCAAAGCTACAACAGAGAAATCCTGTCTCAGGGGGGAAAAAAATCACACTGGTAAGCAGGAGGAAAATCAGTATTTAGCAGCAGCACACGAGCTGGAAACGTAATGAGTTACTGTCTTACATGTTGTTTGTTGTGAGAATTACCACATCATGTTTTATATACGGAATCTAAATTTTTTGTGTCTCTTTACCAAAGTAACAGTAGTGGTTTCACCCCCAGGGAACATGAGCTCCCCAACCATGGATTCCTGGCTAGATTTGTACTACTATGTACTATATGTACAGCTATGTTTCTCATGACTCACAACAAATTTAGGACATTTAAGAAATAGAGGGCACAGAATTTCCTTGATTTTTTTTTTCAATTTTGCTCAAAACTGCAAATCTAATGAATGAGAGAATTTTGAAACTTAGTTTCCTATTCTAAGCAATGTGTTTGTTTTGTTTTTCTTCATGTGTGTTGTTTTAGACAAGTTTAAATCTGCAGCAAAATTACATTTCAAAGTACCCACAAAGCCCTTACCTCCACATATGGAAATTTAAAACCCCGTTACTGATTTCTTGCCGCACATTTGTCAAAATCAGTGACCCTGTGCTTGACACGTCGATATCGCCAGCGTCCGTGGCTCTATTAGTGCCTTCTCTGGGATTTTATGTCCTATGAGGGTTGGACACTTACATGATGACATGGCTCCATTACTCAAGCGCTGTGTAGAACAGCCTCACTGCCTTCAGACTCCGTGTTCTACCTTTTTTTTTAAATCCCTCTGCAGACCCCAGCGAACACTCATCTTCGCCTCGTTTCCATAGTTTACCTTTTCCAGCATGACGTCTAGCTGGACTTGGACATCCTACAGGCTTTGCAGACCAGCTGCTCTCAGTTTTCTTTATATTCTTGCATAGCATGTTCATTATTTTTCTGTTTGAGCTAAGTCAGGCTTCGTTGTCTGGATAGATCACACTGTTTATTCACCCGTCTCCTGAAAGACCTTCTAGTTACTTCTGAGTGTTGCACATTGTTAACAAAACTGCTTTAAACATTTGTGTCTATTTTCTTTATGAACACAAGTTTTCATTTCATGTAGGTGAGTGGCCAGGAGAGCCATTGCTATGTGTTCTGTTAAGAGTATTTTCAGTTCTATAAGTAAATTGTCTTCCAAAGGGGCTGAAGAGTATTGTGTGCTCACCAGCAATGAGGGGAGAACTTGGTGCACATCTGCACCAGCAGGAGGTATGAGGGAAGAACTCAGTGCACATCTGCACCAGCAGGTGGTGTTGCACATGTTTGGGATTTGAGCTGTTCTGCTAGGCAGATAGTTGCTATGTCTCATATTGATTTGCAGTATTCAGTGGAGTGTGGTGTTGAACACCTTTTGTATATTATTTGCCATTTGTATTTTCTTTGGTGCAGAATCTCTTCGGGTCTTTTGTCTATTTTCTAAGTCGGTTATTTCTTCATTGTTGATTTTTTAAATTAATATTTTCATCTGAATTAAAATTACAAGAATTGTTTTGTTAAAAAGGATCGAAAGTCTCTCCTGGTGCCTCAGGTGGGTGTTGGCTGCCTGCAGACATGCCGCTGTGTTATCATCGTGGACATAGCAGGGTCACAGACAAGCTCTAGACAAGCCCACTCTAAGACTCATGGACCCTCTGGTCGAAAGACAAAAGCTGGCACACGGCACAAACCACAGAACCACCAACACCCTTCTTTCTGTTAACACGACCGTTGTTTCTTTTGTGCCAGTCACTAACTCAGCCCCACTCTGTCTTCATACCGCGAACGTGAAAACTGAGATAGTAATAAAGTTATCTCTATTCTTTGAGAGCTCTGCTCTAGAAATCAAACCACCTTCCCTTGAAAGCGCTCTATGCCTGGGGTGGTATTCCCCGGGTTGCAAGCTTTCCAATACAAAAATAGTGACGTTGCCAGGTAACCTGTTCTCCAAAATACCCTAACTGAAGCCCAAATGTTGTGTGCAATCCCCTCTGAGTACGTCCCTGCTAAGACACCTCCCAGTGCACCGTGCTGTTTGGTCTCCTTGCCATGGCTGCATGTTGGTCCTGATGGGATGTGGTGATAGCAAAGAAACCAACGGAAGCAAAGGACATTGCGTAGTGATGGTTTTCCTAGGTCATTCCATGATAATGGTGTTTTAAGTAGTCAGTCACCTCTATCAAGAAAAGAGGAAAATGGGTAACTTATGGGAAACCATTTAGCATAACGAACCTTAATATGAAAGGTTCATAAAGTACTAGTATGCCTTGGTGGGCAGGCTGGACTTGATTTTGCTTTCTTTGTCTTACAGGGATCATGTCTGAACACCAGTTTGGTCACCAGTTTATGTGCAGCGTGGTGGCCTCCCATGTGAGCCACCTGCCCACTACCAACCTCAGCTTTGTCTGGATTGCTCCGCCAGCCGGCACGGGCTGTGTGAATTTTATGTAAGTACACAAAGTGACAAACCTTCCATGAGATTGCACGTAGAATGACTGTTTAAATGTTTTATGTCAGTAGGTTTGACTTTAATTAAAACCATTAATTACAGCGTTAAAAGAAGTCAAAGCTGGTTTTTAAAGTAGTCAATTTTCAATTAAAATTTTATTTTGCATACTTATTTATAAGCTCCAGATTTATAAATTCAATTTCAGCTGACAACAATGCTTAATAAAATAAAGGGAAAATGAACTGAGGAGGAGGAGAATCGTGAGACGTTATTAAAAGGCACAGGGTTTCATTGAAGGTGGATGTCATATCAATGCAATGTTGCAACTTGTGAAAACCGCAGCCTGTGTATCTCCTCTGGCTTCAGGGAGTTTAGTTCGAGGCTGTTTGCTCTGTGTTTGGACAGAACATCACGGCAACAGGAACATGAAGCATGGAAGATTGATCAACTAGTGGAGGGGTGAGGGAAGGGAGGGGAGAGCGGGAGAGGATTAGAATATGAGAATGAATGAATGTCCTTCAGCGTCATGCCCTCAATGACCCACTTTCTTTAGCTAACTTCTAATTCCTAAAGTTTCTACAGCCTCCCTAAAGAGGGCCACTATCTGGGCACCGTGCATTTACCACATGAGCCTATAGGAGACATTTAACTGGAACCATAACTTTAAGACAGTATGTCTTAAATATTGTCATCATTAAAAATAAGTATGTAGGCTGAGTGTGGTGGCACATGCCTTATCTCTGTGTGTTTGAGGCCAGTCTAGTCTACATAGTGAGTTCCAGGACAGCTAGAGCTATGTAGAGAGACCCTGTTCCAAAAAAAAAGTATGTGTTATTTTATATGTGTGTGTGTGTGTGTGTGTGTGTGTGTGTGTGTGTATTTGAGGAGGGAGGGGAGACATGAGAGGGGTTAAAGGGAGGGAATGGAGGGGGGGATGATGTAATTATATTTAAATTAAAACAACAGTACTAAAGGAACAGTCCAGTCTGAGCAGCAGGAAAGGGAATGTTAGAAAATCAGATGGAAGAAGATGCTGACGATGCTGCAAGACTTCAGTCACTGCTTGGATAATGATCACACATTTGCTTTGAGCTTTCAGACCAAAAACGTGTTTAAAAACTGCTAAGTGAATTAGCTACTTTTGTGTAGCTCTGGCCAGAATGCCTGAGGGAATGACTTATTTCACCAGCAAGGGAGGAAGGAAATGTGGTCGGCAGGTGAGTCTGGCACATGTTAGAACCTAAGATCCTCTCCAGAGTGTTTGCGAGAGGAGACCAGGAGATGCGGTGACCGTCCTTCACAGCAGGACGACACCACACTGGTTCAAAGGCTGTGACCTTTGGCACCCCTCAGCATTGACCACTTCTTCGCCCACCCAGTGACCACTGCTCCTCATCCTTCTAATCCAGCTCTTACACCCCTCACTGCATTTGTTTTTACTTGTAATGTATGTTCCTGTTCACATAATTATGTACTTGATCATCCTCTTCCTGCTGAAATCCAGGATCCTTGAAGACAAGAGTCTTCCTTCTTTAGTGGTTTGCTCCAGAAGTCTAGAACAGTCCTTGGCACACAGTAGTCACTCGCTGAGTATCTGTCAAATGTACCGACTGACAGGCAAAAACAGGTGCTCCGTGGGCAGTCGGGCAAAACAGGTAGAGGCTATCTTTAGTGTTTCTATTCTAACTCATGGCCGCCCCGGCACTAACTACACATTCTTCCTGCCCATATGTGTTCTGTGTGACCCAGTTGACAACGCCACACTTCTCCCATTGCCTTCTCCTCCGGAAGCTTCCGTATCAGAACCTCTTTCTGCAGTGCCTCCTGCAGGGTCACTGCGGAAGTTTCGTAACTCGTTACCCCCCTTCTCCCGCTCTGTCCTATGCAGAGGTGTCCAGCTAATCCTAGATACAGTGATCCTTCGCTCAGAATTTGGACAAGCCAGAAATGCTCTTGTGAAGCCAGACTTCCTGTTGTTTTCTTTCTGGCTCCCGATGAGCACAGACTAGGAGGGCTTCCTAAGGTTTCCTAAAAATTCCGACTTTATGGCTTTTCTCTTTCCCTTGGATGCTTTTTCCATCAAGTCTAATTGCCTACACATTCTTCAAGACTCGTTCAAGAACTTTGCTGATGAACAGGGGCCGTTCTTGTGTATTGCGTGTGTGGTGATTGGTACAGGGTCCTGGTTACATGCTTTCAGGTTACATGGTCTCAGTGTTACAGGTCCCCTGTCTTTTAGAGCATGCATATTCAACTTCCTACTTCAGAATAAGAATTACTTTTTAAAAAAAGGCAAAGCATACAGTAATAGAAACAGTATAAAACTGCCTACGTCAAAACAAGCTTAGGTTTTCTTTTTTAAGTTCTTTTCACAGTGAGGCTTGAACCTGTAGCCTGACCCTGCTGTCCAACTTCTCCACTGTGAGCTATAATAAATCCCCAAATTTGCTTTTAATTGAACCCATTTAAAAATATTCATAGATTTATTGAATATTTCCCTCATCATTGTGACCAAAAAAGCAACTTCTGAGAAGGAGGGTTTATTTTGGCTCTATGCTTGAGAGGGTAGTGACCATCGCGGAAAGGCGGGGTTGGTAGAGCGCATGGCAGCAGAACATGAGGCCCGGGCGCTTCACCCAGCTCTGGGATGGTGCTCCCCACACCCGCCGAGGGTCCCCTCCTTAGTGAAAGTTCTCCAGAAACTCTCCAAAAGGCACACTGATTCCAAATCCGGTGAGTTTGATAATAAAAACCACACCTCGCAAATACTTTACGATGTCACTGTTTCTAGAATGTGAGAAGGTTTTCTTCTTAGATCACTTAAGTCTTTTGTGTTTTCTTAACAGTCAGTCAGAAAATTCCATGTGTTAAGAATAATTTTTTTCACTGAAAAGAAAGGGAATCGCTATCAACTATATTCTCAAGGAAAAGCTTGAGCAAACAGCTTGCACGTTCTAGGATTTTGATAAGCAGTCGAATCATAGGGTATCTTTGTTTTGTGGGTAATATTCTTTTGTTTTCCCTGCAACCTGTGAGAAATACAGGAAAAGGAGCCTGGACGTGGACTACAGAAGTGATCTGTTTGAAATTTTATGAAATGGAATCTTGCATTTTTCTACCTATGTTCCTTACTACAGTAATATATATATATATGTATATGTATATGTATATACATGTATATATATACACACATGTATATATGTGTGTACACACATACATATACACTATGCATATGTATATACATATATGTGTGTGTATATATACAAATATACATATACATGTATGTATATGTGTGTGTATATGTGTGCGTGTGTATATATATACGTAAACATGTATGTATATGTGTGTGTATGTGTGTGTGTGTATATATGTATATATATACACACATCCTTATATGCATCCATAATTAGTAACTGTCTAACAATACTTGAAGGTTGTTAAGATTAAATATTGAGGGCAATATTAATATTAAGCATCCAACAAAACTAAAACAGTACAGTATCCTTTAGTATTGAAGGTGAATGTACCATGTATTCTCTTTTCCAATTAGGCTTAAAATTAGAACTCATTTGTGAAGGTGGGAGAGTTCTGCTTTTTACTTTTTAGTCAGCATACAGTGTTAATACTGCTTTGTGCAGTTATAATTCAGCTGCATGTATATAATATGTAAAGATCAAACCAAAGTAATTAATTTTATGTCCTCAAATCTTTTATCCTGTTCTCATTTTCTGTCTATTCTTGATTTTATGTGTGTATATGTGAACATGTGTGTGTATGCATATGTGTATATGTGAGTGTACATGCATGTGAACATGTGCATTCATGTGTGTATGTATGTACGTGTTTGTGTGTGTGTGTGTGTGTTATATGAGGAGACCAACCTCCAGTTTCATTCTTCAATATCTGTCCATATGTGTTTTGAGACAATGTCTCTTACTGGAACCCTTACTAATAGACAACGTCAATTAGTCTAGGCGAGCTACTAGTTAAGCCCCAGGGAACCACCTGTCTGTGCCTCTCCAGAGCTGGAATTACAAACCAGCACAACTACGCCTTAGTCTTTACAACTTTTTACATGGGTGGTGGGGAAACACACGTAGGTGCTGGTGCTTGTGTGATAAGGACTTCACCAGCTGAGGCTTCTTCCTGGCCCCCATTTCTGACTTCTTTTAAATGCATCGTCAGTCAGCTCTGTATCCTTGCTGTATAGGTTTGAGGGTTTAAAAATATTTTTTCAATTTTAAAATTACACACACTTATAGAATTGTTGGGGGGCAGGTGTTGCACATGCCACTCCCCATGTGTGGAGCTCAGAGAATGCTTTGTAGGAATTGTATTCTCCTTCCACTGTGTGAGTTCTGGGGATAGAACTCAGACCATCCGGCTTAGTGGCCAGAACCTTTTCACTGAGCCATCAGCCAGTCGTATGTTTTTAGACATTTAACATCATAGCTTCCCATTCCACTTCCTCACATATTATTTACTGTCTTACAACAGGTGGGGTGCTGGCTTCGAAGACACTCGGAGACTAATATCTAACATTAGCATGTGCGTGGTCTGTGTAAGCCTGGCAGTTGAATTGAGAGTACACTTAATTTTGGAATCTCAGTACAGCAAATTTATGGTGAAATTTTTGTCGTTTTAAAGCAAGTAATTTACTTTGAAACCTTTAAAAAATTCTACATTAAGGATTGTATGCATTTGAACCCAAATTCAAGACAATACTACAATTTGTTATTTGCACCTTTCTTAGTAAGGAATAAACGACCTTTTGTCCGAAGGGCCAAGTAGTTACCAAATCATGTGGGCTGCATTTACTGCCTTTCTTTTTAAAACCAATCGTGTGGAAGAGAGCGGCGAGGGCACTGAGGGTGAAGGCTCTGCTGCGCTGATGCGTGTGCAGTTAGTTTACCTGCAGGCAGCTTAGCGGTACTCTTTGCCATCTGTCCGTAGCATTGCGTCCGTGGCGTCGCCCCAGACTGCCCTCATATTCGTGTCCCGCGACTGTACCACTGGTCTCTAATTTTATGTTGGATACTAAACCTCAAGTAAGGGAGGTTAAGGGGAAGGAGGAGAGTGGAGACAAGACAGGTAGGGCCCGGAAGGAGGGGTGCAAGGGTGAAGGGAGAGAGGGACGGAGGGAGGGAAGAGGGCACAGAAGAAACCTACAAGCCATTTAGCCTTAGACATTATTAGAAAAACACCAGGGATATAATAATGCTTTCTTAAAAATTTACCAGACGCCTGTCATTTTTCTGAGTGATTTTTACATTTTAATCCAATAATTCTCATATAGTGGAACCCACTTTAGAGAATTATTGCCTCAGTTTATAGAGTGATAAGTATGTAGCCTTAAGTCATTCTGTGAGCAAGGCAGCCTGGGATAAAAAATTATTTTCCCACTTCGCTTACATTTAAAATGGTCACTTTTCTATTTCATTGTGGAAAATGATAGTACTTAATACCGTTTAGGTCAGATGGAGTTTGCAGTCTAGCATCAGAATCTTTTCCGCGTAGCCAACAGGTGTTCCTGCTTTATCTTTATCCTTCATGTCAGCACAATTACCCAATTCATCCAGTATCAAGAGCCACAAGAACCACAAATAAAACAAACAGATATTTTCCATTTAAGATCTTGAGCATCAAAAAATGAACTTGAGTCAGCAAAGAAGAACCTGGAATGGGCCATATCTGAACACTTGATGCTCCAAAGGAAATAACTCCTACAGGGGTTGTTTTCTTAAAAGCACTCTAAACAAGAAGCAAAAAGATCATTAGAAAAATCGAAGACACTAGCTGTTTCTGAACACCTGACAGGCTTGAGACAGAACAGGCGCGGCTCTCTGGAGTGCTGCTCCGAGTATCCCCCGTGCTTTTAATTTTGATGGGAGCCATTCCAGCCTGCTGGATAACCCCTCAAGAAAGACTGTACTTGGTTGTCCATTTATTTCCACCTGTTAAAAGGAAACCCCCCAATTATATTTGCTGTGTTCCTTAAACATCTGGAAGAAGGTGGCGGCTCTGCAGGCGTGTGTCTGCTGGGAGTTCATTTGGGCCACAGACAAGGAAGGATGTCAGCAGTTAATGCATATGGATTCTGCTTGGATCTCAAGATTGCATGCCTTTTGCTGCAAAAAAAAAAAATAAATAAATTACTTCTCTCTTAAGTTTTAAATGATTGTGTCCCTACTGTGAGATAAAAGTAGATATGCTTTTTCTGAATAAGGAATTTCATCTGTGAATCACAATTCTCTTTTTTCCCCCCGGATGGTCTGATTTTCCTTTTTTTAAGCACAGCCTCCAATTTGAGACAATTATTTTAGTGCTGCTCAAGAGTGTACCTGTGAATGACAGGATAAAAACTGTATTATTCATCCGCGGAGGGAAATGTCAGCACGCCTGGCTGCTAGTTCTTACCTCCCGCAGACCCTGCTTTTTATCAGAGTTACACAGCCAATTAGGCTGGACCAGGTGACAGTCGAAGTTCAGGGGCTCACGTGTGCTCTCACAGATCAGAACCTTGACAAATGAGGCCAGGCTGCTCCTTGGGAATTTAATTTTTAATAGAGGGGAGTATGGTTGAGATAAAATATATACATTAAACTCCAAGAAGGCTTGAAGAAACCGTAATTGTTGCATTACTGATGTGACATATTTTAAAAGTTTAACAAATACTTGACAATAAAACAACTGTCCTCATTTTTCTTTTCTCCATTCTGGAGCTTCTTCCTCCAAAAATACAAGGTGAGCCTCTTGATTCCATTAGGATAATCTACGGGGTCTCAGCAGGACCTTCTCTTTGTATCAGCCACAAGATCATCAAAGAAGTAACACTGCCTCGGCGGGGAGACGGATGTGTGGCTGACAAGTAGCTGTGCTAGTGGACTGGCCTGCTGGAGAACACCTGCTTTGCAGACAGTGCTTCATCTTGACAAATCTAAAAGGAGAAGCAGTCTGTGGCCAAGATGCGTCTTCGCTCTTGCTCCGTTTTACTGCATGGTATGATGGTGTCGAGAGCACTTAGAAGGCCTCGGCTTGGATCCAGAGCCACTCCTCTCTGTGGGCCTGTGGCTGCGGTGGGATGACACTGGAGCCCGGCCCCTCTTACCTGGAACCTCGCTGAATGTTTGTGAAAGCGGAAGATCAATGTCTGTGCTCTGCAGGCTCCAGTGTTACAGGGAGAAATGCCTCTGAGCCCAGTAGAAATGCCTTGGGTGGTGTTCTGGGGAAGGTTTACGTTATCTCTCTGTTTTTAGAATTAATTTAGCCAAGTTTTGGAAAGCCCTTAGTGAATTAAAATTATCAATGACAATGATGTTGGAGAAAGAGATAAATATTTTTTTTTTCCCCTCTGGCAGCAGCCACTCAATGGTTTGCCACTGTCTGGTCCCTTGGGTAATGTATGCAAGCACCAATGTTATTATTGAACTGTACTATTAGTCCAGTATCAGAATATTAAATCATGGGTACAAATGGCAAGTAAGAATTATAATCCTTTCAGATAAAAATTAGAATAATTAATTTTATCCTCTGTAGCTTAGTATATGTATATGTATTTTAATATATGTATATGCTATGTATATATACATATATATGTATATACATAGTATATGTGTATCTGTATATACATATATATATATACACATACATACATACAATCATATGCACACACATATTCTAAGATTTGTTTGGAATTTCTAATACAGTACCTACAAGCCTGTAACTACAAGCCCAGTAACTATAATAACTGTTTGAATTAAATTAATTAAAATTAAATAAAATTTAAAATGTAGTTCCTTGGAACTCTCAGCTACATTTTAAGTCCTCAGTCAAAGCGTGTAGCTAGTGTCTGCTGTCACCGCTGTCGGATGGCACAGATACAGACCATTTTAACCCTTTCCGGAACTTCCCTTGTATGTGACAAGGTTAGAGAACCTGATGAGCCATCTTTTCCTCTGATATTACCTTGGTGCTTGTATGACGTGTGGCAGAGCCTGGTCTTGGTAGGGGTGAACTAGCTGATCAAGGGAACCAGACCAAGTTCACTCTTGTCAACTTCACGCACCCATAGCTTTGACCCTCACCAATCCGTCCAGTTTTGTCTGAGGAGCTTGTTACCTAATTGTTCATTTTAGATTCATTTGCCAGGGCAGTACTTTGCATGGTCTTAAACAAGGCTGTGTGGTGGGAGCCAAGTATGATGGGTGAGTACCGCCTGGGGCTGCCTTCTCCTCTTACAAAGCTTGCCGCCTGTGCCTATCCCGCCAGTCCTCTCCCACCACTGCCACTTGTTTAGGCCCTGCGCTTTCTAAAATGTGGTCTTACCCATCAAAACTCTCATGTGCCTGTTATTTAAAATTAGCTCGTCTGGAGGGATAATCTTTATGAATATAAAAGCAATAATGGGGTCCGGAATGCCATGGGATGATGGTGACGGTGATGAGTAGCAGTGTTGTATTAACAGTAAGAACACCACCTTCTGTTTACTGAGCGTGAGCATCCCAGGCATCTTGAGCTCCCTCGCTCCCCCCTAAGCCAGCAGTTCCTGAAGGGATTGCGTGAATAAATTTGACTCAAATTTTGTCCTTTTAGCCACCATCCTGTACTACTGTCCCGTGGCACACTGAAAATGGGACTTGTGAAGGGGAGGTCGCAAACCTGCGAGATGTTGGAAGGTGGAATGAAAAAAGCCGAAAAAAACTTGTTGCTGTGATTAATTTCAAACAAATTCAGCTGTGTTTGTAGAGGACTCAGCATCACAGAAGGCGGAGGCCTTCACAGCGGAACTCTTCCTGCTAAAATCATATAGAAATTGTAGCTAAAACAGCAAACTTTGAGATCTTCGAGAATGGCAGCACCAGGTTCCCGAATAAAAGAGCAATGGCTAGGTTGGCTTAGAAGGCAGGAGCAGAGGCTAGCCTGTCTTACAGGTACTTAAACCCAGACTTCGGCCCTAGGCTTGGCTTTCTAATTTGTGTAGCATCCATTTTCTGGAAATACAGAGGGAAGAAAGATTATTATCTGCCTGGAGTCATCTACAATGATAAGAAGTTACTTGTAAGATGTGAAACCCTCAACATATAAGGAGTGCCTGAGATGGTTAATATTGACTCTCAACCTAGCAGGATGTGCTGTCACCTAGGAGACAAGCATGGGAGGGATTATCCTGATGAGTTTACTGAGATGGAAAGGCCTCAGAGTGGGTGGCGCCACTCCCTAGGCTTGGGTCTTGGATTGCATAAAAAGGAGAGAGTTAGCTGAACACCAGCATTCATTGCTCCCTTTGCCCTGGCTGTATGTGAAGTGATCAAATGGGTTGTACTTTGACCTATGGACCAAAAGTAGCCTTTTCTCCATTGAGTTGCTCTTTCAGGATATTTTTCTTCTTTTATTTTATGTGTATGGGTGTTTCGCCTGCCATGTGTGTCTGTGCACCACATGTATGCAGTTCTCTTCTAGGCCAGAAGAAGATGTCAGATGCCCTGGGACTGGAGTTACAAAAGATTATAGCTGCCGTGAGGGTGCTCGAAATCGAGCCTGGTTCTTCTGGAAGAGCAGTCAGTGTTCTTAACTGCTAAGTCATCTCTCCAGCCCCTTCTTAGGGTATTTTATCTCAGTAACAGAAAAAGTACCTACTAAGACAGTGGCTTTCCACCAGTTGCATGCTCTAAAACACCATGCTAAGAAATTAACACATAGTGTGAATTTAGAAGGAGGTAATAGGAAGAATGGGAAGCTTAAGCTTAAGGAGATAGTGGAGGAGAATTTTCTGAAGTAAGGAAGATGTAAACATCTTTCTTACTTAAACAAGATAAAATAAATCAGCAGTGCTACAGCTAATAATGGCCTTGTAGAATATTACAACAGAAAATACCAAAGGCAACTAGAGAAAAGGCATATTACCTGTAAATTTAGCCGGGCAGTGGTCTTCTCATCTGAAGACAAAGGAAAAATATCTGCAAGGTGTTGAAGGAAAATAACCATTATATTGGGATTCTGTGCCTGACATATGGCAAATGTGAGAGCAAAATAAAGATGTTTTTAAAACTATCGTTTAAAGATTGTAATACACAGGCCATTTTGAAGCAAGATTTTAGAGAATATGCTTTAGCTTCAGTAAAAAGATAAACCCAGAGGAAAGGTGGGACTGCAAGGCCTTCCACAGCCTGGCACACTTGTAAGGAGCAAAGCAATTGGATGAGAACTCTGAGTTTTGAATGTAGATGTAATTGATGAAATACACACTGACAATGCTTTAAAGTGGCATTGTTAAGCAGTGCATAGCCAAGCTACAGTGCAGTGCAGTGTCTGAATTGGAAGGGAGAAAATGAAGTAGTGACTGCCCTCAAATTAACTTAAATGATTATGGACTTAATTAAAGATGATTGTTAAAGATATGAAGGTTAAAAGTGGATATGAAATTAGAACTCTCAAAGCAAGGAGATTGGGAAAGTATTAAACATCATGTAACTAGTCCAATACAAAATTTAAAACTACGGAAATACAACATTCACAATAACCATAAACAGGTGAAAATTCCCACTTGAAAATAACTTTCATTCCATCATTTCAAAATTGCAGCAATATGTTGCATCTGAAAGTCAAACCAAAGTCTAATGCCACGAAGACAGAGATAAAGCAAGATAAAGCAATTCCAGGCAAGTGCTATCTAAAAGTAATTAAGCTTTGCTTGGTTAACCAGAAAAGAGTAAAAATCCATAATTAGGACTAAAAGATACCTGCTTAAAAACAGGATAGTCGCCATATAAGCAGAGCTGAAGCAACCATTTAAAACTGAAAACTACTTTTTATGTGGCAGAGTGCCTAGTACATATTTCCAATATTTAAATTGAAAATACATTATAAAATTATTTGAAACTCATCTGTTGAAAAGATGAAAAATAAAAAGTGTTGGAAAAGACATAGATAAATGGGAAATTTTATAAGTGCATGATGGGAGTTTAGTTAGCAACTATTGTGGGCATTATTTTGGCGATTCCTAAAAGCTTTAAGAGTACAAACTAGCTTTCAGCCGTCCTGTGTGTGGTTGTACAATCACAGGTAATAGAATCAATGTGTTGCAGGAATGTCTGCCCCCTTGTGTGTAATGGAGCATTATTCACGATAGCCAAGATGTGGAAATAACTTAGACTGACCAACAGATACAGACCACGTGATACGCATGCACATTGGAATGCTATACAGTCATAAAGGGGAGGTCCTGCCATTTGTAAGGTGAGCAAATACGGAGGAAAGCATACTAAATGCAGTAAGGCAGGCTCAAACACAAGCAGGACATGATCTCAGATATGTATATGTAGATTCTGTGATTGCCGAGGATGAAGGTGGGTTTGGGTGTGAAGGGAAGAGAGGGTTGTTGGTCAAATGGCCCAAAGTTTCAAATAAAGGTATAGGTTTTGTAGTCTATTGTACAGCAAGGTGGGTAAACATGGATAATAAGAGTATGACACATTTCAGAGCAACTGTATTTCCAGCGTTTGCCATAAACATACGTAAGCAATTGTTGGCTCACTCGATTGAATCATGGACCATCGTATGTGTACATCAAAGACACCGCCGCACTGTACTGCACCAGTGAGTACAGCGTGGCTCATCAATCCGGTGTAGTATTAACTGGACGAATAAATATTCATTGAGTGCATGTGTGAATGCAGGATATATCAGGAGATTACACCACAGAATCAGAGCCCGAATTCCTCGTTTCCCCTGCAGGCATGTTAATTGCTTAGGGAAATATCAGTTTGGCCATTCAATAAAAAAAAAAAAAAAAAAAAAAAAAAAAAAAAAAAAAACTCTCAGCAGTTCAAATTTTCTGATTTATAGTTTTTACTCTAACAATTTCAAAGACATTACATACATTCTTCCAAGTACTCATTCTGATATTTAAACATCCTGGAATACAAATACATCTTTTGTTTACTAAACTGAGCTGAACTCCTCTATTTCTGAATGCTCCTCAGACTAATGAAAATTTTAAAGGTTAATATTATTGACTGTGTTTTTACCTTGAATGGCCCAAGTCCATGTCAAGCACTGTCACAGAACTTTATTGCTTATTGCTTTGTTGGAGATTTATTATTTTTTTAGAGTTTTGAGGAACTGTAACATGTAAAGCACAATTTCTGGGCTTATAAGATATTCAAACCATTAAATCAGTATATGCCTTTATTTATGCAGTGAACAGTAAACAAAAGCACCACCTTACAGCAGGAAGGCTGGGTGTTGGTTGCTGACACTAAATCCTAAGCTGGAGTCGAGTGTCAGTGAAGACGCCTGCCCTCTTGGTGTGTATGGGTGGGATTATGAATAATACATGCATTCATTAGCTGGGCTGACATAGTTCAGAGAGCAACATTCCAAGTTTTGTAGGAAGGACAAGCAATGAAAGAGCTTCTACATGGAAGCGTGCACTGGAACTGCGAGGCAGCTAAGATGGTGGGTCCCTCACTCAGACCCTGGTTTTAACGGAAGCAAATACGTTGAGAGTGCTTCTAAAGCCAAGTCTGCAGGCCTTTCTTCTCAGTCCGCCTGCGGGCATTAGCGCTAGGATGGGAGATACCACCCTTATTTGCTAAATGCAAAGATGGTTACAAAAGAGCTTTTCTCACTTTGAGGATAAGAGCCGGAGCATACTTTAATTTTGGCTACTGCCTGGCTCATCTCGGCACCGTAATAGTTATTTGGCTCAAAACCAAAAAGTAGCAAGTCAGTACTTACATGTCTATGGATCAAAATTAGATGAAAAATTGCCGTTTCTCATCTCCAAAGCTATTTGCTGCACATTTTATAACCCTCAAGATGCCTTTTGTAATATGTGATAACAGAGCCAACTGCAGCATCTGCCCGGAAAGAGATTACTTTAATTATGGACTCAATGTCCTATTTTCTGCAAGTGATCCCTGGAGACGGGCTTCCCGCCGAAGGAGAGGTGCGAGGATGCACATTAAGCCTCGCGTCAGCTACGAAGACGTGGATAACGTGCGACAAGGGCACCCATAAACTGCCTTCATTTTCCTAGTCTGCACGGTGACGGAGGAGTCCAGAGTGATAGGTTTTTAATTATTCTAGCATCTGCTGGTATGGCTTCTCGCGGTAAGGGCAGGACGAGCTTATCAGAGAGCAAAACCTCAGATGAGTCTGTTCGAGAAACAGACTATATTGAACAGTGTTGGCACCGTTCAAACGATTCTTTTATGATTTTTCCTTAACAAAGAAACAAAACAATTTCTAGTAATTCTTAAATTAGAATATTGAATAAAACATACTTTCTTTTCTTGTTTTCTTTCCAAGCTAAAAAAAACCATATACTTGTTTTATTAATTGGCTTGAGTATTGTTAGGAAGGGAAGTTACGTGGCTTGCCTGTCAGTCTAGTTCTGGGTCACATTGAATGGCTCATGGTTAAGATTCCTTTGCCATCAGAGTAATGAATTTTATTTAGAATCAACGTGGGTAGCTTTTGTGTCCATGACAGTTCTTCATAACATTACACTGACTTAACGTCATGAATGGCTTCTTCAAGGAAACTGTTACCTTGTTTCTGTTCATCACAGGAGACGTAGGCTCCTGTGTGTGGAGTCTCACAGGGAGTCTTTCCAAAACATAACCTGCACAAAATCCATGTTGCAGGGATCCCCTCTGACTTCTCAAAAAGCATAACTGAAAAAAAAAACATTATATGATATTTTTTAAAGGTTGAAAATTAGAGAAGATTATCTATGGAAGTTAAGTTTAAACTTCAAAAAAAAAAAGCATTTGAGGGATTTGGTAATGGAATGATATTGTGTGGGGAAAGGAAAGAACCACCCCCCCAAATGTACCCAATATCACATTGGGTAAAAATATCTAGTCTTTTATGATGTTTAATGGTGACATTATTTTCTGGTTTAGAGATGCAATACTATTCTATGCTTTGATAAGGGAATTGAAATCAATATAAGGGAATTTTAAATGTAGTACATAAATCTAAAGGATTGAAATAAGTATTTTGTACATTCTTACCTATAATAAATGCCCCATACGCTGTGGGAAAAAAATTTTAAATGTTGAAATATAACGAAATTTTCATACTGCATAGATCTTGTAGATGCACAATTGAGTCTGTATTACCTACATATCTGTGGAGCTTCTGAGAAGGAACGGTGTCCACATCTGTTTCTATCTAAGCATCTGTGTGTTAGGGAGAAAAGCAGCTCGCATCCATTGGAAACAACCACACAAAGTCATCAGCCAAAGGAAAACAATCCACAACTCCTTCCTTTACTGCTGGCTTTGAAGACGCATATCTCTTACTGCCTCAGACCCCAGATTCGCTGCACAGTTACGTGCCCCATGCTAAGGGGAAGTCTGCACAGCGCCATCACTCCTCAAGGATCAAAAGAAACAGGTTTTCTCTGAATATTTGTTCCGTAATTTCAATTCCATATTTCATGTGATAGCTTCCAATTAAACTTTTAAGTTTTTAGTCAAGAGTTATATTTGAAATATAAATTTACTTTTCTTTTGCTGTTTTTAGACATTGTGTCTGAGTGGTTTTTTTAAACTATTAAGTTATTACTTTTTGACTTTCCTCTTTGAGTTGAATACAAAATGCCTTGAGTTTTTAATTTAAAAAAATAGAAATAAGCAAATAGTTTTCAAAGAAAACAGATTTTGTTTTGCACATTTAATTTTGTTAGTAAGTACTATTTTCTGAACGCTTTTTGAGATATTTTTCCAGGATCATGAAGGTATTCCTGTGCATTTTAAGAGATTATTTAGATAATACTTTCATGTATACAGACCACAGATATTTCTACTGACACACATTTAAGGTGCATGTCTCTGCTGTCTCAGGAACCAGAACAGCGTCACAGAGTGCATTTCTCTAGATAGACAGATGTGCTAAATTGCTTTAGCAATTTTATTTTATTATCCAGTCTAGATTTTTTAAGAGAAAAAAAAAGTTTATATTATGAATGTTCTCCCAATAATCATCCATCTATGTAATCATCCAGATAGCATCCTATTCATATCTCCAGTGTACCATACTTAGTTCATCTCTCCTATGTGGACATTGTGCACACTTCTGATGGTTCACTGTTATGTAATTTTATGACGGACCTTGTGGCTAGTACTTTCTGCGTACTTCTAAATGTGAAAACGTATTATTCTCACATTAAAGTTAATTATGAATTCATTCTGATAAAACAGAAATCTAAGATTTGCTTTTATAAACCTGTATTTTCATTGTTTGCTGAGGTATAACAAAGAATAATAGACTAATAATTATCTCTAAGATAAATATCAGTGTCCTAATTTTGTTGAAACAATCTAGTCATCACTTTAATAACGTTTTATTCATTTTGTAGTATTTTCTGTTCTGTTATTGAATTTCAGTAAGCACTTTAAAATATTTGCTTTCAACTCAAGGCAAACATTCTGTTTCTAAGCCTCTCAGCTAGCAAGTGAGTGGAATGAGCTGCTTATTCTGCTGCATATACACACATACACACACTACATGTATATACACATATATAAACATATATATACACATATATACATATGTATACATACATGCATACATACATACACACATATACACATACATATACACACATGCACACACATATATACATGCACATTACATATATACATACATATATATACACACATATATACATACTAAAATTATACATACACATACCAACATATGTATAAACTACATATACATATATATACACAGATGTACACACATATATACATATGTAACACACATATACATACATATACACTCATATATACATATTTAACACACATATATATACATATACACACATATATACATACATATGTACATGCTTAAATATATTCATTTATTAGTAAATTGGATTTGACTTTATTATATTATACAAATATTGACTTTCTAAATAGCTCATTTCTGATTGGAAGTATTTGTTAGGACCTTTAAAATTATCACTAATTTTTTATTATTCTTTTATGACAGCATTGTTTTCATCTCTCCTTCCACGTACTATTCTGTCTTCTCTGTTAAAGTAAATTCTTAATATCAGTATCTTTGAGCTTTTTCCAAAAGAAATCATATAGCTATATTCCGGAACATTACAGTTACTATACAAACACAAAGCACCAATGCGACCATAGTTAATACCAACCATTTTTCTATGTAAAAGAATATTTATACTAAAACTTTTGTCATCTGTGTAGTAGTTGTTCCCATCTTCATCTCTGGTGTTGTTGAATTCAAAGCAATATATCAACAAGAAGGGAAGGTGGCTGCCTGTGTGTTTACATTCTTGGTTATCTGGTTGCCATTGATTGCAAATTGCTGGTCCATAAATCTCCCAGAAGCATGAATCCACAGTGAAGTATTCACGTTCATTAGTACCTCTAGACTTTCTTGGGAATAAAATGCTAACTTGCTGTGAATACGCGTAGGATCAACTATGAACATGAGAGAGCAGTGTCAGTATTAGACTAGCGTAAGCACGTGTGAGCAGGGAAAATAATTTGAGCTGTGTCAGACAGTGATGCTCTCAGAAGTCTCAGAAGTGCTGAAGGGTTGAGTCTCCAAGTAGTCACTGCTGTTGTGGTTCACCCAATGCTCCATTCTCAGCAGCTCTTCAAAGGCCACTGACAGAGACTGCTGGCTTCACAGGCAGCTGCCATGTAATTAGGGATAATATTAGATAAAACAAGTTCAGTGTAAGGTCTGTATCCTGCCATTGCTAAAAAAACTTTGAAAGTATGTGTGAGTGCCTGTGTGCATGTGTGTGTGTGTGCATATATGTGGTGTGTGGGAGTGTGTGTGTGTGTCCAAAGAAAGATAGTTACTAATATCTGCTGTAAATCATGTTGTTTTCTTTAGAGACATAGCTTTCTGCATATTGAACTTTTCACATTTTTACGCAAATTAAATGATGATTTGCATTACTTGATTCTTTTTAAATATAAGAAACCTTAAAGCTATACCACCTTTCTGCTGAGTCTCCATAGAACAAATGAAATTTCTGGAATACACTACAGTACGTTTTTCCTAGTTTCAAAAACTTACCATATAACAGCTTAACTTAATACTTACCAAACTAAAAGTATAAGTGCTTTTCATGAAAGAGTTAGCCAGAGGGTTTAAGTATCAGCTACCTTGGAAGTTTGTTTTTGTTTTCTGTGCCCGTTTATACAAACCTCTCTAGTATATCAGTGTTTGAGGGAAGACTTGGCCTTGGACAATTAGTGTATGTAAGAAATTGCTGAGCCTGATAGCTCACACCTAAATCCCAGAAGCAAGAGGACCACTGCAGTTCAAGGCCAGCCAAAGATGTATATACCAAGGCCTGTCTCAAACAACAAAAGCAAAAAACCAAAACAAATACATAAATGCTTCTCATGGAGATTTTCAAGTTAACATACTTGTGGTGTGTGCCATTCTGAAGTCTCTGAGTATAAAGATTTGACTTACAGAGTGTCTTTTTAGCACTTTGGTGCACCATGCCAGTTCACAAGAATGACTTTCCACAACCCATTTTGCTCATATACACGTTTTATTTTTCAATATAAAATTGTCACAATATCCAGTAGTAGCACTTAATGAAGTAGTGTCTGCGAATCACTAGCCAATTAAAGCTCACACTGACATAGCTGTAGGACGCAGGCACTGATAAACATTGACATTTTTCATAGGTAACTTACTCTTTGCTTGCTGAATCAGGCTACACTTAGGACTCTCCTTTAAATCTGAGGAAAATCACATCCTAAAGCCATTTACCAACCACTGCCTGCCTTAGAAAACACAACATACAGGTAGTTTAATTTTATTTTTCTAGAAAGAGTAAAACTAATGTGCGTCATTACATGTAAATTTTTGCGGGGCCAAGTATTAGCTGACATACTGAGAGCTAAGAATTTCTCAAATATATGAAAATGGGGAAAGTTCATAGCCAAGCTGACTCGAGAGAGGGTTTTGTAATCCTTATACTGTCTCCATTTCTGTGGATTCAGTTGCTTTCATGAGCACAAGCTTGTATTATATAATATCATCCCTGAAGTTAACAACTGAAGTCAACAGTGGAAACGTTCAGTAGAACATTCCACCACCTCTGAGTCACCATAGAGATCAGCTATATTTCCTCGTGTATTTTTCCTCATTGACTTTACAAATCGAAGATGTATGACTTGCATAATACCACACAGTTTAGGAACATTGTGAAGTCAGTGTATTGACGAGAGCAAAGTTGGCCCATCCTGTTGTTGGGCTTCCGTGGTATCTAGAAAGGCTTAACCTTGTGAAAATGAGGAAACTGGGTTCTAGAGAGGTGAGATCAGCATCAGCAGCAACCTGGCAGCCTTCTGCAGCGCAGCCCAGGCCTCTCTTTTCCTGCTTCCTCCCTGCTGTAGACTCAGGTGCTCACTGTCTCAGGCAGCAGGCTGCAACCACATGCTAGCGACAACTAAGACCGCATTGCCACAGACCATACATCCGGCTAAGATGGAGGCCGCTCACTTGGATTTATTACTCCACCTTGACCTTATATTCTGGGTTTTGTGCAACAATTTGAAATCGAAGTGACTGTGTCTCCCTGTTACAACATTTTCTGTACATCATGTTTGAGATGTCTTCTTGTGCTTGTGGTGTAAGCCTTCGGTTTTTCTAGATTCATCTAGAAAATTGACTTATATAGATTATCTCATTAATGATGCCCCATTGATCCATATCTTCACTGACTTAGAAAATAGTAAATATCCTTCCCTCAAAGTCAGATGATGCCAGAAATAGTCTCCCAGATTGTGGGAGTTCTCTGCTTCTCTCTTCCCACCTGAAGACAGAGTGGCTTTTATTTAGCAATTTTTCTTCAAATTTACTTAAGAGGAAATGATGGTGAATTGCTTAAATATACTCCTGGCTGTATTTTTCCCAGTTCTCATTCAGCTTGTTTCAAGACTTCAAACTGGCTGATTGTTAGCTAATAGAAGAGATTGCCTGCGGATCACAAAAGGAAATGTGCCCCGTATGTAGGAGGCAGTGTTTTCAGTGACCTTCAGGATGTCACATACATTCATGTCTTCATCACGGACCCAAAGCAGGGGAAGAACAGGTTAATTAAATTCTCAGGTGATGTTAAATGGAGAGATGTTTGTTACACAGCATTAATGAGAATCACACAAAATTCAAAGGGTCTCTAGAGATTGTTTGAAGGGATAGGAAATAAAAATGTAAGCAAATGAGAGAGGAAGCAATTTGAAACACTCAGATTAGATTAGGGGGATTAGGGGGCGATAATGGTAAAGAGGCCTAAGGTGAGAGTGAGCAGGAAATTAGATGTAAGCTTGAAGTGTAATACAGTTCAAACATGACTGTGTAGGACCTCAGTATCCAGATTCCATAAAGAGTCCAGGTAAGCAGCTTGTTGATGAGAGTTCATTTGTAGTTCCTTCATTACGTATTAATTCAGACAAGGCAAACTCTAATAAAGCAAATAGAAAGAAAAGATTAGCTTTTGTCATATGTATGCAAATACCGTATACCCCAGGGAACCCAGCGCTCCTCATCTCCAACCTACAGTAAAGGCCATTTCCCCGTCTCCTCTCCTTACTTGTCTGAAGCAGATCTTTGGGGTTCTGCCTTTGAACAGTAATCGTGGTTGGTTTGGTCGCTTCTACTCTGATTGTCCCTGGGTCCTGTGGGAAGGAGAATGCAGGACTCTCTGAGGGCAAGAGAGAAGGATGAGCGGCATGGGACCTGTGCAAAGGGGGCAGATGATGACATCATGACAACATTGACGGCCTCTATTTCCAAGTGCCCCTACCTCGAAATGCTTTGGGCTGCTGACTGGGAAAAGGAGGCTAGTGAAAGTCTTATGAAGGAGAACTCTTCCCTTAGTCATGGAAGAAAGCGACTTTACTGTGGTGCCCATTACTGGCTCTATACACCCTGTGAATACAAGGCAAAACCGTCTCGGTACCCAGTTTTAATGTTAGCAGCTTATTCTTTAGAAGGTGCTATCAGCCTGTTCAAGGACTTTATGTCTGCTTTTGTTGGATCCATAAGTTGGGAACTATGAAAAGTTCCAAAGCATTTTATACCTGATGCGTGTTTTACTCTAGATTAAAAAAAAAAGTCTTGTGGGTCCATTAATCAAAATCTGTGTTAGTTTATATTTGCCAAGGGAGATCCATAATGAATTAATTCAGCTCGATGAAATTTTGTCCTTATTAAGTGTTTTAAAGCCAAATGTTGCCTGTTTCAAATACTGAAGCAGGGACATTTATTTACAATCTGGTACATATGTAGTTTGAGCTTCTTAGCATAACTTACGGGGAATTAATGACTTGTTATTTATTGCTTAACCACTCAGCAGAAGTGATTTATAGAGCTGTGCTATGCACCGGTGGTTACTTTGCAGTCTCCATGCAGGCTGTCTCATCAATATCATTAAATGAATTCACAGTGACACAGCTCTGCTACTGTAGTTTTTGATATGAGGGATAACCGAACATAAATCAGGACTTATGTTTTATTCATAAGATGTACCAATCTCTCATGGAGGCGTGAGTTAGGTTGGAGATGTCACAAATGTGTTTTACAGTACCCCTGTGATTACACCCAGGCCCTCCTGTGTGACTTTATACTCCAGGTAAAAATAATAGGCTGCTCTGCACCTGGCCACTTTTCAGATAAATGCATTTTATTTTTATTTACGGATGATTGGATCCTATTGTTGTCCCACTAGAAGAACATATTTTGAAAGCAACAGAAGTACAATGGAAACCAGCTACCTCAAGTTCACAATTCTCATATCTTATTTAAGTGAATATGGTTAATAATGACTTTTTAAAAAAAATTATTTACAAACGATTTTTTAAAAACTAGAACAATTGGATACTAACACTGTGTCAAAAGAGTTGTTTTTGAGCCTTAAATTTTCAATAATAGCTTTTTTAAATATCCCAACTAACTATTGGAGAATGGGCCTGGTTATTTCTCCTTGCCAATCCAGTTTATTAAAAGAAAAACATTACAACTCAAACATGCCAATGAAAGTGACTCTCTTGCTTGTTTGAAAGTAAACAGCTATTCAGGAAAAGGAATTAAAGTGCATTTGTATACTAGCTTCTTAAGAAAGAAGGTAGGAAAATGAACTCTCCTGCTATCATGAGAATTTCACTGGCATTGTTATCATTGCCGCAATACCGGTATTTATTCTTTGAACCAAACACTGTCTGAATACACGGTAACCCAAGCAGAAGAGGTGGATTTGTCCTGGAGGGATGGATAATCTGCCTCCAGCAGCTCTGCACCTAGGAGTGTTGGGATAATAGCGAGATTGCCAGATTGTCGGCCTCGTCAGCGGCCCGCTGTGTAGTCCTGTGATCTGCTCTGCTGACTGTCACAAAAAAGGAACGTGACACGTTACTGACAAAGAAAATAATTCCAGCATATGCAAGAAACTGACACAAAGATCATTTCCTCCTTCCTCTGGTTCCAGTTGATTAGACCCAGCTTTAGGCCGTGATGATTTTAAGACCTAGTCATTTAGGCCTTGTGAGGAAGGGAAGATGGATGAGCCATTGCTTTCAAGGCTGAAGTGACAAAGAGATGAGAGGAAATGACATTACTTAGTGGCGTAATAAGTAATTGATTTCATAACGCTGGGTCAAAGGGCACAGTGAATGTGCGTATGTGAGAGCAGAGGACCCCCGGGCATGTCAGCAGAGAGTGGGAGGCCAGTGTTGCAGGAATGGGGTGCCTTGAAGGGGGAAATCACTAAGAAGGGTGATGGTTACAGCATGACTGAAGTAGTTCCTTTTGATAAGAATTGTGAGCTTAACTAGACGTAAATATTTATTAAAAATAGAAGTGTCCCATGCACTTATCATCCAGAAAATATGCTTCCTGGAATTTGATTCCAGAAGATTCCACAACATGGAAGAGGAAAACCCGGCTTTTAGTGTCTTAGAAAATTAAAAGCCTGTCTTTGTTCACCAAGGAGTCATTAATGTCCATGTTCTTCACTGTAGGGGTTTCTGGTTTACCCAGACACAACAGGGTTCCTCTTTGAGTTCGCTGTTTTAGAATTTTCTTCCATACTCTAGAAAAAATGATTACCTTGAAATTCTAGGGTTTTCTAGCTTAGGGATCATTGTTTGACATTGGACATGGAAGCCAAGGCCAATGAGTCTGTCTTTCTGTAATTTTGGCTGGATCCAGGATAATGTTCTGCAGCGTTGATGATGTAAATACCATTCACAGCAAAGTCACATACTTCTATTACAGTTTCTTCTCTTTCTTTGTTTTCCCTGGATTTGGTAGTTGCTCTTCCTTTCATTTGCTTTGTTTGCAAAGAATTTCTCATTGTATGAACTTTCTCATGGCACGTTCGAGCCCAGCAAGTTCTCAGGAGTTTGAGCCTCGAGATGAACCCTACTAGAGGATTTGGTTGGGCTCTACGGCTTCAGCTGCTCCCCAGGCTGCTCAGCTGATGGCAGGGGTCCTGCCTTGCCAATCACTTTTCTTGGGCTTGATATTTTTCTCTTTCTTGATGCACTTCCTACCCCTCCCATTTTCTCATCAGTCTGGAAGAGAACATCCTCTAAGACCTCTCGAATAGACAGAAAAGTTTTGGTGCTTCATTAGTATAAAAATATAATTCTTGGGCTCAAATGATAATTGTGTACAGAAATCAGAAACTGTGATCATCGTGAAATTATATACATGCAGTCGCATCACACAGGCTAAGCAAATTGTAGCATCTATGTATTTAGGACGCATGTAACAACAACTAAAAATGAAAAGGCCATGTCTATAATTTGTGAGACAAGGGGGGAGGGGTACAACAGAGGGAGCGAGGGAAGAGAAAAAATGATGTAATTATATTTAATTTAAAAAATTAAAATATGAAAGAATTCAGAATCGGAAATGTGTTTCTCAGAATTTGAAAACATTGGGTATCCATGCCCTTGGTGATCAGGGGTCATGTAGGGAGCTAGAAGGCAACAAATACTTTTACAACTGAGTAGAATCTTTTTTTTTTTTTTTGAATTGGGAACTCTGAAATTTTCTGGTGGTGTTCATTGCTATATTTCCATTTGTAATCCATGTTCTTAAAACTCAGTGGCCCTTCTTCCTACAAGCTTGTATTCTTCAGGGCCAAGACTTTTTACTGAATTCTATCATTCAGAATTTATACCTTTCCTGTCTTTCTGTCCCTTTCCTCCCTCCCTCCCTCTTTCCTTTCTTTCTTCCTTTCTTCCGTCTTTCCTTCTTTCCTTCCTTCCTTCCTCCCTTCCTTCCTTCTTTCATGTCTCTATCCCAATTTTAGACAGATCCTCTAGTTTCCTTTACAGACACCCCTTTTTTATCCTGTTTAATCTCCTTACCTGAGTAATTGCTTCGATTAGTTTTCTGAATCTTCTTTGTTGGGATGGATACTAAACTATGATATTTCATAGAATAGATTCTTTTCTCCTGAATTTTTCCCTTTCACGTGCTTTAATGGTTCAATTTTAAATCTTCCTTTCTTTCTTTATCTGTGTCTTATTATTTATGGTGTCTGTGTGTGCACACACAAGCTCACGTGCACGTGAACGCCTAAGTGCGAAGATCAGAAGTTATCTCCTGCTTCAGTGAGTTCTCTAGGGACCAAACTCAGTTTTCCAGGGTGTCATGACAGGTACTTTTACCCGTTGGCCCATCTTGTCAGCCCTAACTAACATCTTGATGTCTGCAGAATCTTTCTTACTGTCTATGTAATTTCTGTCTGTTTGCATTATTTTTCCCTTGTGTATTTGTACTACTCTCTCTCTACTCTCTCTTTTCCTAGTAGAGAATCTTCTTTTAAAAAATCCAATGATCCTTGGCTGTAAAACCCGACAGCCCCTCCTAGGAGTCCTGTGTTACGGTGCTGGGTGGTTGCACCAGACTGCTAGTGTTTGCCTTCACTGCAGGTTGATCTGGTGTGGCTAGTCAAGAGTTTTCTAAATAGATTTTCTAGTCTCTTCTAGGAAGATTTATACATAGCACCCAGCTTTGTGAGAGCCGAGAAGACAGTACAAACTGGGGCTCCCATTCAGGGCAGAAATTTCTACTTGTCTCTACTTTCAGGACGGAGCTCTGTCCCTGACTGTGCTTGTTGTCCAGAGAATGACGTCAGCACTCTCCTCCCCGGGGCTCTGTGGGTGGGATGAGGGCCAGCGAGCAGGCAGGATAGGATTGCTCAAAGGAGAGTTTAAAAGAAGTTTTAAACAGACTTTCTACCATCAGCCTTTGTTTCCGTCTCATTCTAAGTTTAGGGGCCATCCTGTGCCGTCCATCTCTGGGTCTTCTTCAGTTTGCTCTACTGCCTGCGGAAAACTGTTTTGGTGTGCACTGCTAGTTAGAATTCATCTGCCAGCTTTCCAATTTCCCAGTCTTTGATGTTATTTTCATGTCTGCTATCTTCCTGTCTCTTGAGGTTATTCAGTCTACCGCCTATTAAACCTAGAAAATTCTCAGTTACCATGTAGAGCCCATCCCGGGTGCCGTTTCTTCCCATTGAGATCAAGAGTCACAGTGCTTGCCCTCTACAGTCACGATTGTCACTTGAAGTGTGTCTGTGTTAGGCTGTGGGCCCATTGCTTTGACTCAGAACCTGCAACACAGTACCAGGAAGACCTTGTTCACTCAGCGAGAATGGATGTTCAGTCACTACAGAAGAGGAACTTTTCCCGGCTTCATCTATCTTGAATACATGATACCGATTCTTATGGATTTGGTTGTAATATTACCTGATTTCAACACCAAGAAGATAAACTGATTTTTTGGGGGGGGTGAGAGGGATAACCCTCACTTTACTGGGAATTCCTCCTTCATGGGGAATAAATGTAATTCCCCAATCCACATCACGAATGGGATTCAGTGGAGTTCAGTGAGCCAGTCAGGGTAGTGTCTGTGCAGACCCAGACATCTAAGGACATCACAGACCTGTTACTGCTCAGTCTCGGGTGATTGAACACCACTTGTCCCTCTAAGAATTTGGGGATAAGATGATATTTAAAGAGAGCTCACTTACTCACTTGGCTTGGTATATGTTTTCTTTCCTTTTGTTTTTAAAGAATATAAAAGTCATACTGTATCTTACCAATGCATGTAAAGAGCTCCATATTCCCTGTAGAGTGGTGTGACCATCTGAATCAAGACGTAGTCCTCTCTACTCATTTTGCATGTGAAAGAGTGAAATGCTTGGTTCTTTCTCTTCTCTCAAATGCACACTATACTATTAATCTCCTTTTCATCTGAAAGATCAAGTATGGCTTTATTTAGGTTTCTCTAAAAGTATCTACTATAATTTCCTCATGTCAAAGCATTGTTTTCCAAGATGGGCGAAAACTCATGTTTTGAAACTTTGATTTCCTCTTAGCAGCTTAAAACTCACAAAATTCCTTCCTTGCATTTGCTCTTCGGAAATTAAAGAAGAGAATTACTGTACAACTATACAGCTATCGTGAGTTAGCGGTCCTGCCTGTGAAATATCTGGCGAGAAGGGCCCCCAGGAAGGCATTCCTGGGTCTCTAGCTTCTGTTGCTTATCTAGCATTTGTCAAGACACCACTGTGGCCAAACTTCAAATGCTCCTTACGGGAAAACCCGCCATTTGGGCCTTACATTTCATTTTTAGATTGGCTGTGTAACCAGTTAACCAACCAGTCAGTATATTTCAGATTCTGTTTTCTTTTTCTTCAGATAGTGTCTCACGCTTTGGCCATGTGAGCCTCGTTTTTATATATAATTTTAATTGTTATTGAGAATAGTTTTTTTTCATACAGTATATTCTGATCAAGCTTTCTCCTCCTCCAGTTTCTCTCGGATCTTCTCCACCTCCCTACCCACAACCTTTCTTTTCTCTCTCGTTAGAAAACAAACAGGCCACACAAAAAAACAAAGAAACCAGAATAGGACCAAGGAAAAAGCTCAAGGAACACATACACAAGCAGAGACATACACATTTACACACAGAGAAATCGTATTTAAAACAAACAAACAAACAAGAAAACACCACAGAGCAGAAACAGTAACATACATAGGCAAAGAGCCTGAAGGTAAAAATAAACAAACAGCTCTGACAAAGCAGCATGAGACAAAGAGCCTCCAAAAATCCTATTGAGTTCCTTGTGTGTCGGCCCTCCACTCCTGGGCTTGGGGCCCAGCTTAGGACTAGACTGTATCTCTAGTAAGACTGCGCTGGAGAAAACTAACTTTTCCCTTTTGAGTGGTTGTTAGTTGGAAATTGCTTCTGGGCTATGGATGGTGCGGGCGTGTGCTTCTCCTCAGGCTGGGACCATACAGGCCCTGTGCATACTGCGCAGTCTCTGTGAGTTTCTATGTGGGTCGGCCCTGTTGTGTCTGGAAGGCCTTGTTTCCTTGCTGCATTCCATCCTGTATGGCTCTTAAAATTTTCCCACCTCCTCTTCTACAAAGTTCCCTAAGCGCTGAGGGGAAGGATTTGGTGGAGACACAGGTTCCGTGTCACTGCGTATTATTTATACTCATATTTTAACAGCACACTCCAGCCTGGAGAGCATGTGTAGTTCTGACATTTGCATGGCGGACGTGTGCGTTGTCACCTCTATGTGGGATGAATTGCTTACCTGACAGCCAGTGACCCTCACAGTGTAACAGGCATTCTTCTAATTTGTCAGGCGTTCAGAAGGATAGGTTTCTTTTCAGACCACTATTTAGTGTCATTCTATTTGGAATGGGAAAGCTTCCCAGCAACTTCAGACAAAATTTGAGATTTCTTCTCATTAATATTTTGGCTTTGCTATCAGTCACCCAGGTAAGTTAGACATAATTCAGAGTAATTCTTACGTGTTTCTCTTAACCTCAAATTGAAGCAACTTTTAAATTTCAGTCAGCAAATAAAACTTCCAAAGATAATGATATGAATACGTAAAAAACAAAAAAATTGCAGTGGTGAGAATTTTTCCCTCTAGAAGATGAGGAAATAAAAGGACCCAATCCAGGCTCATCCCTGTGAAAGTGAAACTTAAGCTAATAATGCGAAAGAGATCTTCCAATCACATTTGAGGATCTTAAACAGAGAACTCAAAGATTTCTTGGTGGTTTTCACAGCCTTGAGATATTTTTGGTGTAATTTTCACCCTTTATAAAATTTTCCACCTTTTAAGATAGCTGGTGAACCCCACTTTTCTGAAGCGTTCCCTGTAATTGCATCTGTTGCTAGGAGAGGAGCAGAAGGAAAATGACAGCATCCTAAGATCTGTAACCCTGCTGATTCCTGTTGTTCTGGAAATGTCGCCATCAAGGTTGTCATCAACTCTCATAATGGTCTTCACCCATTATAATTTGCAGGAGTGCCTGGAAAATTCTATAAGCCTTTAACTTTCTTCTAGCCTTGGAAGCTGGACACCTTCTGCAATCTCAAAGCAATTTGATAACAGGGTTCAGGTACCTATCTCCCGCTGAGTTCAGCATAAAGCCTTATACTCAGAAGGTGTCAAAGAGCATGTGTGGAATCAATCATTGGAGCACTAGGCAAAGTCATGGAGTTAGTGTCAGAATCGTCAATTATTACCACTCCTGTCAGATGTCTTTAAACCAATGTTATGTTAATCACCCGGTTACTGACTGCTAAGAGTTTTTTATATATGCAGAGAACACTAAGTATATTAAAGACATCAAACACATAGAATGAAAGAGGTGAATTGAAGAGTTAAAATGCATTGAAAGCCTGGACATGTTAAGACGTTTTAGTCATTTGCACTGAGATTATATTAATGTGAAAATAAATGAGCCTGTGAAGTGCATGAGCAGGTGAAAAGCAATCGTAAATAAATAAAAACATACACGGGAGCGTGAGAGGGAATAAAGGTGACTATTTTAGCACTGTGGCTGCAAAAGCTGGTGAGGCTTTCTTCAAAGAAGTGAGATGACTTTTGGCCACAAAACAGACTGAGCTATGGCGTTCACGTGTCTACGTGTGATTCCTTTGACTCAAATAAATTATATATACATTTTCTATGGAGGCACAGTCTACATCTGCTCGAGTGTTTCCGCTGTCATTATGAACCTACTCCTGGAGCCACATGGAGCCTTAAAAAGACACTGGCGTTCTCATTTTGCAAGGAGGCATGCAGGCTTCCCGCTTTAAGTGTCCGGTTTATTTTCTCAGGGATTCAGTGCGCAGTGCTGATAATATCTTTTGCTACTGAACAAAAAGCTTCTCAAATTTTCAAATTTAGGTGTCTTCCACAGCACTCTTCTATTTAGCACAATTTAAATGTTGTGAATCTCGGTCTTTGAGTGAATTCGGTATGTGAAAATACAAGTTTATAGGAAAAGATCAACTAGAGAATTGTGATTTTTAAAAAAAGTCATCCTTTAACTACTAGTTACCCTTTGCTTAACTGCCAGTACGCCCATTGGCTACTCTAATTCCTCAAGATACTTTTTTTGTGAGTATGTTCACTACATTGAATGTGGCAAATGTCTCTTTTAATTCAGGAGTTTGGGGGTTCAGATTTTAGTCATATTTTGTTACTAAAAATAATTTTTAGCACTTGATAATATTTGATTCTCTTTAGAGAGTTTTTCAAAACCCTGCAGCTTAATTTTGGCTATTTATAAACGTACCTCATTTTCCCCAGAACTGACTAAAATTTTCCATGTTTCGTGTTTCTTTGCCTTTGTTTTGTTCATTCCATGAGTGAACCCCTCTCCCATCAGAACAGGAAACTGACTGAAAGGAACTCTGACCTGTGTTTGCGTTCTTCTTCAGTATTTCAGGGAATATTTACTGATGGTCCCTCGTGTGGCACGGCGATGCCAAACTAGAAATACAAGGAGAACTGTCATTCCTGCAGTAAACCGCTACCATTACTGTGGCTGAGCGGTCGCCGTATGCCAGGGTGCGTGCTCTGTGCAATGTTATGTTAAGCCTTGACTCTGAGTGGGTGTAGCAATTGGGGAAAATAGAGAAGGACGTCATCTCTTCAGGTGCTTTATCCTGGGAAGCACAGTCACACTCAGACTCGGGCTCCAAGGCCCCAGAGTCTGTGCTCTTGACAACTCTGATTCATGCAAGTAGAATACTCATCACAGTACCGATAGATTCTGTGCAGGAAAAGTCAAAGAATAGTTCATGATAACGAGGAATTGGATTTAGTGTGGGAGAGGAAGAAAGGTCTCATTTGAGAAGACATAGAAGATGAACACCAAGAGTGACTAGAAGTTGGCCCAGGAGAAGGATTGGATTTGCCCGAAGGCCAATCCATAGTGCATACCAATGTCCCGAGGTAGGACGTGGTTAGGAACTTCAGTCAATGCCTTGTGGCCATGCGGACAGGGAGAAGTGAGAAGAGGCAGGGAACACATAACAGCCGGCTTCCCCCTCAGAGGCACGTTGGTTGGACAGTGTCACTCTGGCATGATTTTAATTACATATAATTCTCTGTTTAACTACTATCCATCTAAAAATTCAGATTACTTACTAGCAGATAACAGACAGCAGGAAGCTAGCCATGCCATTTTTATTCTGTGAAAGGTATCAACACAGATCTTAAAACTAGCCAAAGTACAGAGGATACATGTCTGTGGGGTTCTGTGAGACACACGTGTCACATCTGGACTCCCCCACCAGGCTCAGGAACCATCAGGGACGAGGAGATATAAAGGTGTAAGAGCCAGAGCTTGGGGAGAACCGGAGCAGACAGCCTCTTCTAATGCTGGCGGGGCTGCTCTGCCCGCAGCTCGCAGCAACTGGGTTGCCTGCACAAGCACGTGCAGGAGCAGTTCTTGACCTTGTCGACACCCTCACTTAAGGTCTGGGACACCAAAAGGCCCCACCCTTAGATGAGATGCTCTTGGCAGCAGGTGGCTTCTAGGGGAAGGAGAGTCAGTTTCTTCAAGCCCACACTCCAGGGGACGGTCCCCTACCCGTAAACAGCACACACTGGACTCCCTGGGTTATCTGCATGTAGAGAAAGAAGGGATGAGCTTAGGAGAGACAGGAGGAGGGAGTGGGCCTGGAGGAGTTGGTGGGGATGGGGATGGCTACGATCAAAATACATTATATGCATATATGATATTCTTGAAGAATTAATTAATATGTGTTTTAAAATAGCTTTATCAGAAAGCCAAAGATGTGCAGGTATAAAATATTCGATCCCACAAGCCCATTTATTTTTTCTTTTAACGTTTCTTTTTAAATAAAAAGTTTCAGTGTAACCCAGGTTGGTGTGGAGTTTGCTGTTCGCCAACCTCAGCTTCGTAAATGGTTGGGATTGTAAGTGTGTGCTATTGTACCGCAATGGTTAGTTAATGTGTGGATCATGGCCACATTTCAGCTTCCTGCTAACATCAAGGCTGCGGCTCCGTAAATGTTTTTATTGTGGTTCAAGTTGTCAACTCTTAGTAGATAATGATGGACATGGGAAACATAAAAACGGCTCCCCGGATCCTGCCCCAGAGCAGACTGGTAAATGCTAAACCTTCCTGGATGTCAGGGCTGAAACACCATTCTTTCTCCTTATATTTAGAATAAATTCGCACTAACCTTTTTGGTGCCTGCCATCACTACGTCAAGCACAAGAAGCCACGCAATTAGTCCTGCCAATAATAAAATCCCATGATACACAGGAACAAACCCAAGCTTAAAGACATTATTTATTTGTCTAAAATCACAATATTATAAAATGTGCAATTAAGATTTTATTGCAGAGTTAATGTTCTTTACTGTATTACTTTGAGATCTCTTAAAATTTCATTGTGGGCTGGAGACGTAGCATAGCGGTTAAGAGCACTCCCTGCTGTTGTAGAGGAACTGGATTTGGTTCCCAGCACCCATATGGCACTTCACAACAGTCTGTAACTCCAGTTCTAAGGGATCCAATGCCCTCTTGTGATCTCTAAGGGCACCAGGTGCACATGCGATACATGCACATGCTTATAGGCAAACCACTCATACACATAAATAAACCTTTAAGAAACATTAGTGCCTTCAAGTTACTATCAGAACAAAAGCAGCTTGGGAGGAAGGTGGCAGAACCATTTCAGATTTGCCGTACCATGGCTCGACAGAGCTGTCCAGAGCTGGGCAGCCAGAGATTGCCTTCGCAGGGAAGTACTCCCACCAGTGAGCTGCGAAGGCTGAAGAAGCAAAACATTGGCTGACCAAGGGCAAGAATCACAGTGCGTGTCAGACCCACATACAAAGATTTTAATCCGTGACTTATTAGCATAATTAATGATTTGTTGTTTTCTCTCAAATGAAAATGAGTTTGTCAGATGTAGTGATTAAGGAGCTAACTGCACATAGCTGCACAGGCCTGCCCTGGGCAGAGCTGGATGCCTTTGGCTTTGATGTGCTGCCTCCTCTCTTGGCAGCACTCCCTTCCCTTTATGGCGCCGTTCTAGACCCCACGCGCCCGGGTTTGCATGCTGCCCTTATCATTTCCTTGCAGAAGAAAAAAATCAATGTAGTGAATGAGTTCACAGTAGGGATGGTTGGTGATTTAATACATCTCACGGCCTGAAAATTTGGTATTTACAAAAGGGACTTCACTAAACATGATGGAGTATCCTAGATTGGAAACTGGGGTGAGGGACATCATCAGAAACGCTGGCAAATTGGAATGATGGTTTCTCGGTGTTAAATGAGCCATGGTTATGTTCACGTGAATGTTGACATCTGAATGAAGGGTCTATGATGTGCTCTTGTACGGTCTTGGTAACTTTTCTGTATATCTAAAACCAACTAAAAATAAATAATTTAACGCACAGAATGGATCTTACAAAGATGCCAATTAATGTTCAGGAACAAATTATGAAATTTAAAACAAAGAAATCATACCACAGAAGATAAGGTCATTTTTGTAGCTTTTTATTCTTTTACTTGCTACGAGCTCTTGGTTTAGTAAATTGCTAACTATTATATTCTTGACTCATACAGTCTTCACGTTAGGATATGTGTGTAGGTTAAGGGTATTACATCTATTCTTACTATTGCAATAAATTACTGCTGAGAAACAAAAAATGTCTTGAATTAAAGTTGCAAAATAAGAAGCACAACCATTTCCCCCTATTCGAAAGGTATGATTGATTCTAAAATTCTGAATTAAGCAAACATTCATTGATGGCCTGGGAGATGAGTAGGAAGGGCCAAGGTTACTAAATTGCCACTATTTAAAACATCAGAAGAATAAAACCCACCTGGGCTTTAAACACTCACACACAGTGTGTTCCTTGTGCAATGGTAATGTGGCAGGCAATCAGTATTCTTTCTGTGATGTGATTTAAAGGGATAATGCTTGAATATGTATATTTAGCCCAATAACCACAAGAATTCACTGTGGATAATTCTAAGGATGTTAAAATTAGCTAAGTATTGAAAAGTCATAATTTTCCTCTTGGAATAGATAGACTAGTTGGCACTTTGTCGTATGAGACATAACAGAAGCTTATTCTATTATTTATATAAATTGATTGGTTTGGCAGTTGCTACAGCAATAATCCATAATGAGCTACAGAAAGTGAATGTGACTCTTTTAACATTATACGAAAAAGAATATTTACAGAAAGGCAGAGGATGATATTACAAGAGCTCAAGCTGTATCGGACAGCCTCCTCGTAGAAAATAATTGGAATAGTGTGTGTTCACTGGGACACAGCATGGTGCCAGGCCTTCATTTTCTTACTAGCTGTCCAGACTAGAAGTCATAATAATAAAAGAACTTAGGATTAATTTTTATATTACTTAAATTTTTGTTATGTGCTATATATGAGTGTGCTTATTCATGTGTGCATGGGTGTATAGGCATGTGTGTGTGTGTGTATGTAGGTAATGGGTGTATAGGCGTGTGTGTGTGTGTGTGTGTATGTAGGTAATGGGTGTATAGGCGTGTGTGTGTGTGTGTGTAGGTAATGGGTGTATAGGCGTGTGTGTGTGTGTATGTAGGTAATGGGTGTATAGGCATGTGTGTGTGTGTAGGTAATGGGTGTATAGCCGTGTGTGTGTGTGTATGTAGGTAATGGGTGTATAGGCGTGTGTGTGTGTGTGTGTGTGTAGGTAATGGGTGTATAGGCGTGTGTGTGTGTGTATGTAGGTAATGGGTGTATAGGCGTGTGTGTGTGTGTATGTAGGTAATGGGTGTATAGGCATGTGTGTGTGTGTAGGTAATGGGTGTATAGGCGTGTGTGTGTGTGTATGTAGGTAATGGGTGTATAGGCGTGTGTGTGTGTGTGTGTGTATGTAGGCCAACTGTAGGTATCACCCTCAGCCACTGTCTACCTATCTTTGCCATCATCATTGGTATCAATGTTTTTGTTGCTGTTATTTGAGGCAGGGTCTCTCAGTGAGCTTGGAACTCATCTGTTAGGCTGGTTAGCCAGCGAGTTCCAGGGATCTGCTTGCTTTGCCTCCACAGTGCTGGGATCAGTCCTGCACTGACACTCCTGGCTTTGCGTGTGGGTGCCGGGCATCTGAACCCAGGTCTTACTACGGGGACAGCCACCTGAGCCATCGCTCATCTGGGACTCTACATTGGACCCGGGAAGGATTGGTTTTGACTAAGTAGAAAAATTCCTGACAGTAGCTGAATAGGTGTTTGTCAGAACACAGTCCGAGAATGGAGTTGTGCGAGAGGAATTCTGGGTGGGCGAGAACGTAAGACAAGAGTCTTGTGACCTCAGTTTCTTCAAATACATGGAATTGTTCTTGGAACGTGCTCCCTCCCAGCTGCGGGGGGCAGGAGTGAGTTTGCTTTAGATTAGTTATTAAAGTGGCGACTGTCGCTTGTTTGTCTCTATGGAAAGGCATGTTCTTGCCACGTCTGGCTTGTCCTTGTGGTCATTCACAGTATTCACTTGACTCTTTTGCACTCGCTCTCAGAGTGTAAATTGTCAGAGGCTCTGAATAAAGTTAGCTATTGCATGAGACCTAATTTCAGTTCATTTTTTGGGTTCACTCTTTCAGGGTCCACCACCTTTAAGAGTGGTGAACAGGTGTTCGTGACTTCCAGTGAAGGGAAAATTTTCAGTGGGTATCAGGGCTTTTGATTTTTTATTTTCTGATCAGTTGACTCGATCTTTGGGTTATAATTTTGATTTTGAGGTTTGGCGGCTTACCCTGCATCTCTGTCATCTCTCATTTGGCCACACTAGGTTTTCTTTAACAATATTATGCTCAATTCCAGGAAAAACCTTTTAAATAATAATACTACGTACTCTAGCTTTCCCAACCCTAAGGTCTGTATTAGCCACACAAAAGAAAAGTTCACAGAAAATGTTACTCTGATAAAGCAACTTCCCCAGAGCCAGGGCCCTTTATACAGGTCCTACATCCTGCTTTTCTTCTTTGCCCAAAGCAATTAGGAAGCTGTGTATTCCTTAGAAATTGACTTCATTAGTAATTATCTTTCATTCCAGAATTATCATTATGGGATATTATTTATGATTAAGTTTTTAGACATGAGCCAAAAGCGAAATATTTCTTATACTCAATAAATATCAAAATGTTTAGTACTCAGTTTTCTAAACAATAGGTTCAGTCTCAGTACTGTAATTGGTGTGGGCTGACTCACTATAAAACTATGTATTAACGGTCTTCAGCCTCAGGGATTTGTTAGTATACCTGGTGTCTGGTGAAAGACTAGAGAAACTGGACAGTCTGGGAAGACAGGAGAGCTCCCTACAGTGAGGAACCAGCCAGATCACTGTCAGTTGTGCTAATGTTAAGAAGTTGCTCTGCACCAGCCTGTAAATAGATGCCTTGCTCAAAATCACTTTGAAAATGCACACTCAGGGACTCTGAGGCTTACCAGAGAATCCCGCTTCATTAAAAGCTGTCCTTGAGCTAGTCAGGTGGCTCAACTGGCAAACTTGCTTGTGCGAAGCCTGACAACCCGAGTTCTGTCCCCAGAACCCACGTGGTGGAATGAGAAAACAGATTCCAGCAAGTTGCCTCCGAACACCCATATGCATGTCATGACATACATTGACCTTTCTCTCTCTCCCTCCATGTACACTTGCAGATAAATAAATAAATGTGAAGTATATTGAACTAGATGTTCATGGAGTTTGCATCTACCGAAGAAAATGAAAATTTCAAGTAAAGAAAATGAAAATTTCAAGTAAATGGGACCATGAAGATCTATTTTAACCTTTGGGTAAGGGGAGGAATAAAACAACTAGCTGGTTGGTGGTGATGATTGCTACATGAATGGCACACGTATCTGAGGGCTGGGGCGATATGCTTCTGGCTCAGAATGAAAGCACAGCATTTTACCTCTTGGGGTCTAGATGAACAGTATATTCAGTGTAAATACTGTTATTTTGGCATGGACTGAGTCTTTAGAAAACTGTACATTAATGTATAGTCTTCCCTTCAGACCAGTAGTTTTCTAGCTATAAGGAGTATCAAGTACAGCAGGTCTCTGGGCTCAGAGGTTGTGAAATTATTAGTTGAGGATGGGGCCTGATCCTATCTACTTTTAGTAAACTTTCATTTCTATAATCACTAGTCTAGATTGTTTAGTCGGAAGATATATTATCAAAACATGAAAACCTACTTCTGTCTGGCAACTGTTGACTTACCCACAGCGTCACCGTCACCGCTTACTCTCCCCTTCCCACCTCCTTTGCTCAGAGCTTTCCCTGAAAACACACGTGGCCTAGTATTGCCCTTGAGAAGTTTTATGTTTTCTCCCTGGGGCATCTGTCTGCGTTGCATTCGGCTCCTAATAGCTCTTACCAGACTTGTGTCGACACTTGGATTGTTCTGAAGTCAGGCTGGCCAGGAGCAGAGCTGGCCATGTCTTCTCAACACCCTACCAACATGGAAGCCCTGAAGCTGGCTTGAAAGAGTGAGGAGTTTATCTGCTTCTGCGTAGACCTAAGTAAGTGTGTTTGTGGGAGAGAAACAGACAAAAAAATCAGCCTTCATCCAGAAAACATCTTAAACATTCCCCCTGGTTAATTCAGTGCTGTACATTCAACAGCTCTTGGAAGGACTTGGAAGAACTGTCATTTTGCCTGAGCAGGGCTAAAGTTCTTCTCTTTTTATGCTGGCTAATTTAAGAGGACTTTCAATTCATCATTACATCAATAATTTAACGTGTTTTCTTTCATCTAAATGTGTCCTGAGGCAGGTAAGAGACTACTCATACACTGTAAGAAGAAAGAGTTCTTTCTCCCAGTGCTCAAAGTTGCATATGATCACAGAAATTAAACTTCAGTTTAATTGAAATTTGGTTGTAATTTCAGGCTTTATAGCTTCCTTGGGCCACCTGCTGCAATCTTTTTAATGAAGCATTGAAGGATTACAGCATTTACAAATACCAATTTAGCTCTGTTCGCTAATGTTGCAAATGCCAAAACACCTCTTTTTGTTTAATGTTGACCTCACAAAGTTGCAAATATTCCCCAAACACACCTATCTTCCAGAATGCTTGTGCTTTGATTTTATTTATTTATTAGTGTATGTGTTCTACGTACACACCAGAAGGACGTGGTGCACCGGACCATGCATGAGCACAGTGGCTGAGGACTGAGCCTGGAGCGAGACTGGTGGCCTACAGTCTCTAGTGGTCCTGTCTCCAGCCTCCCCTCCCCAAAGTGCTGGCTGTCAGCATGTGTGCAGCCATGCCTGGCTTTTCCGTGGGTTGTGGGTATGTACACTAAGGTCCCCACATTTGCACAGCAGGTGACCTTGTCTGCTGAGCCATCTCCCTAGCTCCAGGTTTTGTTGTTAATAACAGCTTCATTTAGATATAATTAACACGCCACAGATGTCAGCCTCCTAACAAATGATTAAGTTGTTAGTATAACCACAAAGTTTTGTAGTCTATATTAAAAATTGCAAAATACCTTTTTTTTTTTTTTAACCTCAAAGGATGCCTTGTACAACTAACGGTCACTTGCCACTTATCTTTCTTCATATTTCATCAACATTGTAGCATGAAAATTAAGTAATTCATCCTGATTTACGGTTGAATACTATTTCAGTTTATGGATATGCCTCATTTCTTTCCCATTCATCTGTTGGTGGACGTTTAAGTTGTTTTGGCTTTTGTCAATTATTTGTGATGCTCTTCAAAGTACTTGTTTACACATTTTTGTCTGAACATCTGCTTTCAGTTCTCTTGTTATCCGTGTGTGTTCCCAAACACGTGTGTACACGTGGAGGTCTGAGCTTGGTGATGGGTGACATCCTTATATTTTAAGAGACAATCTCTCACTCTACTTGAACTTCGTCCTTCAGGAAAGTCTAGCTGGCCAGCAAGCCCCCCAGGATACTCCTGTCTCCACCTCCCCAACCCTCAAGTTGAAGATACACACTGCCATAGTGGGCCTTCTGTGTGGGTGCTAGGGATTGTCACCCAGGCTCCCATGTTTATGCAGCAAGTACTGCCTTCACCCAGTCTCCGTTGATCTGTCTTTTCTTTTATGCAATACCACATTGATTTATTTACTGTAACTTCATGGTCAGTTTTGAAATCAGGAAGTACGAGTTCACAAATCCTCTTCTTTAAAGAGCTCATTCTGATTCTTCTGAGTCCTTTACATTTATATTAGAATTTCAGGACCCATTTGTCAATTTGAGGGACTTTTGAGATGCATTGTGCTTAGACTGTAGCTATGCTGCCACGTCTAGAAGACACTGAGTCTGGGTGTGCGTGTGTGTCGTAGGCCAGAGGTCGGTACTGGGTATCTCCCTCAATCATTTTCTACCGTAGTTCTTGAGACAGGATCTCCCGATGAACCTGGAGCTCACTGATTAGCTAGATTGGCTGATTAGCAGTCCCCAGGGATCTGCCTGTCGCTGTCCCCACATTGATGGGGTTGCAGACATATGCCACCATGCCTGGATTTTGTGTGGGTGCTGGAGATAGAAACATAATTCTTCATGTTTGCATGTTTGCAAGCACTTTATTGACTGAATCATCTTTCCAGCCCCTGTTTTTTTTTTAAGTTTGACTTACAAAGCGAAACTCTTTTACTTAAAGAACTATTTACATGTTAAAGTTTTTTTTTTAATAAAGTTTTAATAAACTTGAGTATTGTACATCTTTCCTTCGTAGCTGTCTGGTTTTCTGTAACATGACTTTATACTCTCTTGTATGCCTTATTTCTTTAAAGTTAGTAATCATTCCCCAACCCCTGTAGTAGTATACCACCGTGGCAGCTTGTGGGACTGTCATAGCTACGAGTAGGTCAGAGGGGCTAGGAACCCCATGCCATCCCAGGAGGTGAGAGCGGTAGGCATTCAGCTGCTCCTCACTTTGGCCCTGGCCAGATCCCAGCTAAATATTAAATATTGCCTGCTTCCCAGAAGCAAAAGGAATGTGGCTTGGTAGGTGCTTATCTGCGCTGGAAACCTAGGGATTGGGCCCATTCGCTGATAGGATGCCTTCCTCCTTTTCTCTGTGAGACCATGCCTTGTGCAGGGGGTGCCTTTGCAGGGCCTTGGTGCTTAGACTTGAGCTCTGCATGCAACTAAGGCTACCCCAGTGTCCTTGTCTGGGGCAATGGATCCCCAACCCTGGGTACCAAAGACCCTCCCCTGCTTGTGGCCCCATATATGTAACAGACACTCTGCATTAAAGTGATCTCTGCTTCCACCAGAAGAGGGTCCCAAGGCCTGATTCATTGTGTCTCATTCTTGGCACGGGCAATCAGGGCCTACAGTGGTCCCAGAACTCCTTCTTCCCCTGCTCCCCCACTGCTCCTCCAGCCTGGGTTCCCTGTACCTGGCCGGTATGGAGAACCAGGCCGAAACCCAGACAGCTTTGGGCTGGGACGGAGCAGAGACAGAAACTCGCAGGAGCCATACTAACAGCAGCTCACCAAACAGGACAAGGAGGCATATTCATTGGTGCAAACTCTGCCACACCTCAGCAGAGGAAAGCACCATCATGGCCAGTGCCATACTCACAGTGGAACCCTGAGCATCTGCCCTCAGGTGTTTTATTGTTCAGAACTCCTCAGGCATTCTACTGATAGCACATGCAGATCATTAGCATTTAAACAACTGCCACAGAAATCCAACACCTGCAAACAATACAAAATACTCTAGACAGTCCCTCACCCAACAGTGCATAAAACAATTTCAAACTAAAAATAAAGTTCTACAACAAACCCCTTTCTTCCATTTAAGTCCCAGGCCACTCGAAGGTACATAAAGGGTTCCAATTCATGGCAGGACCAAGGGGTGTATGTTCTTGGTATTTTTCTCACTTTGAACAACTTTTCATTTTGATTTTGTTGTTGAACTAGTGATTGCTTCTCTGTCCTAACTCTGCAGCTTTTGTTTGTATTTTTGTTTTGCTTGTTTGTTTTGGTGTACTTTGTTCCTTTCTGAGAAAATGCACATGTAAGGTGTTTGATTCCTTCCCTCTGAGTGACAGATGTGCTAGAACTACGATTTCACATTAAGCTGCTGTTTTCTGAAAAGTGTGGAGGCCTCTGGGGCTGTAGACACCGTACCTGGGGACTTTTCACTTCATTTTGGAAGGTGCTCTTTTTTTTCCTGGAAGTTTATGGATCTTCTTGGCTTTTTGGTAATTTCACAGTGAGCGGGATGTGTCTGTCCTACTTTACATGCCAGAGTCTTTCTTTCCACCTTCCTCCTTCACTCCCAGGGCGCAGGTCCAGACCCTTTCTGACTTGGTATTTTTTTGAGACAGTGGCTCGGGGTTGTTGATAGTTTCCCAGCATTCATTTCATCTTGCCCGTGCAAACACCTCACCCGTGTCTGTTCTCAGCTGTCATAATTATTCCCCGACACACAGTGAGTCAGCATGTATCTAACAGCTAGAAATAAGCACAAGACTCGTATTTGAAAGTGTCACTGAGGGTTTTCATACTGTTTCTATCTGGTCAAGTCAGAAACCATTAGAAAACAGTCTAACTATGAATACTCGATTTATATAACTGATTTTATATGAAAACTTTTCACTGCTTTCCTGTTATTTGAGTTATAGATACTTTAGGAAAGCAACTTTATAGATGCTAAACAATAATATCAAAAAATTCCATAAATACATATTGAAAATAAATTCAAATTTCCACACAGTGCCCATGCACCAAAATAAATTTCAAGTAAACAGAACAGACTTTACAAAATAAAATGTATGCAAATATTTTTTAACTGAGTTGAAATGAGAAAGTACTTCAAAGCATGTAAATCTTGGGGTAATATTGAGAGGGAATTGAAATATTTTATTACATGGAAGCTTAAAACATTTTCTTTCTCAAATTTTAAAATTATATTTATTACATTTGTCTTGTGTGTGTTTCTGTGCAGTGTCTGTAGCAAGGGTATGCTTATGCCATACTGTACCTGAGGTCAGAGGACAGAATATGGGGGTTGGTTATCTCCTACCATGTGGGATCCAGGAATTAAGCTCAGGTCATCAGGCTTTGAGGCAACTTGCTAAGCCAGCTCACCTACCTCCTAAAAATTTTGTCTTAAAAAAATGAAATTATAAGGACAGCAAAAGACCGTTTATAAACATCATTAAAAATATTAACAACAAATACAGCAGTGGGCTAATAGCCTCACACTTAGAGAATTCTTGTACATATGTTAGGAAAGCAAGAAGATCCACAGCATGATGTGCAAGGGCACAGACATCTTGCAAAGCCGAGCAATATAATCAAAGATTCACAAAACATCCCCACTAATCACCAGAAGGTTAGAAATTAGAAGTACCACTCCTTGACTGAAAAGAGCTGGACTGGCAATATTCAGCCTTGTAGAAGTACTTAGTAGAAGTACTGGCTGATGAACACTCTCTCATACACTGATAAAGAGAGGGTGCTGGAGAGATGGCTCAGTGATGGAGACTGCTTGCTCCCTTTCCAGTGGACCTGAGTTTGGATCCCAGCACCCATGTCTGGCGGCTCACAACAACTGTAGTCCAGCTCCAGAGAATCCAACGCCCTCTCTGGGTGTTCGTGGGCATCCGCAGACACTTACACAGATACACCAAAATACACTCAAATAAAAATAATCTGTTTTTTTAATGAGAGAGAATTGGTAGAATTGGTGCACTTTTCCTGAACACTGCTATATGGATTGTGGTCCTGGCTTAGTCAGCTTGGGGTGCTGGGACAAAATCTGTAGATTGGGTAGCACGTGCAGGAGCTTCGGTTCCTAGAAGGTCTTCTCGTGATAGCGGTCTCTCCCTGTATGCACCCATGATGTCTCCTGCCATCCTAGGAGCTGTCCTTTATAATTGCTCTGTTTTAATAATATTGAGGTATAAAATGATCATATAGCCCATGCATGCCATGCGGAACAATTAAACACAATAGTTGTAATTATTGCCTGAACACTTAGCGCGTCTGCGGGAAGCACATTGGAAACCTCTTCTTGCAGCAGTTTTGTAATGATCGCTAGCTCACTCACTGTGCTCTGCAGTGGATTTTTGTTTTAAACTTCACTCCTTTCCCTGACTTGTTGGTACCTTTTGGCCATTTTGCCCGTTACCTCCACCCCAGACTCTGGGACCCCCAATCTAGTTTTCTTTTTGTACTTAAGCATTTTAGTTTTTGCAAATGTGATAACAGAAGCTGTTCCGTTCTCTGTGTGTGGTTTATTTCACTTCTCATGAAGTTCTCCGATTCCACCCTCTTACCACAGATGACAAGATGTGTAAGCTATGCCGCTGAATAGTATCCCATTGTGCGTTTGTGTGTATCACATTCTCTTTACTCAATCATCAATTTAAGGACATTGGATTTCTTTGCCATTAGGGCCCAATATCAAGCCTATGAACATGGGAAGGCAGGCATTTCTTCAACAAACTGATTTTAGATTTTCTGAATTAAAACCCAGAAGTGGTATACTGGATCATAGGATAGTTTATATCTACTTTTTAACAACCTCAATTCTGTTGTCTGCTCTGGCTGTGATTTTAAATCCCTATAAACTCTGTGCACAGCTTCCCTTTTCTCCAAGATTTTATCAACTCCTGTTATTTTTGTATTTCAAGTAATTGACATTCCATCAGGTATGAAATGCCATAACATTGTGGTTTGAATTTGCATTTCCCTTATGATTACTGATGGGTACACTATTTGCAAACAAATGCCCAGGGAATTATTCACACAGATTCAGCCACCAGGGCCCACAGAGGCCACTACAGCTGTAGTCCAAAGAAGGAAGGTTACATCTGAAGCAAGTAGCAGAACGTGGCAGCACCCTGTGTTCCATTGCCTTAACATCCATGAACTATCAAGACTAAAGGCTCATGGTGGCGTGCATCAAGGTCTAGAAAGCCAGTGACCCCAGACAGTGTACAGTAGGATTAAAGTTCCTGTCTATAGTCCATAAGAGGCTCCTGATTGAGATAGTAAAGTTGAAGCTTAAGTTGTAATGGAGACCTCAGTATGTTTGAGATGTCAGGACCTTGAGTCAATCATTTAAGAAAGCTGCAGGCATGGCGTGGACCCACTCTGAAAGAAGATATGTATGCTACAGGTAGCAGAACCAAAGAGCACGGCCCAGATGTGTCGATTGCAAGGCCCAGATGCCAGACATGATGTCACAGGATTTGCTGTTTTCCCTGCTGGGTTACAGCCTTGCCTTGCTTTTATTTTATGCCCCTATTCCTTTCTTTTGGAATGGGAATGTTTATTCTATAATTGTTATAGAGGCTCACAGTTAAAAAGATTGCCTTGGGTCTCAGAATAGAATTTAGGTCTTTTAATATTGTCCAGGTGCTAAAGATCATAGGGACTTTCAAGATGGACCAAATGCATTTTGCATTATGAATTGAAAATGAGGCCTTAGGGGAAAGGAGTGTGATATCATGATTAAAGTGGTGTGTTTGAGTATCGAGTTGAATTGTACTGTTTCATCTTCATTGTTAACTTGACTGGATTTGGAATCACCATGGCAACCCTCATCTTGGCATGTCTGTGATTACCACAAAGTTTAACTGGATAGAGAAGACCCATATACTATGGCAGGATTCCTGTCTAAGAATTCACTGTTATAATTTGTGATGACCAGCAAGGCTAGAAACCGCATCCTTTATCGGAACATCCATTGGTTTTGGCTTTGTCACAAACCGTTTAGAAGTCTTCCCCCTTTCACTTTTTTAATATCCGAAATAGATTTGCTATTTGCTATGTTTAGGGTGGGTTTTTTTTGTTTGTTTTTTTTAATCTTCTTTCAAGTCTGTACCTGTATTTTCTGAATTGAGCAGTTAGAATATCGTTACCATAGTTCCTTATTTTTACTTATAATCTCACAGGGTTGACCCACCCTCACGGATAAGAAGTACATGTTTTTCAGTCATGTCCCACAAAGCAAATACTTGGGTAAGGTCAGTATAAACCTTGACCCAGGGTGCAAGCTCCTGTCTTCTCATCCCAGTCCAGGCTGGGGTACTCGAGATCCCATCAGTTTTATCTTATAGATAAGAAAAAAGACACTCAGAGAAGCTAAGTGACAGGGCCCAAATCATGGAAATGATGAACAGCAGACATAGAATAAAAGTGCTATGTTTCATGTGTGGAACAGTTTCTTTTTCTTTAGTAGGCTTGGAGGTGAGGACTCAATACTTTGCATGGCTGTTTCAACACAAAATTACTTTTTTGTTTTATGCACTTAAATTATTATTAACTATTATAATGACTATATTAAGTATTTGCTTAAATTATTTGTTCTCTATCTTGCTAATAGGATTATACTTTGACTTGAAAACGGGACATGTGTCTCTAAGGGCAGACAAATATGGTGATTACTGGATAGCCACCATTATGCTGAAATTTCTTGTTTTCTAGGACAAAAAAAATGCATTATCTATTTGACAGAAGGAAACAACACTATGGTTTATCAATAACAAACAATGAAAATTTGAAAAGAAAAATCTTATGGAGTGTACACAGTGTACACCTATAGCCCAACACTGAAGAGGCTGAAGAAGGGGGCTCCCGAGTTTGAGGCTAGTTTGAGCTACACAGCAAGAGAGCAATTTTAAAAGAACATGACAAAACAAACAAACAAAATCACAAAGAGTTGAAAGTTAAAATGCTTTCTCTCCGAAGTTTCTCATTAGTCATGTTTATATGTTGTGAAGCCGTTTTCTTGTTTTAGTAAGTGAAAAGACGGAGGCAGGAGATGGCTCAGTGGCTAGGAGTGCTCACTGCCCTTGCAGAGATCCCGAGTTCGCTCTCCTCATGCCCGTGTCCGGTGGCCCACAACCACCCGTAACTCCTGTTCCCGCAGATCTGATGGCCTGTGTGGACACCTGTCACCTGTTGGTACACATAAAGAGGCGCACATACATACACAAAATTCAGCTTTTGAAGAAGCAGCGTAATTTAGTTCCCTCAAATTAGAAAGCACTGTAATTTGAAGACAACGTGGCGCCATGCTTTTTTCAGTTTGATTCCTTTGAGATATTTTATGAAACTCAAGACGACTGCCATTCTGTGCATTTTCTGAACTGTGGCTTGGCAGCCATTCGACATGGTGATATGATGTGAGGCTAACTTCATACAGCTGATTAATAAATATCCTCTCCAGCTGTGAAGAGGCAAGAGTCAGCACCACATCAGATCTCACAGAACAGTAGAGAAAGGTCAGGGAGTAACCGCCACTGCCCTCGGGTTTGAAATGAAGCAGCTGTCGTTCTTCATGTTGATGTGAGCAAGTCGATTCCTGGAAATCTTAGGTATTCGTGATAATTGTATTAAACCAGTTTTGCATTTCTTCTTCAGTAATTATTGGATGGTAATCACATAGAAAGCAATTTTTGAACTGAAAAGTATAGTTTTGGTTTACTTCTATGTTCAAGTCATTATGACCAGCTTCTTAGCAGAGATAATTTTTTTAAATTAGTGATTCCCCTGTTCCGGAAGCTTGAACTATGTTTGAGAGACTGAAGTATCTAAAGAATGGATATTAATACCATTAAATGACAGTAGTTATTTCAAGTTATCCGTGTCTTCACACAGGGAGTCTGAAAGCTAGAATGATTAAAGTCGGGTAGTACCTGCTTGGCAGCTCCTGGTGTTTAAAACTGGTCTTCCTGGGCGTGGACAGAACTTCTGCCCTGAAACACAGCAAGGTGCACGTCCTCAGTATTCGAGTGCCTTGGCCGGCAGCTCCCCTAGCAGTTCAGTTAAGATGAGACTCTCTCATGACCTTTCAAATAGCTACATGAGCTATTTTTAAAACCGAATGTGGTGATTATAATGAACTTCTTCATTTGGGGATCTATAGAGTTTGTCAAATGATAAAATTGAACAGCCAAACATGGTCTTAAACTGGTTATTTAATAGAGACTCTTGTTGGCAGCCTTGCTTTAGAGATCTGTGTATCTTCTGAGAATATAAGTACTCATTAGAAACACTTTGAGAAAATTGGTCTATGCTCCAGAACACCGAACAATAAGGATATTTTCTGATCTCTTCTGGAAAATTTACTGCTAATTATAGAAAATTAAGTGCAAATAGTACCAACATAGCTATTAGTACCACAGATTTGATGAGCTTTCCTCCAAAAGGAACTATAAATTATATAAAATAACAATTATGGTAGTGAAAAGGCCTGTCACTGTATCCCATGGGCATCTATTCCTTAAAATATGGCATATGTATTTCTAAAAATATGCCGTGGGTTAAAAATTGGAGGATCTGCCTCTCAGAGTCTTTTAATTCTTTAACGTTTCGTGTGTGTGTGTGTGTGTGTGTGTGTGTGTGTGTGTGTGTGCACGTGCACACACGTACAGATCTATGTTATAATACATACATTCCCATGGATTATTTGATATCAGCCTACCATGATTATTTTATAAATCTAAACATGTTCTGAGTAATCCTGACATCACTGACACTAGTGATGCCGTGGAGAGCAGAGCGGGCATCTCTTGGCATGAAGCAATGAAACCTGTGTGCTTGACCCTAGGTTTCTGCTCACTCCTTTGTTCAGGCTACATTGCTGTTATTGCAGACCTTGAAAATCCTCTATAGGGTGGGACATGTCTTCATGAAAATGTCAGAGCAGGGCGGCGTGATGACCATGTGTCCACCTGCATGTGTGCTGTGGCTGAGAAGAGGGAAGTGTAAGTGTTAGTGTTGGTTTGCTTGGTTTTGAGGCACGTTCTCACTGCTAGCCCAGGTTAGCCTTCAACTCACTATGTAGCTCAGGATCGCCTCAATATTGCGGTGTTCTTATGCTTTGGCCCTCTGAGTGCTAGAACTACAGGTATACGGTGCCACACAGAGAACTGGTATTTTAAATGACAGATTTCCTATAGTTGCTGGCTTTGTGGCCAAGAGTCTAACTAGAACCAGAAAATAAGCTGGTTTATCCAGAAGATTGAATCAGTCCCTGAAGGATTGAAGTAGAGCCCAAGCCAGAACAGATATGACTTTGAAGGTCAGACCCTGAAGGCAGGCTCTCCCTTGTCATTTAAGTTAGACCAGAGAGCATGACATGTCCTGCTTAAAAGAAGGGCTTGACTTCTGATATCACCTCCAGTTTCGTGACATCTGTAAATCATGCCCTGGTCCCATGTTTCAGGAAAATGAGAATTTTACAGTTTTACAGGATTGTTGTCACGACTGAGTTGATTTATATAAAGCCCAACAGCAGTGCTTAGCAGGAGGCAAATTTTTATTCTTAGTGGAAGTTAAAATAATAACCATGCTGTATATGAGCTCCACTATTATTGCTATGGCTATTGCTTTTCCCAAGTAAGGAACTTGGGATAATTGTGTGGCACTCATGTCATGCAGCGCTCCTCAAGGCAGTTTTTAATTACTGAGCCATTTCCTTTAACATTAACTAATGAGAGCATACTCAGCCCGGTGCTCTAGTTAGATGGATCAGTGCCCTGAGCGTTTCCTGCTCCTTCTCTCTCCTGCGGCTCCCAGGGAGACGCCTGCAGCTCCAAAAATGCTGCAAACCACAGACCTAGTCCTGTCTGCCTTTAACAGGCTGTGTGACCAGCAGTAGGCCCTCAGTTCCATATTCACAGGCTATTGAGAGCTAGAATCTCGGGTGGCTTCTAAGTGCCCCAGGAAGATGTGGGGAGGGGCTATGCAGAGGATGTGGAGTGAGGACCAATTCTTCGAAAGCCAGAGTTCACAGTTTCTATCCTAGAATTCCATATGCATCTGATGAGTGAGGGCTACTGCTGAAGAGCTATTGGCTACTTTTGGGTAAATACCCAGCAGAGGTACAGATGGGTCCTACGATATGTCTATTTTTAGGTTTTTTGAGAAACATCCACACTGAATCCCATAGGAGCTGCACTGGATGAACATTCCCACAAGTAGTGTACCTCCTGGGCGGGGTAAGATGGAATCACAATGGAGTTTTTACTTACATTTCTCTAGCTAGTGATGCTGACTGGTTTGTCTTTAGTTCTCAGCTGATCGTACTTTTAAAACCTGTCCATTTCGTTAGCCCACCTGTTACATGAGTTACTTATTATTTTTGATGTTTGGTTTTTGTGTGTGTTCTTTGTGTCACAGAGATACTTGCATATCAATGCTTACTGAGGCATTATTCAAAGCAGCTAAGCTACGAAACCAACCTAGGCGTCCATCAACAGAAGAATGGCTAAAAAAATGCCATTTATAAACTCAATGGAATTCTTCTCACACATAGAGGAGAATGAAGTTATGATGTCTGCAGAAAAAAATGGACATTCGAGAAGATAGTCACACTAGATGAATTAAGTTGGTTTCAGAAAAATAACAAGTACTTCATCTTTTTTCTTAATTGTAGGCCCTAGACTGTGGAAAAGTAAAGCCATATACACAGAGAATACATGAGAACAGAAGCAGAGAGAGAAAAAGAGAGTCAGAGAAAGAGAGAGAGCAAGAGAGAGAGAAAGAGAGAGAGTGAGAGAGAGAGAGAGAGAGAAGCAAATGACAGTGTGGAGTAATGAGAAAAAGGAGGGTAGAAGGATCTAGAAGAAATACAAGTGGCAGTGTGGAGTAATGAGAAAAAGGAGGGTAGAAGGATCTAGAAGAAATACACTTAAAGTACCTTATATACTTGCATGAAAGCTGCCTTTTGTGACCAAGTATAATAAGCTTTTAAAAGGCAAATTATAGGTTTTTTTTCTAAAGCTTTTAAAAATAGCTTTGCCTAGATGAACGCCAAGGTTCCTTCCACTGCAGTTGCTCAGTAGGTGCTCAGATGTTTATGAAGCTGGTTCACTGAACCAAAGATGCAGAAGTCAATCTGTGGATCAAGGCATCAAATCTCAGATCCAAGGCCACTGAGAAAGAACAGTTTGAAGTTCCAAGGCACTGTGCAGTGTGAGGTGTCTTCATCTCAACCAGAGATGAAGGGGCGCTTCTGTTGCAGGCATCTTACCGTCGTGTGTTGGGCGTCTTGTTTATGGAGAGCTAACTCTATGGACAAGAAGCACGATCATAACTGGAACATTTCTTAAACAGGATATGCTGTAGCAGTTCCCTTGCTGGTTAGTGATTTCTGAAAATATCCTTTTCAAATTAAGCAACAATTATGACGTGTTGTCATGGTTAGAAGTAGATGGGAAATCGATCTCAGAAGCACTTCGTTCACTTGATCGGAACAATGTGTGAGGTAAATAAAATCACCGCTTTCTCTCTGGACAGAAAACCTGTACTGATTAATGAGTCTGTAGGATATGTTTAAAACTTGGATCAGCCTAATATTTAGGTCTCGTTCCCTACTTTCTGAAAGTAAAGGAAATACAGATGTTTATAAACACACATAAATACACACAGAAAAATGTTTCCTTATATCATTCTGATAGTAATTAATATGTAACAGCAGGGCTTGACTCCCCTGCAAGCTTCGCATTTTCTGAGTTGAAGACGACCCGTGAGTTTTCTCACCGATTCTGTGTCTTGTCTCCGTTCATGGTTGCCTCTACTATGCCGCTGCGTGTTAATCACAGTATGCTTTCCATAGTGGCACCGCTGTCGTATGTTAGCATGGAGCCGTGTCACCTATTAACACTTCAGCATGGACTGTTACATCATTATTTTCAGATAGTGGAAGCTTGATTAGTGACACTAGGGCACAGGAACAATTCCATGGAGGACAGAAATCAGGTCCACAGCACGGAGTGAGAAGGCTCATCCGCAAGGCGCCAGAGTGGGGAATGTCAGGAGCCAGGAGGTCCTGTTGAGTCCAGCGAAGACTGAGATATTGACCAAAGGGTGTCCTATTGGGGCGTAATGAGGAGACCCAGGTTCGTCCTCTCAGGACTTACCCAGTGTGTTGTGTGTAATCTGTCTCCAGCAGATGTCGGCAGAATCGAATTATTTTTGTCCTAGGGTGATTTGGGCAAAAGTAAAGATTTAATGTTAATATGCTTTTACACAGTAAATGTATTTTGTATGAGTTATTTTCTAAAATCAAGTTTCTCAAGGAACAAATTATTTTCTAATTTCATTTTAATAGTATATTTCACCTCAAAAGAATTCTTTTGAAGGAAAAACAGTTCACATATAGAGAACAAATGATTCTTCCTTTAATAAGGCATTTCCAGTTATAGCCATTGAATAACAAATCTGCTGTGAGCATGCTGGTTTTCTTAGAGTTCCATATGCACAGCTCTGATTAGGAGAAGAGATACATATCTCCTGCAAATGGTGAATTACACCCAGTGGGGGAAAGTGTATTTTATTCTGACAGGTTTTTTTTTTAATTATAAAAGCTCTGATTAGCCCTCATTTTTGGAAATATTCATTAAAATTTTTTCCATTAACTCTCCATGTTACAGTGACCATTATTTTAAAAAAATCTTAAAAGTCCTTTAACAATTTATATCCGTCCGTACTGCTAACAGACTCTACAAAACACTTTGTGCCAACGTCTGGAGACGTTAATAAGCCTCCTTCCCATGCTCCCATCCAGCTTGCTCACACCTGCTGTTTCTAGATTAAGCCTACAAATAATTCCAGTGTCTTTATAAAGCAAGACCTGAAGGGGATGAGCGGCCCAGGAGATTGGTTCATGCCTTCTTCTGTCGTTTACTTACATTATTATTTTTAAAGCTGTACCTGCAGATTTGAACTTATTTTTTAAAAAATGCTTTAATATCAAATATATTACAGCATTTAAATTAACTTTTTCCTACTCAATTTCCAGGGCTACTGCGACACACAGGGGCCAGGTGATTTTCAAAGATGCATTAGCCCAGCAATTGTGTGAACAAGGAGGTAAGATCACGTTTGACTTCTTTATTTCAGTTGTGTCTAGATTATTCACGGCAGGTCCTGTGCCTTATGCACTGAGCTATCATGTCACTAGTTACTGGATCATGATGTTTTAAAATTGAATTAATCACTGCATATCCCTGCTAATGATTTATTTATGAGTTATTGATAAAGGTTAACAGACTTCTGAACATATTCTCTTTGAGCAAACAAACCCAAAGAAAATTTATCCTATTTTCATAATGTTTTCTCTTGAGTGACTTTTAGTTGTTCTAGAAGTGACAAATTTTGATAGTAATTGTAAAATTGAACAAAAATTTATTCCCTTTAGTTTACCACTTAAGTTCCTAGTCAAATGTGTTTCTGATTTTTACTTGACATTCTAATATCTATGACCTTGCTTCAGTTGGTCTTAAGACTTACAAATAGTGCCTCCGTTTTGTATAATATCAAATAAGTGTAACAGTGCTCAGAGACATTAAGTGGCTGCAGTGAGACTGCTTGATATCCACCCAGACGCTTACCCTCTCCAAACGCTCAGATGCCGACATGTGTGCACGCTGCAGCGAGAAGCTGGGATGAGGGTCTGTGCCTCCATACAAGCCTGGTCCTCCCATCAACTGAGCCCCATTGTATCCTTGACCACTTCCATAGACTTCTCCCTGTACACTGGTGGGCAATGGGCTGAGACTGAGCTTCTCAAGTACAAGGTCATTCTTGTTAAATGGCCACTCAGATTTTTGAACCATACAACTTAGTTTCAGTCATATATACATTTCTGAATTATGCATCGTGATAAAAAACAAACGTTTCAAGAGTACACTTGAAACTAATATTTATAAATGCTACTCTGTTTTCACTGATCTTCTAAACATATGGTCAGTTTTTGTTCAGAAAAATAATATTTGGGAGGATCTAACTTAAGAATTACATTATTGAATTTGAAAGATAACTTCTATTAATTTTTTTTTTTTGCTAGAGAAAGCCAATAAGCTAAGGAGAAAATGAGAAAAAATATAATAATTTTTAAATGCCTAAGAAAATAAGATTTGTCATAAATTGCTTTTATACCTACATATTTAAATAGACATAATCAGTATGATTTTACATAAGTAATGTGGTATTTGATAATATGTTACTGTCAAACTTCTAATTATTTGCTTATAAATTCTTCACTCAGAAAACTCATCTCCATAATTTCAAAAGCCTGTTTTCAGTGATTAAAATTGACTTTTCTTCTATGACTTTCAAGAATGCAGACATTGAAAATATGCCTTCATATGTGAACTCGGGAACTATCACAATGTAAATCTTTTTCTATATTATGACAATGTTCATTTAAAGCATTAAATACCACAAAACAGGGAACATCAACATCCTGAAAATTCCATAACGTCGAAAAAGATGTGTCCAATTCACATTTACCAGTTCCTAAAATCTAAATTATCTTAAGCCTAACAGTTTCAAGTATTTTGTATTATAATTGGGTTAGACTATTGGAAATAAAATCTAAGAAAATTAATGGGAAAAATTCTCAATGAGTGAGAGCAAAACCCATCTTATCTCGTAGTATTGCACATGCACACAATTTACGTCTGGTAGATATGATGTTCTTACAACATAGCCCAGGACCCCAGGGAGAACTCTGAGCGCTTCAGCAGCACATAATCCACAGAAAATCGCATTGGCTGAACCCAGACAAGGAAGGGAATCCTACGGAGGATGACGGCTTCATGCTGTCAGGAAAATAACTGATGCTGTAAACCATGCATTTATTTTGGTTCTTTCTGCTTTTAATTAGAACATTATTTTCTCAAATAAAGTGATATAATTTTACATGCAGTGATTTTCTACATACTTCATGAAGAATACCCAATGAATTTCTGAAAGAAAAAAATAGCCTTCCCTATATACCACAGCACAGGGCCTTCCATCCATAACATGTTTTATTTTGTTGGTCCTAATTAAACTAAGCAATTCACACAGTGCAAATTTTGTAGTGGGAAGCTTTGGGAAGCAGAATCTTTTGAAGACAGTATTATAGGCTAATCATATTGAGAGAGTAGAAGTATCAGGTGGGTCAGCTGCCTTGGTCCCTTTCCTTGGGAAGACTATTCTGCAGATGCAGTACCAGCAGCTGCCAGATTTCTGCCTGGCCTCACAGTCCTTCAGTTTGCACCTCACCTCTCCTACCCTCCTCTCAGTCCTTAAAGCCGCTGAGTGGCCTCATTCTGTATGCTCAATGCTACTTGCACCCAAAACATCCCTTTTTCCCTTGCCCGGATTAACCTTTTATGTCTTTTGTTCTGGCTGACCCAGGCTTTCAGATATGAGTGCAAGAAAAGGAGACATATGGCTTGGCAGCAATAAAGCTGTGTCTGTGTTCATGCACAATTAAGAAGTAGAAGGTGTTTCCGTCTCCATCCATTGTGGTCACAGGGTGGCCTTGTCTGAGGCTCACATCTCTAAGGTTCTTTATGTTCTGCAGAGAACACTGAGGTCCAGCTGCAAGGGCTATGCCAGCTGCTGGATGTCAGGGGCTGCGCGTCTCCCTCAAGGCTGGGGAGAGAAAGCTAGTGAGCAGCCATTGACTTACAAGTCCTTTGCGATTAGCGATGTGGTTGGAACTCTGACCTCCCCCTCTGAGGCTGGCACAGAGGCCAGGTTCAGCAATTAGAGTGAGAAGGCTCCTGCTGGAGCAAAGGCTCAAGCAAGGGCAGCTGATGTGAAATATCACCCATGAGCTGCTCAGTATGCAGAGAATGTGATTCTTTTCTTCTTGAGCTTGCCTGTGTTTTCTAAAATTTTATAATGAAATTATATGATTTGAGTTCTAAGAAAATAACACAAATTCTCCCTACCACCAGAGTACAAAAGCAGGTGAACTAAATGGTTTCTCAAGAACTGATGTCTCCCCAATGTGACGACTCTCCTGACTCTCATTATGGCCTCTCTCCATTGTGTCCTAATTATCTGCTGTACGTTCATTTCCCTCACCTGGGAGCTTTTGGAAAGAGGAATCATGCCTTAATTTTTCTTTTTCTTTAACACATAATAAACTTGGCTTAAAGCATGTACTTAATAAATGATGAGGAATCAATGGAAAGGATTTACTCTTGAAAACCCACTGCCTCTCCTGAGAAGTCCCCTCTGAACATTTCCTCTAGGGCACAGCCTGGCTATCAGAAAACAGTGGTGCTTACACTGATCTTGGTCGTAAAACGTAGGTTCTGTCGTATTAAAAATCTGAAAGTTAGCCGTGGAGAAAGGATTTAGTCAGTGATGTGCCTGCCATTGCAAACAGGAGAACCTACGTTCAGGTCCACAGCACCCACAAAACAAGCCAAGCACGGATGACTCTGCAATTCGAGCATTGGGGTAGCCGAAGACAGAGACAGGGAATCCTTAGAGTTACTGGCCAGCCAGCCTTCCTGAATCAGTGAGGTTAAAGTTCAGAGAGAGACTGTAAGTCTCAGATGTAAGGTGGAGGATAATCAAAAAGACGTCTGACATTGATTCTGGCCCTTATACCCAGGTATGTGCATATGCATTCATACCCACATAGATGTACATATGTACATATTATGCATATGTACACATGGTGCATGTGTCCATGGTGAAGCACTGTTAGAGGCGATCAAAGTAAAGAAAGTGGGCTGGAGACTTGGGAGGAAGTGGAAGAGATCGTTCCTGTACAAGAATGATTGTTAGGTAATCTAGAAAGAGAGGGAGTCCTAAAATATTCTGAATCACATAAAATCAGCAGTTATTACACAGCCTACGCTGTCCTCAGACCTGCTGGGTCCTCCAGTCCAACTGGTCCACTGTCCTGCTGGTCCACTCGCCAACTACGTGTTGTGATCACAGTCTTATGTCACCACCTAGCTCCAAGTAGATTTTTTTTATTTAAGAAATTAAACTTTGAAATTTCACATGAATTACATACACCTCAATAAAAAAAAAATCACCATTGCCAAAATTCTACGCAAACATAAGGGAAATTCTTATTCTTTAGAGCAGAGGTTCTCAACTTCCTATATAAAAGGCTGCAACCCTTTCACAAAGTTCCTCATGTTGTGGTGACACCCAACCATAAAACCATTTTGTTTCTACTTCGTAACTGTCATTTTGCTACTGTTATGAATCGTAGCGTAGATATCTGACATGCAGATGATTGTAGCGTCCCCTGTGGAAGAGTCATCCGATTCCCCCACAGGGGATGTGACCCACAGGCTGAGAGCCACTGCTCTAGAGGGTTATAAATCAAGAGTCCAGTCAAGCCGATGTGAGTCGGTCACCATAGCTGCCTGTGGGCCAGTTGTGCACACAAATCACGGCCAAGGCTGGAGCACGGAGAGTAACAGTGTGTGAATACGTTCACTGGCCTCTGAGCTTCTCAGCATGCCCTCTGCAACCTTGACTATTTAGCAGGGCCAGTTGGCAGGTGTGGCAGTCTGGCAGCAGTCACGCCCCGTAGAACCCACAAAGGGTGCATGACATTTATAAACCTGCTGGGTCGATGGCAGTGGCTGAAGCTGGATCCGAAGGTCAGGAATACAGCTGATGCAGTTCTGCCCTCCACCACCCTCGGGACCGGGTGGTAAACTGTGTGGAGATGCTCTCTCTGGGCACTGGGTTAGGGTCAAAAGCTCTATTGTTTCCTCCAGACCTCAGATTCTTTCATTTTTAAATCATTTATACTAAAGATCATGGTAATGTAAACTGTGAGATAAAATGGAGGTAAAAGTTGAATAATCAAATCCATAAAGTAAACAGGGTATTTAACTTAGATGCATTTCTCAAAAACTTTAAATGTACCTATTAGGGTTGGGGGGTTATCTCAGTTGTAGAGCTAATATGATGGTATGGCTAAGACCCTAGGTCAATTCCTGCAGTGCAATCAATCGGTCAATCAGTGATACTTTAAATATCATTAATAAATATTTTTTCTAATAGCCTAAAATGCAAAATCTTTATTAAACCAGTCATCTTTCACAGTAGAAATTGTGGTTTGCCACACATGCTTCATTGTTGAAAGGGAAACTGACTCACCCGAATGTTCCCAGTGTTGAACAGTTGCATGTCAAAGACATGTTTCCCCATGGCTGTTTGAGCAGCTACAACTCTTGTGCCTGGCACCCCCAGCCTTGTGATTTACACACAGAGAGCTGTTCAGGAGGCTAAGGAAACTATTCAGGAGCCACAGTCTTGCTTCAAGGTCTGAGAAAGTACAAATGGGGGAGAGAAATGAGGCCCTCCTGGGGCTTTGACAGATACAGTGTCCCTGAGCGATCCAAGCCTGCCAAGATTAAGGGGAATGGCAGAACTAGCTCATAGTAAAACTTCTTGCTAGTGCCCCTGGGTGGGTCTGGATACTTTTTAAATTTCCCGAAAAGGGGCGTTTTAGACTGATCCTGTTTTTTCCAAGGTGATTGAACAAGGATATAAACAGCCTTCTTTTCCGTTCTGAGGGCTGTATACATTCCCACTTGACAGCTTTATCTGGTCTAACGTCAAAACACTAAGATTTATGCTTGAAAGGAACTTGACATTGGCTGCCTCTGAATGCCCATAGAACCTGCTTTCCACTCATACTGCTATATAACCTGCTCGATTCCCTCATATTTTAAAGGACAGAACCTAGATTTGAGTGTATATAATTACTTGGGAGCGAAATTGCCATCAGCATACATCAACCATATTTTTATTTTTCCTTGTGAAATATTATTCCGTGTAACTTGTTAATTCATTTTTATTTTGATGTATGCATGAAAATACACTTGTATCATATAACAAATTAATATAGGTTTCATAAGTTTTTAAGCACTGGATTGCACTCATGTTAATTAGCAAATACTCTGTCCTCAGCTGTCATATGTGGTGCTGTATCAGACCCCGGGGAGTTATGGGACAGTGTGGGGCAGATTCATACCCTGTTCTTAAATACTTTATGACTATAAATGACTAGTCCAAACCCACAACTGAACAACCAAAATATGTGTATAGAAAGCAGTCAGTAGAAAGGAGTCCTGTGGTCTGAGGCCTCATAGCTTCAGGGCCTTGCTTTTCAGGAATCCCTTTCTTGGTGGAGTTTAAAATGCTGAGGCCACCAACTTTTGGGACAGGAACCTCATCTTTGCATGCGTCCCTCTGCCCGTGTTTCTCCCTCGCACTCCAGCCTCTTGGAAGAGCGCCATGTGTCCTCAGGGTCCACTGCTAACCCTGCCGCCTGGCCTCACCGCCAGCGCACCACAGGCACTGACATCCACGAGGCACCAGTAGCTGGCTAGGATGCCAGCCGGGCCAGTGTCCCCAGACTTGCACCCCCTGACTTGTGCCCCTCTGTCTCCCCCATTTCCTCACGATACTTCCACCTCACACAGTTTGTACCGGGGCTGGCAGGAGAGCCCATTTCCGAGCTGCTTCTTACGCTCTTCTGCTGTCTTGGTGTGGCTCCACACTTGTGGTTTTCCTCTCTGGAACCCCATCCATTTGTTTAGTGCTGACTCAGAGCCAATAAGAGACAGTGACTGAGAACACGGAACTGGGATCTCTCTCTGCATTTGAACTTGTGATCTGGGATGATGTGGCTGTGACACTCTTCCGAGACTCGATGCCCTCGTCAGTTAAATGGGAAGAATTCCAGTACTTGCTTTCCAAGTCATCCCTTCTCACTCGTAAGAGCCTGATCTTCTAGTCTTTATCCAAAAGGAATACAGCGAAGGGATTAAATGCCACTGAGGCATGTGTAGCATGATGGCTGGCACTTTTATAACCTGAGTGTTCATTGTCACTGTCAGCTATAAGCATGTTTTACTTTTCTTCTCACTGCAACAAAATCTCTGACAAAAGAAACTTCAGGAATAATGTGTTTGTTTTGCTCCCAGTTTTGAGGTTATGGACCATTGGTGCAGAAAAGATGGCGGCGGGAGCTTGAGGCAGCTGGCCACCTTCACAGTCACAGGCAGAGAGAGATGAGTGCCCATGCCCAGCTCACTCTTTCATTTTTATATAATCTGGGCCCCAGCCCATTGAGTGGTTCCACCTGCATTGAGTTTAGTAGGTCTTCCTGCTTAAATGAACCCAATCTACAAGCTCCTTCATGGATTCTAAATATCACCAAGTAGACAGTCTTGATCAACTTAGTTTAGATACCATCTTTGTAGCCTCAACTCAATTCTAACCTGGCCTTTATTTTCCCTGGACTCTGCCCCCTTTTATTGCAGCTCTATGTTTTAGTGATCACCTCAAACAGTACACAGAAGCCCAGGGGACATGTTTAGCTCACTCCTGTCTGTCTTCCATGCTTCTCTCAGTGTGCTCAAGAGCAACTCATGTCACCCTCTTGGATTTTCTCAAACTAGCCTTACCTTTCTTCATAACTACTGCCAGCCACTTCTTTGGTTCAGTCTTTCTACCCATTCATTTATCCTTTGACACAAACTGCATTTGAAATCATGTGACCCCATCACTCAGCATTAGTCTCCAGACTATCCTGCTTCTCTCTCCCTCTCCTCCTCCCCTTCTTCCTCTTCCTGTCTCATCCCTTCTCTCTCTTTCTGCCCTGCCTTTCTCCTGGTTGCTCCCATCTCAGAGTGTTATTTAAATCGGAATCACATGTTCTCGGGCTTCCGGTTAACCTACTACTGACTTTTCTCATTTGTTCCATGAGTGAACTCTATTTTTTGAGTTCTCGAAGGTCTAGAATTTTTTTAACTGCATAGTAATGTTTTGAAATAATTTATCAACAACTTTTATATATGGTTTTAAATTCTTATTTTTGACTCAAAATTTTTGTTCACATCATGATCAATTTTTTGAAAAGTATGTGAAGGTTTCTTCAAAATCGTGCGTGCGTGAGCATGGTAGGACATTGAGTCACAGGGTTTAGTCATTAAGGTCCTGTTATTGATAGCTCATAAAAGAATCACTCTTACCTGGGAGAGTTCTCTAAGTCATAAAGATATATTTTTGTTCCAATCCTATTCAATTTATTTTAGATATGGAAGAGGATAAGCTACTGTAAAACACAAATCAAATTGAAGTGGGGAATGAGAGAGGGAGGGTAGAGAAAAATAATTGCTAATACTGCTGGATTCTGTGTATAATTTAGCTCCTTTAAATATTAAGTAATCTTTTATATTGATCATAACTATTTCCTGAATACAGGGAGAAGTATTTTCACTCTAAATTTATAACATTTTTGGAAGTTTAATTATCATACTTGAAGGTCAAATGGTGCTTTATTGCAATAAAATACAAAAAGTAATAAAGAAATTATTCCTGGGGAGATGAAAGTCTAGGTTCATAGCTCATTAAATACAAACTTCACAGACCATGTCTAATTTGTCATATTTAGCTTCAGAAATTTAATACATTAGAATTTCAAATTAGGTGAAAAAATACAAGAGGCAAAACTACCTGGGGCCTTCAAGTTCAAAATGATTTAGAGGTAAAGTCTGGTAGCCTTAATGCCTATATTTGTGTGAATTACTTGTCATCGTGTGTATGCATGCGTGTGCATGTGTGCGTGCGCGAGCGCGCGCGCGCGCGCGTGTGTGTGTGTGTGTGTGTGTGTGTGTGCGTGTGTGTAAACACATACTGCTTACCTGATTCAAAGATGATCTTAAGCACTCTATAATATTAACAGCTCTATTTCAGATTTCTTTTTTCATTTCGACCCATGAAAGTCTTCATTGTACTGAGTGCTTTGCTCAATAAATTGGCTGAAATTTATTAGTGCTACAGAGTTTCAGAGTCATATGTTGACTTAAAAGCCTTCTAGAATAAGCCGTTGAAAGTTCAAGAGGGAACCAAATTCAGTCTTGGTCTCCTAGGATGCTGAGGCTACTGTGATTGCGTGAGATGTACAAACACGTTTCCCCCCCTTGATTTTCACTCTGCCGTGAGTGGCTCAGTTTTCTTTCCTGCCTTTTAAGTGGCAGTAGTTCCCTAATGAACATCCAGTACAGAGTTCCTCCTAACTCTAATTCAGCCTTGTCCAATAGAAATATAATGTGAGTCCTATGTGCGATTTTAAATATACATGGCCACATGTAAGGACCAAAAATAAAATAGTTAATTTATCTGTTTAACACAAATATGTAAATATTATTTGATATGTATATTAATATTTTATAATAATATTTATTTATAATGAAATATATTTAATATGAAATATATTAAGTATTTCAATATGATGCAGTCAATATAAAATTATCAGTGAGATATTTTGCATTCTCTTTTCTTGTGCTAAGACTTGAAAAGCTGGTATATATTTTATATGTGGAGTACATTTGAGTATTAAAATATCTGGCTTATTTAAGATTTTGTAAATTTGTAGTTAGAAATAGCATTACATGCCTATCCATTCTTAACTTCTTAAAAGTCTTCAAAAACTTGGATTGAATATCCAAAAGCTCATTTCCCTTTATATTCACATCTCTCAACAAAATTTGTTCATTTTTTAGAGGAGTTAATCTAACGTTTATGCAAAGCATTTATATATTTTAAAATTATGTGCAAGGGAATCTATATATATTTTTTTTTAATCAACCTAGTAATGTTAATATGTGACATGTAGGAGTACTATACCTGTAATTCCAACATTTTAAATCTGAAGCAAACAGGAAGGTTGCTGTAAGAGAGGGATACCCGGTGACCTCCGGGCCACCTTGGACTGCAGGCGAGGGCTACACAGTGACCTCCAGGCCACCTTGGACTGTAGATGAGACCCTGCCTCAAGGAAAAGAGAAACAAATCAAGTTTCAACATAGATTCCTTACTTTTCCAGCAAGCTGACCAATCAGCTCTTCCTTACCTGGAAGCTTCCTGTTCAGCCTGTTCATGCACAGTGTGACATGGGAGAACCTGCATCAGTGTGTCTTTGATTCTTGGATGTTTGGCAAATATTCCTTTTGTTTGAAGAAACCATTCGTTAAGAGTTAATAATTGAGTGAGCCACTGTGGGACTCCGCAACCCAATCAGTAAGCATCAACACAAAACACAAAATCTTGCAAGACCTCCACAAATGTCTTGAATACATTTAATTATGGCTCTCCCCATAAACTACATCAGTATGTAGTTTACCATACAGATATCTTCCGTATACAGTACATGTTAATCTGAAGCCATATGACACACACTCGTCTCGTTTTAAAATACTGTTAATTCTGGATTCTCCTTCTGGTGTAACTGAACTACTTACTGGCCATTGCGGGAGAAACTGGTTTTTCAGCTCTAGTTGAAATTCTTCTTTGAGAGTTATAAAAGACTTTCGAGTACATGTTTTATGAACTCTTGCGTGTAGGTAGTACATTGGCATTTCCTCAAATTTGGAAATCACAGTGGGGCAGGGTGGAAATTAACACCAGCTGTAAGCTGGGCGGAGTCCTGTGTCCATCCTCTGTCCTCCCGCACGCATCTGAACAGCCGTCCTTCGCTCGTAGATGTCCAGAGATTCCTCGCACGCTCATGACCCATCCTACAGAAGCCCTCAGCCTTCATTCCCGTCATCTTGTCCACCCAGCACTGCATCTTCTACCCCTTTCTCTGTCACTTCCATCGAGTCACGCTGAAGTTGGCTTCGTCCACAGGCCGTTTCTCCCCTCCTTTCTCTGCCTGTCTTCTTCTGCTAGTAACTGAAAAAACTCAACAGGGAGAATGTCTTCCTGGTAACCCTCTCTCAATACACACCATTTCCTAGTTAGCCTGGACTCAGGCTCCGTCTCTTCTTCCACAACCTTACCCAGCACCCTCTGAACACAGTGTACTCCATTACAGTTGTGCCCACACACAGTGGTCTCTTTGGGGTGGGGATGGGGGTTGAAGAGCAGGACGGGTTTCTGTTTCCATTACCCTAATGGCCCAAACAGCTCATTTTGTGGGATGAGTGCTCAGAGGGCTCTTGGCAGATCCATTAGCTGTCACACTGCATTTATGTTGTGTGTTTATGGGAAACTAAGCCTGTAAAATGGATGACCATCCTGTGTATAAGCAGCTCTCGTCATTGTAGGGGATCCGTAACTTTTAAATATAATGAGCGATAAGGAGGCCATCTTGTTTTGGATGTTCGTTAATGTGTCTTCTAAATCCTGCAGTGACAAAGCCCCTGGCTGCGTGGTGTGTTTCATGTGAACTTGAGTTCTGTATCTGCATGTTGTCGTTTCTCGTCACTGGATTTCGCTTTTGTCACAAATCAGTCACCATTTTCCATTCTCCTTTTGTTGCAGCTCCCACAGAAGCCTCTGCTCACTCACACCTCGGTAAGTGTGTCAGGCCCTGGTGCCGTTAGTTTAGCACTCAGTCACCTTCTCACCCAGCCCCGCCGCTCCCGGCTATGTGAGCAGGTGCGATGGAGGTGGAGACTCAGCTCTGGTTGTCTGACCTTCACTGAACAGAGAGTCAGTCCAGACCATGCGGAGAGCCTCCCAAGCAGGCTGCTGGACTGCCCCTCAAGGAGTCCAGATGTCAGCACCCTCACTCTTAAGAATCCTGTTCGGTGTCACCTTATGGCTGAGTTTCTCCGAGAGCTGCTGCCCGTCACATCAGAGTACAAAGGCAGAGGCAGAGCGCCATGTGTGTGGACAAACTTGGGTCATTTTAAATGTGAGATTTCTGCTCAAATTCTTATTGTGAAAAAGAGAAGTCATTCAATTATTTCTTCTACCATTAAAGGGAAGCTGTTAAGAGATTACTTACTTTTCTGAAAGACACCCATGGTTTCCGAAATGTGCCTTGTACTCTGTGGTCCCAACTCTTGAAGGCATGATTGCGGGATGGTTAAAGCACAGATTCTGGAGTCAAACTGCCTATGTTTGTCTTACCTTCACCACCTGCTATAAGTTATGACACTGATCACTTTCCCACATGTGAATCAGTCACAGTACCTACCTAACTAGATGGGTGTGTGGAGTAAATGAAATTCCTAACTGTATAGTAAAAGGTGCGGTATTGTCTGGCAATATACATATGTACACACATACATAAATACAAAATACAAAATGAATCCCAGGGGATTGTCTCTAGAAAACAAGTAACCGTTAAGAGTTAAATGTACCGCGTTGTGACGGTGAGGGCTTGTTTCAAAAAGCAATTTCCTACTCTCTGCAATTTAATAAGAGTGAAGGAATCATCTCAGCTAGTCCCAATCCTTCCAGGCGTCCCTCACTCTGGGGCCTCAGATACGTCCGTTATTTGTCTCTTGGGCTTTTCCTTTCAACCTACAAACCCAATTAATTAATTTTTCTCTTTGGAAAATCTGCCTTGAGACGCTCTGCTTTTATGTAATGCTACAGCTCGAGGCTTCTCTTGGCAGATGAACATACCTGCTTAGAAGCATGCCTTCTGGCAGCCACAACAGGCTGCACCCGCAGTGGTGCAGTGGAGTCTTGGCCAGGCTGTGACCTGAGAGAGCTCTACCCTGTAGGCATGTCAGACACTGTGTCCAAGTGTTCAGAGGAATCATTAAATCACACCCACGCTCAAAGTCTGTCACTGGGTTCTCTCCAGCGTATAGCCTCTTTCCTCCTGTTCTCACGCCTCGGGCTTCGAGGAGGAACAGTCAGTACCCCTAAGTACACGCTGATTCACTGGTTTCCATGGCTTCATTATGTGCCTGCCTGCTGGTGTACCTGGTGTTCACTGGGGTGCAGAGGGCCACAGGTGGGATGTCACCAAAGAGAATTTGAAATTATCTTCCCTGATATTTGGAAGAGATTTTAATTACCCAGTGAGTTCAGAGAATTGTGTGACTGAGTCCCTCAAAGCAGAAAATACCACTTTTGAAAAATATAAAAATTGTCAAGGTTCTCTGTTAGTCAAGTGGTATACTTTTAATTTTTCTGAAAACTGACTAGATCAAACAAAATTGTAAGGAAAAGACCCAAAGGAGTCATATTGCCCCAAACTTCCTGCGCAGGCCACAAAAATCAGATGAGAATGTTATCAAAGCAGTGATTAATTTCTTCTTATACACTTTGAGTACACTTACATTGTAGCTGGTATGTAATTGTTTTTGTCTTTGCAAACCCTCTTTTCCGAGTAAATGGGCACTCTGCAGTGTATGAAGATGTTCTTTGGCATGCCCACAATACTAATGCTTAAAAGTAGGTGTTGAATGCAACTGAAAGGTAGTGCTGCTGTATCGACCACCAGGACTGGCATCCTAGCATACCCCTGTATATAGTTACACAGTTACATAGATTAGTTTACGTATAGATGACATTTTTCCATGCAATTCTGATGGGAAACAAAGCATTTCAGGACACACTAAATGAATAATGACTGAATGTGTGGAATTTCAGAAATCAAGCCAGGGCCACGAGGATGACAGGGAGGACAAGAGGAGATGGCTCAGAAGGGTAAACGGCAGCCGTTCTGGCTACGGTAGATAGCCAGCATGCTCCATCCCATTCTCCCAGGCATTAACGAGTGGATGAGGAATGAGTGACAACCTGTGTGGCCCATCTTCACTTTGGTCTTCCTGCCTGTGACCATTCGGCAGCTTCTCCTCGAGGGCTCTGGGTTTCAGACTTCAGGAAGTCTAAACAGCAAAGTCTTCAGCTTCAGCATTTGCAGATAAAGCAATTGCACTCAACTGCTTATTTAAAAGTCAATTTTAATTTAAAATACAACTATTCTTCATGGAGGCAGCATGTTGACAATCATAATTAATTCCCCTACTGAAGTGCAATTCTTCTCTAAATACTGTCTTCCTCTCGTAGCTGAAATCCACAGTGACAGTGTGATCCTCCGCGATGACTTTGACTCCTACCACCAGCTGGAATTAAATCCCAGTATATGGTAAGTTGTAGGAATGTGTTGCATTTCGAGTGTGATTTTGAAATGATGCTGACTTTGTTTAAGGAAACTTTATTCTCCCTTAGGAAACAATTACTGGCGATTCAGCTGTTCTTGAGTACTAATGTATCGGTGAGAATGGTCTACTGTGGAATAGACTTTATGCAGACACAGTGCCTATTTTCTTTCTTCTTTAAAATTGAATGGAGGTGTTCTTCAGATCCCCAAGTATGGTTAGATGCATTTTAAGTTTTATAAGATTTTCATATGTTGTTCTAGTTTACTTTTCTCTTGCTATGATAAGCACCATGATCAAAAGCAGCATGGAAAAAGAAAGATTTTATTTAAGCTTACACTTCAGGTCACAGTTCTCTGGGAACAGTAACTCAGGGAAGGAACCTGGAGGCGGGACCTGAAGCAGAGACCATGGAGAGTGCTGCTCACAGGCTTGCTTCCAGGTTCATGTTCAGTTGCCTTACACAGCCAGGTCACCAGCCTAGGGAATGTTACTGCCAACAGTGGGCTGGACTCTTGTACATCATCAGTCATCAGAAATGCCCCCACAGGCCATCTGATGGAGGCAGTTCTTCACCTAAGGTCCCCTCTTTTCAGCTGTGTCAAATTGACAAGATTAGCCATCACATACATAAAACATCATGCTAGGATGTATCTAATAATTACACTAATGCCTAGTGGAAGATGCACGATGCCTTATCTGAAGTGACAAATGGTTTCATCGTAACCTGATGAAATAATTTCTTTTATTAGCTCTCCTCATTATTTACCTCCAGTCTTTCTTTAGAAGGCTTCTAAGTATAAATTCCATGGCATTTTGAAGACAAAGAAAACATAGACTCAGATTTATTCTTTGGGAACTTTTATATATAGCTTGATATCTAAATTCATTGGCAGAGTGTTACAATTTTGCTGACCTTATCTCTTTTGATCCAGAGCTATTTGGAAGAGTATCTGAACTGGGGGCTTTTTGTAAAATTGTATATGATTTTGTGGATAAAGAAAAATCCAAGAAATGCTACACTCAGAGCCCGAAGTGTAAACCCAAGCCGTACTCAGGGTTACAAAGAGAATGACACGGTCACCGGTCACCGTTGAGTGTCAGCATGCGAGAGCCACTGTGCCTTTTGCTTATTTTTATTGTTTTAACAAATATTCTGAGCTCCAGTGTCACAATCACTTAGCATGCACACTCACACAAATATTTAGCAGTAATCATTTACGTGGGATTTCTTTTAAGTTGCATTTCTCTCAAGTAGTTGGTAGTTCAGTAGTGATGTAGAAACATGCCATTCAGAAGTTGGAAATCTTGGACAGAAATCCTTAAAGGTCGCTGCGTGAGGCCCAGAAGAGGAATGATGTCCCCAGCAGGACTTTGTTGGGGAAAGTAGCCCTCAGACTGGAAGTTAGAGATGACCCGTGGATACTGGGCTTCTGCAGTACCACGGGATTTTATGTCTTCTCTAGAAAGAGATGTGAGTCCTGGTAGTGTAAATAGGATAAAGTATTACTAACCCAGACAGACTCATTGTGTCTCACAGCTTACACACTATTTAAGAAGGCAGTCAATCAACAGGACTGTTCTTCTCTCGGAAAAATACAAGTATAAATCTCTTAAAATAAATAGAAATTTTTATTGAGAAAAGGGAAAAGTTTTTGTAACAAGTTTGAGAAAAAGTCATGCTTTTCTCTTGATATTTACCTTTTTTATTCCGTTCTAATAGACGTCGGCAGACACTTTGCTCATTCTCTGTCAGGTGAACTCATGGTCGTCAGTTTTCTTGACAAAACCAAAATGTGACTTTTATGTGATTCAAAATCTCTTTTTTAAAATCAATGAAATGTGATCGATTTTGCTTCCACCATTTTCATGACTGATTGGGTATGATCTTTTGTGGCCAAAATTATGGATTTTATGTCTCTTTTACTTAAGCTATGATCTTTCCACTCTTCTGACACTCCCCCTTCTACCCGCACAGAGCCACACGCTTCGGTCGGACGTGCTTCCGAGTGAGCATGCAGCCCCCCTCAGCCACAGCCCCTTCGCTTAGCTCCTTCAAGACTTTCTTTTCTCTTCTTTCTAAAGGAAGCATAAACCGTGGCGCTCCTATTTAAGAAGACATTTTGTTAAACTAGAAATGGGCTGGCGTCTGAGATCGGGCCAATCTGGTTTAACTTCTGAACATACTAACTGGGCACCTTAGAAAAATTCAGAAGTTTCCTTTTTTCCATAACCCCCATTTCTTAAAGTAAAAATGAGACATTGAGAACTGAGTGTGAAGTTTGCTGCTGCCATGACAGGCGTGGCAGGCCTTCATAAAGTCTGTCCCTCTCTCGATTCATATCTCTGCTTTCTTCTCTCTTCCTCCCCCCTCCTTCCTTTCTTCTTCCCTCTCCCTCTCTCTCTCCACTTCATTTTCCCTTGCTTTCTTCCCTGTAGTCGTCTGCCATATTCTTCCCTTTCTCCTATAGTCTTTCCCTCTTTCTGTGATGTTATTTATAAAATGGACTGTAATTCTTCTAAACCCAGACACGAGTCTTAAAAATAATTTTAATCAATTTACCTGAGACTTGGTCACATCTGCATGGAAAACAAATGTCAAATTAAATATTCCTGCATTGCATTCTCTATGGGATGCAAAGCAATGAACATGGAGCAGTAGCAGAATCACAGCACAAAGAACATCTTCAGATGGCTGGAACTCCTTAAACATAAACAGAACCAACCATAAAGGAACAGAAACCAACACCCAGTAAAGTCGGATACTCTGCTTTAGTAGTGTCTGTGTGTGCGTGCACTCGCATGTGTGCAGGTGTGTACGCATATGCGTACACATGTAACGAGAGTGTACGCGTGTGGTGCTCAGGACAATCTTGGATGTTGGTCTTTGCTTTCTATCTCTGTTCTTCTTTAAGGAGCCTGCAGGGATACCTAACCTGTAAGCTTCGGCAGCTTCTGTTTCTTCATATATTGCTGTAGGAGCACTGGGATTAAAGACATATACCACTGTGCCCTGCATGAATTCTGGGGGTCTGAACTCAGGCCCTCCTGCTTGCTTGACAAGTGCTTTACATACTGAGTCATCTCCCCAGTGCCCCCCAGTGTAATGCTTTTAAGAAAGTGGCAAAGCCTCACCTTGATTTGAAACCTTCTAGATAGTTTTCACTCTCCCGAAGTCTGTTTCCCTGGTACACATTTATCATAACTGTGTCCAAATATTGACTTTGAGTCTCTTCATGTCACAAAAATATCAAAAGCCTGCGGGAGGCCTGGTGCCACCCGTACCTGTGTGCTCATGCCACAGAGAGGAGCGAAGTGCGGGTGTGGCACCGCGGGCCACGTTCCCACAACCAAACACCTCACCAAATGGTCTGCCTGGAAAGGAAGATGCAATCCTTACATAAGTGTGTTCTCCTACACTGTTCCAGAAACCTCATGAGCATTTTTCAGTTCATAATTTCTATGGACAAGCAAAAATTCAGAAATAAACTACAGTGATAGCTGTATGACTTGTGTAGACACTAAGAGATAAGGAGAGATAGAGAAACCACAGTTACAGCTGTTTAACTCTAGAGAGATGGTTCCATTTTAAGGTTCAGTCATTCATGCATCTGTTCTTACGAGTGTCTTCTAACTTCCATCTCTACTTCATGCATGTTTTACTCTCTTATTTGTTGTCTTATTATAGATAACTCCACATGTGATAAATAAACAGTGAGGTCACTGTTACGATGTGGGTGGCAACGGCATGGAGCCCAGAACCTTTTTTTTACACTGACCTAAGAGGGAATGAACTGCCTCCTGCATAGCTTAAAGCTTTGAGTTGACTTAAAAAGTGATCATTTTTATTGGGTGAGAAGATCAATGAATATAAGAATATAAGCAACAATAAGACCTTTCCCTCTATGTTAAAATTATATTCTCATTCCCAGCTGACTATGGTAGCTGTTTTTCTGTCCTTCTAGAAGTTATCTATGTGACCACAGTGTGGTTATGCATGTCATTCGCACACTTAGATATCAGAAAGTTAATGCTTTCTTTATTCTTCTGTAAGCTCCACTCAATTCTATTTCTTACTGCCCCTTAAGCCTTAATTTCATTCAGTTCTGGTTTGCGCTCTCCCATTTGTCTAGATTTTAGCTAAGTTTCAGGAGTCATATCAGTGCAATGGCAGGTGTTAAGTAGGGCTGCCCTTGGCTGCCTCTCCCCCCACCCCCACCCCTCTGCTGCCCCTCCGCTGCCTTTCTGCTGCTCCTCAGCTGCCTGTCCACTGCCCATCCTCTGCCCCTCCGCTGCCCATCAGCTGCCCCTCCTCTGTCCCTCAGTTGCCCCTCAGCTGCCCCTCGACTACCCCTCTGCTGCCCGTCAGCTGCCCGTTGGCTGCCCGTCTGCTGCCTCTCGGCTGTCCGTCCGCTCTACATCTGCCTCCCCCCCCCCACCGCTGCCCCTCGGCCACCCCCGGCTACCTCTCGATGCCCCTCGGCTGCCCAGACATGTTTCTGTAGATGCCCACCAAGTCGTACGTGCTCAGCTCCAGTCCTTGCTGACCCCACATCTGCAGACAGCCTTTGTTCCTGTCCTAATCACTCCTCTGAGGCACTTTTGTTCCTACACAAGGGCTCGGGAACTGCTCCCTGGTCCTTGACCAGGGAAGAGGAGGGTTATGTCTCTAGATCCCTTACTGTATCCAGTTACGCTGATATGAGGCTATTGGCCCTCTGCCCTCTGGAGTGCATTGGTTCTTTGTCCCATGACCTTTTCTTGGCCCGCTATCTCTCTTCTCCACCACACACTTCTGATTGCTTTGAGAGTTGAGAGGTTAAGTTAAGAACGCAGAGAGAAAGCATGAAGATAGCATAGTGGTTCAGAATTGAGACTTACTTTCGCTTTGTCTGGATGGTCGGCTCCATTGAGGCCCACCTCTGAATGATAGCAGTACCCCCAACGGTCCCCAGTGTCACTGAACCGAGGGGTGAGGGGTGCTGATGGAGCAGCAGGAGCCCATTGGCGCTGCTGACAGGTCGGCATCAGCAGGTGTGCTCAGGACAACCGTGTGGCTGGAGGTAGAGGGACCCACATGCTCTCACCATGCAGAAACAACCATCTGTACCCTGCCCCACAGAAAGGCAGAAGCGTCACATGACTACATTTAGATTTAGAGGAAGATTAGAAACCACAGATCCGAAGGGCAGTGGATTAACTCAGAAGTCAAGAATTTCCTTAGCATGCACAAGGTTTTAGATTGGAATCCCCATATCTCCAGAGACAAGTGTGTTTCATCTCACTACTACTTCACGTTGATCCCCGCAGAGTCCCTTTTTCAATGAGTTAAACTGATGTGACTTTATTGTTATAAAGTAATGATGATCTTGAGAAGGCATAGGTGGGGTATATGTGTATATTTGTCAAAGTAGAGATACATGGGTTTCAGTTGTATAAATTCATCTCAGTTAAAACAAATCAGGGTTGGTGAGATGGCTTAGCAGGTCGCAGCGATTCTGACCTCCATGCTGGCACGGTGGCGTGCATACCTGCAGATAATAATAGTGAATAGAAAAACAGGAAGGAAAGTTAGAAAGTATATTTCTATTCCACAGTGGGAGGGAATGAGGAAGGAGAGGGAGAGAGGAAAAAAGAAAGGGAATTAAAATAAATGAATTCTTGAAAATGATTAAGTCGAGTTAAGTGTCTTTTTCCTCTAGGCAATTATAAAGTCAAGGAGGAATCTTTGTTTTGCTGAAGTTATCTCTTTAGTGCTTGTTTCCTGAAGACCGTGGACAGCATCCGGGGCTATCATACCCTGGAAGCTCTGTCGGGAAGCGCAGGGCTACCAAAGAGCACAGTGATGGATGGCGTGCGAGGCCAGCAGGTGTTTCCCCTCCAGGACAGTGACAGAACAATAACAACGCAGCATGTCCGTAGCCCTGACGGGGTCAGGAGCTGCACCCCCGAAGCAGCCTCTTTGCTGCATGTGCGTTGTGACCCCCACAGGGGTGTTGGCCATCTAGAAGAAAGACACGGGGTTGTGGGAAGGCTTCTGCCTGCTGGTCACGATGCAGAAAATCCCAAAGTGTACAGCTAAAAGATGGCAGATTTTGCTAAATGTGCATTCTCTTGAAATTCCTAATTCACTGAAGTAATTAATATCAGATAGAGCCAAAAATGATGATTTGGTATATCACAGTACTTTCCCACATAGAAAACAATCATTGTCTGAATAAAGAGTATGAAAAGATCGGGATGAAATGGGCCATTCTGCTGGGAGCTGCGTTCACAGTCACTTAGACAACGGAGGGGAGGCCGGACACGTGGCTGCACCCCGTGGCAGTTCAGCAGCATGTGGGAGCCCCTGTCACTCCATAAATAACAGAGCGAGGCGTCTGCCTTTTGGTTTCCAGGTGTGAGGACTACAATGTAAGTGGTATTTCGAGATATCAGAAAAAAAGAACAGTGAAAGAAATCGGATGAGATTCTCTTACTCAGGTTTTCTTGACAGCTGTTCGGTGTCCCAGTGTAGACAGGGTGGCTTGTAGGGCAGGATAAATCAAACTCATGGCTTTAAGGAATAGGTGATTCGAAGAAAGGAAGGAAAATATATTCTCTATGGACAGAGCCTTGCCAGAACCTCTGTGGTATTTCAGCATTGGAGAATTTTGATTTTATTTTTGGGCACTCATAGTAGTGTATTCTGATCTTATATGAGTCTTTCCACCTTTTCCTGTTATTTCCTCACTCTTGGCTTCTTCCAACCATCATTTTGTCTGATTTCTTCTGTTTTCTTTTTAATAAAAAACTTTTTTTCTTTTGCATTTAATCCCTTCCTCTTAGTAATTTTTTTTTTTTTACCTTGATGCAGTTGCTCTAGGGCCAGCCTTTATCTACATTGGAAAGGTTAACCACAAGGTATCCCACCAGTACAATAAGGTATGAATCTGGGGCCTTGTTACTTCCTTTTTTGAGCCATGTTTGAGACGACAGAAGCAAGAACTCACTCAGTGGAATTAAACGTCAACTACATTTGAAGCAAGCGAGAAAATGTTTCCTCGAGCAGTCTGTCGTAGGATTTGCCATAGTAGGAGATATGCAGTAGCAGGGTTTTAGACGGGTTATTTTTAACCGATTTGTCACTGTACCTGTTAATGAAGAAGAGCTCGGGTTTTTCAACTCCCTAGTGAAATCGGAAGCCTTCTCTCTTACCTTCCACAGCAAGAAGTAATGAGAAAGAAAGAGCTATAAATGGAGTTTGTCATTTTCACATCTGAGACACGTTAGCTCCTCGGGAAAGGCATGCTGTAGTCGAAGGTGAGCTCGTGTTAAGGAGTGACTGCTCCTCACAGTTTCTCTAAAGGCATGTCTACATTTACAAGAGAACTGAATGTTTTCTGAAATTTACTTTTAAAAGCTCTATTTCTAATTTCTTCAAAATGGTCACATAAATAACTCCCAAATAAATGGCCATACTCTCTTCAGAACATCTCTTTGCTACAAAACGAAGTTGCATGTGGTGGCACATGCCTGTAATACCAGCACTTGGGAGGCCGAGGCAAGAGGATTGCCATGGGTTCAAGGCCAGTCCAGCTTGAGCTACATAATAAGCAGTAGACCTCCGGGGGACTCATAGCAAGACTTTGTTTCAAGAACCCAATCAAATACAACAAAATAAAAACATGGCCAAAGGTTGTGGATGCTCGATGGGCAGGTCCAGGCAACACTGGGGTCCCTGAAGAGCTCCACTGAGGCCGCCATTGCACATGGCCCGTGGAATCTCCATCCCTCTCTTTTGCTTAAGGTTCTTGATCTGTGAAAGCACACATGAGTGTCTGTCAGCTCACAGTGTGACTGGCGCTGAGGGAGAGACAAATTATCTTTGGGTCTAAGGGTTATAAGAATCATTTCCTTTTCTTTTTCTAAGAACTCTTTATGAACAAGACAAATACTAAAATTATTTTAACATCTCTGAGCAAAAGTGCTGGTGAATAGACTTCTGGCTCATTCAATGGCCTGCTTCTCATGGGGCTGGGTGTCAGATTGACTTCTTCAGAAGCAGTAAATTATAGATAGATAATGCGGTGTCCTCGCCCTGGGGACAAAGGCCGTGCATCTCAAATGAGAATCTGATGGTGAGTGATTGTCAATGAGTTTCCAGGTGATTAACTTGTTTTGGTAGAGCGCCTGACTGAAGGCTGGATCATTTCTCTGAATAGAGGAATGAGTCATGTCATTTGACGACTCCAGGAAATAATATTTCAATTATTTATTTATTGTGATTGGGATGATGTCACCACCAACCATTCATAAATCTGCAATTGTGCAAAAGAGCTCAATTTTCTCATTATTCCTCCCTCTCTTTCCTGTGTCCCAAAAGCCCTTCTAATCACTGCAGTGGGTGGGTCTGTCTCCAGATCTACATGGCATTCCTGCCTCTTATGGGTCTGCTGACTGGGTGGCTGAGTATGTTGTCATGCCTAATAATTTTAAAATCAGAATAAATTACATGAGTATACCTTTAGAACTTTGCTCTCTACTCAAATTCACATCAATAAAATTCTTTATTTAAAGATGAACACCTAAATAGTACTGTCATTAAAAAGGATAGAAAATAGCAAATTGAGAAGCTGCCACAGTTGATTACAGTGGAAGCAAACTCTGATCGAAGAACTTCATCTTTCATGGTCATGGTTGAAACCTGCATTGTTTTGTTGGATAACCTGCGTGTTTCCTGATTCTTTTATATTTTTGATAGAAGGGCAAGAAGGGAAGAGGAGATGAAAGTATAAACACAAAATAGGTTTTGATTAGTTATCCAAGGATAGCTAGCAACCAACAGTGTGTTGAACTTAATTCTTACACACACACACACACACACACACACACACACACACGGGTTCTGTGAATTCCCTCAGTATTTTTCTGTGAAATCCGTTTCATTATCTTATTTTTTGTAGGACTTTATTAGTGAAACCGAATATCTTGGTCCTATAACTGAAAAAATAATTTTAAGAGCAGTCATTACAGAATTTCAAAGGAAGTGATGGGCAGAAGCAACAATGAAGAGCATTCTTTGCAGCACGAAGTCCTTTTATAGAACTGCAGCTCCGGGTTGGCCGTGGCAACCTGGATTCCAGTCCTGTTTTACTGCTTTTCAAATGGGGCTAATGAGAGGCAGTGATGTTGCAGGTTCCATCTGACCTGTGAGTCGTGAGCTCCAGTCGTAGAGAAGCTCGTGTGGGACCTGTGTGTGTAATAAATAGGCAGGCACAGAGAGGATTTCATAAATTCCAGTCTCACGTCATCGCTGAAATGACGTGCATTCCCATGAGCATGTGTTTTAGCCATACTGTTCATGGTGGAAAATGCTGTGATGTGAACGGTCCGTGTAATATTCCATGGTGTCTGTTAAACTCTTATGCGTAGCCTTTTCAAGCTGGAGAGATTGCAAAAAGTAGAAAGGGTCTCTTAGACTAGAGAAGCACTCCATATTCTTGCCATTAGGTAGAGAGGATTCATTTCTAATCCTTAGCCTGGGAGGTCACATTCCTTTTTAAATTGAGAAACAAAAGCCTGTTGAACTGGGATTATGTAAAACTTCCTCCTTCCCACTCATCTGGAAGACTGTGCTGCCTAACTCTACAAAGCCCATCATTTTCCTCAGAAGGAGTTCAGAGGAAGAAACACAATCATGAGGCCATAGATTCAAATGTCACAGCAAACAGCACCTTTTATTTTCTCTCCCTGAGCCTCAGTAAAATTGGGCTACTTGTCACCAATTTTAACCCCAGTTCTTGGAAACTTGCTGAACTGTCCACAAAAGAAGAATGAAATTCCAGGCATTCGGAGGTTTGTTTTTTGAGGAAGAAGACTAGGAGGAGAGAACACATAAGATTTAGGAATTGCTTTGAAGTCTCTAGTTAGCCAGGAATTATTCTTCAAGTTTGAATGGTTATTTGCAGCTGTAGAGTTTTAAAGTCCACCTTGTCCTTCAGACACAGATCACAAGTCTCTTCTGAGAAACTCTGACACATCTCCTTTGAGCTATCTTGCCTGGTTTCCCTCAGAATCGTTCTCTTATTGCAAACTGATGGATTTTCTTGCCCTTTGTGTTGATAGGCTTCATATGTGTAGTTATGTTACAATGTTTAATCTTCATGGCAGAAAAGAAGTGTTAGGAAGGTAATGTGATAGAGTCACTGTCAGGAAGTCACAGTGATGCGCTGCCCAGTTCGTTAGGAACAACTGTGGAACAAGCCCCACTGCCAGTCAGTCATGGAAAATTTAAGGACATATAGGTTGGGGAAGTTATGCTGAAGGATCATGATGATAGTCTGGGCTTGAAAATTCGGGACAACCGAAGTGCTCCCCGGGTACAGTTTTGGCCTCTTCCGCACATGTACACCCTTCCTTGTCCACACTGTTCCTAAAAATGTGCTCTTGTGATTTCGGCCAGATCCTCAGTTGTCAGCTCTGGGGGTCTGGCTTGTTGTTGCAGAGTCACTGCCGCCAGGGAACATGGGTTCCGAGGGTTGTCAGTCCTTCAACTTGTGCTGCCCTGCTGGTAGGCACTAGTCACACGAGACTGTTGGGCGCTTGAAATATGGCTAGTCTGAATTAATATGTGAATTATAACCTGAGGGCTGCTATGAAAAAAGAGTATCAGCTATGCCATTAATAATGTTCATGTTAGCCAGGGGGTGGTGGCACATGCTTTAATCCTAGCACTCGGGAGGCAGAGGCAGGTGGATCTCAGTGAGTTTGAGGCCAGCTTGCTCTACGGAGTGAGTTCCAGGACAGCCAGAGCTACACAGAGAAATCCTGTCTCGAAAAAACCAAAAATTAAATAAAATAATAATTTTTATCTTAATGCCATTGAAAAACATGATTTGAATATATTAGGTTAAATAAAACATCTTGAACATTAATTCATTTGTTTCTTCAATTCGGGGCTTTCTTTTTGTTTGTTTTCTGTTTGCCGCGCTGGGAATTGAGTCTAGGATCTTGCAAGTGCCGAGCCAGTGCTCTGCTACCGAGCTTCCTTCCCTGCCCTGTTTCTTTAGTTGGATATTACGTTTATTGATTTATTCATGAGGGTGGAGTCAGAGAACAACTTGCAAGAATCCCTCTCCTTCAGGGATCAAACCCAGGCTTGGTGACAGGAGCCTTTCCCATCTGAGCCCTCTCTTATTGTGACCTGCAAGTTGGAAGTCCTTTATATGACTGATACATCTTACTTGAGTTACATCAGTATCCCTAGCCTTTTGGGGTTCCAGTCCATCATATTTTCTGAAAGTTGGGTTTGTTTCATAGCTTTGACTTTATAAACAGAATAGTGGGAGTCTGAACATAGTTCTGTAATTTACTGGTTACATCACCTTGGATAATAATATCTCTGAATTTCAGTTTTAGCACCTCTTAATAAGAATAAAAATATCAGAGGACAGTAGGTTTATGCGATTGAAGGTTGTAGAGTCCCCAGCATGCGGCCTGTCTGTCATCCCATCAGTGCTGTATGAAACCCTCTGCTTGCCAAGCCCGTAGTTTGCCATGCTCCTGCCTGTGCCAGTAGGATTCCAGCCATACTGACCCACTGACCACTCAGTTCAGCTCGTGAGTCACGATCTCTGCCTATTCTATTCCCCTTTCTTGCTTGCTTATTTTCTGTCTCGTTTGGGAACAGTTCAGGGGCTACCTCTTCAGCAACTCCCTCTTCCTTTCGCAGTTTTGAAGAAGTCCCCCCACAATCAGTGTGCATTCCTATGTTAAGGATAGAGTACAGTGAAAACTGTCGCAGCGCTTTGGTTCAGCTTGCAGCTCTCCAAGCTGATAGCTGTGTAACCTTGAATGGACGTCTTTTCCTCGCTGAAGGCCATTATTCTTGTTAGTAAAAATGAAGACGGTAACCTCGGTCCTCCAGGAGAGGGGTTGAAAAGTTGAAAGGCACTCTGGGGCACCGGACCGCACAAGAGAATGCAGTAACTAGCTGCCAGCACACGGATGGCCTCTGTGGGAGCTGTGTGTTCATTACTCTGCTTTTCCGTCTGGAATGGAAAGTGCTGGAAGAAACAGCGTCGTATCCACCACTGCACTGCTAACGCCAAGCACAGAGCCTGTTAGTCCTTCACATGGGGCTATTGAACAGAAGACGCATTAATAAATGATGAAAAGTAAAGAACCCACAGCATCTCAGCGAAGGGTTAGACTTGACCACCTAGGGGATAGGGATTCAGGGTAAATTAAAGTAAATTATGTTGTAAATGCAGTCAGATTGCGAGACAGTCGGGGAAAGGACACTTAAAAGGCTTTGGCGGGAAGCCCACTGATTGTCCCCCCAGTTCTTGGGGAAGACTTTGTTCCTCCAGGTAGCAACCCTGTATTTGGCACTTGGAAATCTTTAAGTGTCTAAACAGGGTGGCATCCCTTTAATTATTATTTTTTATTTTAAAAGTCCGGGGGGTATGAATCGGCAAGCGTTGGGCAGGAAGGTCTAGAAGAGTTGTCAAGCCACTTGGGAAGAAGAGCTGTACCTGTCAATGCGTCCTCTTCCCTGGTGCTTTATATTATTCGCCCTCATTACTCTACAAAGTAGAACTGATTCCCTAAGCGCACCTCACACCTCTTGTGTGGACACTGACTCTCCACCTCGGCATTACCTCTGTACAAGACGCAGATACACAGATTCCACCCAATACCTACTTGATCAAAAACAAAGAGGAGGAGGAGGCCTATGATGCATGATTTACTCAGATACTGTTTTCCTTATACATGGTTGATTAGGAACTCCTCGTGGACATACAGAGCTAAAATGGTTGCCACAGAAATCCAAATAGCCAACCTCAGATTCACATCAATAGTGATTTTTTTTTTTTTTTAGTGAAGTGTTCCTAGAGGCGGATGACAGATAGCTATTAGAGTTTTGAATATTCCTTACTTCCTTGAATATTCCTTACTTCCTTCTCTGTCAAGTTTGATGTTTCTCTCAAGGTATCTCATGACAAAGATTAAATAACCTTCAGCTATCCCTAATAGAAAGCCTATTAATTAGGAATCAATGAAAAAAAATCCCAATATAATTTTTAAAAAATTGACTTTACACATATGCATGTATGTCCATATGTCTGATGTATGTCTGCACCATATCTGTTCCAAGTGACCATGGAAGCCAAAAGTCAGTGTCAGATCCCCTGAGATGGGAGTTACAGATGATTATGAGTTACCATGTGGGTGCTGGGAATTGATGCAGGGTCCTCTGGGAGAGTAGCCCATGCTCCTTAACTGCTGAGCCCTCTCTCCAGCCTTCCCCCAATATAATTTCTATACTTCTTCTTTATACTTCTTTTACAGTCCATTTTTAAAATTAGAAAAATAATAGGAAGACATCCATATAACATGCTCTGTACCAGGGAGAAGGGAATCAGATATACCAGGTTTGTGGCAGCCAAAAGGGTAGAAACCCACAAGAGATTAATCGTAGTAATCCTATTAACAGTAAGGTAATACCTCATTCATAGTACGTTCCAGGCAGTATTGTGAGGCTTTTAGGGCCTCAGACCTTAAGAATAGTTCTGCTTAAGAAGTTGTGTCAAAATCAGTACTCATTCAACCAGTGTTTATGAATGCTACATACAGTAAATGAACATAACAAAAAAAAATATGTTTGGTTCTTTGCCCTTCCAAACCTTTTGTTTCTTCTAGTCAAGGGCATATTAAAATGTTAAAAGAGTCCATATTAAAATGGACTCTTGTATCACGTGAAGTAATCAAGAAATTATTCCAACTTCCGGTTAAGATTCATGACATAGTAAACTACACTGTAAATCCTTATTAGGAATTCTTTTCTGTTTCTTTGATAATTGGCACTGTTGATATTCTAGTGTGGGCACAGCTGAAAAGGCTAAAATGGCAGCCATTTCCTCTAGATCAGTGTTTCTCAACCTGTGGGTTGCGACTCTTTTGTGGGATCAAACCACCCTTTCACAGGGTGACCTAAGACCATCTGCATATCAGATAGTTGCACTATGATTCATAACAGTAGCAAAATTACAGTTAGGAAGTAGCAACCAAAATGTTTATGGTTGGGGGTCACCACAAAATGAGGAACGGTATTGAAGGGTTGCAGCCTTTTGTATAGGGAGGTTGAGAACCACTGCTCTAAATAATAAGAATTTTTCCCCTTCGTTTTCATAGAATTTTGGCAGTGGTGAGGCATTAGGAAGAACCACTGCTATAGATGGCAAAACAAGTAAGAGGTGCTTAGATTTGTTTGCCAGGTTTATACTTACTGTGCCTCTGCCTCTTGCCCTCAGGGGCTGCTCTCTCTTCACACTCTGTCTTCCTGTCTGGATGGGAGCTGCTGCCACCCTCCCCCAAGACCATAAACAATAGAGACGAATAACACAGCTATCTGCCAACAAAGGGCACAGTGCCCTTTCCACAGAGCTGGCATCTGGAATGTGAAGGTCTTTGAAAATATTCTTTCTACATCAAATAAAGCTCTCGTGTGGTTTGAGGACCAGACAGGGGAAATAGAGATCTTTCTTCCTACATGTTGATGTGCAGTGATCGTAGCGGAAATGTTACACTGAAGAGCATTATAAATGTTACTGAACATACTTAAAGTCAAATCCAGAGTGGGCATATCTTCATTTTCTACTAGCAAGACATGAAAAATATTCTTTGATTTTCTTACACTTTTTGATATTTCTCTACATTCTTTGATAGTCTTACATTTTTATTTAACTACCTCAGTTTACAGTGATAAAATACACAGAGGAATAAATATTTTTCAAGGTTCATGTAAGTCAATATCCAAAATTTGCTTGTATATGTTGCTGTGTATTTTTTCCTTAGTCACATCTTCATCCCATTATTTTTAGCAAGGTTGAATATAAACATTTAAGTTTGCTTGAGAATGGTTATTTCAAACACTTGTACTGGTGATATTGCAGATTATTTGTGAGGCACATTTTCGTTTTAAAGATGTTGACTTTTAGTTTATTATGTAAGTGGATATTACTTTGTTTATTTTTAACACTTGAAACTGTTCTTATATTGGGCATATTGGGCTTCAATATCTTATATATAATTATCGGTAATACCACATTCCATTATTAAGGCCTGCTACAGGATTGCTTCTATATTGTAGGTTTCTGAATACTGTCTCATTGAATTGTCCCAATAGCTAGTTGAGATTTGGCTCAGTACTACTGTTTATATTTTGTTCATGAGGACATTGAAACTTTGGGATATATAAGGAATTTCTCACCACTACAAGTTACTGAAAGAACTAAGATTTACACTCAAGCTTTCAGGCTCTGAGCCTTCTGAACATGTCAGAATTCAGCGTACCGTGACTGTCCAGCGAGGACTTGAGCCGAGTGACTGTAACTTCTGTGTCTTTCCTTATCGGAGTGAGAAACCATTTGTACTACTTGGTCCTCAGACTGAGGGTGCGTTCTGTGCTCCTGCAGGGTTGAGTGTAGCAACTGTGAGATTGGAGACCAGTGCAGTACGATTATGCATGGCAGTGCCGTCACCTTCTGTGAGCCCTACGGTCCTCGAGAGCTGGTGAGTACATGCTGCTGACGAACGTGGTTTCCTTATAACGCTTCCTCTGCGTGTTGCCCATGGAAGGCTCTCTTGTGCTCTAGGAATTCAGATGAAAATATGGGAGGATTATTTGTACTCTTATCAATTTCAAAATCAGGAGAGGTAGTTTTTTGATCATTTTCAAATATTAAAATGAAGAGTTTTGTGAGTAAAAACTGGCAGCACCAGTGTGTCCTACTAGAAATGATCAATCACTATTGGATGGAAATGCAAGTATGATTATGTATAGCATATGTACATAATATTCGTTTTATTTAAACAAATTGTGACTTTCTAAGTTCTTGAGTAAACCTTTGCTCTTATTATTTTGTTCTCTTTGCAAGTCAAGTGTTTCTTACGACATTACTTTAAAACTTTGGTTCCTAATAGTAGATGAACTTGGATGGATTTTCTTTTAAAAGAATGTATTAAACAACTGAGTTTGTTTTTAGTATAATTCATGCCAAATGAGTCCAGAGTAGGATATTCTCATTTAACTGTTGGCATTTGCTATTGCTTGAGAAGGTAAGTTTTTTAATTATGTGTGTAATAAGCATTCTAAATTAAAGAACGGTCTGACCACTAAGCATCGACATATGGCTAATGAGCCTTTTGTTTTGACCTGGTCCTTCTTTCTGACATGGTGACTGCATTCGTTTCACACCCCTGAGAAGGGTATCAAAGTCCTGTTGGCATTAGGTGCTGGCTCGGTTTCTCTGCTTCTAGTGTGTTCCTTGTACCGCCTGGTACTGGCTGCTCTGTTTCCCAACAGCTTCTTCTCCTTCCCTCCCATAGCTTCCTTACCTCGGAGCTTTTATAACAGGTTGCGGTTTCACTTCTGTGTCACACGTTCTGCTCCAAAGTCACTAACTTTACAAGTTGCCAAAATAGCTTCCTCGATAAAAAAAGGAGGAAAGCCCTATATAACGATTAAAAGAAGATTTAGTTATCAAAATGTGGAAGCCAATTAACTTTGCAACAGGTTCTTATTTATTTTATTTTCTTGAATACCCTTCACTGGTAATAGAGATATTTAACCTATTAAGGATATGAGCCTCAGAACATTGATGAATTGAGTTTTCAGTTGAAACAGAATTATTAGATGCAAATTGAAATAATAGGTGCTTCTAACTCAAGTCTCACAAGGTGTGATAATACCTGCAGACAAACGTGACTCTGGGAGTGAAATTCTTTCTGAAAAATAAAATAAATTTGCTAGTACACTTTAAATAATATACCATGATTGGATTAATTACCTATAAACCCTAAAATAAAATTAGTTTTATCATAGTTAATTGAGCTGAGAATAACTGCCTAATTTAGGAGTTGCTCCATTCAGTAATATTTCTGAAAATATCGGCAATAGGAAATGCAAGTATCTTGTAACATAATACCTAATTTGTATTTCTGTAAACTCCTATATTCAGTAAAACTGAAATATCTAGTCTGATCAATTATCAAAAAGAAATATCTAGTACGATCACATAGTTTATTTGATCGTACATGAATTTAATCCTGTTTCTTTCTCTGAAACCCAGTATGTTTATTATTAGATTTGACATCACAGGTGTTTGGTTTTGTGTTGTATATGTGAGGTTAGTCTTTTCTCACGTATTTATCCTGTAATCTCAGCTCGAGGCAGAGAGGGAGAAGGACGGTGAGTTTGAGGCTAACCTGGGACACATAGCAAGACCCTGTCTCAAAATGTCTACATAATAATAATCTAAGATATAAGAGTGGTACACAGTTTTATATTCCCATCCTATTTCCCAAAAATGAATGCGTCCTGCAGATACAAAGAGATAGATTTTACATTAACAATTTCTATTTAATTTTCAGTAAGTTACATCGTATTAGTCTCCTAGAGGCCAAAGTATGCATACTATCCAAGTTGTGTTTGTAGAAAGCCTTCCAGTCAAATGAAGAGTGAGCGATGCAGGTGTCAGTTGATAGCTTTACTAAAATTCGAACATTTCCATGGAACTCCAAAACTGAATCCAGTCAAACCTGTTGTACATGAGGACTGATGTGGGTGTCAACCAGAATCCAGCTCCTGTGCATTTCTGAAACAACCAACCACAAGCAAAGTCTGGCAGGCTAAGGCTTCTGGAAGTCCCAGTATGCAGGTGTGGCTTGAGGGTTCCCAAGCCTAAGTCAGGCTTCTCTCCCGGAGGAAGATCCCCACAAAACATAGTGATGGAGAATCAGAGGAAGAATGCGCTTCAATGTCATTAACACAGACAAGATGTTAGCGTTCCAGGAGCTGCCTCTGGTAACGGCAGTCGCTCCAGGATCCTACAGGAGAAGATTAGGGCGGAAGAGTGTATGTGAGAGTCCTAGTTAGGCTGTCATCTGCGCCATCTTGACCTCAGGTCTGGCGATGTGGGTCCCACTGCCACTGAGGGAGCTGTAAAGTCTTCCGGGAGCCATTTTGATTCCTGTTTAAGATGTTTGCCTACAAAGCTCCTTGCTCCTGGTATTTGCTCCTGGTAAGATGGAGGGAAAAAATGTAGAAATAAACAAACAAGGACAATCCAAAGGATCAAAATTGAGTTATTTGGGACAGAGAATGGGGCCTCCTTCAGAAGGCTCAAGGAGAGAGCAAAGGGCAGTATAAAAGGACCTGACCTTAAACCTGCACTCTCCAGACTTAAATTGTCATTTGGAGCCATTAAAACCAGGGCCATTTAAAAATGGTTTCTACGATCATTTCTGCCTTTTGGAGTGCTATCACCATCTCTGTTTTGTGAGGTCCTCAGACATTTTTGTGATGTCTGATGTGACGGTGAAATGATGGAAAAAGTGGCGGTGAACTTGATTTATTCTACTAGTATAAAAATGCACTTAAAGAAAAACAATATCCTCAGAACGTGAACGTGCCGCTCATTTTTAAAGTACTTGTTTCTTGGCAGCACGGTTGGCTCCAATGCAGGACCCACACATGCTGGACCAGCACTCTTAGCGCTGAGCTACTCGCCATTCCCAGTGCTTCTTCATAAAAAGAACTTGTCTCAGGGTTGGAGATGTGCGCTAGTAACAGTGGCAAGCTACACTAAAGACTATTAAGTTCAGTCAAAATTTGCAAGGGAGACGTGTATAATAAACAGCCTTAGCCAACAGTGAATTATCAAGATTCATTGAAATTGTCATTCTGTTCGCTAAGTTTGAAACTTACTTGGTTGTTTAAGACCACCGAGATTGGGTGGGAAAAAGTTTTCATCAGACACTCGAATTGCTATATTATTTGTCAAAACCCCCTAAGGGGCACTTTTGTTTCCAAAATATCAAATATAAAGGTTTAATAATGTCAATGTAAAATTATATATTTGAATTCAAGATTAATACTTACAAAGCCCAGTTATAAGCACGGAGGCGTGCATTTTATATCTTTGTTTTTGGTCTTCATCGTTCCTACTATTTTTGTGCACCATAGTGTTTGTGTATGCACACATACATGTGAGTGCACATACACATGTGTGTATATGTGCGTGGAGGTCAGAGGTCAATTTTGGTCATCCTTCTCAATTGTTCTCCACCTTATTATTTGAAACACGGTCTTTCGCTGGTCCAGTAACTTATCAATTAGTTAAACAGGCTGCTGGCAAACCCCCAGGTTCTACTTATATCTGCCCTGCCCCTCCAGCTTTTGGGTTCCAGATGAGCCCCTTCATGCCACATGTTTAGATGGGTCCTCGGGTTCTGAACTTGGGTCCTCATGCTTTCGCAGCAAGCATTTTACTAACCTTGCTCATCTCCAAGGCTCTCCTATTATTTTTTGTGCTGACAGCTGTACTAATATGAGTTGCTATGGAAATAAAATGAGCATCAAACATCACAGGAGTCCGCAGCCTCCTTTCCTGATGAAAGTGTAGAATCAGTGACTAACCAAAAGCTAGGGTCACCTCAGTTAGCCCTTGAAACTTAGCAGTCACAGAGGTCACAGCTGTGTGGATTGACCAGACAGTTGACACAGCATCGTTGTTATATCAGGCAGATGTTGAGGACTCTCTGGGAAACTCTGTACTGGCAGTAGCACTAACCACTGTGCTTTTAATTTATATAATACCACTATTTTACAGAACCCACTTTCAGAACTGTTTCTTGATTCATTTGGGAATCTGTTCAGTTACATAAAATCATTCAATTCATGTGAAAATAAAAGAAAATTTTTCTGTTGGTAGTGGGCCTCTTTAGATTTTAATGTGAAATTGTCTGAATAAAAACCCATGAGGGCAGATAGTTAAACTTACTTTAAAAGCTATGGGGAGAAAGCAGATTTCTTTTCAAAGCATTTTACTGTTCATTTTCCTCTGATATCTCTGGTAGGAGGAAGAAAACAGGAACCAGAGGTCTGGACATGCTGGGCAGATTCCGATTAAACACAACTGGAATTCCCGGGTCCGGCCACACCAGTGATCTGTGTTTGGCATAAAGTAGGAGCTCATATTGACTCTGTGGCCCAAGGGCTTGCAACTCATCCCTTGCCAAGCCTCTTGCCCTCACTGCCTGTCCACTGGATCTTACAGCCACAGGTTGAAAGGGACCCAGGCATCTGTCCTCATCCCGTTGCAGACTTTTCTATGTTCACGTCTCAGCTGACTCCTGACAGAGGGAGAGCCTGGCTCACCCATTTCCCACAGTAGTTAATAAGCTGGATCACACTCGCATTACACTGGCCTCTTCTGCAGATGTGGGCTGTGTAATAAAGGACAGGGGTGTTTAAAGGTGCCAGACGGCACGGCGTTATGCCTGCTTACTGAGCATGCTTCCACATGCCTGCTCTTCAGGGATGGAGTCTTGTTGAGGCATCCATACCTCAGCAGACTGGGCTCTGGAACCCAGCAAATGAGAACTTTCCCTCCATCTCATTGGAGCTGTGTGCCTACTCCAAAGAATAAAGAAATAACTTCACACATAATTATATACTTGTCATTCCTCTTTCCAAAGTGGAAAGGTTTGTCAAGTGAGCTCTTCATGACACTAAGATTTAACAGAAATGTAGGGGAAGCTCTTTCCAGTCCCTTATTTATAATATCTCTCCCCCTCCCTCCCTGCCTCCCTCTCTCCTTCCCTTCCTCCCTCTTCCCTCCCTCTCTCATTTTAAGAAATATTCAAATAGTTTCTACAATTCATTCACAAAGTTGTATCATTACCATAATCAGTTTTAGAATGTTTGTATTACCCCTTCCCAAAGATTATGGTGTTTAAATTAGCTGTTTTAGTTCTACTGAATTAAAAATACTTTTTGGATACATACATTTGTTTTGTGTGTACAGGGGTAGAGTTTGGGGGTGCCACAGTAGCATGTGACGTCAAAAGACAACTTGCTAGAGTTAATTCTCTCCTCCCATCAGCCAGGCCCTGGGCCTGAACTCGGCTGTCAAGTGTCTGACTACTGAAGTCGCCTCACTGCCCCTCTGTTCACTTATAAAAATCATCCTTTTCTAATTGTCGACTCTTATCTCCGGGTTTTTGTTCCCCTTTCCTCCTTATGAGACTCTCTTTGGCTCCCAGACAGACACAGACGGCGAGGTAGAGGTGATGGACTGCACGTGTGGTCCTAGCAAAAACCCTCCAAGGTGGCCTCGAACACTGCTTCAGTGGCACTCTGAAATGTTTACTCTCCAAGCTGAAGGTGGGGTCTCACCATTTGCTCCCTGAAGGGGAGTAAGGGATTTGCGTATGCTCCCGCACTGAGGATGAAGGCGCAGCTGGAAACTGCAGCCTCTGAGGACCAGATGGCCCCACTTCCTCCTCACTCCCAAAGCCTGGCTCCCTGTGAGCTTCACCTCCTCTCACCTTCCTGATTTTTGCATCTTTTTTTCTAGACCACCACAAGCCTAAACACGACAACAGCGTCCGTCCTCCAGTTCTCCATTGGTAAGTGTCTCTTAGCGCTCTTAGCACGTTAACTTAGAAATGCTTGTTGTCATCAGACTGCACAACTGTTCCAGATGCTTTAGAGTTGGGACAGATTAAGTCTTTGCAGCAAATAATTTAAAAAGTGAGATAAAATATTGTAAGATATTATACTTTGTTCTTACTCCTTGCCAATAGCGAATGGCATTTTAAAAAGTTCTACAGATAATCAGTAACACTTTAAAAACTTTTATTACATTCCATTTATTTACGGTATGTATGTGTGTGAAAACATGCACACGTGTGTGGTTCACAGCTTAAATTCGAAGGTCAGAGGGCAACTTGATGGAGTTGATTTTCTTTTTGCACCATGTGGATTTGGAGGATTTAATTCAATTTTCATAATTGGCAGCATCACCCTTTACCCTGAGCCCTGAAATATTTTTATAAATTATCTACCTATGGGTTTTGAAAGCATTGGTTATTCTTTTGTGGCACATATACCTTATTTGTTATGTTTTCTCAGATTAAGATAGAAATGTGTTCCATTTTCTGAGCTCTGACTGGTAGTAGAAGAGATAATTATTAGTGACTGAAAGAAACGAATTAAGATTTTATGTTTGACATAAAGAATCTGTGTTTAGTTTTGATATAGCTAATGAAAAAATTACTGTATCTGAAAATATTTCTTCTAAGGACTTCTATATGAAAAGTAAAAGTTCCTATCCAAAATAGTAACAATATGCCTTTTAATGAAATTGTAGCAAGTTTGCTATCTATTCTATTCTTCTTTAAATTTTTGTAAATATATGTGCATACATGTGTGTGTGTGTGTGTGTGTGTGTGTATGTATATGTGTGCATATAGGTGTGTGTGTGTGTGTGTGTGTGTATCAATAAACAATTGTACACGTTCCAAAAAGAACATTCTAGAGGAAGAAACCATCTGTCTTCTAAATGAGACCTAGTTTATCTGTGTCCTGCTGTAGAGGTTACTGACATGTGGTAGCCATACCCTAGCCAGTACCTGCCAGCTTCCACCATCTGTCCTCTCCATCTTCGGAGATCAGCCATTGGTAGAAGCGCTCACCAGCACCCGTCCCACGGCACGTGTCAGTGTCTGTAGCTGGGAGCCATTTATGGCTGGCTATACCCAAGTGTGATTTCATCAGCAAACTACATGAAAGCTTGTGTAGGTGTGCGAAACTGCCAGATTATTGTGTGAATTACTTCTCACTTAACAGTACAGCCCATAGCATTTTATAGACAAATCAGAAGTATATGTTTATATTAAAAAGTTAGCAAAAATGAGAAAGGGTGAATTTTTAAGTGGCTTTCTCTATGTTAGCTGACCCATCATAACTTTCAAAATAAGGATGAAATGTAGTTTGTTTTGTGGTTGTAGTCTGACAAGTACAAATTTTGAAAAACTATACCCTGACAGGTACCTTCATGGATCTTTACCAGAATTAATGTCAACATAAAGAGAAATAATGGTTTCTAACTTATCTGCGTTGGTAGTATTCTTTTGGTTAAAAGTAAATATTAATTCCAAAAATTATATTTAGGCAACGAAGGACCACAAAATCCATAATTCCACTAGATTTTTTGCTTTGTACTAGGGAGAGGAGATCTAGCCTCAATTAAAGTATTCTTTATTGTAAGAAAAGAAGTCTATTTTTGGAATAACTTACCTAGCATAGATTCTCTATTTCCTTATGTTTTCAGTCAGACCAATTGCAGTATCAGTTCAGTAGAACTGAAAGAAAAAAGCAAACACGGAGAGTCAGGGCATTAGCCAGAGAACGGAAGGTTTAGTATATGATGTTCGGAACATAAAGTAACTCCCAGGCCAAGGGTTAGACCTAGTATCTGACTTAGCTCAAACTTTTATTTTCCTGCATGTTTACAGACTGGCTAGTATAATTCAGAGCATGGGTTTTAATCCTGGCTCCTACATTAAATGACGGAAAGATTAACAGAGCTAAGGAGAAATGGGTCAGAGGAGGAAGAGAGAGATAGAGACTCAAATTAGAGAAATTATAGTGTGTTGCTTAGAAACTTCATTGGGAAATGTATTTATTACATTTTGAGACTAGACATTTTTGATTGTAAAAAAGGGTTAAAACAATGTAATAAACCATTATCTACATTGTGTATGATGTTTTGTGGTAAACATAAACATTATAGTTGGAATAATTTTCTGAAATGACTTTATGTATCTCATGATCATCCATTATCTGGATATTTATGAGGTGGAGAGTAGTGGTCCCATTCTGTTGAGATGGGTGACATCAGGGACACATCCTAAGCATGTTGGAAATGTGTAGACTCGTTTTAAAGTTCACGTCCATAGTAATGAAATATCAAAACAGCAATTGCAGTTTAATAACTACTTCATCTATACCTGGTTCAAAAGTTAATGCAGAATCAATTTTGTGTTGGGAGCCCAACATTTGTATTTCTTTATATATCTTGAAATTCTCCAAATCCATACTATTGATGTCATTATAGTCAGTCAGCTTAAGTGTCTCTCCTTGGGACGTCACGTAGCACGTTCAGTGTTCATCGTGAAAAATCATTGAGATGAGACATAGGTAATTTCTAAGGAATTTCATCATTATTTATGAGCTCAATGATGAATTATATTAATAATTGGCAATATTTTATATTGCCTTTGTAAACATTTTCAGTTATGTTATAAATGAAATTCAAAGGAGTCCCAAGTACCTCAGGGATCTATATTCAGAGACTGCTTATATTACTAAAGCATGTCTTTCAGTTCCTTCAGATGTGTATAATGTGGATAAATATTACCTGCATGCTTAAAATGATATATGTGTATTATTCATGTGTCTGCATGCAAATAAATAAATACATGTCCATAAATAAGTAGATGGGCACTTTTAAGTAGATTTTTAACACTGAGAGCATTCTGAAAGCCCAGTTTTGAAAGCTAAATTTTAACAGGTTATCAATAGCTAAGCCATTTTTAAACTGTCCTGAAATATTTTAAGAACTTTCCGTTTTTCCATTCCAATGAAAGATCTTGTTTCCATTTCTGTGCGAGGCATCGATTCGCTGCCTCCACACCTGAGTCGTAGACACAGCTTGTGGAATTTATGGCTGTAGCCTTAGGGGCATCTATCTGCTTCCCTTAGATTTCCTCTGGGATGAGAAGAGAAATTTGAGCCTATGCCCCTTGCAAACCATTATCTTACAGATTTTTTTAAACCGTTTTCCTAGACAGAATTCTGCTTCCAAGGGAAATACTGGTGGTTCTTTGTATCTGTCATTCATTTAACAGACTTATTGAATATTTGCTCCTCGTTGTCTTGAGCTAACTTTAGCTATAAGTAAAAGGAAAAATGAGAAAACAGTATTTTCATAGTGGTAGTAGAATGTACTTGATGCATCTGCAGCAAGAACACTCTAGACAATGCTAAATTGTTTCAGGAGTGGGTGTACAGGTCTCGGGGTGTCAGTGCCTCGTCGGTCCTGACGGGTGGTATAATTCAGAGGAAGGTTGTGGTAACTTCCTAACTAAAAAATCCTGAGAGCCAATGACCAGAGTCTCCCAACAGGTCAGAAGGCTTTTCAGAATAGGCAGTGGATTGAACACAAGCAAAGAAAGGAACAAGCAAGCCCTCCTAAGCCAGGACTAGAGTGGGCAGGTATGAGAATGTCAGATAAAACTGGGTGTATCTAAAGAGCTAGTTTGTATGGGCTACAGAATTTAATAATTAATAGAGGGCCGTGTGGGCATTTTTAGTCAATTATTTAGTCAAATATTTAAATGGCATAATCCCAGCACTTGGGAGGCTAAAGCATGCGGATTGAGAGTTCAGGGCAGTCTGGTACATAGCAAATTCAAGGCCAACCTGTGTGCCACATAGTCAGACCCTGTCTCAATAAAAACATTTTTTTTTAGAAATGGCATAGTTTTAATAGAGGTCTACAAAAGGGCCTCATAAACAATAAGGAAATATGATTGTTCAGGTTAGCTTCAACTGTCAACTTGACACAGCCCAGAGTTACCTGAGGGAGTCTCAATAGGGAGATTGCCCAAATAACACTTGCCTGTGGTGTGTCTGTGGGACGTTTTCTCCATTGCTGGTTCATGTAGAAAGCTCCCAGCACCGTGGGGAGCCCCGTCCCTTGGCAGGGGGACCTGAGAAGGTAAGATAGCTAGGTGAGCAGAACCCAGAGAGCAGATGATTCAGTGAGCAGCTTCTCTGTGGCTTCTGCCTCAGTTCCTGCCTGACTTCCCTCCATGCCGCATTGTGACCCAGAAGTGTACCCAAGCCGAGTGAACCCTTTCCTACACACATGACTTCTGACCATGGTATTTATCACAGCAGACGTTAAACTAGGACAATAATGAAGTGAGTTCTTTTAAAGATTTCTTTTTACAATTGGGTTAAGACTGGCCTTACCATTTTCTTGATAGACACTCAGATTGAGCCACTCAATAAGAGTGTGCTTATCCCCTTTTACCAGCTCTTTCTTTAGATGAATAGGAATCAACTGCCAAATGAGGATTGAAGGTAAACAGCACAAATAGCGTGGGCTAGGGAGATAGTTGGCTCGGTGGATGAAGCACTTGCCATGTAAGTGTAAAGACCAGACGCATATTTAAAACCTGGACCGGCATGGTCGCTACTCAAATCCCAGCACTGAGAAGACAGAGAAAAGGGATTCCTAGGGCTAGCTAGCTGCCTAGGTTAGCAGGAAGTGGCACACTCCAGGGTCAGTATGAGACCCTTCCTTCATAAATATGGTAGAAAGCAAACACAGAAGACTTGGCATCAACTTCAAGCCTCTACATATGTACACACATGTATGTACGCACGCATGGGTGCATGCACATGCCAGAAAACAAAAGCAAGCAAAGAAAACAAAGACAAAACAGTTGGTATGACTTGGGCAAATCCGTCTTATGGCATTCTTAGCTCCAAAGCCACAAACAGATTACTACCAGGGTGACAAGAACCATTTCAGGGACATCTAGATAAATTAGTGTGATGCAGACTTCTCATGACAAAAAGGGGTTTCAGAGCACTAATCTGAGCGTGTGCGTCAGTGGAGATGATCCAGAAGGAAACTAAGGATCACTGACGAGCTTTGCTTCTTCTGACAGAAACAGGCAGAAACTTGTGTGCTCAACGGAATGGAGTTATTGAACTCATTTGGAATCTATTGTTTGTTCATAATTCATAAACATTAATTACCTTTCAAATTTGGCTTAGTTTACAGATATCTTAGGCTTCTGCTTTTCGTTTTTTGGTATTGTGTGTCTGAAGGTTCCTGTGTTTTTATATTGGGGTGTGTGTGTGTGTGTATTTTATATTGGGGGTTGTTTCTATGTGGTTTTTATAGTGGAGGGAGTGAGTCTCTTCTGTGTTTTTATATTGCTTTTTTGTTTGTTTTAACAATGTCAAAGCAGTGGGACATCATTAGATCAATCATGCTTTATATTTAGATGTTAACATGTGGAAGAAGTCTTGAGCCAGAATTGCTTTTTTTCTGTACCATTCATGCCAAAGGGTCTTCGAGATAAACTAGAGCTTCCTGCTTTGTGTGAACGTACTTTGAAAATTAATCACTGGAGTAATCCAAAGTTTGAGGTGCTCTTAGCTGAACTGGAAATTCATAAAAAAGAAATGTGACTTCATTTTTTATTAAATAAGAAATAAGATGCTACTTGTATGAGAGATTATACTTTGTGTGGCATAGAGAAGCTGTTCATTTTTCCTTTGAGCCCAATTCATAAACATCTTAATTACTCAGAACTTGATTCAGTAGATAAATTTTCTCAGGTCTCTTAGAGCAGGTAATTGATAGGGAAGAGAAATTGAGCCTTCCATACTTCCATGTGAATTACTGCTCATTTCCTCCATGAACGTACTGAAATTACATACTGTATTTCAAATTAGAGTCTTGTGCTTTGCAAGAATATCTCTTGTTGCTAAGTAAAACCTGGGAGAAGTTGTTATCAAACAGCAAAACTGCATCTGAAACATGAAATCTGTGTCATGCCAATAGAATCTCTAGCGACCTGAACTCAAAACAAATATAAATAAAAAGTGGAATTTTAGAAAGTCTTAATGGCAAAATTAATTCAATGTTTATGCTTTATGAAGTTTGATACATGTTTTGCTTAATTATAAAATTCTTGGGTATGAAATATATTAAAATTACATTTAAGACTTGATTTTCATGTCTCTAAGGCTCTATGTTAACACACACAAACATAAATATGCATAGAGAATACTTCTACACTATCTGAATTTAATAAATAACTGTGTGAAACTGATTCTGACCCAGTGTCCTGCCTTTTTTTAATCACAGGAGTGGCCTATGCCTCTGGAGGGCATGTACATCTTAAAAGATGAATTTAAGTTAAAAAATATGCATAATTAATTTAAAAATATGTACTTTGAATTATTTTCATGCCAAAGAATTAAGTACTACTATAAAACAGATTATCTTATCAGTTTAAATACTACAGTAAAATTACACTAAGCATAAGTTTCTGGGAAATTTTTGAGATTAATTTTTAATTACTAGACCTAGTAACTAAATAAAAGATGAAGTTCATATAAATTAAAATGCGCTGTTAGAAAGTAAAGATTATGTCCTTTCTCTTGAAATATTCACTTCATTACTTACCCAATGATCCTTACATAACAGATAGCAGCAATTCCTTCATAACTACATTCTGCTAATGTATATCGGGGTCTTTCCTCATAAAGGGAGTCCATACATGGGGTAAAATGAGAAGATGGCCATTAGTGTAGACAGAGTATTCTCTCCAGTACCACTGCTCTGAAAGCTCATTCTGCTGCCCCAGCCTGATGTCTCCGGACCTTCCGGGCCTCAGACTTTCCTTTGTGATGTCTACTTCACTCTGCTTTCGTTTACACACTGGCCATTTCTGCATATCTGCTCTGACCCTTTGTTCAGATAATCATGAAGAACTGGGTAGTGTACAACTCTTTTGGTGGGGCAGATCACAGCTAGCGCTAGAAATGTGTGAGCTGGACTGAGTTTAATTCATGGCTGGGGAGAGTAACGTAGCAAGGTTCTACATTTGTGCTCAGTATCACATCCATTCCTGACATCTGTGGCAATCGAGTAGGCTGATCTTAATTAAGATCTTAATATGAACCAAGATCTTCCAGTTCCTTGTTGATTATCCAAGGGCACTGAAGGACCCTTCTATGGCAGAGAGAGAACCTCTTTGGGAAATTTGCTATAACATGTACTGTACCTGTAATCAGTTGGAAAAAAACAAAACCTGTGATATGCCCCAGATGTTAAGAACATATTTGTCAAAAGATCACATCTACCCCCTAAATATGTATAGTAATGTCAACAAAAAAAATAAAACTTTTAAAAACTTTGATTACCAAATAGTTTGGGCAAGGAGAGTTTCTTATGAAAAGGAAGCAAGTTGGACAGTATACAGCAATGCTGATTAAGGGGTTCAGAGCAGAAGAGTAAAAATGCATCCTAACAAAACATCCATGAGAGGGCAGGGCTTCATCTGTTGGGAGACTGACAGGAGCAAGCCTGGTTCCATCTCTCAGCGTCTGCATCACAGGGCAGGCCGTGTTGTTACCTTGCTGTTGTTACCTGTTGTGTGTTGCAGGCCGTTCTGAGAGATGTGACCAAGGCAGAGCCAAACAAGGTTGGCAGCGTAAGGAAAGGCACATACTTGATACTGCCCGAAGAAGGGATTGGTCCTTCTAGGATAAAAACACATACAAGGTCAGGCCCATGAGCACTGGGGTGTTGCTTATGTCGGTCCAGGAAAAGCAGGTGTGCCTGGCAGGAAATCTTGGCAAACCTGACACATTTTACATTTCTTGTTCATGAGTTTTCCCAAACACAGTCTCTTAAAAAAGCTCACTTCTGTGGGAATAGAGGAGGGCTAGAAATGTTGTGTGTACAAATTGCTAGAGAATCACTGTGTCTCTTTCATGATGGGTGTGGCAGGGACAATGAAGAAATACAAATATTTGGGAGATGAGGGTGTAGGGATCGGACTGAAGGGAGAAGCACAAAGGGAGGACAGCTGTTCGTCTGTATCCTGTGGTCACTGTCCATCTGCTGTAAGCTGGAAGAGGTCCCCTAATGAGGTGTGGGCATTTCAGCCAGGAAAGTGACTAAGGAACAAGATATGAGTGCAGTAAATCAAACACTGTCACATTTCTGTGCAGAGACGTCTACGCATCCAGTAGCCTCTTCACTGACGAATTCATCCCCAAGCAGGAATCATTGCTCTGAAGTACTCACATTTTAGAAAGAAACAAATATAAAATAGAAAACACTTGCATTTAAAGCATAGTGTTTCTACATTTGGGGACTTAAGGGAAGCATGATTTTAATACCTACGGAATATTTTTTTGAGGTGTTACTAATTTGACTATTCTACTTTGATTTCTCCGAATCCTTACTATCAGTTTGAGTAAATACTTAAAATGGAATGTTCTTGTATATACTAATTAGTATATACTAATCCTTTTCACAATATTATAATGTTTCTTCAGTTGTAAATATAAATTATAAATGCAGTCATATTTATAAATTGTAAAAATGCCAAGTTTCCCTCAGGAGTATTTTAATGGGCAACATAGCAATGTAGATATTAAACCGTAGATTTCTGTGCTTAAATAATTATTAATTGATAACTCAATGCTGACCAAATATTATGGACATAATCATTTCTCTAAATTTACAACTTATATTAATAAGTACTGATTTATCAAGTTTATTAACCTCAGTTGTCCTATTTTACCAAAATTGAATTCATTTGTTCTTGACAGGTCCAAGAGTAATTCCAGGATTTGCCTTTGTATAGAGTGGAACAATTCTTAATTAAAGTGATTATCTGTGGGGTCCTTTCAGCTACAATTTCCATCTATGTCATTTGGAACCTAGAAGCCCCAGGACATTTCCTGCCTGGGCTGCCACAAAACATTATCTGATAGAGTAAGCATTCTTCCCTGGCCAGCTCTTTACCCATGATTCCAAATGCTGCCTCTTTGGCCCTAGCCCCTGAACTTGAGCAGGGCGTAAGCTGCAGCTTCTGATGCAGACACAGCACAGAGAGATCAAGCCTCCTTTTCGCGGTGTTCAGGAGCAGCCCTGCACTTGAGTATGTGTAACACCGTCAGACACTGGTCTACAGCCAGGAGCATGCCTGCTCTAGCTAGGTAGAGTGTTGGCTCAGCCAAGGACCATCTTCCTTCTACAGTCAATCCTTAGCATATATGATCTGAGATCTGGGAAAATAACATACTGAAGGCAAAGCCCTCGTCTTTCCTGGTAGAGTTCCCTACTTGCCTTGAAGACGACATTCATTCCATGGCCTTCTGTGATAGCTAATATGTGGTAAGGTAATAGGAAAATAGTAAGAACAATTTACTTTAAGCAGTATTAGATAAGAAGCTAGATTGCTACTAGAGAAAAGGTAATTATATTTTATACAGTTGATAACGTATATAAATTTTTATCGATATGTAACATTTAAAACAATAGGCCTAAATAGAAAACTCTTATAGTAGTATGGGTTTTGTATATTAGGAGAAGATCAAAATAACATGAACACTAAGAAATTTTAAACTGGCCTGAAATGACAATATTTTATGTTTAAAACTGGTGGTCATACTAGGTACAGCTTATAGGTTAATACTTCTAGACTTGACGTATTAAGATATCGTTCTTATAGTAATTGTAAGTTAGTTTGGTATCATAAGAAGCGGACTAATGTTCCTAGAACATCTCTGGCAGGCTCTGTCAAGATGGAAATAAAACTTGAAGCGTCAGACAATCATTGTTCTACGCTCTTGTTTAAGGAGTAAACGTGCCTGGCTGCCTCCAGCGAGACAGTCAAGCAGACATCCATAGCGCTGTCAGAAGCGTGATCGCGTAGATGATGGTAGTCTTGATTCGGGCAGAATTATTTTAAAGAAAAGCCACAAAGTAGCAAATAAGCTCTATTTTCTTTGATGCCGTGGGGTACTGTGATGATATCCGCCCCCTAGGAATCATAAAGAAATAACTCATAGCTTTACAAAAAAAGCACAAACTATAATTCCAGTATGATTATCATACCAATAGGCTCATGTTACCCATCGCGTTTTCCAATTTCAGTGTAGAGTGAGGCAAGGCTATTCCGTGATGGCCTCAGCATAGAGGAGAAGGTAAACTCGTAGAGCGGCACTGACTGGCCTTTCAGAAGCGTTCCCCAAACCTGCCCCTTCGTCTCTTTCTCTCCAGTCTAGAGTTCATGGCCCTGTCCTCCATTTACCCATCCTGTAAAGATGAAAGGGCATGTTGATCCTGCTGAGAACTGCTTCAATCCTAGCAAGGAGCCCTACGCAGCCAGAATGCATGCATTCCATAACTTTACGATGCTTTTATATCAAATGCTGTTATTTACATGCACCGCCTAGAGCCTGCTCATCAGAGGCTGAGGTGTGAGTGATGGCAGCTGTAGCATTTGTACCACAAGAGTCGTCCGCGGGGCCCTGTCCAGACACTCCTTGAGCCCGCAATATTTATGGGCCCTTGGTGTTATCTGGAAGCATGATTTCTGCCAGTGTTCTTCCCCATCTATCAATTCCGTGTGATAGTCCTCTCCTTCGGTGGCTCTGTGCAGCATTTTAAAAGGCGAGTTGCTTTTAGGGCAGAACTTTGAGGGGGCGGGGCTGCTCTCTGCCAGTCCCCAAGAGGACAATAGCTCCTCCTGCTGTGTTCTGTTATGATTTACTTTGCAAAGTCCTGGGATTAGTGGGAAGGACATAACCAAGTAAAAAACTACCCAGTCCTTGAGAGACGAAATGCTGATTGATTTATCCTGTTACTATAAAGGAGGAAAGAAATCGAGGGAGCTGCTGGAGATCCGAGCTCACAATCCGTAATCTACAGTTTCATATTATAAAAAAAGAAAACCACAGGAAAAGCACAAGCCAGGTTGGTTTTAATATGTGTGGTGGCATGACCTGAATTCATTTGCCAGCAAGGCTTGGCTTGAATGATTTGAAGCTATTTATAGCCTTTATCTCTACTACTTAGGTGAATATGCACCCGTTTCACTGCAGAAATATGTATTTGATTAGAAAGTATTCCTGCAGCTTTGCTTGCGGTGTGGTGTATTATATGGTATATGCAACTTATTTCCTTTCTGAAATCTGTAAATTTAGTAAATGAACCATTTGAAATCTATTAGCCACTAAATCCCATGGGCTTGAGAACCTATATAGCTATCTCTCCAAGGAAGGAATAACTCATCAGTGTTCATTAGAGGTCACTAATATTTCTGCTTTTAGATGGTATTGATATTATGCCCAAAGCTATAAAAGTTGTTTATTTTATGTCCTCTACCAAGATGGATAGAAAGAAATGAAAGGTTTTTTTTATGAATTTTGAGAAGTTCCTGGCTCCAGGCAATACTTAAGTCTCTTGCTTGTGCATATAGGATGGTAAACAAGATACTGCACAGTGGACAAATGTATGATGATGAATACGGGCCGTATTTGACTTGCACTTAATTGCTATTTATTCATATACTAGTGTCGTCCTGAGACTAGCAGCTCTCCAGCAGTTCTTCAGAGTCCCCCAGTGGGTCAGTGTAACATAGCAGCACTCCAATGAGTAGGTTCTGAAATTGCTTGTTCTCTTCAGCTTGTGTTGACATTCTGGAGCTCATAAGATTTTATTCAGGTTCAACTCCAAAACTGAATATTTCTGTGTAAGCAAACAACTACTTAAAGATAATTCCTTCATTCTCAACCCAATGGTAATGTGATCCATTTCCTTATCAGAATGTTTTAATTCAGTAATAGAGAAAAGAATATCAGAAATTCTAAGTTCTTTCTCATTCTTCAAAAAAATTATATAGCTATTTATTTTAAATCTGGAAATAGAAATATATGCATTTTCCATGTGCAGCATGCTGTTTTGAAGTATTTACACAACCAGGTATAGTGGTGCACACCTTTAATCCTAGCACTTAGGAGGCAGAGGCAGGTGGATCTCAGTGAAGCTAGCCTGGTCTACAGAGTGAGTTCCAGAATAACCGAAGCTATATATACAGAACTTGTCTCTAAAACAATCAAACAAAAAAGTGTCTACACATTCCAAGATAACTGGATTGAGCCATACACATCCTCATGCTCTTTCTATTGCTAAAATACATTTATCTCTGGACTGCACCCTGCTCAGAAAAGTAGAAGACAATGATGGGAATGCGAGTTGCTGTACTCTGGTGCTAGGCTCTTACACATTCCCGAAACTCATGAATAAGCATGCTGTGTTTATTCTCTGCTGGAGGGAGTCAGGGTTTGTGGGTACACTTGATTTACAGTTTAGAGGGGCATGGTTAGAGTTTCTCTATGAAAAAAAAAATAAAACCATAGAATTAAAATTAGGTACAAGTATGATTATTTACTTAGAATAAAAAGATTAGTAATTAGTAATAATTAGTATGATTATTTACTTAGAATAAAAAGATACAGCCAGTTTCAGATTTTTAGAAACTGACATCTACATATGTTACAGAAGCAAAAGTAAAGCCTCTTTCTTAATTCTTTCGGTGGCTCTATTGTGTTGATCCTTGTGCTGCATGCTCTTAAGATATTTTATTATATAACAAATAATTTTGTAATATTTTATTACACAGAGGGGTAATTCTGCCTCTAGCTTTTCTTGCTAATACTTTACCAGCCCTACCCCTTATTAATAATGTAATCTAGATTTGGGGGATACTAACAATACTAACCCTGTTAAGAAAACAGGAAAAAGTCTCACTCAGACTTCAGGACATTTTTAACTTTCTCTGCACAGTGACTAATCTTAAACGAATTGAATCGACACCATTCATTAACCAATGTGTCATCCTTGTCTTTGAGTCATGGTGCTGTGTGCGTCAGCACAGTGGGCAGTAAGAGTTTCTGGTAGCTCTTTTCATACTGGGAATAACTAGACTCTAAAATAGATGTAAACTATGCAGAAGCATGTCAGAGCAACCCACAATAAATGTATCAGCAAATCAGCTTTTCCTTACCTAAATTCCCAATGCAGCCATGGCTGCCATCATCACTGGCTGCCATGAGGGGCACATGAAGAAGCAAGAGAAGAGTGGAGACAGCAAATACTTTAAAACAGGATTGTACAACACGTTGCTAGAGCCCCCCAGCAGTGACTTGCAAGTCAGCTCAATGGTAAATGTATTTCTGTCCATATTAAACATTTTAGAATGAAGTATTCTATTTATATATGTTGCATTGTGTGTCTGTATTTACAGATAAACTGTTTCATCTCCTTTTGTTGCAATCTCCTGCTAGTTGCCTCCATTTTTCCTCTTCAGTTCCCACGGCATCTTTAACACACTTCTTTGTATTCTGTTGCTTGTGCCTGTAGCATCGCCATCTCCAGGGACCATGGAGATTTATATATGCTGTTGAGTTTTGTGTTCTGGTTCCTAATAACCAATACACATTAATGTAGGTTTCAGCCAAGGACCTTCTTTACATTCAGAATATTCTACAGCATGAGACTTTATAACGCATATATATTGATACACAAATTTTGATGTTGGTGTAAATAGGAGAGAAACATGGTGGGAGGTGTCCTTGCCAGATGAACCCTCCATCCACCCTTGACTGAGTGGAGGGAAATATGCCCCTGGCAATTCTCTGTAAAAGTAAAGTGTTCATCTTCATGATTGCTTAAAGGTTTTGCCACTGTGTTCCAGCATCTTAGAACTGGGTGTAAAGAATGAGCCACAAGTTAGCTAGAAATGCGTTTTGTCAGGAAACATGGTTATTATGTTGGCTGTCCTAGTTAAGGTGACCCACGCAAGGAGTCTAGAACTAGTTACTGCATCTTTATCTTACCAGCGGTTGATTTTATGTCACCAAAGAACAATGTTAAAACAGAGATGCAACATTGGGAATTCATGTGCCATTGTAAACAGATTGACTTGGTACAAGATTCAAAGACAGCAGTGTCCTACCTCTGGCTCCTCCTAGAGTGTCAGCCTCCATGCTGGTGGGCAGAAGCTCTCTCTCAATTCTTAGTCCTGAAGAAGGAGGAGCTACAAAAGAGCCAATGGTGATGATACCGTATATTTCCAGAAGACTTTCCTTCTAGAACTAAGTCTGGAAAAGATTTATTTCACTTGATTAATGTTCACCGAGTCTTAAATGAGATCAGGGGACAGGATCTGAGAAATAAAATCTTTCCTCTAGGAAAGCTGATGCTCTGGAGGGAAGAGGCGGTTTTTTAATGAATGACTGTCAGGAAGTAGCAGTTGCAATAAGAAAATTAAATCCAGGGTCGATGTGTGATAAGGGAGCATCTTATTGAAGGTGCCAGGTAAAGGCATCTGAGAGTGTCACCTTCCAGCCGAGGTCTGAAGTGTGCATGAGCCCAAAGGAAGGAACGGCCTGTATCAGAGTCATACGGACAGACCTCTGGCTGCCATAGAACCTGTGTAAATGCAATCAATAAAGAAAGCTTTCCCTCTTAGGGAAGAAGGACTGGCCTGGAATCTGACATTCCTGAATGCCAGATGAAGTCAGGAGAAATAAGACTGAACTACAATATAGAATTCTGAGTTCACAGATAGCCCTGACACTAGTGCTTACTTTTTGCAGTTTCTTGCCGACTAAGTGATTGCTGATCCTGTGGCCTGGCTTCCGTTAACAACAGCAGAAAGTTGCTTGTCTGTTTCTTCTAAATTATAGTAGAGACAGTACTGTTTACATAGGACCAGGCTAGGGGCTCATTGGTAATTTTACTTACAACCTTTAACTGAGTAAAAGTGGTTCAGGCCAAGTTTACTCTGAACTATTTTTTAGAATTACAGTGATAGTGGTTGGGGTTAGGGTTAGTGGTAGGTTTTCAAGTCACCACTAGAATTCATCCAATAGGATACAAGTACAGTTAACCTGAAATCCAACATTTAATTTTGATGTCAGTGTCATATCAAGGTAACATCTTTTTTTAAGTTATTTCTTTTATTTTTGATAATAGAATTGTACCATTTCCTCCTTCTCTTTCTTTCCTCCAAATCTTTCCATATACCCCTCCTTGCTCTTTTTCAAACTCATGGTCTATTTTTCCATTAATTATTGCTATGTGTGTGTGTTGGGGGGGTATTCCTAAATACACAAAGACAAGCTGCTCGGTCTGTATGATGTTCCTTGTATGTATGTCTTCAGGGCTGACCACTTTTCAGGGCTTATGTGCTTTTCCCTGTGGAAGACTATTACTCTTGCTCTGGGCATTCCTTAGTTGCCTATAGTTCTTTGTGGAGAGTGAGGCATCATGGGCTTCTCCCCATCCACATTAGCATGTCTGTTGTTGTTGTCCTTGTTTGGCTCACTTTTCACATAATTAAAAAGGTCTAAGTTGGAATTTGAGGAGACAGCTCCATTGATAAACTGTTTGCCTTACAAGCGTGGGGACCTGAGTTTGATTTCTGTTACAAACAAAACAAGCAGGCCTGGTAATGCACATCTGCTTGTAATTCTACCACTGGGGAGGTGGGGGCACACAGACCCCTGGGACTCACTGGCCCTGCTTGGCAGGCTTCAGGTCCACAAGAGACCTCGTCTGAATAACCAAGACAAATAGCTCCTGAGGCTAACAACTGAGGTTATCCTCTGGGCCTTCACACAATGATTGTGCTGTGTGTGTGTGTGTGTGTGTATGTGTGTGTGTGTGTGTGTGTGTGTGCACGTGGCGTTATACATACATACAAGTTATCTGAGTTGGAAATTTTTGGTTTGTTGCTTCCTTTTTATATAATGTAGCATTTAAAAAAAATCTTTTTGAAATAGCTTCCCATGGGGGTTTTTAAGCAAATGACTCCCTTTTGTGTTTGTTCTGAGAGCCCAGTCAGGAGGGTGTCACAGTTTTCTGGGCAGGAGCTCCTGTCCTATAAGGAGGTAATGGTAAAGTGAAGGATGATATAGGTGTAATGACGTGTGGGAGAAGAGTCTACGGGCTTGGGTGACTGTGACGACAGAGAAGGAGAGAAATGGGCAGGGAACATGAGGTGACATCCAGCAAACAGTCTGTCTCTTCTCAACACAAGTAACCATGACCTTTGTCTAGGTGCTAACCAGAGAGAACTGAGATCATGACGAGGAAGGTATTTAAGGTGCTTCAGTATCTGTAGTTTTCTCTCTTTGTCAGTAACAACTCAATAACAGATCTTAAGTCATGATAAGGGCACAGAAACCTGTCCCAACATGCTCTGAGTACATGAGACATGTTCAGACTGTCATATGGTTTCAAAGAAAAGAAAAAGAAACTGGAATAGTGCTTTGTCTAGCAAGGGCATCGAGATGTGGATCCCAATCTGCCTGATGCTCATTCCCATTGATTGGCTGTCATGGAACCAAGTAAAGTGGGAGTACATAGAATGGTACCCAGATCAGTGGCTCTCAACCTCCTAATGCTGCGACCCTTCAGTACAGTTCCTCATGACTTGGTGACCAAGCCATACAATTATATTTGTTGCTATTCCATAGCTGTAATTTGGCTACTGCTATAAATCATAATATAAATATCTGATATGTAGCTGGTCTTAGGCAACACCTATGAAAGGGTAGTTTGACCCCCCCCCCCAAGGGTTATGACCCACAGGTTGAGAACTGCTGACCGAGGTGTTCATAGAAGTTCTTTTCCTAGGTTGCCAAGTTTTTGTTCCTTGGCAGGTACTGTGAAAATTTGAATCAAACAGATTTTCCGTTCTCTTTGCGTTTGAGGACTGTACAATCCAAATTTAACTTCATTTCAATAGTTATAGAGACTTTATGAACACTTGTCTCTGATTTGTCCTACAAACCTGTCTTGGGACTCAACTGTGTGTGTGTGTGTGTGTGTGTGTGTGTGTGAGAATTTACAAGTGGTGACCAAGGTGGTTCTCAGAACAAGATTGTGGCTATGACCATCCCATAATTGTCACCCAACAGATAGCCAAGTTGAATCTATTCATGCGCCAAACTGCCTTTACAAAAGCTAAGGAAATATGGTAAGAGACCATAATGTCTGCTTTAGTGTAACAAAACAATGTTATCACAGAAAGGAGGGAGAAAATAGTTCCTGTAACACCCTCCTCCAGAGCCACAAGCAGCCTAGAGAGAGATGCACCTCTCCCTGTGAGGGAAGGGGTTCATCTTCCGATGAAGTCCTGGCCTTAGGATGGAACCTGATGCTGGGCAAGGTTTACATCTGCCACCTGTGCTAGGTGGTTGGGCTGATGGGGACTATGCAAAGTTCTTCCTCTACTCTGAGGTGGACTGGTGCTTGGGGAAGCAAGGCTCAACCCTCTGATGGGAAGAGCCTGTGAGCTAGCATGGGGTATATCTTCTAGCCCAGTGCCAGACCTGAAGATTCCAGGTTCAGACAAGAACTCACTGGCAGAGCCTCTAAAAGGCTTGACATTGGGCAGAGTCTTGGATCCCAATAGCACAAGCCAAGTTCTTATGCCATTTCCAGCCATGGAGTATGCCTGGAACACACTCTTCCTCCCCTGAGATGGCTTAGACCCTTGAAGCTTCAAGGTAAAGACATAGCCCAATTCAGTACAAACCGAAGAACTGTTTCCAACATTGGGAAGCAAGCTGTAGCCATGCCAGTCCTCGCTGACCTGGAGCTTGAAATGTCCTGGTGTCAACCTGCGTGTAAACCTTGCGTTCCAGCTTCTGTCATCTCCAGCTGTGGTATCGGCCTCAGTGCAAGCCCATAGTTGTGGGACTGGTAAGTGACTAGCCCGTGTCAGGCTCGGTGACCAAGGATCTACCTTCCACGGAGCCATGCCAACATTGGACAGCATGGAGAGACGTGGGACTGTTCCTTGGGAGTAGGGCAGGACAGGAAGCAGGAGACTTTGCCCTGGAACACAGCGCTCAGATGATGAGATTTAATATTGAGCAAAGCCTAGAGGCCCTCGCTCCCAGGCCTGACTGTGGATGGAGCCTCTGAACAACTGGAGTCAGGAGAAGACATGTGGCCTCAATCTATTATAGCTAGCATTTTCTCATACGGTGGCGGCGGCGGCGGCGGCGTGGCGGGTACTGGAGATTGAGCCCAGAGCCTCATGAGTGCTATGTCAACACTCTGCCAGTGAGCTATAGCCTCAACCCGTTTCTCTTACCTCCATCGTCGTGTTGAGTTGCCGTCATTTCAGAATAACTTGTTACAATCAAAATTCGTCCTTCATAAGCATCGCAGTCAGCATAGGAAGGAATCAGAGCTCCCCGCTGGAGTCATTCGCCAACCGCGGAGACTGTACAAGCAGAGACAGAGGCTGTCGTGGGAAATGCACTGCGATTCTTTGATAAGAAGTAATTAATTTTATCTCAGGAACAGATATGGTCACATTTCTTCCTTTTTCTGGGGTAGATGAATTTTTGAAATGGGTTTTAAAACATTGAATAATAGGTTACGAAGTCAAGTAGTGTAGATTGAGAACTGCTTTCTAGATGTTCACGAGTTACCTCCTCAACCTTCACAGCGGTTCTGGGAAGGGGTTGCCATTATTTTTCCCATTTTTCAATAATGGGAAACAAGGCATGGAAATAGCAAGTGTCTCACCTGAGGTCACGCAGCTGAGAGACGTGAAAGTGTAGATCGTGGGCTTGACAGGCTGACTCAGCTACTGCTTCCCTAACCCTATACGCAGAAACTTGTGGAAGGTTAATCAGAGACGATCTTACTCTACAAAAGTGGGAAAACAGTGCTTTTTATTTTGACTTCCTAAATATTAGATGTCTACTGAAGATAGCTAGTAGCCTTAGATCTCTAAGTAGGAATCTCTTGGGAGATATAAACCTAGACATATCAATCTCTCTTCTCATTGCTATGAAAATAATTCTGACAAAAGCAAATTAGGGAAGGGTTTGTTCACTTATAGCTTGAAGTATATCCCATAGTGTCAGGATGAGCATGGTAGCAGGAAGAGCTGCCTACCATGGAAGAGCTGGTCGTGGTGCACCCGCAGTGGGGACGCAGTGCTGAACTCTGCTATTCAGCTCACTTACTTTCTCCTTTTTTAGTCACCAACCTCAGCTGGTGGAATGGTGTCACCCACATTTAGTCTGGGCCTTCCAACGTCACTTAATCCAATTGATAAAGTTCCTCACAATTATGCCTAGAGGGTTATCTCCTAGATCCTGTCCTTGACAGGAGTGCTAACCATCACACTGGCTCATTATGCCGTAGACTTTTAATAAAGGCCTGAGAAGTAGGTAATACTTCTCAATACAAACAGGGTAAATGTTAGAGAGAGGAGAGGGTTAAACCAGTTTGGGTAACTAGGGAATAGAATGGCGGTCACCAGAACCTGAGGCTGGAACCTGATGGTGGCCAAGGTAAAGAGAGACAAGAGGTGAAGGGAGCAGTTTCACTTAGGAAAAAAAATAGCCCATTATATCCAGAGAAAGACAGAAAACAAGTATATGAGGCAATGGAGTATGCAGACATGTGTCATAAAAAGCCATTGTCACCAGCATGTTCTGTCTGTCTCGATAAGTATCCTATGCCATTTAGAACTACGATCTGAAGATGGGATTTTAAGTTTAAATGCAGAGACGTTGTAAAGACAACCCTGTGTTCTTCTGTGTAACTTGATCGTGCCAGGCAGGTATTTTAAATAGCACAGATCCAAAGACACAATTCAGTGGCACAGCTCGGGGCATCTTAATACGTTCCAGTAGAGGTGTAGCAGAAATAGATCTGCAAATACGGATATTTTGCATTTGACACTTGGCATTGTCTTTACTGTCTGCTCTTACACTTCAGAATTGACAATCAGATGTCTTTGATGTGAGATAAAATAAAGAGGTACCTGTTCAGGTACCCCAGACCATAAAAAGAGCCTCGTAGAAACAATAACTGCATATCCCATCTGGGTACAGGAAGTTGGAAGTAGCGTTAGGCACCAGTGTATGCAGGAGTGCAGTGAAGACTTAGCCCTCCTCTCTCCCACGCAAGTCAAGCAACCATGGGGAGTCTGGGCAAAAATAAACCCCACAATACTGTGATGGAGGGAGTTCAGTCTCATGTGAAGAATGGTTTTTTCTAAGTAGCAGCTCTACTCTGCGTTTGGGACATAAGCTGTCCACTGGACTGGTGCTGCTTGGAAGGCTGGCTCAGGGATAGCCTCTGAATGTAGATCTCAGAAGCTGCTTCCACCAGTGGGCAACCCCCATCTCAGTTCCCTTAGTGGGACACAGGGCCGGGTACTCGCCCTTCCCTTGCAATCCTTCATGGTCGTCCTGATGCAATCCTTCCTTTAGGCTGCCTAGTTGATCTCTTTCTGCTGCCAAGGGAGTGTCGAAAGGATCGAGGAATTAGTAAATGTTATAAATGAGGGGATGGGGAAGTCATCGGCATACAGAAAGAACACTACCACGGAGAGAACAGGCGAGGCTGGGCACGGGTGATGAGCTAATCACAGAAACCTGGAGAGGCCAGTGCGGGCCTGGGCAGCGAGGAGGAGCTGGGTTAAAGCGGCCCCTCTCACATGGGAGAGAATTTTATGATCAGTGGCTGAGGAAAAGCGAGTCACCTGCCATAGTCAAGAGTCAAGTGTCTCTATTTCGTAGGCATGCTGTAAGTTTAATCTCATGACATTGAAATGACAGCGTAAGAGAATTGATAGAAATCGTAATTGCTGTCAGGCTGTCTTATCTGTTTGATGTGTGTCAACATTATTTCTACGCATGCTTTATAAACGGTTTGCAAGACTTTACATTCTGTGTGTAACCTTTTGGTTATTATTCTACCCTTCCAAGGGTTCTCCTGGTTCATTGCCTTGTCAGCACTTGGAGCATGCAAAACATAAAAGCAGCATGCAGATAGCATCTAAATCTCCAGGCTAGTCTGATTACCTGAAATGCCATTCTCTGCCAGGCCTCGTTCTTGTTTGTGTTGAAGTTTGTCCTGTGACTCCTGCCAGCTTCCATTTCCAGCCGCACAGTTTGATATTTATTTTAATCAGCTGTTCATGAAAGGTAGAATTTAGCAACAGTTTATGGCGACATAAGGTGGGTTTCCGTGTAGATCGGGGCAGCTGGGGGCTTTCTGTTAGACACTCCTTTCTCTTATCCTTCTTCACCTATATTCCAGCCGTGAGAATAAAGCTAAGGAGACTGGTTTGGCCTGTTAGCACATTGCCAGCTTTGGCGATCGCAATTTCACTGGTTTTGTACTAACCACCACTGAAATGAAATAAATTAATCTGATGAAAGCTTGGCACCCCTGACGACTACAAATGTAGAAGCATAACAGATGCTATTTGCTGAAACGGAGTGCTCTCCTAGCAGATGGATGAAAGTTAAACACAAATTGCACTGTTTCTTTTCCTTTGGTTCATTTGCTTTTATTGCAGTATAAAAAAAAAAAAAAAAGCTGCTAAATTAGTTACAGTAAACTTGTAGCAAATGCTTCATGGCTGTCTGGGGTTTTCTGAGATCTCCAAAATTACGCTCAGACCATTCTTCATTTAACTCATTGAAGATCGAGAATTGTATTCTTCACCAGTTCTAAAGCTTCCTTTGATATTCATACTCCAATATTGAAAATAGTAATGAGAAGTGACACCGGATACTCACAGTGGGACCTTATGTCTCTGTCTTAAATATCAAGCGTTAGGCTGCAGTAAAGCGGTATCTGTCCCAAATCCAGTAGTCATTCGTGCATTTAGAACTAGCAAGTTTTAACATTTGATTTCCTCATTCACTATTGCGCTGTTTAGATAGCACGCACACAGAGAATGGCGACTGCCTTCCCCAGCTCACCAACTCATAAACCTTTTAAGGTGACTGCTGTCAATTGGTATGAACTTTTAAAAGCAATAATGATATTATTAACCATTCTATAAATTTAGAGATTTCTTGCCACAGAACTGTTGATTTTAATCTAAACGGTTCATGTCTCTAAAGAAACCTGAAACTTGTCTTTGTTACTTTACCTCTGGTTCCTAAGGTTACTTATTAAGTCATAGTTATGAAAACAGAACACAGGAAATTTAACACTTAAATATTTTTAAAATACTGCAAATACTCAGAAGGAAGGGTCATCTGTATTGTTTTATAACCTTAAAGCCCGTTGTTGTTCTTATTCGCAGGATCAGGGTCATGTCGATTTAGCTATTCTGACCCCAGCATCGTTGTGTCATATGCTAAGAACAACAGTGCCAACTGGATTCAGCTTGAGAAAATTAGGTTGGTTACCATTTAAAGTATTTGCATCAAATCTGTTGTAAGTAGGCTCTGTTCCTGTTTGCCTTCACTCTACCCTGACTTTTCCCCTCTTGGTTAAAGTACTTTGGTTGTTCATTACTCAAGTCACGAGTATGCATCTTATATCCTACTTGAGGGAGATGTTACTAGAAATGTAATTTTCCATTCATAACTTCCTATCGTTTATACTCCTTATACCAGACTGTTTGGGATTGCAGCATATTTGGGGTCATAACAAAGAACACCCTTTGGCACATAACATCCTCAACTGTGGCAGGCAGGGGGTGGCCTGACTTTGGCCTGGCAGTACTGCCGGCATCCCTTCCTGTCCACGATGATACGGGGCCACAGCTGCTAGGCCTTCTGCATCTCATCTGTAGTTCTGCCGCTTAACTGCTAATGTCCCTCTGCCCATCTTTAAGCCTGTGTTTTCTTTACTTCAAGATTTCTTCAGTAAGAAGATGAGTTAAGATGCTCCAGTAGAAGCAACTCTCTAGTGTTGAAAAGATTTGATGAAGTTAGAAAATCCCAAAGTATGTTTACCACTGCTGCGGAGTTTAAGCATGAAATAAATATCAAAGTTATTGATAAATCACAGGACTAAGACGCAAAGGAAAACAGTGGCCTGCACCTCTGTGGATGAGACTGACATCCCCTCCGCTGCTCTAAGTGGCAAAACCCCACACTTTCATGAAGTGATTGTGGTGATTGGTTAGTTCTTAAATTGGAAATCTTTTTAGTAGAATATTTTCCATCAGTTTTGAGACTTGTTTTGCTTATTTTCACATTAAAGGGTCAGCGACCTGTTTAGGGAATCAGAAGAAATATTAGGTTGACAATTTTTAACACTAATGATCAGTACAAGATAAATACACAAGAAGTATATTTAAAAATAAAGCTCACATAGCTAAGCTCTAGTCTGACAAGAGCTGAGAATGGTGATTCTGAGTCAGGATTTTAATAAATTATTCCTTCTGTGACTGAATAAAATATAATTTACCAGTGCTTACTGCACGCTGAGCTCTATCTAACATGCTGTGTCAACTTTATTATAGTTGCTTTCCTAATTTCTATAAATTTTGAAAATGCATTCGTATTGAACACTCAGGCATCTAAATGTATATGAGCAAACAGCATACATAGAGAATTTCTACCTCTATCCCTACAGCTTTCCTTCTACCATATTATATCATAACCTAAGTCAACTGTAATGTGTATTTCTTGATGGAAAAGAGCTACATGCTTCTGAAGTGATAAATTACGAAACTACACACTTGATTGTACATACAAAGATCACATTCAGCTGAGTACATTACATTCTTTTCATGAAATGGCCCTTCCAGTTTTAGGCTGGGTACCAAGCCACCGTGTTCATGAACGCAAATTTCCCAAACCAGTGATGAGCCGCATAAAAGTTTTTTCTAACCACCATCTGAAACCAAAGTATATTCTCTTCATCACTTTAAATTCTTTTAGAAGCTAAAAAAAAATACTCAGCATGAAATATTGTAAAAGAGAAGTGAATTGATTATCCCCCAAAGGTGAGCTACACCATCTATAACCCCACTGACAATTCTGAAGATATGTATGTGCTTCACTGGTGACTGAAAAATATGGCTTTTCCTCCAGCCCTTCCAAAACTGATTTATAGCAAGACCAGCCTACCACTAGTTTGCATTTTAGCACCATTTTTAATCTCAGCTAAAACGATTATTTTCATAACAGCAGATTTCTACTTTGGTAGAATAAAATGTTTAATAAAACTGTTATTGGATAGCAGAAAGAGCTAGATTTTAATAGATATAATATAAAAAGCTTATTAAATTATATAACATTTTAAAAGATTGACCTGTGTACAATTGTAAATAATTATAAGTGAATACTGTCAATTCCATGGCAAATCTCACATTTTATTCAATCATCGGATGCAAAATGTATCTGACAACTGAAAATAAAGTAACTGTTAAAAAAGACTCATCAGATACATATATATGTACACTTATCTTAAACATATTGCATACAATGACCTCCAATCCATACATAATTTCAAAGTAAGAGTCAACATGAATTAACTTTTTTTTTCTTGTTATCAAATGAATTATTTTAAATTGAACATCTACCATGTGCCAAAACTCTTCTGATATGATTTGATTCCTTTTTTATAATCACAGCCGCTGGTGCAACTTTCTCTTCATTGTTTCTTTCCTGGCTTATTTGAACACACTTAGTACCTGCTTTGTGTCAATCATAAAGCCTTCAGAGGCCTTAAATATATAACCTATCATCACTTAAAGGAAAACTGTAACAAGCAGCAGATACTAGCAGTTGGACCATGGGCTTGTATCTACAATGAATACAGAGTGTTCCAATTGGACCATGGCTTGTATCTACGATGAGCATTGCGTGTTCCTGTTGGACCATGGCTTGTATCTACAATAAGCATTACATGATCCAATTGGACCATGGCTTGTATCTACGATGAACATTGCGTGTTCCTGTTGGACTATGGCTTGTATCTATGATGAACGTTGCATGTTCACAGTGAGGCTGTGATCTTAAGCACATGCTTGACCTTCTCTTCTCACCACCTGTTCCAGAGCCCCTTCCAACGTCAGCACAATTATCCACATTCTCTACCTTCCTGAAGACGCCAAAGGGGAGAGTGTGCAGTTCCAGTGGAAGCAGGACAGCCTGCATGTAGGTGAGGTGTATGAAGCCTGCTGGGCCTTGGATAACATCCTAGTCATCAACTCAGCCCACAGACAGGTCATCCTGGAAGACAGTCTCGACCCAGTGGACACAGGCAACTGGCTCTTTTTCCCTGGAGCAACAGTCAAGGTTTGAGCTCTTTCATTCCTTCTTCCTTCTGAAACATAAGGCTCACTAAGCCAGTCTTGTCCAGACAACGTTGAGGATTAATTAACATTTTTATACCTCATATCTTACTTTTTAAGGGTGTGATAGCACGTTTTAAACAGCATTTGTTTCTTCATTCACTTAATAATTATTAGAGAACTCAGATTGGGTTGAACCCTGAGAGCATGATCATGAAAAGGCAGATACATTTCTTCCCTTTCTGTGGTTGTCAATTTAGTGGAAGCAGATAGACACATGGCTGTGCAAATACAGAACAGCCTGGTTGTCATTTTCTGGGAAAGCTTAGAGTTCTGAGATAGCACCATCCAGGCTTGGAGAATTAGGAAGGTTATCCAGAAAATAGGAGATATAAGCAAATACTGAAGGGCGGTTGGAAGGTGGCCAGGGAGAAGAAGGAATGGCATTCTGAGAATTGGAGATCTCAAACATGGAGATTTTATCCACATTTGTGTATTGCAATACTCTCATATGGGGCTAGAGATCAGAGCCCTTGTGAGGTCATTGAATCATAAGGACGAAGCCCTTGTGAATGGGGCATTAGTGTCCTTATGAAAGAGACCCCAGAGAACTCTCTGGCCCTCGGCACACAAAGACATAGCAAGACTAAAGAAGTATAGGCCCTTACTGAGCCTTCCAGTACTTTGATCTTGGAATCCTTAACAGCTTCTAAAGCTGTTAGAAACAGGAGTTCTGTTTATATTCTCCAGGCGATGATGTTCTTTAGCAGCAATTCCGAACTAGGTTAGTCTATATGGTGACTGCATAAAGCAAAAACCCTGGAATGGAATTAAAAATAGTTCCCCGACATATTTAATATATTTTGAGACTTGTGGTAAGTAACTCTGGTGTTGTGACAAGTGAGAAGACCTTGGAAGTCTGCCAATGTGGGAACTCTGTCTGAAGATGACAACCACTGAGGTACTGTAGATCAGACCCAGTCACATTCAGGACTTGAGATTGTTCTTCTCAGAGAGAATAGTGAATGAAAGGAGCACATATAAAGATCAGATAAGCTGCTTACAGTGTGGTTCAATGGGAGATCGTATTAGACAGGGTTAAGGGAGAGAAGCTGGAGAAATGCGGACATACTTCAGGTTTTGTAACAAGGGAATGGAGATGGTTGGGGACTGAGAAAGACGAGGAGGGCATGGCAGATGGCAAGGACAAGGTTGGGCAGCTGGGTGCGCAGGATGTGATTACTAAAACAAGAACTATAGGAGGAGGAACAGGTTCGCAGAAAGGAGGTTTAGTTTGGACATGTAGCTCTTGATGTTCTCAGGGCCAAGCAATGAGGGTTGGCAGGAGATCGGAGATGTGGGTCAGAAGTCAGGAAGATGAAGCTTGGGCACTTGTCGCTTTGTGAATGGGGACAGCAGTCATGAGCTTGCCTGTGAGAAACTCTCTGATAAAGGAGCAATAGGAAAGCTGTCAGCTGGATCCCCGCGTGGCTCTAATACATGGAAATGAAATATAAAGAGCCAGATGGTGCTGGAGCACGCGTTAATCCCAGCACTTGGGAGGCAGAGGAAGAGGCAGGAGGATCTCTGTGAGTTCGAGGCCAACCTGGTCTACACAATGAGTTCCAGGACAGCCAGAGTTACAACAGAGAGACCCTGTCTCCAAAAACCAAAAAAGAAAGAAACAAGAAAAATATAAAGATTTAAAATATTTTCCTTTTTTGTGTATGTAAGGTAGGGAATTAACCCAGGACCATATGCATGCTAGGAAAATATTCTACCACTAATCTGTCCATCTCTCTTACTGTTTGGGGTGGAGGATACCAGGTCTCACCAACTTGCCCAGGTTGGCCTTGAACTCACCATATAGTCCATATAGGCACTGAACTTACGGTGACTCTGTCTCTGCCTCTCCCTCTGTCTCTCTGTATATCTGTCTGTCTGTCTGTCTGTCTGTCTGTCTCTTTCTCTCTACCCTTGCCTTTCTCCTCTCTGCCTTTGCATCTGCCTTTCTCTCTCTCCTCTCTCTCTCTCTCTCTCTCTCTCTCTCTGCTTCTGCCTCTGCCTCTCTCTCTGCTTCTGCCTCTGCCTCTCCCTCTTCCTCTGCCTCTGTCTGCCTTTGCCTGTGCCACAAGGTGCAGCTTTCTTACCCCCTTTTAATAATTTATCTCAGTATTATACAAGAAAAAGGAGTGCAGATTATTTAGTTAAGTTTGAACACAGAAATTCTCCTTCTTCCTCAAACAATCAAAACCTGTAGTCATTTCAGCTCAAGGTAAAGAAATTTCACCCGTAGACTGGTCTGGGAAACAGGCATCCTCTGTGCTCAGTGCAGGGAAACATCCCACTAGACCTTTCATGGAATATGTGTTCTGACAGAGTCCAAGGCTACAGCTCCTTTAGAAAGCGTCCACACTCTCCTTTTGCATAGAGAACTTTCGTCAGGATAGCCTGTGTGATGCCTTTTTGCCACTGTGTTAAAAGAGAGCTTTCTGCTGTCTTTATACTGACGAGAAGGTGCTGGACCCTCTTCCCAGCATGATTAATCATCTGACTCTCGTACCCTCTACTAAATGGATGTGCATTTCTGCCTTGTATTACAAGCTACTATACTAATTTGATTAGCAATTGGTTTCTTAATGTGTGTACTTTGGTTCCATTCATGATAAAAATGCGTGAAGTCTGCTCTTGCTTCAGTAGAAAATTTATCTAAATTAAAACTTTGGGTAGAATTTTTTTTTTCTTTTTGGTCTTTCATCCCACTCATAAACTTCCTCACAACATGACTGAGAATTGTTGAGAGACTTTGGTCTGCTAAGAAAAAAAATGTCACTGTGGTGACAATTTATTTCACTGTCTTCAAGTCACCTGCCAGATAGAAGTTCTTCCCTGATGTCTCTTTTGAAAAGTTGAAATAAGTGCCACAGTCAAATCTAAGAATTTGTCCTTTTAACTCATTTGTATGACCACTCTTGATTTTTGTTTGAAATATTTCAAAATGAAAACTTTTCCTTTGCCCAGATGATTCAGAGTTCTAAAATAAAAGTTGTTTTCTTAAAAACTATGTGAAATTTACTTGTCAAATATTAACCCTTTCCTTAGTGGCCTCTGAGATGGAAGCTGAATACTATACAGCTACTTAGAGAACATCTCAGCGTCCCTGCGGGTTATGGAAGTGTCTGAAATGTTGCCTTGTTGTGGTCTTTAATTGTAAGGATTGCATGTGTTTTCTGACCCATTTTGTCTTTTTTATGTTTACTAAATGTTTCCAAGGTAGTTACATGTTAGCTAAGTCAAAGAGAAAATCCACCCCTGATTGTGAGTGAGTGCATGGAGAGAGAAAGGGGGGGAGGGAAAGAGAGAGAGACACAGACAGAGAGAAAGAGACAATGACAAGAGAAATTTTTACTCCAAGTGAGGTCACTTGGAGGTACCTGCTATTCTATGCAGACACGTGCACATGAAAGAATATTAGCCGCAAAAGTCTCTTTAATGCTACTATTGGTAAAGTAAAACAGAGTTATAAACATACACAGTTGTGGCTAATTTTCTAGCTGCTGATCTCAAAGACAGTGTTTAAGGCTAACAGGTCAAAAGGGAAAGATAAACAGGTCGTTGCCACTCACAGTTATGTATTTCTCTCTTCTCCAGATTTTCAGCTCCTCTGGAAATACTTACTATTTCATCTGAACTATCATTGTTTATCCCAGGTAAAACAAAGTGGCATAAGACTAGATCACATGACCCAGGGAGCTATGGGTATGCGTCACCAGCTTAAATCCCCTCTGGTGGTAGAAGGCACCAGCATTCTCGGCTCTTCATTAATTGATGCATCTGTAGAACTACAGCTTTTCCTGTGGAGCCTGGTCTCATGTTTGTTGTGCTTTCTGCCTGTCATATAGGGCGGGGGATTGAACTCAGGGCCTCCTGCGTGTGAGGCAAGCACTCTGCTACTGAGCTATATCCCCAGCCCTTCGATGTAGTTTTCGGTTTGGGAAACGGAAGTAGATGGTCAGAGGTTTCCAAGGCAGCCGCCCACGTGTCTCTTCCATCCTTTCATGCCCACAGCCCTGCCTGCCTCCAAGCTTTTCCCAGCCAACTCTGCCACGTGAAAGGAAAGGCCTACCACATTCTCTTGCGCTTCTGATCACCACCATTATTTTTATCTTCCACAAATCCCGAGGCTGCCCTTTGTTCACTACCGAGTCCAGGAGGCTGTCAATGCCGGTAAAGATACTGGCCCAAGTGCAAACGGTCCTCGGAGTATGGCCTCCTCAGCGACCTCCCGCACACGCAGACCATGCACTCAGCCCAGGAGGAGCCCGAGACCCCCTCGTCGTTAAATAACTGGTGTCACCTGCTGGTGATGGTGATTTTCCCTTCTTTCACAGAATGAGACGTTTAACTTCTGTATGTTTTTCTAGAAGCATAGAGAATCAGTGTTGGTTTATACTGTTGTGAAGTGGGTTGTGGTATCAGCTCATCAATGCAATTGTTGTTAGAACCGCTGCTGCTACCACGTCAGGGCCTCTGTCTGGCAGCTGTGGCTTTTCATGACATGTATAAGAGTCAGAGGTACCACCTTCCCACCTGATGAGGGAGAGTGAGTAATCTCAAGGCAACTTCTGTGCACCAGCTGTGAGTGATTTTGGTTTAATCAAGGATTAAAGGATACGAACTGAATATTTTGGCTCTTTCCATTTAAGATTATCAAGGTTTAGCATTCATGCTGGGTAAGGTTCTCACACTCAGGAATGACACTTTCAATATCGTGAAAACAGCATGGATCCTTGACAACCAAGTACGGAAATAGTAATAATAGCAGCATACCTATAGTTGTGAGGAATGATCATTGTATCAGCATTTGTATGGATAGCACCACAGGAAGGCCATGGGCGTGGGCACTGTGAGGGAGACCTTATTGTCAGCTCTGTGTCAGTGTCCATCAGCACTAGGCGGCAGGAAACAGACAGTGTTCAGACAGGAAACTCAGTGTTCAGTTTCGGGTACCCATTCTTGAAATGTTTCCACACGTTCACCATGGTCATCTATTTCCACCTTTTCAAACACACATCTTGGAATTTTAGAAGATTGTTAATTTCAGGCTCAGAGGAGAGTATTACCTGCAAGTTTGGAGGGTCAGCCCCGAGCTGCCACAGCAGCCTGCTGTTCATTGCTTTACCATCTGAGAGGAGGATTGCACATGTCAGCTACTCTCAGGAGGATCGTGGATAAATGACCTAGGAGCAGCTATGTCTATGCCAATAATTTTGTTCTCTTTGCCTCATCTTTCCGTAGTGCCCCATGAAGTAGGATTTGTGAATGAACCAGTATGCCATGGGAACAGCAGCTGTTACATTTTGTGTATTCAGGCGCAACTTTTATCTTAAAAGTATCAATCAACCGTGACTCCTTGCTATCTTGTGTTTGTGTGTGTGCACAGGCGTGTGTGTATATCAGAGAGAGAGAGAGGAAGAGAGGGAGGGAGGGAGAGAACGACAAGGAGAAAGAGGGAGAGTGGTTTGCGCAGTGTCTGTTGGAAGTATTTCTATCTGCTCAGGGAGCCTGGCTCCCCTGCACTTGCACAGGCATAAATCATTGGTTTCTGTCAGCGCTGGGGTTGACCTACAGATTAAAAGCAAGACACAGTGACATGGGTGCTATCCCACGCGCCTCTCAATTTTAAGAAACCTTCCCATTTATGATTGCCTCACTTGCACCTGCTGGTGTTTTTCTATTTATTACCCAGTTGCCTAGAATTCCAGATCACCCTCGTATGTGTTTATGTCAAGTTTTGTTGCAAAGTAAATCATCCCTAACTGCCACCGATTCTGTTAGGATGATTGCCCTTGGGAATACTCTATGATTTGAACACATACATTAAAAAAACAAAAACAAAAGCAAAACCTTTTTAACGAGCAATTTATTAGAATTTTCAAATTCATACCAAAGACTTGGAATCTTAAAGTGCAAACTTTAGGAGAGTTCTGCCCTTGTGTCTTCCCTCTTCTGACTGTCAGTTTCCTTTGCCACATTCACCTCTGGTAATAAGGCAGTGGCTACAGTTCTACTAGTTCACAGACACTGACAGGCTCTAACGAGACAGCCATTGGGTAAGCCAATAGACCATTAGGGGAAACCACTAAATCAGAACAAGAGAGTCTATTAATTCTCTTATTGCTCTTATCCATGGTGAATTTACCAAATCTGTTGTTCCATTGCACAAAAGGCGAGTCTCCGGTCCTAAATCAGAATCGTGGCTTCAGTCTCAGTGTCTGCCATCACCCATCTAATGCTGTTAACTGTCCCAGAGAGCTGAATCATAAGTGGAGAAGAAAAGTCATGGCCAAATTAAGAAAAAATGTAAATGAAATTTGGCTGAATTTTTAAAAATCTTAATGCGAGTTGAGGCTAATGAGGAAAAAAACATCTTTGACAATGTGAAAGAGAAAAATCAAGGAGGAGCCAAACCACTGCTTAAAGCTGCCTTTTAGGGATAAAGCCCCTGGAAGAGCCAGGCTGCCGGACGCGGTGCCTGGTTTGTTCCCGTGTGACATTCCTCTGAGCATCCCGGGAAAACGGCTCAACAGCTCCGTTCATAATTTTGTTTTCTTACAGGGTAAAAAGACAAACAGGAAGCAGTCATATTTGCTTGGCAAAGGTATGCTTTGCAGATCACTGTACTGTCTAGTGAGGGACTTGTGTGCTGGCTTTCTGATGAGGCTGAACCTGCGCGCAGTCAGACCTGTGGCTAGCCCTGTTCCCATGTCTTCTTCTATTAGGAGTCTGAATGTTAACTATGATTTCCTGGCTACATTCCAGCTTGCTTAATTGCATGCTGTCTACCCAAATTCCCTCTGCTTGGGGTACTCTTCACTCTGGATTGTTTTGCTCTTATTATTGTGTTTCCCCCCAAGAGGTGGGTACACATTATAAAATGCGCCAGGATATAATTTGTTAAGCTAATAGGAGTACTTTGGGGATGGAGGATTCAATGTGGTAGTGTGCCTTTCGCAACGCCCCCCCCCCAATGAGGTCTATTTGTATAGTAATTAACATGGAATAGCATCGGTGAAATATGGACATGAGCCAGGTCACCATAACAAGAGTAGCAATAACGTAGAAACAATTAATTTTGATAAATTCTACAGAAGATAACCATTCAGACAAATCCCCAAAGCCTGCTGAACCTTTTGTTTTTGTTTTGCCTTGTTTGGGATCGAAACTGACATTTTTAAAATGCTGATTAAGTCAGCACAGCATTCAATAAGTAAAGTTTATTTTTCTTTGGTGTGGTAACATTTCTGTCATCTTTGACTTAAAGTTTCTTAAGCAAATGATTAAAGATTTGGCACAAAAATAAGGAGATTAGTATTTATGGATTCCTAATATTGCTATCTTTAAACATATTCCCCGTGGTCTCTCATCTAATCCTTATAATTACCTCCATTTCTAAGATGAGAAAGCAGAGGCTCCATCATCTCAAAAGGCTTTGAGTTTTGAAGCCAAGTCTGTTTTACTGTGAAACTTGGCTCTTCCATGCTGAGCTGTGCGGTAGCCTCCTTTGCTATGCCTGGTGTATTTGGCCTTAATTGGAGAAGGCAAGTGCAAAATCCTAACACAGAAAATCAAGTTGATCACCAAAGACAAGGCTAACAACCGTCCTACGGAATTTCACGTTGTTTTTCCTCCTCTCATGACTCCAGCCCAAATCTGTCGCTGTTTCCGTTTTAGAGTTGATACTCTCACAAAGTAATTATACACTTGTCACAAAATATACCATAAACTGAATCTCTGTAAGTTCTAGTACAGTGTGCTTCCAATGTGAATGTTTGATGAACTCAGAAAATGAGCACAAACACTCTGGACCCTCCCTAAAATCCTCTCACCGTGATTGGAATCTATTCTGTTGACAAAAGAAAAGGCACTGCAGCTCCCCTGCACCTGGGCTGTGTTCACAGCCAAGTTTCCAGGTTTGTAGCTGGCATTAAACTACCTAGAAATTGAGTGTGTGAGAAAATAATAGAAATTTATTTTGTCTCATGAGAAAAATTGTTCTTTTCCTACTAAGGGGTTTCATTTTATTTTTATTAAAGAAAGTCCATACCTTTAAAAACCACTGAACCAGAATGTAGGAAATGCATGGTAAGAGCTATGGCAAAAAAAACAAAAGACTTAAGAAACACAATATGTAGACCAGTGGCCAGCCGTCTTCCAGCCACCCACAGCGCATCTGACTTTCATCAGAAGTTCGTGTGCCAGTGTATTTTATTTCTAGCCAGACAGTGGCTAATTTATGAATCTGCCAAGAATGCCATTTTAATTAATTTTATTCCTCTTATTTCTCTTTCCTCTGCTCCTCGTATCTCATCTGTTTGCATTGCCTAGATTTTAATTAAAAATCCTCTCCTCTCTAAGGAGCAATCTGAAGTGGCAAAAAATAATCACTTAAAATATTACAGTCATTAAAAAATTGGCTGTGGTGGGAAGCCATGCATTTTCAATTTTCCTACAAATGATGTTTGAGCTTCCTTTTAAAGTGCACTTTGTATCTGAATTGTCTGCCACCAGCCAGCTTGGCTATCAGAAATGGTCTTCCAGCTGGGTGGGCTGAGTGACAACTCCTTAATGGAGGAAATGGATGACTCTCTGCTCATGTGGAGGGAAAAGCACACCAGGCAGATTTCTTTCCATCTGCCACTACCCCTCTACGAGCTGCCGTTGCCCAAACGCCCAGTGAACACCTTTCAGCAAAAATGGTATCGTCAAGAAGTAAACCGTGAGGCTGTAGCTCCCTAAAAGGGTCATCAGGAGCATTAGGCCCTAGAGAGATAATGTTAAGAGGTGCTCCATTGTTCTTCTTTCATGAAAGCCTAATTAAACAATGGTAGAGGTGATTTAAGTACTTTTTACAAGTACAGAGGTGAAGCCATTGACATTTTCGGCAGAATATAGGAAGCGAGCTTAGAAAATGTTAACCTGAGTTGTGGCCCAGGACATGTCGTATTGAGGAATTTGCACTGATGTTTCCTGTTGATGTTTTTCTGAATGGCAAATTCTTGTCCCTTAGTTACACTGTGTTCTGCTTGTCAAATAAAGGAAATCCATTTAGCAGCAAAGCAGAGAAATACCTTATTTATTGGCTGAGGAAAGCACAGAAAGACACAGGGATATGAAAATTAGAGATCTGCTGCTACTTAAGTATATGTGATTTACCAATGTTAAATGCTGGAACGAGTAATTAATATAACAATCAGTGTCATATAGCTGTATTGTGTTCATGCCTTCTTTAAGCTCAAGTAAATGCTCAGCCATCTGACATTTGTTTGTTGAAATTGTTTAGGTGTTTAATTCTTACTACATATAAGTGAAGTAAATTTGAACAAAACCAGCGGGGCATTAAAATTGGCAGCAATTTTCCATACTCTTCCTCATTCCAATGCCTGTTTCACTTGGATTTTTTAGCATAGTGGATTTTGGTGTTATTCAATGCAAGTTCATCTGTTAAGAAAAGTGGCACTGGTCATCTCAAATCCTTTAGTTTTTCATCTGTTAGGAGAATATTTGGTAATATTCCAAAATATGGAGGGCTTTTAAACTGTAATTGAAGGTTTTTTATCTGCCCTCATAATGTATGAATGTTTGCAGTATTTTTTTAACTATACTGTATTGTGGGGCCTATTCTTATTTGATTTTTAAAAGTTTTCAATTTGATCTGAGGAATTTTAATAATTATAATAATGAGAAACAAAAATATATTTAAATATTCTGTTTCTCAATCAGCTATTGCTAAGACTATGGAATACAAAAGTATATATCACTTAAAAGTATGTATTCAGAAATAATTATTGGCACTTAGAAATTTACAAAGAACTACTTAGAATCACTGAGCTTCTCACAACGTATCAAGACAGCAGGTATTATTGGCTTCATTCTTTATCCTGAGAAGCTGAGGCCTACAGAGACAAAATGACTTGTGCCAATCCTTAGCCATTAGCAGAGGAAATGTGTTTTACTCTGCTTCTAATCCCAGCCTCCAGCATTCTTGAGGATGGACAGTACCTGAGCTGTCATTCTTTATCATCCAGATTGTTTTTGGTCACCAGTGGTATCTTTTTTCCAGCCTTGATTTCCTTGATTCATGTAAGTGCATTATTAATTGAGTCAAATTGGAAGGAGAAGTCCATGCAGCCGCTAAGCAACCAGACCCTGGGTTCTCCACAGAGGCAGAGATACAGCAGCACACTGAGAGCCCAGGGCCTCTGTCTCCCATGGGATGCATCTAGCTTCAGTTCTTAGTTTGGAGACTGTCTAGAGAACTGGGGTGATTTCAAAACCTTGAGCACAGGTACTCAAACTCTTCTTGTAATCAATTTCAAGATCCTTGATTGAAAACCCAGCACTAGCCTGGCACCCTACCAGGACTCGCATATACAAGGACCGTGTACAACCAACTTCTTAAAGAGAAGGGACTGAGCAGGTCCATTGCTCTCAAATAACACAAGGACGTTGTACTCGTTTGAGAGGAGAATAAGAGGTAACTGAGTTTATACTGTTTAAACCTGGCAGGATGTTTCCAATGCCCAACCTGGAAACTGTCATGCAGAGACCTCTTTGTCTACCTGAACTGAGCTCTGGCGTTGAGTATTGGTTACTACAGTGAATTGGTTAGAAGACCTTTAAAGAGATGTTAAAACTATATCAAAAATGACACCCTTCTGTCCCTCACAGAAACTTCTTGAAGACAAATTAGACCAGTTTTATAGCTTAAATATGAAATTTGGTTGATACTCATTTACATGAATATTAATTTATTCAGGTTGCTTTTTTCACACTTGTCATGATGAATATTATTTGTGCTTCACATGCTGGCAAGAGTTTGGTTGCAGTGATAAAATATATACTTGATACTAACTTTGAATAGTTACACAATTGTAAATGGTCTATTCAGCTACCAAAAAAGGCTTTTGGAATATGGTTTCCTTTTTCTCTTAATACCAGTTTATTTTGTGAAAGTAGTTAGCAATAAGCTATTTTATAGTGAATTTGTTTTATATAAAATATATCTCAAGTAAGCTTCAAATGTGCATCAAGTATATTCGTAAGATTTGGAAGGGCAGAAAAATTACACCAAGTTTTAGATACCCAGTGGTGGTGGCATATGCACTCCAGTGGCAGAGGCAGGCAGATTTCATCCCAACCTGGTCTACAGAGCAACAGCCAGGGAGGTAACAGAAAATCCAGATCTCAAAACAAACAAACAAACAAAAACCTCAGGTTTTAGAATATCAACAAGAATTTTTGAAGTAAATGAAACCAAAATTTAAATAATTAAATGGATGTCTAGCCAGAAATGACAAAAGCTTTGTATTAGGCAGCCATTCTTTATACAAGCATCTCATCCAAATTATAACATAATTTATTTTCTTTTGACATATACAGGTTGTTTTGTGTGTGCCATTTCCTTGGACACTTGCAAGCCCGTTAGTGTCTGAGTCTATATATTAGCTTCAGATAACCATTGGCCACAGTTGGTCAAGGGTTTTGAGGAAATCACAAAGGCCCATACCTAGGACTCTGGGGTTACTTTAGGAAAATAACTTTTGCTGTTCTTGTTAGCATTGGTTCTCTTTTGGGTGGGCATATGAAGGGACCTTTAAAATTTATCTTCATTTGACAGTTTTTATTTACTGTGAAATGAACTAAATTCTACCTTTTGATTGATATATCTGTGCTAAGGATTGCATAATATAATCTATATTAATTGTGTGTGGACAAAGAGCCAAGCAGTCAATGCATGGCACATCCTACGTGTCATCTAAAGTGACGACACGGCCCAGAAGTGTTCTGAGTGTGGAGAAATGACTCCCTCAAGATCTTATGCTGCTGCTCTCCTGAACTTCTGGAAACTACTTACTATTCTAATTCTATTAAACTCTATTGAACTCTGTTGGTTTTACCAGCTATAGCAAGTTCAGAGCTGGAAGCCCGCTGCCCAAACCGTAGCGCCAGGATCCCTGTGCAGCTGTCTGTGACCTTGTCAGCCAGGCTGCTGTCTGATTTGCAGATTGGGACAACATAACATCTTTGCATTTTTTGTTTGTTTGGTTGGTTTTGGTTTTTTTTTTTTTTAATGGTGTTTCTTCTAATTTTTTAAATTAAAGTATAATTACATCATTTTTCCTTTTCTCCCTCCAACCCTTCCCATGTAATGCCCCCCTTGCCCAAAATGTCATGACTTCTGGCCATCTTTTCTCTAATTGTTCCCTCCCTCTCTCTCTTTCTTTCTCCCTCCCCCACCTCTCTCTAATACATGAATGCAGTCAGCTCGGTCCATATCATATTATTTGTATGTAGATGACTTCAGGGCTGAACACTTGGTGCTGGATAACCTGCTGGGAGCCCCTTCCCTAGTGAAGACTAGCTCCCCGACTCTCAGCACTCCTTAGTTGCTGGTAGTTCTTTGACTGGCTTTGGGGCCCTGTGTGATTGTTCCTTTCCAAGAACATGACTGTTGGTGTCGTCCTTGTTCAGGTCTTGCTTACGCAGCCGGGTTGGTGATACATCATGCATGTAGCTTCCAGTCTTTCCGAGGACACGCTCTCACCGCATGCGTCCCGGCCCTCTGGCTCTTACAGTCTTCCCAGCCCTTCTTGCAAGATCTCCCTGAGTCTTGGGTGTAGGAGTGTGCTGCAGATGGGTCAGTCGGAGCTGGAACCACATGATCAACTGCTCTCTACATTTTGATCAGTTGTGATTTTTTTTATACTGGTCTCTATTGCAAAGAGAAGCTTCTTTGTTGAGGGGTGAGAGCTACACATATTTATAGGTATAAGAATACATACTTAGAGTGTAATTTGGAATTATGCTTGTATAGTAAAGTGGCGATTACATTTTCGTGTGTGTGTGTGTGTGTAATACATATATATAGGTATATACATATATATTATATATAACATATATATGTATATATATATATGTATATATATATGTGTATATATATATATATATATATATATCATCCAACATAGATCTCTATCTGTTCTTTTAAAGACAAACAAAGACCTGCTCATTCTTAAAGTTTGCTTGTCTAGGTTCTCCTAGAGGTTATTCTGACCATGTCTTCTACACTTTGATATATTAATATGCTACCTACCGTTAGGCCCTCTATCTGATATTTGGTATTTCTGAGCTAAACTAGGTGGTTTTTCTGTTACTTGTTTGTGCTGATACTTGAACCCAATGCCTCAGATGTAGCTGGTAGCTATTCCATCATAAATCACATCTCCAGCTCTATGCTAAGAATCTTGAGAACTAAGAATCCTTGGATGCTTGCAGGCCGTCTAACATTGAACAACAGATCACACGGAAGGCAAGGATTGACAACCGAGGCTCTCCTCTGACCTCCACACGCGTGGTGTGGCATGCGCATGCCCTCATTCATAGGCATGAATGGATATGCTCACATACTACGTCACACACGTACAAATAAAATAATCTCAAAGTAATAAAAGAATCACAGCCATGGCGCTCTTTCACACAGTGAGCTATTCAAAATGTTTTCATTCCTACCATGCCGAGCACGCACTGGGACCTGGTGAAGCGGACACCTTCTCCTTAGAGCTTAGTCATTGGCATTATGGTATTTTTTCCAGTTATTTTCCTTGTTTCTACCTCATTTTAAGAGTATTAAAGTTTAAATGAATGTTTGGCCTTACATATGTTAGCATTTCCCTTTATGAGTTATTACCAACTACAGCCGTACTGAAAGCTTCTGTTTTGAGAAGGAATCATTCAGTTTACTCAGCTCTGGTTTTCCATCTTGTCTTTGGCCATTCACAGTAAGCTAAGCTGAAAAACATGCACTGAAAAATCAATCACAAGAAACCCGTTTTTCTTGTCTGAGTGTTCTGTCAGAGAATAGAGTTTGTGGTTTCCAGGCCTCTCATAAGAATCATCACACACTTCTCGGTTCTGGTCAGAACTCCTACTGAAAATCCGGCTGAGAATATATGATATATCAGGGATGACTGTGACCTTTCCCTGTCCTGTGTTTTGATTAGCTGCCTGTTCTACTCAGACCCCATTTACAGACAAATTGTGAAAGACTTGAATGGCAAGTCAGAACTGTATGGAATATTGAAAAGGTCACCGCGATTTAGCCTATAACCACAGAATTGAAAATACATGACAAGTCATTATCCCGCTTAATTCTCACAACAAGAACTGGTAAAGATGGGATATTATTCCAATTAAAATATTCTTGTCTCATACGGCTGAAATGGCAAAGCTCAAATGCCCTCTTGACTCCTTTTGTGTGATGACTTAATAAGTTTGAAAGAAATTATAATTGAATTAAGCAAGGCAAAAAGGAGGTAACAAGCCCTTTTGATTTGTGAGTCCATCGTAAAGGGAATAGTGTAATGACTTTCCTGAAAACTCTAATTATACACGAGTAAAACAGATACAAAACCAATTCAACCACCACCCCATGCCCTCTTTTTTATCCACAGCATAGCTGTCAGTCAGATGGGAACTGCATTTATTTCCATGGAAATGAAGGCAGTGAGTTCAATTTTGCCACCACCCGGGATGTAGATCTTTCTACAGAAGATATTCAAGAGCAGTGGTCAGAAGAATTTGAGAGCCAGCCCACAGGGTGAGTAATTGTTATCTCCCACGCTGTGATTACCACCTACCTGTACGCCAGTAGGCACATTTTAAATGCATAGTGTTAAATAGCAAAAGCATGCTTAAGTCAACAGCATTGATTTTTATCACAGACAAGCCAAAAGGGGGATTCTTTATTAAATAATCAGGTGCTTTTATGTATACTAAAAATTTGTGATTACAAATACCTTATACCTTCATATATATTTCATCTTGTTTGGCTTTTACTTGGGAAAATATTTTTCAATATTAGAATACAAAATCTTTTCACCACAATTATATTGAGATTTTCAGTTCTCTTCCTGGGGACTGAGATTTATAGATACTGCTGCCTGGTTTTCATTGAAATGTAGTTTTGGTCCATAAAAATCTTTTTAGGGGTATAATTGATCTTTGTGAGCTATATAAAGGAGGTATTTGGGACTGAAGTTGAAGGATGGCACAGCAGAAAGCACTAAGGGTGTCTGGTGGTTTGTATTTTCCTGACATTTTGTTCTAGCTGCCTTATTCTGAGACCTTAGTACCTTACTTACTTACTTACTTACTTACTTACTTACTTACTTACTTACTTACTAATTGAGTCATATTTTCAGAAGTTCACGTTTGTCTGGAGATATGGCTCAGTTAGATAAAATGCTTGCCGTGAAAGTGTGAGGACCACGTACAAGCCACCCCTGTAGAGAGAGCATCTGCAATTCTGGGACTTCTGTGGGGAGATGGGAAACAGGGCAGGAAGTCCTGGAAGGTAGCCTGGCTCTTGAAATGTCTCAGATGTGGAAGAAGTTGTCCTCTTATCCCATATGTGACCATGGCGAGTATGCACACACATGTGCGCGTGCACGCACAGACACACACACACACACACACACACACACACACACACACACACACGGGGGTGTGTGGTGGGGGGGGTAAGTTTAAAGTGATCAGGAGGCTGAGGAAGAGGCTCCTGAGCTCTAAGCCAGCCTGGGCTGTGGAGCCAGGTCAGGTCCTATCTTAAGACAAAAGGCTCAAATTGAAAAGAGTGCTGAGTCAGAGAGGCAAACAATATTTGTAGGAAAGAAATTCTAGAAATTTTTTAGTTTCCACCTGGACTTCCCTTTTAAGCTAAATATGTGAAGAGCTGGTTATCTAAAGCAGATTGACCTGTAGGCATGTCTGTGGGGAAGGAATTGTCTTGATTCTTGATCGATGAAGAAAAATCTTAACACTGTGAGTAGTACCATTCCCTAGGCAGAGGTCCAGAACAGTGTAAGAGCAGAGAAAGCTAGCCGTAAGTAAACAATAGGCTCACGGATTCATTTATTTCTCCCTGCTCTTTACTGTGATGTAATACGAGTGGGGTTTCTGCCTTAACTTCCCCTAGCGATGGTCTGTAACCTGAAATTGTAAACCAAATAAGCCTTTTCTTCCCTAAGTTACTTTTTGTCAGGATATTTTTAGCATAGCAACAGAAATAAACAGAAAAATTAGAACAGAAATTGACTTGATACTAAAAGAAACCAAACCTACTTTAGAAAGTGTAATAATCCAGAGACATATATAAATTTATATATATATATATATGTTCTGATTACAGATCAGATATTTCACTCTAATAAAACACCAATGTTGTAAGAGAGTTTCTGGCTGAAAGCAAAATCATCACCATCATAAATAAGAACTAAAAGACTTTGTGTGTGGACTAAAGGACTAGCATCAGTAGGGACCTTCCACAAAGTGGCTCAGGTGGTTCCTGTCACGCTCTCTGGACTGGAGATTGCAGGGCTTGGTCACAGTTGAGCTAACGCTCTCAGCCTGTGTCGGGCCATTGGGTTTCTGTTCCAGCAATGAAGAGATGTGCTTAACCAAGCTCTGATTGCATATAGCTAGTTCAGATCAATCCTGAAAGTGAGGTAATCACTGTAGCAACCACGCCTCGGTTTTCAGGCTCCTACCAGAATCTCTTCGTTCGTTCGCTCGCCAGCAGCCACTTAGGAGGTTGGCATTGAGTTCTAAGGTGTGAAAGGATTACAGGAAGAGGAGCCATGCTTTTCTGTGCCTAGGGTCAAAATGCTGGTTTAATGAAGTGCCGGGTGCTATTGTATTAGTCTAGCAAAGAATGCTGATAAAATTATTTTTATCAGAGCTTCAGGGAAAAAAAAATCCCTTCACAAAGTCAAATTACTGTCTGGAGCATTTGTACATAGGGTAAGAGGTGACCGGGAAATGCATTAGGTTATGAATGCTTGCTATGTTGCTTCTCTGCCAAGTTTATTGCATGTTTGTCTCAGTCTTCCCTGCAAACACCACCATCCAGAAACACAGTTCACCACTTGAGGCTCACCTGCTAGGGACAGTGTGTAGTGGAACATCCTCCCTGTGCTCCAGGGTGACCAGCGAAGCTTTGGGAAAATCCCAATTACATAGTTAGTGCAGATACACATTCCAACCTTTTACTTGTTCTCTTTCCATTAGAATTAAGAAAGAGTAAAAGAATATGCTACCCTGGTAAAATGTTCAAAATGCTTTGGTTGAATGGCCAGGGAGGAAAGAAAATGCAAGTCACCGTGGCAATGTTTTTGGAAGCTATTTCTCAGTGATCCACGTTTTCCTGCTATTAGAATCAAAGCGTTTGATCTCCGTCACAACGATGTACGCTTGTGTTCCTTTTGTTGTTGTTGTTTGTTAAGTAGAATGTTAAAGGTTTTTTTTTTTTTCCCTAAAGAAGACACATCTGTTACTTCAGGAAGGGTGATGCTTTCATAGACACACTGATAATTTATGTCAGTCTCTCTGAACTTTGGCTTAAACTTACAGACACATTTTTAATTAGCAGCTGCAGAATCTCGCCTAGCCAAGGCTGCCTATAGGTGGGAAAGGGCTTGGTGCACCGACACATTGCCGCAAAATGGAATTTGTGTGTCTTCCTTGTACCCGTGTACGTTTGGACTATTCGCATGTCTTTTGAAGACATAGTCTCTTGTTGTCATCATATGGCCATGACAAAGTGAAAATCTGCAAATTAATGACTATTGAAAGATTTAATCAATATAGCATGCTCCTCCTGCCTTTACCACCTGCACCGAATACCTGCTCCTAGTCCTCGAAAATTACAGAAAAATGAGCAAATGAATCTCTGACGAATGACAAAACAATAAGGTATCTCCTGAGGTAGGGCAGGAATTCTGAAAGACTGTCGGAGAGAAGCTGCAGGGCTGAGAATGAACCTGGATTCTGAGAAGGGCAGGAAGGAGGGAACTACGGTCCGAAATCCCCTTGAATAAGACACTGTGCATGCATCTCAGCTTTGCTCCAGGAGTGGGGACTGGACTGGAGTGGGCTCAGTCACTGCTGGAGGGCCAGTGAGTGACTTCAAATCCACGCTCCTGCATCCCAGGAAGAAACAATGATGTGGATGCCTGCAAATGAGCTTCAGAGCAGTGGATGTCCATGGCAGTCCTCACCCCTGGTGCCTCACCTACCAGGCAGGGCCATGGCGATCCTTGCCTATGGGGTCTCACCCACCAGGCAGCTCCATGGCGATCCTCACCCCTGGTGCTCACCTACCAGGCCTCTGGCATTTTTACACTGAACAATTCAAGTACAGATAGCAGCTTCAAAAAATGATCTAGAATATCCAATTATGACTTTTAAAAAATCAACTTTAAGTTAAAGTACCCATCTAAGGAACTAAGAGTTGAGAAAATAGGAATAACAGAATGAACAAATACAGACGGTCTCGGTAGCATGCCTGTTATTCTCCGAGGGATGAGGGACCATCCGGCATTTGTGAAACCAGAACAGATTTATAAGGAAAAAGTTAGAGATGAGAGGAACACAAATATGATGGTAGAAACAAATTTACTGAATTTCTCCAATTATAAATATGTGCCTAATTCAAGAACAAATTAGTAAACCGGATATTTTAATCTTCAGTGACTGTATCACATACAAGACAAAGGAACTTCAGGCCTGGGAGACAGCTCAATTGATAAAGGACTTCCCAGACATGCATGGAGGCCTGAGGTTGATCCCAGTGCCCATGTTAAGAAACCAGGCATGATGGCACGCACTTGTGATCCCAGCGTTGGGAGGGGAGGGTTGGAGACAGGGGAGGGAGGTCCCTGGAGCTTGCTGACCTGTCACCTCAGCCCAGTCAGCAAACTCAGGTCTCAGTGATAGACCCACTCTTATGAAAAGCAAAATGAGCGGCTTCTAAGGAGCAATACTCAAGACTGACCTGGCCTACACATATACACATGCATACGCGGTGTGTGTATGCTCACACCCAAACACACAAGCATGCACCCACAGGAGGGGATAAATGTTATGTGAACAAAAAAAAGTGGTATTTTTAACCTTAATACATTAATGTAGCTGATAGCTACTATATGAGCTCAACAAGAAAGACACAGAGACATTTTCATAGATGCAAAACCTTACTAGACTTTAGCAGAGGGAACCACGTACCATGACAAGCACCATCCTGGACGGTGGAAGCCCCATCATCTGACCTCAGGCTTTTTTATTGATACAGAAGCTCCTCGGGTGTTTCACTGATACAAAACTCTGCCCCCTCATCCAAAGACCTATTTACATAAAGAAGGAAATTTGTAGCTTGGTCTCATTCCACAATCCTTTAGCAGCTGAATTATGTCACCTTTAGGGTGGGGAACTGTGGGAGTCGAGTCCAGCTCTAGTCCACACGGGGTTCCTTGGCCTCCACGAAGGAGGATAAACAATGAAGTTATGACAAGTGAGTGCAGTACCTCACTCTTTCATGGGACCCGTTAGCTGATAAGCTTACATGCTTTAATAAGACACATAGAATACACTTGATGATGATGATGACACGCAAGAGCGTTTTCTTTAATAATAAAAATAAAGAAATTAGAAGTAAGAAAAGTTAACAGAGAAAAATTAACAATGTGTACACACTGGGGAAAAATTACAAGACTCCCCTCAAGACAGAAAGCTGTCCTGACTGAAAGAGCAAAACTGCTAATTTCTTATCTAACAGGAATGCAGGTGTTCAGACATACAACAATGCAAGAGTGTTCATCCCCTCCTAGCTACAGGCTTCTAATCTTCAAGGTTAATTTTAGTGGGTAATCATAACACAATAGTCTATTAATGAATAGCTGAATTTTAGGTCTGTATGCTTGCTACAATAAAGGGGGGCAGGCATTCCAGGGTGAATTATCTATTTGCTTTTTTAAGCTTGCTGACATACTGTCGAGACTTTGTTTCTGTTCTTGACTATGGCTTTGTCTCTATGGGAGGGTCAGTTTTACCAAGAATAATTTTTTATATCTCTACAGAAAGCATGAATAGTATTCACACATGCCAAAAACTTGAAGGCCAGTAAGACTGTTACAATTACTTGGAGTTGAGATGGCATTGCTCCTCTGCCAGCCAGCCCAGGAATTGATTTGAGTTTTACTGATAGGCCAAAATAGACAATATTATTGATGAGAGGCTTTTGTCACCATACAGTAAAGATGAGAAAGGGGCAAGGCAGTTGGTGGGCTACAGACTCCTAGCTAAGGGAAAAACCAGGATCCTTGTCAAGCTGGTTACATCCACAGCCTAGGTATCATCGGCCCCCAACAAGGAACTCAAGGGCCAAGAGAATCCCACAACCTTTTTAGGACAAGCTGTGTCCATTTTACAGTAGGAGAGCTCAAAGCCTAAGGGGAATATTCTCTCCTTGTTGCCTTAGACTGTGGGAGATGGACTACAGGAAGTCCTCCACAGCAACTTTGCTCTCAACCACAATGGCTCCGCCAGAGAGCCGTGAACAGGTGCAGGTCATGAGGAAGCAAACATCTGAATCACAGATTTATATAAAGCCAACACCTGCAGATAATACAACTGGCCAAGGCTTAGGCAGCCCTCCCCCCAACAATGTACAGAACAGTTGCTCCAAAGATACATGAGCATAACTAGAAATAAACTTCCCCAACACGTTAATGCTTACAATACAGTTTAACAATATGGCTATTTAACAAAACAACAACAGAAGTCTCCCCCCGTCCCAGGCCTGTGAATTCCCTAACCATGGATTTTGACCATGTCTATGGTAACAGGCATAGATTTCTTCATATGCAGCAGGCCTTAAATCTAATCAAGACAGCTGCTGGTTGCACCCATACACAGTGTTGGCACTCTTGTGTCAGTGTGGTAGGTACCATAGCCTGCAAGGACAAGCTCTGGGTAGATCATTGATATCCTAGCACTATAAAACTGAGCCAGCAGGGAGAACATTTCCGGGTCATTTTAAGACTGGTTTTTCTATGCCCTGCAACCAAAGTGTGTAGTGTCATCAGCAGTAGCCGTACCACCCAGTTATTGTAGCAACCAAGAGAAATTGCAGTGCGCATGACACATAAACAATCGAACGTGTTAAAAATCAGCTATGATTCCACCCATTCTTACTCTCAGTAATACGATATTGCCAAAGTGATGCTCAAAATTATATTTGTATTATTTAATAATAAAGTTAAATAGATCAGGGAATTAGGTCTTTCTCAAAATATCTAAGTAAAGTATGTCACTGAGGAAAAAAATAAGTTAAAAGGCTGATGAGGTGGGTCAGCTGTTAAGCTTTGTGCCAAGCCTGCTGACCTGAGTTCCTTCCCAGAATGCATGCCGTGGGAGGAAGAAGCCACTCCCACAGGCTGTGCCCCGACCTCTGCACGTGTGCATGTGCCCACACAGATAAACGTGTGATTTTTAATTGATTAAAATGATAGTTGGATTGTTTTAAAGACATACAAGATGCTCTGAGAGCTCCGGACGAGCAGCTGCAAACGGTGGCCGGCTGCTGCTTCCTCCTTTCCTGCCTTTCTCTGCATCTAGCGTTGCTTTCTTAACAACAGAATTCATTTCATATTTAAAACATTAAGAAATAGCAATTTTAAAACGGCAAGAACACGTGCCAAGATTGTTCTTCATAGAAATTCTAAAGCAGTGTGAAAGACCTACAAAAAGATAAAACAGGCGTTTTCTATCTGCTAAACGCCTCTACATTTGATGGTTATTTTAGTAATCACATAAACTGCATCAACTAGGATTGCTACTTTAGTAATGATAGTAAAAAAGTAAAAATAAATCATTCATGAAAGTTTTAAAAAATCTTTTAAATCACATTTTGTCTTATTTTAGAGCAAAACAAAACAAATGGCGCTACGTTTTACAGAACGAAAAAGAAAGCTAATTGACCGAGACCCTGGAACATGGCAGTTAGTGCTTGCTTTTATCTGCGCAGTCTCCAGCCTAGGCTGTGCTACTGTTGTACAGTCAGAAAAACGAGCGTCTTCCAACAGCCGTGAAACCAGCATTCCAAATTAGTGTTATTCTAGTCAGGTGTACTTCAACATGATGCAGGTAATAAAAACCCGAAACAAAATTGACTGTGAGCAAAACACAGGAAGCGGTTGAAGAGCAGAACCTTTGAAAGGCAGGGCATGCCGGGAATTCTTCACCTAGGGCTCTTCATGCACCTCTTCCATAGAGCAGGGACATCCATCAGTGCAGTGGAAGCCACACCTTGCTAGACTTTAGAGGAGACCCTCCTGGAGGTAAACCTCACGAATATAAATGGATGTGGCAGGGTCTCCTCCGGCGCCACATCCCTTATTAAATATCAGAGCTAGATCCCAAATGGGGCTTTACTAGTGAAAGCTTACTAGTGAGCTTTGTCAATCTCAGACAATTCATGTGAGGTTTAAAAAGCATATAGTAAATACAGACTCTCACCTAGCCTTTGTTCTGTATTATGTATGTTTATTCATACCTAATGTTTCTGCTTTTAGGTGGCTTAGTCTATCCTGAAAATGTAATAAAACACATTTTTATACAAAACATGAGATGAAATGCCCCATCCCTTTAGTGCCCTGTGTGCCGATATTGGTGGGGAAACAGCTGATTAGCGGATTAAGCTTCTGTACCAGTCTATGATGTAACCATTTGAATTTCCATTCTGAGTTTAAAACCAACTGATGCTTTTCCTTTTCCTTTGGTTTTCTCTGAAAATTCTGTTTGAAAATTCTGTTTGCTAAAGCAGATATGTGAAGTCAAAATCCAAAGCCCCCTACTCCTCGCCATTAAACATTGGCATCATAGATTTTTCCCATTCGCATATTAAAAGGCATCACGTGATCCACACTCTCCCTGTTATGTCTCAACTTGACTTTTAAAAAATATACCGATACATTCAGTATCTATGCCAGTAACTGTGTCAATCATTTCAAAAAGATTATCTACCAGCTTAATTCACCAAACCCCTTGCTGATAGGCAAGAAATATTGTAACAAACATTGTTATGCACTCATTTAAGTGTCTGGATGATAAATTTCTAAAACATAAAAGGAAAATTAGAGGTTCAGATACATATATGAGTACTTATACATATATGTATACTGTGCTTTCAGTTGACAAACCTCCCTCCAGAGACTATATCATTCTGAAAATTACCAGGGTATGAACTGATGAAAAGCCAGTTAATCCTAACAAGGCATCCCAAACAGTTGTTAAGGCCGTTAGCCTCAGCCAAGGAACCTCTCCAGGATGTTTTCGCTTACTAGACTATGTTTCTTTGTGGCACACAAAAGATAGTCATATTTTAAAGCTATAAATTAAATATTAGTGTGACCTTAGTATTTCTGAAGAACAGAGTTGCCTTGGGGCATTTTATTGATTTGAAAACTTTTTTCTTTCCCCCAACATCACCTCTCTCTATTTGTAATAAATAATAGATACAAATGTATTTATAATAAATAGGATAGGGCCTTTTATTTTATAATGAGCCATAAAGGGGTAAATATAAATTGGTATGTTGTAGAGAGCTCACCCTTAGGCACACATTCCTTCAGATGCAGTTCTCATGGAACAGAACTGCGATTCCTTGGGGAAAGCATTTACAGCACAGAGAATCAATACTCCTGTTGGGGGAACCTCCCATATCATCCAAGACAGTGCTGAGACTGTACAACTCCTCGGTAGCCTCCGCTGGCCTCACAGATCTGGTTATAATTTCATTTTATGTAATTAGTACAGTAGGAGAAAATCAAGGCTGTGTGACTTTTTAACTGGGAACTAGCCACAGTTTGGGGACCACACTGCTAGAGACGGGGTCTAGCGAGCTGACACTCTCCCTCTGAGGGCTTTGGTAGCTGACACAGCTCTGTATTCGGCCATGAGCACTTTGCCTCCGAGCACTCTTGAGCTGGTTTATACAAATTCATGAAAGAATGAGCTTGTGCCTGAACAGGCTCCTACTGAATTTTTAATAAATGTAGGATAATTTATTCAAAGCAATAAGACTTTTATAGAAGATAAAATTTGTAAAACTTGAGAAAACCACATTGGCTTCTACATCTTTCTGTTCAAAGTAGACTGAACTGTCCATGTCAATTGATTATAAATACTCGGGTATCAAAAGAGACTAATTTGACTTTGGTTATCTTACAACTAAGTGTTTCAGAAAGAGAAACAAAAACTAATTTAGAGCAAATTGGGGAAGTCGGGTTTAAAATAAAAATTGAAAGTACATATACAATCTGAATTATAGCATTGTCTGTGGTCAAAGTTGTTAAAATAACTCATGTAGACTATTCTAGAAAATTAATTAATTTATAACAAATAGCTAAAAGGAAGTAGTTACTGAGTACATCTCTCATGTTAATAGAAGGTTCTTTTAGTCTGTAACAATTTCATCTTTCTCAATCCAGCTTTTCCATTAAAAATACTCTAAAGCAGACAATATATCTAAACAGAGTTATCATCTGCATCATTTATAACTTAAACTTGCTGTGCACATCAGCAGACTGAGCGATTTAATTGGGATAAATGGAGCAAGTAAAAGACCAATGAACCAGTGTGCAGTTTTCATGTATACATCATAAGAGGCTCCTGGTTAATTCACAAGTGAACCATTATCATGAAGAGCTGTTTCAAAAAGTTACTTGTGCTTCTTGAATGATTGACATAATCTGTTAACCCAAAAGGAGAGATAGGGAGGGAGTAGTGGAGGGGGAGGAAGAGAAGAGGGAAAGAGAAGAGAGGAAAGGAGAGGAAGAGAGAGAGAGAGAGAGATCCTAGATTTAAGTCTGTTATAAAATTGAATGGAGCCAGCAAGATGGCTCAGCACCACTTGCTGCCAAGCCTGAAAACCTGAGTTCGATCCCCAGAGAGCTCACATGACAGCTGTCTTTAGACTCCCATATACGTGCCATGCCGTTCATGTGCACACAGCCAGTCAACCAGTACATAAGCCTGAAGAGTTACATGCGCCATCCTGGCACAGTAGAAGCATAACATAAAGATAGCCACAAATTGAGAAACAGACTCAGTTTCAGAACCAAATGTGCAGCTTCAAGCAAACTGCTTAACATGTGTACCCTGTTTTTCCATTTTTGAACGAGTTTTTATGTAAATGATAAAAGACCAAAGAAATGAGTGTCCAAATAACTCATTGGATGTTTAAAATATTAAGCTTAAGAGGTTAAGCTTCTCATAAAATCCATAAAGTCCATAGAGTTGCATATATAATTATACATACTTTCCTGTTGTTCTTTGATGTAAGTCTCATTATATAGCAAAGGCTATCTTAAAATGCCTTAGGTAGCCCAGGCTGACCTCACACTCATGGTCTGCCTGCCTTAGTTTCCTAAGTTCTGGAGTTACAAGCATGAGCTCCTTTGCCAAATGATGTAATACAATTTTGAATATTTCAGATACTACTTTCAATGTCTGTTGCCAGTGTGTGGTACAATATGTTTGGTGTTAGTCTTTGCTTTGGAAACAGAATGAAGCAGTCAGCTATACTTGGGGAACTTTGTGAAAGGAATTAAGGTAGCATGTTCTTTGTAATTAGGATTCTGAGCATTTTATCTGAAATAGTTACTCTGTTTGCATCTCTGGATTTCCAGCAGTTTGTTTACCTTGTAAAACTTAAAGGCACTGGTATTTCTCTGTGGAGAGACGAGGGTGCCACTTACACACATTGCTTAGAGGTGGTTTTCAACATCTCCTAAGTGTTTGATGGGAGACATTATGGTGGATAATCATTATAATTTTCTAGAAAGGAACATGCCATACCTTAAAAGAGCAGTTAATACTCAACAACTAGTGAGCTCTTGCTCTTTGATTTACTAATCACCTCTTTTAAATAATATAAGCAGTTTAGTTTTGACAGAGATAAACATTTAGACCAATGGCACTAGAATTCAGAAGAAATTCACGGATAGAGGTACTATGTGGCTAAGTGGTATTTTAGCCATTTAGGGATGGAATTGTTAATGGTGCTAGTACAGTTTATTATCTATATATAAAAAGTAAAGTTGGATGGATCTCAACTTTATTCTCACCTTCAAATCAATTTCAAGTAAATTAAATTTATGTAAATGTGAAAAGTAAAACTTTAAAGAGAAAATATAAGGGAATATCTCTATAACCCCAGGGCAAGGAGTTATTAAATAGAACAAAAGGCATAAGCTGAAAGAAAAGATGAATTTTGCCATTAAAACTTTTTCACATGAGCATATGTGTGGTATGTGTGCATGTTCATGTGTGGGGTCACACATGTGTGTAACTATGTGCACATCTGTACACGTGTAGAAGCCAGAGGCTGACATCAGGTTGCTCTAGACCTTATTTACTGGATCAGAGTTTCTTACTAAACCCAGAGCTCTCCAGTTAGTGAGTCCATCCTGCCAGGTGCCCTGCAACGCCCTCCCCACCTCCTCAGCACCAGAACTCCGGGTGCCCAGCTTTTGCGTGGGTGCTGGGTCCTCATGCTTACATGGCAGTTGATCTGTCCGTGGAGCCATCTGCCCAGCCCCACCTAGTAAAACATTTAATATACCTAAGGCGTAAGCAGAATGAAAAATATAGTGCACATACCTAAGAAAAATTACTGTCTGGAAAAAAAAGTTTTCAGATCCCAAGGAAGTGAGGGGAAGAAGAGTGAGACTCACTGGAAAGTAGACAAAGGAGAGGAGCCCGTCAGAGAACGGTAACGTCATCTGGCCTGCCGTAACCCTCAATAGCAATCGTGGAAACGCAAAAGTGAGATAAAATCTCCTTCCCGTCTACCAGGCTAAATTTTTAAAAGCTTGACAACATCAAATGATGGCACAAGCTTGTTTAGAAACAGGACTCTTAGGTCCTCCAGACGACAATATAACTGTACCCGTCTAGTTGAAGATTGATGAAGTATCGTTGCAGAGTGACTGTGGATCTGTCAGGAGACAGGCAGAGGCTGCTGTAAGCCAGGGTGTTTGGAAGAGAGCATCCAGCGAGATGGAGCTGAAATGTACTCTTGGGTCAGACCAATCAGGACCTTATATCCTGCATTAAGGAGTTTGAATTCGTCTGAGCAGCAGTGGGGAGCCATTGGATGAGCTTAAGCAAGGCAGAGACAGGATCACATTTTCATATTTGAAAACAAAATCACCCTGAGTGACTATGGAATACAATCTTAACTCCCCTTCGAGCCCTCTGTTCCAGTGTTTTATTCAAATGTGTTTTCTACTCTTCCCCAGCACACAGCCTTGTGAAGATCTGGTGATGTCTGTACTGTTAATAGTGCCAAGTTTATGTCCAGTTCTCAGCCTGTACTTATATGATTTATCAACCTCAATTCCAATTTATTACTAAAGAAAGAGACAAGCTCTGGGGTCCAACTACATAGACTTGAATATAGTACTTACCTTTGTTGGCATCTTTAACATCTAAATATCTCAGTTGCCAGTTAAAATTGGGATTTCCTTACTGTCTTACAGAATTCCTGTGATAATGAAATTAGGTTAGTGGGTGGGGTCCCTAAAAAGTATCCAACACTTGAACCGGCACTAAACAGAAGTCAGCTGTTTCAGTCTTCTGTACATCCAAACACCTGCTTGACAAGACCCAGCTTAAATTTCAGCTCCTTTCTGAAAACTTGCTAGACTTTCCCTGGCTCCTACAGCTTTTCATCTGCATTCTTAATATGCAGACACCATACACGCGTTTATAATGCTGTCTTCCCTGGTTCCTCTTGCCCTAGTGTTATTTTGACTCTTAAGCTCAACGGTAAGTGTTTTAAGATTAAAGACTTTGTGTGGGGGATAGCGGATGAGCTGGAGCAGAAAGAAGAGTGGGGGTTGTGGGGCTGTCCAAGGGCTAACAGTGGGTCAAAGCTGGCTTATATCCCGGGGTCATCCAAAGGGAATGAGGACAGCAAGTGTTCGTGCTCCATACCTTAGACCTGGCCTGAGCCCAGCTAAATTATCAGATATGAACACTGCCTGCTTCACTGAAGCAAAGATGCTTTGTCTGCCCTGCAGGCTGGAAACACAGGCTCAAACTCCCTATGCAGGCAAAGGCCACTCCCTACATCCTTGTCCTTGTCCATCCTTGTCCATCTCGGAGTCACTGGCTCCTCCTCTGCCCGTACCTTATAAATGTACCCTGCACCCTGCATTAGAGAGAGATGCCCTCTGATCCTGTCCCAAGGGTTCCTCTGTGCATTCCCACGCTGACTTATAGAGGAGACCCAAAGACAGGAGAGATGCAGTAAAGACCCACACACCCACTCATGCCGTGACACAGTGAACCGCTGGCAGGTCGTAGTGCTCCAGGCGGGGGATGGAGCATGGTGGGAGAATCATTTAAAACAACAGTGGGTTTGATCAATATGCACTATGTCCATGTAAAAAATTTTGTAACCATTAAAAAAGAATAAATACTTTGATGTTCTAGAATGTGGCTCTAGTCACAGGAGAGATAGCAGCAGTAAATACCCTGTTGACTGAAGTTGATAACAGTAGAAGCGTCCTGGAACAGCGTGCGTTTAGGATTTATTCTCTGCCCAGAGACTGCAGCACCACAGCTTCACTGAGAACTACCCATCACTAAATTAAAAGTGTACTGTTCTGTGTAAGGTTGACGTTGGTATTCTAACTCTTAATGATTCTTCCTCTTTTTAGATGGGACATCTTGGGGGCTGTTGTTGGAACAGACTGTGGAACCATAGAGTCAGGGTTATCATTGGTCTTCCTCAAAGATGGAGAGAGGAAGCTCTGCACGCCCTACATGGATACAACCGGTTATGGGAACCTGAGGTTCTATTTCGTCATGGGTAGGTACAGGCCACTATCTTTTTCTACAGAAATAATATCGCTTATAATTTAACCATATAAAATGAAATTAGTGGAATCTGAGCTCTCCTGGCAGAATAAAGACCCATGGTACTCAGCCCCGCCTCAGACCAGCCTTGTTGGTGCCATCTTGTAGAGAGAGGCATTCTTGACATGCCATGATCAGGCCTAAGACTAAATGCTGCAGCGCCTTCCTCTAGCCTCCCTCGGTCACGGAGACAATGGCATGCAGTAACAGTTCGTGAAAAGGGGCCATGAACTTAAAGGAGAGTGGGGAGAGGCGTGTGCGAAGTTTTGAAGGAAGGAAATGGAAGAGAGAAATGTAATTATAATCTCAAAAATAAATAAAGATTCGTAAAAATAAGAAAAAAAGGCCATGGAAAGGAAGCGAAGAGCAAGAAGAGCCCTCTGCGCCCAGCTAGTGACCGTGCACCCTGCCGGGTGCGGGCGCCACCGTCACCTCTGCTGCTGTGGGAAAACGGTTTGTAGTACTCTGTCGTGTCTTGTAACACTCTGCTTTCCAGTCAGTTTAAATACATACAAAAAGTGTTTGTAAAGCATTCTCAAATGTATTATAGGCAGAGAAAAATAAAGTTGGAAAAATATTCATAGGTAAATTAGGGGCTTGAAATTTGTGGCCTGACACATTTGTCCCCCTCGTCAACAGAAGGAGTGACATACTGATGTCATTCCTGTCCCACGCCTTCTTTGTGGAATGGAAAATCACAAACAGTACCTAGAAGTGAAACAGGAAGTAAACATGATCTACCTTCGAACTTAGCAGGAAAGATGTCAGTTCATCAGGACAGAATGTCCCTGAGGCAGTTTCAGACTAACCATTCTGAATAAAGGACATAAAGTATCGAAGTGTGAGATACGGTTGCAGCTGGCTGGTTTTGCCGAGATTGGCAGCCCTGAGATGTCCTGGAGTGGTGCTTTGCTCAGTCCCACTTACGGACTGTAGCTCTTTCTCTTGCTGTCATGGCAAAGGATTCTTGCTAGGACTACATCACCCGTTTTTTAGTAAGATAATTCAATCAAGAGTGTGAAGAGAAACTGAAATAATCAGAAAGCAGGAGACAGAGTCAGATTTCACAAAAAAAGAGAGAGAGAGAGAGAGAGAGAGAGAGAGAAAATCCAGCAAAACATTGTATAGTTTAGTTAAACTCATATAATGTCATAAGTGAGCAATCTTTCTAACAATAAATGATAATTTTAACAACACTTTGATAAATACTCCCCTTCCCGTGCAGTGGATTTTGTCTGGCAGCTCTGTTCAGTGTCTACTGTGCTAATCAAGCAGCAGAAGACTGTCAGTGCCGAGTGACCGTGGGAGGCAGGAGGCCGTGCAGAGACAGAACCACTGATGCTGGTGCCCAGCTGACTGTGGGTTCATGGAAACAATATGGGTTTCTCTTCTGGGTGACTGGGTAGTGGTCCCAGTGCCTAACTATGGCACGTGTTCTAAAAGAGCTAGGTGTGCAGAAGAGTTTAGTATTAGACATGTTCAGGCTGGGATTTGTAGAGTACCATGTAAGATCAAAAATTCTGTTTACTGCTTAGAGCACATTTGAAAATCATTCACATGCTGCTCCTCAATGAATGTGTGTTGAATAAATGAATTGATGAATAAAGGAAATAGACTTTTGGCTGAATCTTAGAAGTTGAACTAATTTTCCCAGAGCTGCTGATAGCCCAAGACATGAGAAGCTAAGAGAAGGTCTTTTCCACGAAGGTGGAAGGAAACAGGAATAGAGACTGCAGAAGGGCACCAAGAGGAGAAGCGTGGGGAGGGAAGGGAGCTTCCTGGGATAGCAGGGTGATCTGCTGTATAGGAAATGACAGGGTAAAGTCAACCAGGATAAAGGCTGAGAAAGCCACGGGTGGCTGTGAGAGGGCATGCCCAAGTGTGACTTGGACGCCAGAGTGCATTGAATTAACTACAAAGGTGCATGTCACTGAAATGGGACCACTCCTTCAGGGATTTCTTCAGATATAAGAAACAAATGATGTCAAGGTCTTGAGGAAGCAGCACCGAGAAGCCAAGTTTTAGGATATGATAGAACAGCAGGGCAGAAGACAACAGGATGGGCGGGGTGAGGCAGGATTGAAGAGGAGACAGATGGACCTATGAAAAAGATTTACGTAACCCCTCACTCGGTGTGGTGCTTGGAAAATGAGTAGCTCATTACCAGTTCTAGATCACATTTCCTCTCAAACCTGGTTTATGATATGTTCAGTCCTTGGTTCAGATCAGTCTTTATGGTTATCGTCTGTGTAAAACTTGTACAACTGTCAGGGTTCCGTTAAAACACCATTTCCCTTGTTTATGTGTTTCCTTACTCCACAGACACTGAGGGCCAGTGTCCAGCACAGTGGTTTAGAGCCAAACTTCAGAGCACAAGACAAAAATAACCTAAGTCCATTCATTTTGCTGTTTACTGGTCCTCTAAAAATGTTCACTGAGCATTTAATTTGTTCTCAGCTCTTTTAGTTCACACTGTCTCTGGATTTTTACTATAATAGGTCATCACAATGCAATTAGTGATGATCATTCTTTCTTATGAGGAGTCTTTCCTTATGTTGCAATCTCTGTGGACACCTGAAACCACAGGTCCCATGTGCCTTTTCTATATGCTGAACTTTCTTCTATACATACATGCACGCCTGTGATGAAGCCTGATAAACAAATTATAAATTAGACATAGTAAGAGACTAACCAGAAGAACTGGTGATGAAGCAAAACATGGGTTTGGGGGATGGCTCAGTGGGTAGAGTACTTGCCTTGAAAGCATGAGTTCAGATCCCCAGCACCAGGGAAAAAGCCAAGCTCAGCAATGAGCTCCTGCAAACCCAGCACTGGGAGAGAAAGGAAGGACCTCAGGGCCTCGCTGACCAGCCTAGCTAATTGGAAAGCTCCAGCTACAGTCAGAGACGCTGCCTCAAAAACTAAGGTGAAGAGCAATAGATAAAGACCCACCATTGACTCCGGCCTCTTCCTGTGGAAACATGAGTGTATGTGCACTCCCATGCATGCACAAACAATTAAAATAACGAACTATTCTAAAAGTGAAATGTCAGTGAATGTTCATAGTTTTATGCCATGCTTGACCGTAGGTAGTACACACTATGAGAAGAAAATCCTGGGATAGTGGCCACTACTGTGCATTTGACTTGTTGTTTTCTCAATAAACAGCAAACTGAGGTGAAGGTACATTTCCCCTCCTAGCCCCAGTGCTCAACAAATAGTACAACTTCAGCAAAATTGCTTTCTTCACACAAATAAGTGTCTATAAAGCTATTTAAAACTGTATTTAAGCACTCTAAAACTGACCATCCACCCAGCTTTTATTGAAATCTTTCTTTACTTTACTAGCTGTACAAGATGCCTCCTGAGCCTGTCTTCCCAGCATGCATTGCAGCTTCATAAGCTAAGCAAGATCCGGTTTCTTCTTGTAGTTGCTGCTGCAGTGAACTTCACAGGACTGACTGATTACCCTCAGAGGGGTCTCTCAAATAACTCTGTCATCTTCTTGGCTCCTCTTGGACTTTCTTTCCTATTCTGTGCTGTGTGAGCATTGCACATGTGTTCTCTGAGAGCAGAGAAGATCCCAGAAACCAGTTAATGCAGTTATACAGAACTGGTCACTTAGGCCTGTGTCCTTAGATACAGTTCACTAAAATCACACAATGCAATTTACCACATTTTTAATTCCTTCTTGGTAATTTTTAAATATGTACTCAATGTTTGACGGGAAAAATGTTTTTCTAAAGGAAAATTTTGTTTTCATGTGGATCCCCCCAGGCACCACCTTTTATTATAACTTTAATAACTGCTTCATTACACTGATGCAAATTTTAAAATGCGCACATTTTAAGCATACCAAATTTCAAGGCTTTACCAATTTTACCACTGTTTTTCAGAGCGATATTAATTCAGGGCTGAAGCCAAAGAGAGTGACTCTGTAAACCAGGCTGGCTTCAGACTCACAGAGATCCACCTCCCAAGTGCTAGAATTAAAGGCCTGCACAGCAACCACCCGACTGACACTGGCTTCTTATTAGCAATCCAACTTCTTGGGTGGCTTCTACCAGTGTTGCTTAAACATGCCAAATAGCTTATAAAATGAACTTGGGAGACTTTACTTAAGAGGATTTGCACTGTATAATTCTAACAGATCACTTCTGAAGTCAAACACGTGTCTGTTAAGGCGCTTGTCTGGGTATTGAAAATGGTTGCGCTTAGGACAATGGAAGAATGGTGCCTGCTCATCAGAATAGGCTTCGCACGTGGTCCCAATGGGGTCACTATAGTCAACTGTTGATATCTGTAGATTCAGATAACCAGTTTCCTCAAGGGCCCTAAAAGTGGAATCTTGGGGACTCAGGAAAGGCTTATAGGCAAGTCACAATTCTTATTAACAGGCTATGACAACACAATGGCTGAGCTTGAAGGAACAGTCAGTGTTGACAGCATCAGATCAGATATTTTCATGCTGTCACTTCATGGCAACTGTGAACAGTAGTATGCTTTCCTTCATGCATCTTGCCCAGTGAATCCCCAAGACGAGAACCTTCATTCCTGTATATCGTCAAAGTCTTTCCCTATACTGTTCTTTTTGGCTAATATCCCTTCAGTTATGAAATTTTTATACTAATTAAGTTCCATCTAGCCTTCCTAGCTTCGCTTGTCAGACAATGTCTTCCAAAGGGCAGACCCCATTGTCCAGATTGAATTGAACTAGACATTTGTAAAGAACTGGCACCTTGTTTGCCTCATTTAATCTTAGATGGTGTCTCAACCGTTATTTGTTGACTTCAATAAATTCCCCAGAGGCAATCTTATTCTAAAATTTGACGATTACCTTACTGACACCATAGAGTATCAGCAATAGCAATTACCTGCAAATAAATGTTAACATCAGAGGTGGTTGATTTCAGAACAGAGAGGATTTCTTAGAAATATAATGCTAAGAGAAAAAATTAGTGTTGTGAACTTTGGAACTGCTTCTGTGTGCCTGTACTCTTGTGTGGCTGGTGCTGTTACGAATGACAGTTTTGGGGGCTTCTGGTTAGCCATACCAGCCTTTAAAATCCAGAGGAGGCAGACAGTTGATAGGAACCAGAAGGACCAGGAATTGTGGATTACACGTATTAAGAATAGAACAACTACTCAGGCTGTTCTACCATCAGGAGACTCACTCACCCTTCAGTTCTAATGGTACATCCCTCCGTGTAACCATTAAGTAGAGTGGTAGAGAGCAAACCATACTGTATACCCACCACCAATTAAATGAAGCACCAAATATAAATGTAAAAAGTAAATAATATGTATTTAAAATGCAAACCTATCTGCTAAAATACTGTTGATGTTACTTGAATCGTTTTTGTAACACCATTTCAGAAGTCTTCTATGCAGGGAGTCATGAAACTTATTTTCGTATAAATGGGCTTATAGACAAAAATCACTTGATCATCTTAATAGATGCAGAAAAAGGCCCTTGACAAAAATCCAACATGACTTCATGATAAATCCAAGATGGTAGGACTAGAGAAAAAAAAACACACCTCCACATAATAAAGGGTATGTGTGACGAACCCACATCCAACATCATCCTGCAGGGAGAAAGGCGTGAGATGATAATGATTAGAATCAGGAGCAGGACAGGGCTGTCCAGTGTACCCACTCCCTGTCAGTGTCGTGCTCAGAGCACTAACTGGAGCTGAGGGCAAGAGAAGGAAATTAAAGGGATACAGATAGGAAAAGAAGAAGTCAAGTTATTCCTATGTGTAGATGATACAACACTATACATAAAGAACTCCAAATTTCCACCAGAAAACTATAAACATCAAGAGTTTCAGCGAAGCAGCAGGATACAAAATCAACTTAAAAAGTCAGTAGCCTTTCCGTACACTAACAACAAACACACTGAGAAAGAGCTCGTGGACTAAGATTTACAGTAGCCTCAGAGATAATAACAATCTTGGAATAAACCTAACCGAGGAGGTGAAAGACATCTACAGTGAAAACTTCAAATCTGTGAGGAAGAGGCTGATGAAGACACTAGGAAATGGAAGGATCTCCATGCAATATTACAAAAACAATCATTCTACCAAAAGCCACTTGCAGGTTCAATGCAGTCCCAATCAGAATGCCCAGAGCATGCTTCACAGAAATAGAAAGAATCTTAAAATTCATTTGGAACCACAAAAAAAAAAACAAAAAAAAAAAAAAACAGCCAGTACAATCCTGACCAGAAAGAACAACACTAGAGGGATTACCATTCCACATTTTAAGATATATTAAAGGGCCATAATAATAAAACAGCATGGTACTGGCACAAAGCAGAACTGTAGACCACTGGAACAAACTAGAAGACCCAAACAGGAGTACACATAGCTACATAGTACTGTAATTATTTTGCACTCTGGTTTGTAACACTATGTTTGATGTTTTGGGTGCAAGTTGGGTCTAACACCGTGAATTTTTGGTTTGGTGCAGGAGGAATCTGTGACCCTGGAGACTCTCATGAGAACGATGTCATCTTATATGCAAAGACTGAAGGAAGAAAAGAGCACATTGCACTGGATAGCCTTTCCTATGCCTCCTACAAGGTACATTCTAGCCCTTTCCAGATGAGTCACCTCCCAACTCTCAGACTGAAGCCACATCCACGAAGACCACGCCAGGCACAAAGGACACACCTCCTCCGTGGCTGCTCCAGGAAATTGCTAGATTTTTCAGTGACTTGGGCATTTTAACATTCATTTTTATTTCCGATACAAATGAGAACTCAGATTTTGTCAGGAAGAATGAATTACAGCAGCAGTAAAACAAAACCCAGTCCTCTGACTGACAGTTATTCTCGTCCCCAAGAAAGCTGTAAAAGTGACTCTAATTATGCAGCTTCACAGTCTTGCTTCTAGGCATACTGAGTAGAGGCCTGCATTGGAGATTTCCCAGACAAAAGGCATTGTAGGAGTCAGATTATTGTAACCCTTACATTTTTCTTTGCTAATTAGAGCTATAGGATTGCCCTTTTCACTTTGATCTCTAGATATAAGATAGGCGTTATTTCTGGTTATTTACAAACATTGAAATCATGTGAGATGCTTGTCATGGTGAGAAATTATTTTTTTATTATAAGTGCCGATCTCATACCACACTCATTAGTAGTTTTCATATCAACAACACTAGGTACTTTTCAGAGCTTGGGGGCTGGGGAGTGGCCTCCACTGGTAACATGCCTGCTCTATAAGCAGAGCTACCTGATGTCAGACCCGTAACTAAAGTAAAAAGTCAGGCATGGTGGTGCACATCTGCAGTCTCAACCCCGGAGAGGTGGGAATGGCAGGGTCTCTGGAGTGTGACCACCCTGAAGGTCAAGCGAGAGATGCTGTCCCCAAGGGAAGAAAAGTGAAGAGCAATTGTTGAGTAAGACACCTGCCTTCAGCCTTGCCGCATGTGCACATGTGCGTACCCACCCATGCAAGCACGTACACACAAAATAAAGAATTGAAAAATAGCCAGCGTGGGGAGCAATCAGAGCAACAGACCCAACAGGTTCAGCCTCCTATTGTAACCCAGTTGATGGAGCTTGGGACCATGGTGGACTGCTCTTCTAGCAGATAGTTGACGTGATCTTCCCTACTCTGATCCTGTGATGTTTCCCACCGCTCACTGGCGTGAACTATTGTGTATTGATTTATTGCCTATGGCTAGTTCTGTTTTGAGTCTTCTTTCAAAATTCCTAGTTAGGAAAAACATTAACATTATACAAACCCACTCTTGAGCGCATGAGTGATGGAGTCAGATAATTATTCAACTGCCTCAGTCTTGTGCTAAAGTAAATACAACGGGTAGACATACTTGATGAGTTACACACAAGGAGCCCAGTCTCCACTCAGGAAGAATTCTGAGTCGTTGAGATGAGGTGCCCTTGGACATAGTGTCTTCCACCTCAAACAACAAATGTAGCACAAAGGGCATCACTGCCTGAGGCTCAGTAAATGGCCGTTATGTATTCAGGGATTGCTAAACAGAATCCAAGAAAATTCACATTGACTGAATGGGAAGAGTTGTAAATAACTTGTAAACGACCCCGAGTTTCCTTTTTCTGGAAGGTTCCATCTTTGCTTTCTGTGGTCATCAATCCTGAACTTCAGACACCTGCTACCAAATTTTGTCTCAGGCAAAAGAACCACCAAGGTCATAATAGGAATGTCTGGGCTGTCGACTTCTTTCATGTGTTGCCTGTTCTGCCTTCTACAATGTCTCACATGATCCAGTTTTCTATTAATCTGGGATGTGGAACGCATCAGCCTGGTAACAGGTAAGAAGCATACTTGCGAGTGCCTAACCCAGTGGAGAATGAGTGCGTGTGCTTCGCCATTGAATTCGAGAGAATTTGACAATTTCTGACTGGGATTTTAATGAAATATCCATTAATAATATACAGATTCCTCACCCTCCCTACAAATATTCTTCGATTAATCAATAGGAGGAATGTGGCTAGGTAGGTTTTTCAGTCAGAATGCCTTCATTCTGAGAGCTTGACATAAGATATTTTGTCAATCAAATATATTATCAGAGGTTATTATATCAGAGGTTTTCAGCAGTGGCCGCATCCATTATAACAGATTGCTGGGAGAGAAAAAATAATAATAAAAATCTGACAACAGATCGGCCTCTTGTGTCCGGTTGGCTAGTGACCCTCTAATGACAGGTACAGAAGTCAATTAGCACTTCAAGGGCTGTGACTTCTCGGGGTTTTTTTGCATAAGTGTTGCTCAGATCCTCAGATCTGAGATATCCTAAGATATTGCTGGTCTCATATTCACAGGATGAAACGACAGTGTGAGACATGGTAATTGCCTTGCTGTCTATCAAATCCAAGAGCACAGAGCCAGGTTACTGTATGTTGCCCTCCAAACGTAGCTTTTATGCCAGTACTCCAACCATGGCCCTTTGCCGGCTGGTCACACTTCGGTGAGAGATGACACAGTCATTTAGTAAATATCTTGCAGAAATCCCAGACCCCTTGACTCGATCGAGGTATGTGGCTGGAAATAAAAAAGAAGCATTTGTCATCTTAGGCCCCTGACTGTTGTGCTTGCTCTGTCGTTGTCAGTGTCAGCTTGGAGTTTTCTACTAACCACGGGCGTTCCTGGTCCCTGCTCCACACCGAGTGCTTGCCTGAGGTCTGTGCGGGCCCCCACCTCCCACACAGCACCATCTACTCCTCTGAAAACTACAGCGGGTGAGTAAGCACGCGCCATGGTTCAATCGAATCCATGTTGTGGAATAACTTTAGAGACTAGACATTTTAAATACTAGTCAAGTAAACTGACTTCTCCTTAAGAATGGTATTATGAAAATAAGTACATGAATATTTTTGCTAAATCCTAATGCATGACGACACTTATGAGGTCAGCTGCTCCTTAAGTATATGACTTGTGTTGTGAATTATATGTGGCATGGTTATTGCTTTTTAAAAAAAATGCATTGCCAAAATATAAACTTAAAACAAAAGAAAAAGATAACACTTGAAATTAGACCTGGTTTGGCTCTTACTCTGCCGCCTGCTCTGTGTAATGGTGTTCTGAGTCTACTACACACCCTTTTGTGGACTAGTATAAAACAAGATGACTATAAAATTTTTGCCAGCTTTCAGAATAAACACTAGCTACATAGAAAAATATTTGCAAGGCCAGCAAAACTAAGATACAGACTCCACAGGTGAAGGTAAAACCCTTTGTTCATCTTGTCATCGCAAGCACGCAGAAATGGGACCCTCATAGGAATGCAAAGTTAATTCACAAGATAGGAACATATTTGTGAGGCTGATTTTGTGCTAAATTTCGTGCAGGTGGAACCGAATCACCATTCCCCTCCCTAATGCAGCCCTCACCAGAGACACCAGGATTCGCTGGAGACAAACAGGACCAATCCTCGGGAACATGTGGGCAGTTGATAACGGTTAGTGTTCGCCTGCCACAATCACAGGCCATTGATGCAGACTCTCCTGCGAGTGTCAGTCAACACGAGCTCAATCACATTTCTAAGTCACGGTCCTGCTGCAGTTCATTAAACGCCCTTTCTTCCTTTCCTCCTTTGCATTCCGTTCAGAAGCCCTGGGATGCACGATCAGAAAAAAACAGGCTGTGCAGTCAGCAGTGTTAGATGCTGAAGTGTTTCAACATCCATAATTCTAAAATGCTTAAATCCCTAAAACGCAAATTCACAGTTGATGACAAGGGATGGCCTAACGTCTTCTTGAATTTTCTTATGCGAAATTAGCATAAATACCATACTGCATGTATTAAAATAAGACCCATTCTTCTTAGTAACTTCCACAACATCTGGGTTGCTCATCATCTAGTTGCAGACTCTCTCAAAGGCGGAAGCATCATCCCTAAGATACTAGCGAAACCTCTACCCTGTTTTCAGAAAATGCCGTGAAAGAAAGATTTGGATAGCCGTAAAAATTGTTGACTGGATTGTTGATCCTTCCTGCATAATTTAAAAGCCAGTATCATTTATGGTACAATGTACATGTGTATGTACAATGAGAGAAGGTATTTTAAGCTATTAGGTTACGTGGCTCTTGTGTTGTTATTGAACCACCAGTATGGTTGGTTTATTTTACTTTAATTTCTAGATTTGTAAGCATGTGAGTTTGAGTGAAAGTTTATACCACAAGGAAGTATTAGGGCCCTAGAGAGGCACGTGGGAATAGAAGGAAAGACAAAATGTCAGTTCTTGAGCAATTTCAACATACCCTCTGACTTGGTTTGTCCTATTTTATAAAACCATAGTTAAATGCTGATTTTCCATGTATTAATCTTCTCGTTCTTTTTTGAATAATTTAAACTCTAAGACACTAATTGCATAAGGTTCTTACATTTTGAAGATAACTTCAGGCAAGATAATTTACTCAGATGCCAATATGAAGTCTGTGTTCAATATATATAGAGATACAGATAGAGACAGAGAGAGAGAGATGATATAGATATATATATAGATGTAGATGTCTCCCATGATACTAAACTTAGTGTATAAACGAATCTAAAGTTTAATTTGTTAAAATAAAGTTTCTCCGCTGGTAGAGTATTTGTATAGAATTTTAATTACCACAACTGCTAATGAGCTCCAGGATATCATGCCCGCTGGGTAGCAGGATATGAATGGATTTTTCCTAGTGTCATTTTTTAAAGAGTTCTATAATGAATCTTTATTACTTTTAATAATCACAGAAGAAATTTAAAAACTAGGAATGAAATGAAGTTCAAGTATGAGGAAATTGAGAGTATACTGAAACATATATGCCTATGAAAATGTTGTCCCAGGTTCCTAAAGAAAGAGTCACAGCATGATCTGTGATCCGCGAGTGAGTCAGCCCTCCCCTGACTGCCTGCCGTCATGCCTTGAGCCTCATGGGAAAAGCTTGAGAACGCACGTGGTTAGCAGTGCTGGCACAACTTGGGCAGACTCTCCTCAGCTCTGTTACAGACCTCTGTGAGGCTTTTCAAGAATGGCTCCAGCCCCTGGCATGTTCATGGGAAGGACGAGGACCCACGTTTCTTCTAGAAAGACCACCCTTGTCATTTCTCCAAACCCTAAGAATTACATCAAGGAAATCTAGAGAAAATGTGGAGAATTGTGTCCAGGAAGCTACACAGAGACAAACATTAGTGCAGTATCATAATTTTGTTAGGTATTTCAGAAACAATCCTGAAAATGCAAACAAAATGGAAATCCTAGGACAGGCTGTATCCGCTATATGTTTACATCTCCAACTATATTAAGTTGATGACAGCAGGAGACAGAGATAAAGCCTTGATTGTGGTTTGAATGACTCGGAAAGCCTTATGTCATTGGTATTTTGTTTCTGTGTGAAGGCTTTTCAAACGATGATGTAGTGCCGAGGCCCCATGCAGCCCCCAGAGTAAGCCTGTAGAATGCAGCTTATCTCGTGGGACTCTGATCAGGGCCTCCCTCGGGCGTAAGAGCAAGTGTGCTGTTCTGTTCTCAGCACTCAGTGGACAGAGGAGCCTGTTGAACAACAAGGCAGGAGGTGGCGGCTGTGATTGCAGCCACGAGGTGCAAGGCATTGTGATCATGACACTGGTACTCTTTTCCCTAAGAGCTGTCATCATCCCACTTCAAAGAATGGAGACCCGGGCTTAGTCAGGACGATTCATCTACCCGTAGTTCTCCAAGCAGAGCCAGAATGTGAATCCAGGGTCACCCGGTGCTTCAAGCCCGCACTTTACACAGGCAGTATGCTATCTAACCTCTTCTGGATAAGCAGATTCCTTCACCAAGAGTTTTGCACTGCAACTCTTTAGATTTTTCTGCCCCTGTCATTGGCTCCAGGGATTGTGTGTTCCTGGGAGTCCAGGCCACAGCAAAGTTTGTTTTGAAGTAAGTTGTTTGAGTGTTTTGGGTGTGATTACATGACAGAGGGAGAGTGATGGTGGACAGGAAATGTTTCATGCCTGAAGCTGAGTGTGGTAGAGCCTTAGCCACACTGTATCTCTCCTCTTAATTGGTTTTGCCCCCCGTTGCACTATTGATTATTGATTATGCTTATTATAAAGTAAAAATATCTTTACACACACTAGCATCTGACTACCTCAGATAATGCTTTTAGGCCTTTCCAGCATGCTGAAGATTAGAATTTATACCATCAAGCCAGCATTGAGTGGGGAAAAATCGTACACTGTGGAGAAGGCTTTATGCTCAACAGCAGGTTCTTAATGTTGTCCCGCATTTCCAGGGAGGAAGAATTCACATTTAGAAACATATGTAATGATCATCTATAGTATTATATATTTCCTCCCACGTAGGAATAGAAATTATAGTTGTGACCTCTCCACTTTGCAATGCATCAAATAGACCCTTTATTTCTCTCTAAAGAATATTTGCATTGCAGAACATTCAAAGCTCAAGCATTAGCTGTCTGTCTCTAATTGTTGGAGCAGAAGACATTGCAGTGAGGAAAAATCAGTTACACGGCCCTGTTGAAATCTTGAAAGCATTATTTCTGGAAATTAAAACAGATCCAACTTACTGTGATAAAGTTGCTCACGCCCCTGGCTCCCTAAATGCCACCTCCTGTACACACAACAGGCCATGGTCCATAGGCATTGCTTTCCAAAATCATACTGTAATGTTCTTGGTTTTTCCAGTTATGTTGCCATCTCTTACATGTCTTCTTTCTCCCTGCAGTTTATATAGGTCCATCGTGTCTCAAGTTCTGTTCTGGCAGAGGACAGTGCACTCGACATGGTTGCAAGTAAGCATTTGAAAATATATATACACATACATATGTATACATATGTATATGTGTGTATATATATGTATACATATATTTATGTGTGTATGTGTATGTACACACACACATACACACACGCACACACATTGCATGGAGGCCACGAGCCATTTAAATATACTTACTATTTTTCTTTTAGAATTTGAGTTATTTTTTAAAACTAAAATCAAGATATCAAAGTGGAATTATTGTGCTGTGTGTATGTGTGTGAGTATGATGTATGTGTAAGGTGTGTGTGTATGTGTGGTATGAGGGAGAATACGCAAAGGGCGGAGGAGGACATTGAGTGTCCTGTTCTAGTACCCTGTTCGCTTGGAACAGAGTCTCTCAATGATCCTGGACTAGGCTAACCGCCAGGAAGCCTGTGTCTCTGCCATCCCCGTCACCCGGCTGGAGGCATGCATGCACCCACACAGGACTCTCTATATGCTCTAGCAATTTGACTCAGATCCTCATGCTTGTACAGCAAGCACCCTCGCTTGCTGATCCATCTCCCCAGTCCTCAAGATAGGATCTAAATGTAACTTAAGTACAATTGGAAGTAAAGTGTATTGATAAATTTATATTGGGCTAAATTGTAAAAACTATAGTATTCCTCATCAAATTCCTCATGTCAGAACAGTGGTGCTGACTATGAAGTTGGAAATAATATACTAATAGGGTAATAGCCAGTTACCACCAGTGAATTGTGTTATATTAATACCAAGAATGGATAATCACATTTATTATGTCATGCCTATATTAATATTTAATTCTAAGTCTCTTGTGAATTCCTGAAATCACAGGCCATCTTTTCCATGCAGTTAAGTTTCCAACAGCTACAAACAGAAAAGTAATTAATTGGGTAACTAATTAATGAGTAGAGAGTTTACAAAAGAGCTTTGAACCTGCTTAGGTAGAAATTACGGGACGAATGATTATAAGCACTGAGATTGGTGTATCAGGTTAATTTTTAAACTGCGTTTCATTGAATTTAGTGAACCAAGAGATCACTCTGTACAATTAGATATTTTACGAAGCATGTGAAGAATTGAAAGTTTCTGTTTATACTTTAAAACTGAATATGAACTTCCATGTCTTTTGTTGGGGGTGGGCTCATGTGAGCTCCCTGAGGTGTGTGTGAGCTTTCCACTGTGTGGACGTGTGTGTGTGTGTGTGTGTGTGTGTGTGTGTGTGTTGGTGTATGTGTGTGTACACACATTGTGTACACACATGTGTAGAAGTCAGAAGACGTATTGGGGTGTGGTTCCTTAGGAGCCATTCACCTTTGTTTTTGAAACCAGATCTCCTTGTCTCCCTGTCTCTCTGGGTGTGCCTGGCTGGCTGGCTTAGCACTTCCCAGGGAAGCTACACATGCTGAGGAGAGCAGGCCCCAGGAATCCCCCCATCCCACCTCCCCAACACTAGGATGAAAGTGAGCACATGGTGCCTGGGTTTTGTGTGGGTGCTGGGACTAAACTCAGGTTCCTGTGCTTGTGCAGCAGGGTGCTTTGCCAAGTGAGCACTCTCTAACTCAAGTTAGACCCTCGCCCGCAGGTGGCTCATTGAGTCTCTGGAGCATTAGCCATGTTTTTCTCAAACTGTTGTCTCAATCTATTAACTATAGCAAGACCATCTACTTTTTTAATGCATTTCAAATAAAACGGACACAATAGAAATTTGACCTGTAGGTCTGTGTTTTCAGACACATTTTTTTTTACATCAAAAATTGTCAGGAGTGAGCATCACCCCCTTTCTGAAGTTTTGCTGAATAGTTTGACAGTTGGAAATTTTCTTTTTCCATACTTCTATTTCTCCATATATTGGTAATAGTTTATATAATATCGATTGTTCTTTTAGTGGGTAGGCTAAACATGTAACTACTGCCTCTTTTTCTGGGAATAGGCAGTTTATTGAGTTTGGACAAAATTACACAGGAAAAAAACTATACTCAATATGGCTCATCCTTTTTAACCAAACCTTCAGCTCCCCCCACACACACTTTCTCTCATTATTTTCCACAGGACCCCACTCCTTCCTGCTCCACAGCACTCTCTGGCTTGTGTGTATCTTGGGGCTCAATTTCTAAACCGATAGTTCCCTTACCCGGTGAGCCCAACCCTGTTGCAGACCCTAATGAGAACGGAGCGTGGGGCCGCTTCAGGAGCGTTGCCATGTATCTGACCAGTGGGGACTTTTTCCTGGCATACAGAGGGAGTATATTACTACATTTGGAGACAGGTAGATGAACCAACAGTGGTCACATTCTGTATTAGGAGTCGGATCATTTTCTGTCATTCCTGAAGTCACCAGTGTAATTGCTGGAAAGCAAAGGCTTCAGAGAATCTGTCGTTTTGTCTTTAAACACAGGTGGACTCCTTATTGAGATTCTATCCCAATTGCACACTCTTTATTAAAAGCAGACTTTCAGAACCACTTAATGAGAAATGATTCCAATATGGTCTGTGTTTCAATGGCCACCTCTTACTTCTAATCCAGTTCTAAGAGGACATATTCAAGATGCACAGAAGTACATTTACCCTGAGGTGTGCTGTGCTAGTCTTGCTGGGAAACATGTTCCAATCACCTGCCACAGTAAATCACACAGAAGCTACCTGGTGTGTCCAATCTAGCTGGTGCTTTCCATCCTGTTTGGAAGCTGCCTGATGACTGGGGATGACTGCATCCATGAAATAACACACGAAGAAGCTGTTTGAGGCTCAGTCACATGGTCAGTGGATAGTCACCTTCTCTCCACTTTTCCTGAAGCTGTTTACATTGCCAAGACAGCCCTGGAACTTCATGTTATGCTAGCTCTTGGCATTTCAGTGCTCAGCTTTTTAAATTGACAAAAATGGTATGCTTACAACACCAGAAAATATAATGCCCATTAAACTGGCTCTTTATTTCCACTTGATCTCACATTCCATAGACCCCATAGTAGGCCATTGTAGACGTCGGTTTCAGAACACTGTCAGAGAGCACCCTCTGCACAGGGCCACGACATCCCCTCGTTGGTACACTGCTGTGTAAGAGGGCTTTTTCAGACTTCAGGAAGTTTAAAGGCTCCAGTAAAAATGTTCCTGCCCCAAAGACACTTATTTCATTTTATAATTTGAAATCACACTATGAAACTAAAACTAAACTATAAAAAGTCTTTGATATTCAATCATTAATTCAGTTATTGTGAAGTGTACTCCCTGCTGAAGAACAGAGGGGGCTTGACAGACTGACGTAAGCGTATCTCGCTCTAAGGATGGAGGAGGTTCAGCTGACTGGTTTAAACATAGCATGTTCTCACTGAGCAGTCGGGTGCTGGGGAGACAAGTTGCTTTTTCCTGAACCACTAAGTCAGGAGCCATTGAGAAGCAACACAGTTCTACTAAGGTCTTGGACCTAGGTCAGAGGTGTGCAGTTTCCCTCTGTAATGCCAGCTGAGGTGTGAGATGCCTAATGAACTACTTGTTTTAGAAGCCTCCAAATACGTAAAATAATTTCCTTCATAATGCTACATTGACCTTTGTTGTTGAAGGAAACTTATTCTAGATATTTTATTATAAGGGTTTTATGTTGTTTCATAAAGCTTACGAGCATTATGAATAAAATCATGTGTGATTACAAAGACTTTAAGCTGTCAGTGTGTGCAGATTTGGGCACATTTTAGACAAGCACGAGCATTGGTAACTGCTGAGTTGCTTTAATCACAGCTCTTTATAGTAGGACTCTGCAGAAATTGAATTCTTCTAGAATATATACTGTCAATTGGCCCTTATCAAATTTTCAGGTTCAGTATTCCCCAAAGACTACCGAGCCTCGAATACCATTTGCTCAGTCCCAGGCTCTGAGCTCCCCACACACAGCAGCATAGGCTCAGGAATGTCTGAAGTAGACAGCCAAGCTCCGAAGCCTCCGGAGGACCCACAGTTAAGATTCAGTTCTGGTGCATTTCTTTCAGGTGTGACCCAGGATTTTCTGGCCCAGCTTGTGAGATGGCATCCCAGACATTCCCAATGTTTATTTCGGAAAGCTTTGGCAGTTCCAGGCTTTCCTCCTACCATAACTTTTACTCTATCCGTGGTGCTGAAGTCAGCTTTGGTTGTGGTGTCTTAGCCAGTGGGAAAGCCCTGGTTTTCAACAAAGATGGGCGGCGGCAGCTCATAACATCCTTTCTGGACAGCTCACAGTCCAGGTGAGTACCGAGGGCTAGAGCGTATGCAGACCGCTGCGCTTGACTGAGATCGATTTTTAATTTGTACTTTTCTTTTTCTTTTACCAAATGGGTATCTCTTCTAATCTTTAAATAGGCTGGTAGGATGCTTAGTTTGTTTAGAATTAATTTGCTCTAATTTTTAATAAACTAGAAGGCTCGCCAGTGACTTTGAGCTGCTAATCACTGAAAGTTTTGTTTTTTTAAATATGAGATGTTTGCATCAAAACTGTGTTTCTTAAGCCAAAGGCTGTTTAATTATTCATGTAGTTTATTTATTTGACAGCTTGCAGGGGCTGATTAGATTTATTCTACATCGTCCCTTCCCTCAGTGCCTGATAAATAATGCAGTAAAGGAATGATTGGCATTTTAAGTGTGTGTACAAAAGCACATGGTATACAAATAGTTATGAACATAGTTATATTTTATGGCTATGACTGTATATATAAGATAAACATATATCTTTTACACTTACTCATACATCTCACAATACAATTATCTATACTTTATAAAACAATGACTGAAAACCTATAACTTTTGAGAAGTTCATTTAAATGGTTTTGAAATTCTTTGTAAAACAAAACTTAAGTTTATCTGTAAGAATGTTAACGTGCTTCCTAATTACGAATGACTCGTGTCTAGGTTTCTTCAGTTCACACTGAGGCTGGGGAGCAGATCTGCTCTGAGCACGTGCAGAGCCCCTGACCAGCCTGGTGAGGGAGTTTTACTGCATTATTCTTACGACAATGGGATAACATGGAAACTCCTGGAACACTACTCATATCTCAGCTATCATGAGCCCAGGTAGGTTGGAACACGTTGACAAAAATGGGCAGTGCAATATTTTCTTCCTGGGGTGAATCACAATTCAATGTTATGATTTTGCAGAGAGCCAAAGTGCATAAGTTTCTATATATTCTTCTATTGTAATGAATAACTGGCAAGCTGCATTTTTAAAAAATCTCTATGTTCTACTGGTTTTAATACTTCAAAGAAATGTGTTCTGATATTTTGAAATATGTGTCTAAGAAAACTACTTTGATGTCTAGGAAAGAATACAGCCAATACTGTTATTCATAAGTTATTCGTATTCATCATTGTACATTATTAGAGAGAACTTTATATGACACTTGCTCACAAATACTGTTAAAATGTTTGATAATATTTTGGTATAATAAATTACATATGAACAATATAATAATTCTTTAAATTTAGTAACCAATGCGTTTTAAGTTTTTCACCCAGTAGAATTAAGTAGTAAGTACAAAAAAAGTTTCCTAGCATGTATGGAGTTCCTGACAATGACTTGTGTGAAAATATAAATGAAATCCCTTCCTCTGGCCACTGCTGTTCTCTCTGCTTGCATATTTCATGGCTGTAGACACAACTGTCAGAGTAAGATTTACTTGAGAGGGGATCCTCCTTCAATGTTGACAGATTGATACCCACAAATGTTTCTAAGACAGACACTCTTCCCTGCCAGGACACATACTGAGCTTCTCCACCAGAACAAAGGGAGAGATGGAAGGGAAATCTCAGCGTTAAAGAGTCAAGTTAAATACCATTAGAGGTGGGCTCTGTCACACTCACAGTCGTGTACGAAGAACTCACACCGCTTCCCTCCTGGGAAGTACCTTTCCTCTCAGGACATGGAGAGGACGCTTTAGGTTCTCAAGGTTTGCCCCGCACCAGGGAACAGACAGGGTTTAAAATTAGGAGAGAAGAGGATTGGGAATACACACGTGTTTTACAGTTGTGCCTGAGGCCACCCCCATTTTAATCACTTGCAAATAGATGAGAATTTTCATTTGTACATAAAATGAATTAGCATGTAATGGATACAATCACTCACTATTATAACCTAAATTTTACACACTATGATAAATTTTAAATGCCCCAGATTTATTGGATACTTTCTTTGTATATGGAAAAACATAAAGCTAAACTATTTTTTAATCACTCAGTAGAGATGCACAAGTCCTATAGAAATGTTCCAGGGTGGTGGTGGCGCACGCCTTTCATCCCAGCACTCGGGAGGCAGAGGCAGGTGGATCTCTGTGAGTCTGAGGCCAGCCTGGTCTACAGAGCGAGTTCCAGGACAGCCAGAGTTACAACAGAGAAACCATGTCTCCAAAAAACCAAAACAAAAAACAAAAAGAATAAGAAGGAGGAGAAGAAATAATGTTCCAGGGACTCTCCCTAGTTAATATGATCCAGTAAATGAAATAAAATCAATATGACAAAATCATGGAGAAAGTATTATCATCATAAGTGGCCTAATAACCAACTTTTTCTGACAAGAATGGACAACTTCAAAATTCAGTAATCCATCTATATAATGGAATTTAATTAATCTTTGTTGATATGAAAAATAATTACATATTCAATGTGCTATTAAGGTGTGTTTAATCTCACTCACCAGTAACATTCTACTGCTAAGCAGAATTAAGGCCGCTTTTAGGTATTAGAAATTTGTATGGGTTGAAAGATAAAGATCAGACCAGAGGTGTTTTTTAAGGGTGTAGCAGTGCCAGCCAAGCATTCATCTGCCCTCAAGACTCTTCCTCCCTTCCTTTCTCCCTCACAAATATTAATAAAAGCTGACACGGCAGAAGTAAAAATTTGATATTCTTCATGATAAATAATACACATCATGGAAATTCTCATAGAATTAAATATATCTTGATGCCTTTAGCCATTTAGTCTGCTTCCTTCCGTATAAATTACTTCCTGTAATTGCTTTGAATTCCATTTTATCTCTTAATGCCATAGTTGTTCAGAAATGAAGTGTGAGCCATATATTGATCTAGCTGGCTCACCACTATCACTAAAGGACAGTTTCAGATAATCTATGATTCATTCAAAAATAAAAGAGCTGTCTGTTTATGTATTAAATCTGAACTCTCTTGATATGTCTAAGTCTAATCTGAATGAATATTTTGTGAACTAGTTGATACTTTTATTCATGTAAAATATTATAATTCTGTTAAACCTTAAATTTGCTTCAGCTTATTTCTTGCTTAAAGCATTTTTATATTCTGAGATTATTTTTTAAAAAACCAAATCTTGGTCAATTTTAATGTCTTGATTATTTATTGTATTTGATTCCTTTGTTTCCAGTTTCCCAGTTCTGTAATGTATATAATTATCAAGCGTAAGAAAACCTTCCTTGAAGACTGGGAGGTGGCTCAGTGGCTACAAGTTTGGATCCCCAAGACCCTCGTGAAAGCTGGTCCAATATGGCAGCTGACTTTAATCCCAGTGCTTGCAAGGCAAAGCTTGGTTGACCTGGCTCAGTCTGGCTAGCTAGGCTAGCCGAACTCAACTCCAGGTTCAGCTATAGACTTTCTCAGCAATGTCAGTTCATCAATCGAGGAGGACACCCAACATGACCTTTAGGATTCCACACACATATGCATTCTTTGTACACACACACACACACACACTCATACCAGGAAGAAGAAAGAAAAGAAAGAAAAAGTGTCACAACACCTACTGACAATGAAAAGACTGAAACAGGTTAAGCGAAGTCGCTGTTTTCTTGCTGAGTAGTAGTCTAATCAAGGTTTCCATGGCTATTCCAACCAGCCGCTCTGATAAGTAAAGAGCCAGCATAGCATTCAAAAACCCCGCCCTATTGGCAGATATGATGTGGAGTAGAAGACGAAGGGTCGAGAACCAAGGTTTCTAGGTCCGAATCCTGTCAGCCACTCAGCTTCTACCTGACCTCCTCTGCCCCGTGTCCACATCTCAGTGAGCGTGTGCAAATGGTGCTCTGTGCAGCGGGCTGTTTTCACTGTGTGCCAGCTACTGCTTTATAAGGATGAAAGGCCATGGATGTCTTTATCCTAATTTCACGTGTGAAGATGCTCAAACTTCTGAGGCACATAAAGCATTTTTCCCTTTGGTTGCAAAGTCACCAGTCACTAGGTGACAGCACAGGAATCCTGACCCAAGAGTCAACTACAGACCAAAAGCCATAACTAATATGTTAACAAAACACTGATCTCTTTAATTAATGTTACATGCATATATATATACATAGATACATAGATAGATATAGATAGATAATATCCTATTTTAGCTATTTTAAACTCATATTTCTGTTCATCAGAGAGATTATTTACTGCATTTAAAATTACTAAAATAGAAGGGAATCACAATTTTCTAATAATGCTAATCAAATTAAATCATTAAGTCAACGCCTGATGTTTGCATTATTGAACAAGTTGGAATATGTAGTTCAATTATTCAATTTCATGATGCACATTATGAATAAATACTCATGCCCATACAATAAATATTTACAAAAATGAAAGTAAAAAACTATCAAAAATGTTTAATTTAACTATCTAATTATATTAACTATCGTGTAATTGATTCCATTAATAAGTTTATCAGATTATAGAAACTATTTCAAAAACACAAATGTATTTAGGTATGTCATCCTAATTTAAGCGTTTATAAATTCATGTTTTCGTATCAACTTCCCCTTTTTTTTAAACTTTGTTTTTCAATACAGGGTTTCTCCGTTGTAACCCTGGCAGCCCCGGAACTCTCTAGAGTCCAGGCTGGCCTCAAACGCAGAGGTCTGCCTGCCTCTGCCTTCCAAGTGCTAGGATTTAAGGCGTGCGCCTCCACCGCCCAGCTCCCATCTTTCTTTTTTAAGGTACTTTCTCCTGTTTTAGAAAATCCCAACTAGCTGGGCAGTGTGGCACACACCTTTAATCCCAGCACTTGGGAGGCAGAGGCAGATGGATCTCTGTGAGTTCAAGGCCAGCCTGGTCTACAGCACAAGCTCTGAGACAGCCACGTCTACATAGACAAACCCTGTCTCAAAAAAAACAAAGAGAGAAAAAGAAAACCCAAGTGGTTGTGACTGTTTACATACTCAGTGGTGCCATCACACTCTGTTGCCCACATATTCCTAAGCAAGCTGTTAAGGAGAAATAGGTATTAATTTTCAGTAGATTAATCACATTTCTAAGACATAGTTTTAACATTTTTACACACACAAAAAAAATATATGAAAAGCAGCCTCGTTTCTCAGTAAAGCTAGCCTAGGACATTGAAGTTTTAAATGCTTTAAATCATCCATACAGTCAGTTGGCCTAAAAGTGAGTGGAAATTTTCGTTCTCTTCACTCCCTGAATAGCAAAACCTCCTCAGACCCTCCAACCCCGCAGCACACATCCATCGCTAGCGCCCCTCCCAGCGTTTGACTGCGCACTGATGGAGACAAATGTTCTCTTGCCTTCATTTCCCATCTCACCTTGCGCGGGGACGTGAGCAGCATGGTGCTGTGATTTACGGAGCTTTCAAGCAGATGTCATTGCAGAGGCAATTAAAGTGCGGTTCCTGCTGCTGTACAATAATTGCTCCTTGAAATTAGATATTGTTCTTAATTTTCTTCACCGTTTGTCAGATGCAGGTTTGTCGCCATGCTGTTGTGACACAGCTTGTGACCTATGCCTGTGCTGCTAAGCTCCTGGGACCCAGAGAGCGCCATGCTGCCACCCACCCCACAACTGTGGTGTGTAACCAGCGACAGAGCCACCACTTTGACACTTCCACAGCAACGTTTTATTGACTTAGCGCCTTTGAGAGCCCATGAGTGAAAACGCAGTCACGTTTTTTGATATGTTTAGAAGACATTGTTTGGAGGCATACAGTAAACCAGACAACCTGGAAGAATGTTTATTATGAAATCATTTCTGATACCATAGTTCAGAGGACTAATCTTGACTAATTCTCTAGTATATCCAATCTTGGAGATTAGTTTGTTTTCTTTTGAATTTTTATTTATGTATTTTATGTGTATTAGTGTTCTGTCTGCATGTACATCTGCATGCCAGAAAAAGGCATCAGATCCCATTACAGGTGGTTGTGAGCCACCATGTGGTTGCTGGGAATTGAACTCAGCACCTCTGGAAGAGCAGCCAGTGCTCTTAACCGCTGAGCCATCTCTCCAGCCCGGAGATTAGATTTTTAACTAATTTTAAATTTTAAATACTTACTCTGCTTAGAAGTGAGGTTTGTAGCACAAATATTTATAATGTAAGACAGCAAGGTATTTGAATTTGAATTTTTTTTTCCTTTAGAATAATCTCCGTGGAACTACCAGGTGATGCGAGACAGTTCGGAATCCAGTTCAGATGGTGGCAACCATACCATTCTTCCCAAGGAGAAGACGTGTGGGCCGTGGATGAGATCGTCATGACCGCCGTCCTGTTCAACAGCATCAGTCTTGACTTTACCAATCTGGTGGAAGTTACGCAGTCTCTGGGATTCTATCTCGGGAATGTTCAGCCCTACTGCGGCCATGACTGGACACTTTGGTAAGGATTGTTGTTATAATTTACAGTAGTGAACAGAGCGTGAGGATAACGTTTAGCTCATTCTGTACTTAGCTTGTTGTTGGAGAATATTGACCGAACAGGGCGCACCAAAAAGTTGGTGCTATATATATTTATGTCTTCAGAACGAGGACAGAAAACAAAACATTCACAGATTTGAATAAATACACAATTTCATATTAATTTTTGTCTCCAAAAATTATATGTAAAAACCCCTCCAAAAAATGCTAATAATTAAAGTGATGACCGAATTATGTCTTCATGGAGGACTATGATAATAATACTGTGCTGTGAAGTTACACCAGTGCCTGCTTTATTAAGGTTTCTCACAAGTTCTATTTTCATGCCGTCATATGTAAAGTTCAAGAAGTTTGTCAGCCCTAATTTCTTAACTTAGATGTTCCTTTTAATTAACTTCCTGAAACAATATTGGCTCATCTAGTTAGTGATACCAGTAGAGTTTCAAGATTGGGGGATGTCCTGATTAAGAGAGTCATTGCTTTTAGATTCTCCTCCCGATGATCACTTAACAATTTAATTATCCGACAAACAGTAAGCAAGTAATTTTGAGTATAATTGGTACTTCATTAACACCACTAAAGATGATAGAACAGCAGAGAACAAGAGGAAGGAGCTGGCTACTTGCAGAGGGATTTCTCCCCGGCTCCGGAGAGACTACCTTGCAGCATGTCGAAGCAGCGCACGACTGAAACCCTCGCGCCTGAGAGGTGTGAGCATGAGGACCAGTTTCAAGATCATCCTCTGTTACATTCGGAGTTTCAGGCCAGCCTGGGCTACTTACAGAAGATGAGGGTGGGGGAGTAAAAGAAGCAGAGATTTACCTTTGGGAACTTGAGAAGGGGCACATGATGTATCTCCCTGACCAGAAAATAGAAAAACAAGGAAATCCCAGCCGTGTGGAAATCCCCAGGAAGTGAAATCTAGCTATGAGAACTTCCGTGGTGAAGGACACCGGGACAGGAAGGCTGCAGCATGACAAGGGTCAGAAGACAGAGCAGCGGTGGTGCAGCCGAGGGGTCGAGAAGATGAGCGAGAACCAGGATACGTTCAGAGATATAAAATGTATGTCTGCATGATCTTCAGGCTCCACCTTTCTGCCCACTGCCCCTCTCTGGGTTCCTTTTTAACTATAGCATGATTGAGGAATAATTTCCTAAGAGACTTATTTTCTATTGAGTCATGATCAGACCTATTTAATTTCCTCCAGATGAGTCATGCTGAAAGCTAATCGCAGCATTACCTCCAGAGAGTAGATCATAAATGACCCATCAGTGACCTTATCATAATTAGAGGTAAATTTTACACGCCATTGCACAGAAAATTAGCTTTGATTGGAACTGTGCATGTACAGTCACATCTCACACGCAGCGGGCTGAATTCTAGCATGGAAAGGGCAGCTAATGGGATGGAAGTACAACTGGTCACTTTCGCTACGAGCCTGTCAGACTAGACACGATGAAATTACCACCACATGTGTTCTGTGTGATGGCCTCGCATGCTTTTTTGTGGTTATCGTTTCTAGGCCTGTAGCTCAAAAAAATAAAAGAGGGAAAGTAAAGGAAGAAGATAGGAAGGTACAGACTAAAATAAGATTCATTAGGATTTTATGCTTCCGAAGTTTCTGAGTGGCCTGAATTAACAGTCACTCAGCTTGGCCATGTACCATAAACCGTAGCTCATGAGATCGTATAGTAAGATGCTTTTCAGCACTTTAACATGACAGAGGGTCATATCATGAATGCAAGTCTTGCACCATGTTTATCTTCATAAATAGTTAACATCTGCTCAAATACACTCAAAGTTGCTGAGCGTTTTAACACTTGGGTTGAATGCAAGATAACAGCAATTTAAATGTCTGTGCCTCGATCAAATCCTGTGAACAATACCCTTTCATACAAGTCCGATGAATAACCTTAACCCATTGCTGCTTTAATGTGTGGAGACTCCGCTTACTTTATGAAAACACAATTGCAGTAATTCCAGAAAACCCTAAGAAAATACGTAAATAGCTGTGTGATCTCCATAGGCACCTGGAGCAGCCCTGGAGTTTTGTTAACAGCCACATGTGAGCAATCAGGTTTGACTTTCTGATCTTTTCTCAAACAAACAGGAGTTGTCTTGGTCATGAAACATCAGAGGCAATACTCTGTCCGTGATAATGAGACAGACAAACGCATTAACCATTTTTTAAAAGACACGAAAAAATGCTTATTGCTCATTAAATTGAAGCAACATGGAAGGTCTCAAACTGCTCCTATTTTCTTAGTCAGTGAGTTAGAATAAAACTCTTTTTAATGACTGTTTCTCTCTGCTGCTGTTGAGGAATACTTGTCTAAAATTGGATGCAAACTTGTTTGGCAGTGTTTTTCAGAAACACTTGTTTCAATATGGAAATTCAAGAGATGACATTGGCAAACCGTATATTATTATCTCCTCCCAGTTCTTAACATGAGCAGCCATTTCTTTTCCATGCAGCATCTCTTGAGCATATTATCTCATTAAGTAAAAATTCTTTAAATGTATTTGAACGCGTGGCCTCTACCCTGCGATGACCTTGTCCCTCTCTAGGGAAATGTAGACATGGTCTGCACTGAAAGACTGGTGTTAGATTAATGACTGTTGGCTCTTCCCAGCTGTGTGTTCATTTGGTTCTCACTCTTGGCTCGTGACTTTCCATGAGCATGGATTGTTGTTACCAAGGGTATTCTCCAGGGAAGGATTGGACAATTGCTTTTTCATTAGGACCGTAGTTAATATGCTGTGGATCACTTAGAAGCTGCCATTCTGTAGCACTTTTCTTCAGTAGGGAAATAAATCACTTCTAATTCTTGGCAATACTTTCTTTCTATTCATTAAATCAGAGTCTGTATATGCTTTAGTGTTTTAAAATAATTTTGAAACTTCACATCTTTAAAAAAACAAGACAAAACAAAAACCAAGCAAACGTGTTTTTACTTGAAATAGAATCACATCACTTTTGCCCTTCCCGCTCTTCTTCCAGCCTGTCAGCTACCTTCTCTCAAACCCGTCTCATGATCTCCAAGTTGGTAGCCTCTTTTTCTTTGACTGTTATTGTTACGTACATGCATGCATGTATGTATGTGTACAAATATATAAATATAAGCTGCCGAGTCCATTTTTATTGTGTGTGTATATGGTTTCAAGGCTGACCACTCTCCATTGGACAACCAATAAAAAGGCTCATCCATGGGGAAGGTTAATTCCCCTTCTCCCAGGAGTCATTAATTGCCTGCAGTTTTTTTGTTTAGGGGGAGACCCCATGAAAATTACCCCTTCCACATTAGCATTTTCAGTAATATTGCCATTTTTTGGTCCTGTTTATGTAGACATTTCTAGGAGAGGCTGTTTCACAGCAGATTTCCTGGTATTCTGGCTCCTGAAATCTTACTGTCTCCTCTTCAGTGATGTTCCCTGAGCCATAAAAGCAGGAGCTGTGATGCAGATGTATCTGTTGGAGCTGGGCTCCTAACAATCAGTTGGTCTCTGCATTGCGTGTAGCTGTGGTTTTCTATGATGGTCTCCATTTGCTATAGAGCCTTCATTGATGAGGGGTGGTAACTGCACTTAAGTGTGGGTCTAAGAATAAGGTTTAGAATTAAAGTATAGTAAAGAATTATACTGGTCAAGCAAAGTGGCAGTGCTAGATTCTTTTCTAAGGTCCATGGCCTCGCTAGCCCCCTAAAGCTAGCTAGGTTTCTAGTACCAGCCATGATTTCTCTCCTGTTAATGGGCCTTAAGTCCAGTTAGACAGCTGTTGATTTGCTGCTACCGTGTGAGTGCCACTAATTGCACTTTTATCTTGCCGTGCTGGTAATTGTGTGGTTCAGAGGTGTTGAAGCTGCGCAGAACTTTTTAATTGCTCACCTCCTTTTTTTAGCTTGCACAGTATTTTCTGGAACCGTGGGAGCTAGACCACAGGAGAGAGGCTTTAAGATCAGATCCAGCTAGAATCAGCCTAGCCCTGTGTCATCAGTTCAGTCTGTGGTGTCTTCAGCAGTAGGGGCCCAGCCTCAATCCCTGAGAAGCAATCAAGGCCTACGTAGATCACCTGTATTGTCTGAGGAGTCTCATGAACTACCCTGACCAACCAACCATTTGAAGGGAGGTGGTTGCATGAAACTGGAGTTTTTGTTAGAGTGTGGTTCTTATAGGGAAAACTGCATAGGCATGCACGCGCACACACACACACACACACACACACACACACACAGTATAATTTTAATAAATAAAAAGTAATATGATTCTCTGAGGCTTTTATCAAATGACCTTGATGTTTTTGTTCCTCTTTCTCCTCTGTACTGACCTCCCTCCCCAACCCAGCTGGAGCCCCTCCCTGTTATTCCAGTTCCCACTTGATATCACCTGTACCCTGCTATTCCCTCCTAAGGCACCCCACCTGTGGTACCTTTATGCTTTTCGGCTCTCTGTGGCTACTCCATAGTGTATTCACATTTGAGGACTTGGGGCTGCGAACCACAGGCGAAAGGGAACATTGGACATCTGTCTGGATGGTTACCTGGCTTAGTGCACACATCTTAGGGTCACAATGGAATTAGCTGAGGTTTGTCAAAGACTGCACCTGACTGAAACAATTAGTGATAATACCAAGGGATATTCACACTCTTTTGTCCTATCTAACGAACTGGCTAGATACAGTGGGTAGAAAGGCCTTGCTTCATAGAGTTTTAGGCTTGACAGGATGTGGTTGCATGGTTATTATAGAATATTGGCATATATTGGCAGTTGTTTTCAACAATGACGGTATAACAGAACTACAGTCCTTGAGGTTATACACTTGAGTTCAGATTCTGACATTGCCACTTGGAAGTTTGGAAACTCAAAGCATGGAGGTTTTAACTAAGGAGGAACTTTGAGAAGTCTATAAGCACTGATTTAAGAAGGTCACACTAAAGCAACTCACAAAAATGAGGAATAACTGGGTCTTATCAGGAAATAATGTAGAAACAGCTATTTCCGACTTCTGTCTCCCCACACTGTGGCTTTCCCTTTCAGAACATCCAGAAGCTAACGCCCTCCCTGACCCCTACTCTGACCCCAGCCACTGCCGTATCACCTGACCCCATCCCATCAGGGCCCCTTAGTTAGGAGTTAAGAATCAAGCATGGAGTGGCTTCACCTGTGTGCACATTCTACCAAACTCTCCAGAAGATAGCACTTTGATAGACTTACATATCCCCAAACATTATCCCCACATCAAAACAGTAACGCCAGAAATTCAGAGAATAGATTTAGCTTTTCTGAACCTCAACTTTTCAACTATAAAACGGGAGCAATAATATCTACTTTGAAGACGGTTGTGAAGATAGGCGAGACCACAGATAGAAAGTCCCTGCTGCATGCGTCCCCATCATCGTCTGACTGAACGGAGGAAGTCTGTCTGTGCTGCTGCGCGCGTCTGTGTCGTGAGAAGCATTCTTGAATTTCTAAGATGAATAGACGTAATTTTGCTCGGGTAACGTGAACAAGCATGTCTTTAAAGAGATCCAAGTAAATGTACTTAGTAATATTTTGCTTACATAAACTAGATTTGACCCGAAAGGGGCGGGTATGCAGGAGAAAGGTTTGTGGCCATGCTAACAATGCTAAATGTGTTATCAGAGACAAGATTCAAGGCAGGAGTGGCAAGTGGTGAGATTAGCAAAGGGTCCCAGACTTCTTATCTCACTGTAACCTAAAACAGTACACTTCAGTACCAAGTCTGAAGGAGTACTGTGAGAATCAATAACTGAGGTAAAAATTAAGGTAAGAAACGCTGTCATTTTGCTGATCACTAATGGCACTTGAAGAAATTTAGATTTAATTAAAAGAAGAAGTAAAAGTGTATGTGACACACAGAAATGTTCAAAGAGACGCCCAGCTCCTTCCTAGGCGTCGGAGATCTCCATGCGCTCACGCAGCTGATGCCGTTTGATTTACTTCTAATTGAAGCTTTCTTTTTCGTTATAAAAGTAAACCGTGAGTTCTTGTCATGTTAGGTTTATGTTTTAGAGAGAGAAATTTCTTAAAAGTTTGACATGGAAGTAAAAAGAAAGTAGCAGAGCAGCATAAAGGAATTAAAGTTAAGCTAGGAATGGCACAAGATCCGAAAGGGAAACCTCCTGGTGTACGCTGCTGTTAAGAGGACAGCCTTCGAAACTCAGCTTTCCCATGAGTACCTGGTAGCACACCCAACCCTGGAAACGAGAGACAGAAGATAAGAGGGTAGTTACAGGCCGGGCAGCCCTACTCAGATGGAACTGACAAGTAGCTTGTGTTCAGGGCATTCAAAGCTGTGTTTGTATCTCATGGGAGATCTCTATTAGCATGGACAGGAAAACAGCATTTGCTTGTGTATTCTATTGAAAGCAGGAGCTCCATGGGCAAAACTCCAGGGCTGAAGAGGATGCTAAATACCTGCTAGGTCATCTAAATGGAATGAGATCCATGTAGTCAGACATAGCCATGTACGTTTATATGCCAAACACTTAGCAGATGCTTAACAGTTCCTTTGTCATGACTGTTAGCAGAGAGAAAACCAGTAACATATTGTTACATAACAATCATGTAATAACATGGCTAAATGTAATGATAATTAAAGTTTTCAGACGTATATGTGAGAGACCAACTTACTGTTAAGGCATTTCTAGGCTAGAGAGCCATCTAGAAACAACAATAACTCCTGGCACTAGATAACTAATAGGATTTCCTAGCTGACCTATGAGCCACCATCAGAGCTAATGCTTGTACAGACTTCTCATGGATCTGTAGGAAAACTCACATGCACGCACGCGTGCGTGCACACACACACACACACACACACACAAGAGGGTGGACTTGGACTCACACCTTAGAAGCATTAGCTCATACATTTTTAAATGACATTTACTTCGCATGCTGTTATATTTTTGCAATTTTTAAATATGTTTAATGGAAGCTAAGTCTTTTTCACAGGTAGATTTTCATTCCTTTATTCCATTGTATTGGTCTAAATAAAACTTGTCAGGTTGGAGAGATGGCTCAGCAGCTAAGCGCACTGGCTACTCTTCCAGAGGCCTTGAGTTCAATTTCCAGCAACTACGTGGTGGCTCACAACCATCTGTAATGGAATCAGATGCCCTCTTCTGGCATGTGGGTGTACATGCAGACAGAGCTCCCAGACATACATAAATCTTAAACATGTTTTTAGTAAACATGGACAGAGGAGAGGGTACATTAGTACTTAGCTGGAACTTTAGACATCCCTAATTCCGTAGGTTATAAGAAAAAAAAATATTACTGAGAGTCTTTTTGTTTAATTAATGATCTATGGAATGAAGATAATAGCCAAGTTAATTTCCTTAGGATTTTTCTTTAATCAAACATCCACCTATAACTTGTATTAAAATGGTATCCTTCAGTTTTTTGTTTCTTTGTTTAGCTATTTGCAAGACAGGGTTTCTCTGTTATAACCCTGGCTGTGCTGGAACTCACTCTATAGACCAGGCTGGCCTCGAACACAGAGATCCACCTGCCTCCTCTCGAGTGCTGGGATTAAAGGTGTGCACCACCACCCACCCAGCTATCGCTCAGTATTTTTAAGCAAGTTTAGACTCTTTTCCTCAAAAGCAATTCAAAAGAGCATCAAATCAGCTAAAACTACTGACGAAGGAAAACAGTCAAGATGAGACAGCTCCCAAGAGCCATGAGATTGACCGAGAGACAAGGTGGATACACTAAAAGTCATTTCCTGTTATTCTCAACAGTGATGAAGAGTATTCTTGGTACCTAAGACTTTCAGTGCCCCTAAAAATTGCTACTATAATTGAGTATACCCTAATAGACTTACAGGCTATTCCATAAACTACAGCCTATATATTTGGCCTTTTCACTATAAAGACTTCATTGCATAAAGTTTGTCATGTATTGGGAATTTCACGCATCGAACAGCACTGTTCATACAGCAAGTGTAGCGGTCAGTATTAGTGGTGAAGATAGAAAAGTCCTTTGCTTGTACAGCTTACAGTCTAGGGGAAATAGCTACAGATATAGCTATAAGAGCATCCATAAGAGTTCTAGGCTGAGAAGGTAAGGGAACGGGCTCTGGGGTACAGAAATGGCAAGTGGAGCTATAGGAGGACAGTGAGGGGAGCCATCCTGGGTGACACTAGAGTCTAGACTAGTGTGGGAGACCGTGATAAGAATCACAGAAGGATGGGGAGGCAGAGGGACTCAGAGAGACATCGGGACAGGCACAGGGTTGATCACGTTGTAGACCTGTAGAGCACCGTGAGGTGCTGGGGGTTTGTTCTAGCCGCTACAGAGATCCAACAAACAGCTTGGAACAGAGGCATGCCATGATCTTACTTAGACTTTTAAGAAGAAATGATGGCTGCCGTGTAGAAAATGACTGACGAGGGTCACTGGGGAAGCGATGGGAGTTCGGCTGGGAGGCGAACAGTACCGCCTGCCTGTGTGCAGTGGAACTTGGGTACTGTGGTGGCGGTGACGGAGATGCCTCGATCTGTTTTGGAGGACACGATGGTGATCAGGACCTGTGTTGGAACAGATACAATGGCTGCGTCCCGTTGCAGGTCCTGTTGCTGTCGAGGGGATTTCTTTTTTCTAAATCATTCATTTCTCCAAACTGAGATTGCACTGAATGCCTCCCTTTGTAGGAAGAATCTGAGAAGGATTTCCACTCAACAGTTCAACTAGCTCACCAAATTAACAGGAAGAAACTCTTACATTTGATGGATTGGGTTTGTGGTTATGCCTGGCTTGTTGAAATGAAAATTCAGTAAGCTGACACAATTGTTTTCTGTGCACAGTGGTTCACACATCCCCTGGCAGAGGTCGGGGCATCTGGCTGGCAGCTTCTCAGCCTCAGCTCTGCTCGCTGCCTCTCCCTCAGCCCATTGCTTCTCCACAGATCAAGCTCTTTCCTCCCTCAGCTCCTCTCCATGTCAGCTTCTCTCCGTGGCCCAGTCTGGGCCCAGTGCCAGGGCAAGCTTTGTCCAAGCTGGAGGAAACCCAAAAGCTGGCAAAATGTGTATCCTCTCTGAGACAGGGCAAAGAAAATTGCAAAACTGAGATGTCTATAAACACATTATACCAACTTCATTAATTGTTAAACTTAATACTCATGAAATGTTCATGGTATTAGAATAACATTAGGAGACAGACTCCCAGAAATGCTGAGAAAGCACAGCCCTGTGTCTATGGAATTACCTGTAGCCAAAGAAAACGTAGAGAAAAAAATTATAAAAATAAATCTGAAGATGTTTTACAACTAGAAATGTTTTATTTAATGGGAGATGTGTGTGCCCTTCAATATGTGTGCTCTGCTGTGGGCAGAGTTACCACAATTAAAGGCATCAGTCTCTCCTAAAAGACTTCGGATGTCTGTTTAGTGTCTCCGAACTGTGTGTGTGGCCACACACAGTTAGAGGAAGGAAAATTTCAGTGCCCTTTGGTATATTTTCTCCCTCTCCTCCATGCTGCACCCAGGGCTGTCTGGCTAGTGCATTCCTTTCTAGCATGAAGAGCAAGGAAGCAGAAAGGAGCCCGCAAGTGTGTTGGCAGGGCAGTGATGATAAGGTTGGATGTGGGCAGAGCACGTTCATGTCTGCAGACTGGCTCTCAGATGCTGTGGGTAGAACAGTCAGAGGCTCCTGGTCAGCCAGAGGCTGGGGATGAGTTGGAGTGCTGGGCAGAAGCTGGAAGAGGTGGAAATGACCAAAGCTTCTGGATCCCTTTCATCTCAAAAATGGCAGGGAAATGCAGCAGCTTCTCACAGCTGTTCTACACAAAGGAGAGACAGACAGAGAAAAGCAGGTTCCATGAGGGTTATGAGGAACTACCTGCCCCCCATCCATCAGACATCTCTCTCTGGGGACACAACCCATCACTCAAGAGTGTTACCTTTTTCTGCCACGGTTTACTCCAGCTGCTGAGCATTTTCTTGAGAAAATGCTATGGGATGTGCAGAAAAGCCTCATGGGCTAAAACTTGACAAAAGTCTTCAAAACCATTTTATACCAACAAGTGTTCGTAACTTTTAAAGTCGGTTCCTTTTAAAAGTGACGGTGATCATCTGCTGGCATCTAGAAGTTGGATGAATTGTCTTCAAGCCCAGGAGACATAGGAGGGTGAATGGACTGCAAATGGAATTCTGCACAATGAAAAGAGGCAGGAAGAGCTACCCCTGTGGCTCCAGCCTCTCACTTACACCCTGTAAGTCCACATAACCTGTTTGTTTGACCACAGCTGTTTACACTGACTGACAGCTTCTCTCGCCGGAGTCCCATCCCCCATCCTTCTGCCCTGTGTAATCTGAAGTTATCTAACGCTTCCAGGGAAGGGGGTGACTGCTAAATTTTATGCTCAGTTTTTGCCAAAGAGAAATCTTTCTTTATGAAAGCTCACCGAATACCAGCCAAGTAGCTTGAGTTGTGCTTTTTCGTGTCCTAACAATGTGTCTGCCTTACTGTAAGAGTCTAGTCCTGACTTCAGGGCTGTATAGACGTTTCTAACTGAGGACGTAAGCTTAGGAATGAAGGAAACAGCAGAGTGGAGACTCTCTTTACCTCGTTTCGAATAGTGGAGACAAGCAAAGGGAAGGCAGGAGGCAAGGACTGAACACCTAAAAACAGCCCGAAGCAGGTGCTCAGAACACGTGCACGCCAAAATAGCTTTCATTCCAGTGTAACCCTAAAATATCAATCGACAAACAAAGAGGGGGTAAACTTAGAAACCCGCAAAGACTTCTCAAACGGCACTTTGAATAAATACGTGACAAAATGCATCATGTGAAGAAATTTCAGGTTTGTTCTAATGAGATCAGCTTTATTAATCTTCAAAAATAAACATGATACTCAGAAAATACCCTGCTTAGATAGCAGCACAGTGGAGAAACTGGTGGAGAGACTGCAGCAAAGAGACCAAAGGTATTAAGAAACCAGTTAATGGTATGAATAGACATGTTAAGCCAATGTGTTTAACACTTGGTGATGCAAGCAACACAGTGGGAAATGCCACACCACCTTTGAAGCCTTAAACACGAATGAGCTGTGAACTTCTCAGGGAAATGCCTTGGGACAGCTGTGTTGGTGAGAGCAGGGAGAGCAGAACCCTCTCAACCCTTGCCCTCTGGCCTCCCTAGAGGCGAGAGACCAGTAACAGAGGTCCCTTGGTGGGAGGGGGAGCCCACAGGACAATGAAGACAGAAATGGCAGCCACATACCATGGCCACAGAGAGGTGGCTATAATTCAAAACTTGTCAGAATTACAAAGGAGATTTGGAATTCCCACAATTCCATGTGGCTCTAATACTAATGTCAAAGTCACAAACAAAAGTAAGTGAGGTTCTAGATAAGTGTAAAGTGGGAACAAGCAGGCGACGTTGTTGAAAATTGCACTCTACAAATAAAAAGTATGTCTCTCAAGTGGTCACTGGACATTTGTGAAAACTGATTCTGAACTGGGATCGGAGGCAACCTCAACAGACACCGGTAAAACGTGACACCAGAAAGCAGGGACCATAGGGACAAACATTCTGTGCTTAAAATATCTACGCTTGCATTTAGAGGAGAAAAAAATGAAGCTTCCCTGCAAACTAAGCACTAACAATAGCAAGCTAGGAGCAGGGTGGTATTCTTAACATACGTGGCATACCATATATCCTCAATGTGTGGAGAACTCTTTCACATCAACAAGATTAACTCTACTTCTGAAACACGGGCAAAATGAGCAAAATGTATCGTGTCCCCCACAAAAAACACAAGTAGCTATTTAATGTCCTAGTAATCAAAATGGCAGATGAAGAGACTACAGACGTAAAGTAGTTATAATGAAGACTATTGTCAGTGCCTGTAATGGGACCACTTGGATGACTGAGATATGAGCCCCTCCCTCCCCTGGGGAAAAGGCTTCCAATCTGATCCTGAAAACAGGTCTCCAGTATCCACAAGAGGCGAGGTAGGGAGAAGCCGAGGAGCTCCACCACAAAGTGTTGACCTGTGGAATCCAGTTACGTTACAGTGCTATCCACTGGACAATAGTCATTACAGAGCACGGGCAAGTCTTCCTGGGCATAGGAATACAGCGAGAGGTAACCCTGCCTAGTGGAAAGAGATATCCCCAGTCTCATTAAATCTTGTAAGTAGATACAGTCACTTTTTAAAAAGGTGTTTCTTTATTTTGAGATTCCCTTGCAGGGCATTATAAAGGCAGCATCCTGATTCCCAGCGCATTCTGTCCCCAGAATGCTGACGTGGGCTGTTCCTTACATTTCAATGCTGGTAACAGAAGCAGTTCGGTTCAGTTTTGCCTTTATAAACAAATCTTGACTTCAGCATGCAGCAAAGAGGAGCGGTTCTGTAAATTAAAGGACTCAGCCCATCAAATTCTCTTCTTCCCAAATTCCAGCTGAATAAGAACATCAGGAGGAAACAGCAGAAACCCCTGGCTTTCTGCTAATCTTGCATAAGTCAGAAACAATCCAGTGAACCTGCGCTCTGAATGGGCCAGTGTTTAAAGTGTGGATATCTGTACTTTTACCCTGTTATTTTATTTAAATTAAGGCATCAGGATAGATATCATTCAGTACCGTGAAGTAAGTATGGCAGGTGTGCCAGTGAAATGCATTCAGTTCTAGGTTAGAATAGAAACAAGACTGAGCCAGGCGGGGATGGCGCATGCCTTTAATCCCAGCCTTTAATCCCAGGAGGCAGAGGCAGGCAGATCTCTGTGAGTTCAAGGACAGCCAGAGTTACAAGAGAGAAACCGTGTCTCAAAAAAAAAAAAAAAAGGGAAGGGAGAAAGACTGTGTATAGCATAAACAAAAGTAAAGAACCTGATTTGTCTTTTATAACAAGCAGGCCTAGAATAGAAAGCCCAGGCAAAAGAGGATGGCAGCCAATTCCATCTGTCTCTGGGAGAAGTTGGTAGAGGGGAAACTGTCATCAGAATGTATTGTGTGGAAAAAAAGATATTTTCAATTAAAAAAGAAGCTTGAAAACCAAATAAGCAAATCTACCCTAGAATCTTCCATTTACATTTAATTGGTGAGGACTCAGTAGTGTCTACCCTGTTGTCACGGACACACTGTGACCATCACCAGAAAGGTGGAGAGAGAGAGAAAGCAGCCTGGCTGAGGGCCGGACCCACCTGCCCAAAAAAGATCTCAGGACACCTATTTAACGGCTGGTAGATGTGAGTGTTAGCAAGAATTTTGTTGTTGATGCTTAATTATATACTTTTTAGCTTGCTTCTTGATTAGTAGCTTAGCAACTTTGAAATCTCTCTAAGGTTTGAGTGTTCTACTCTTTAGCCAAGCTCAAGGTTACCTTTGTGAGCATGCAAAGGGAAAGTGCAGACAATATTTGTAAATCACAGTACTTCCTTCTGTTTCTGCGTAAAATGAGGACTTGAACCTGATCAGGAGAGAGGTGAAGACGATCTGTTTTCAGGACGGGGGTCATGAAATGTGTGACTATGCATGGCGAACATGAGTTTTCAGTGGCTGTCGCTTGTGCGGCTTTGCACACAGGGTTTTCTCCCAAGGTATCCAGAAGACATGGGGTGTCGTTTTAACACAAAAACAATTTAAGTGAAGCCTCGTTTTCTGTCTGATAACCTCCATCCTAAATGATACATAAGCAACCCCTAAAGCTAAAAACTGCACTTAGTTCTCACAGAAAAACAAAATTAACTTAGGAAACCTTTATGCCTACCTACAAAGACCATGAGAATGATTCAGGTGAGTGTGCACCTATCTGTTTCATTACCGTTTTTGTTCTGTGTGTCTTTTATTTTGCCATATTACTAAGAACTTAACTCTAACATTTTGCACTTTCAGGATCACACGTTACATCTTCTGGCACGTACAGAAGTCACAGTTTATATTCTTCACATCACTGTCACTGCATAGTAACCCAAAGCTTGTGGTTTATAAAATAACTATAGGAAGCTGTATTTCAAGTTGCAATGCTTCTCTCCATCATAGAATAATTGAACAATGGGGGCTGTGGAGCCCAGAAATGCAGATTTCTCATTGAGACTTTACCATTTACCCCATTTTTCAAAAAGAAAGAATTGTTCCTACAACTCTGTATGAGGAAGATGCTGTGAGCATCCTCCCGAGCCCAGGCTTAGGCTGTGGGTGAGGCTCAACAAGCGATGAGCACCTTTCTCAACGGCGACAAGTTAGAGCACTTTCTGTTGCTTAGCTACATCTACAAGGTCAGCAGTAGTGAACATGACTTTTACTGAACATTCTACTAAGCTAGAGATTGAGTCTTTTCTGTTTTCTTTGAGAATTCATCGTTCAAGTGAAAAGTCTAAGTTTAAAACTGTTCAACAGTAATTATTCATTGTTAGTGGAAGGTTATATTTTATAACCTTGATTCTGAGTTCATAGATTGGCAATAGTTTATTTATTGAATTAAATCTTTGGAGGAAGTGGATGCATACTTGTAGAGTGAAGCTTTGCCAGGGAAAAGCCCCTCCCCCTTGTGGTTGCAAGCCACTCGGACTTCTGGGAACAGCGTGGAGGGAGATATATAAGAGAGACACTGACGGTTGGAACAACAGAGTTAAGAGTTACAGCACAGTTGCTGCAGGACAGGAAAAGAGAGAACACAAAAGCTGATGATAGGAGAAGCAGGCAGACATAAGGCTATAAATAAATATCCTTATTTATAAATAAGATAAAATAAACTAACTGGGGTTTTAGAAAAGTTACAATTTAGATCTTCTCAGTAATTGCCGTGCTGGGAGAAGCTGAACCAGAGTAGGGTAGAGTTAGTTCAGTTCCCCAAACTTAGACAGATTAAGACAGCCAAAAAAGGGCTGCAAAGGCCTCTTTCCTTCCTTTCCTTTTCTTCCTAACCCTATGAGCTAACTGAAGTTTAAAAACATTGTAAGTTAGAAATCCAGCAGCTGGGAACAGAGGGGCGGAGTCAAGTCGCCAGTGAGAAAAGTAACAGCAGCCTTTGAGAAACCAGACGTAAGCGGCAAAAAACGCCAAACCCTCATCTCCTCTTAGAAGAAAAACTGCTACATTTTAAATACATTTTAAATACCTTTTACACGTACTCATATGTGTATTGTGCACATGTATATGAAGACTGAGGTCAACATCGGTGTCTTTTCTCAGGAGCTATCCACCTTGGTTTCAGAGACAAGGTCTCACCGAGATCTAACTCGCTGCTTAGGCTAGATGGCTAGCCAGGGAAGCAGATCTACCTGTGTCCACTTTCCTGCCACACCACCACATCTTGTACATGATCACACTCATGTCTTAGTGTGTATGTAGCAGGCACCTTCCCGAAGTGATCGCCCCAGCCCCCCATTTTTAAATAAATCTTGATCTCTAGTAGGACAAAGACACAGTACTTACTCCATGTCTCTTGGATTCTGCAAAAGATAAATAATGAAATATATTAAATGAATCAACTATTTCACAGCTGTACATTAGTTCCTTTGGACATATCAGCTCTGCCTGTCATTACGGGAGAGGATCAGTGGACGGCACTGGGCCCGCTACAGAATGGAGACACAGGCTCTAGTGAACCATCTGAGTGCAGCTTGTCTCAGCGTGCTGACACCAGGATGGCTTACATTGACCAATGTCACTAAAAGTGCCACGGCCTTCATAATTTAATCCTAGGTAGATTACAGATCCATTCAGGTTTTTTGTTTTCAAAAATCATAATGCTTTTGTCTACCTTCTGACATCTTGCCACGGTAGTTACAGAGTACTCACCAAGGCGTGAATTTGACTGGCTTTGGGCACAAAGATTAAGAATGTATTATAATATTTTCAATATTGAATTCATGAACATTAAAAATATTTTTAAAATAAGCAAAACCAAAAACTAGTAAATTGTCAAGTTTTCCTCCATCACAAACATTATGTATGCCATTATGTAGTACGCTGTAGATAATATTGAAACTTAATCGTAATATAATCTCAATGTATTTACATCATCTTCACCAGTATTTGAAATGTAGATGGCATTCGGCCAGGTGCCTGTCTCAGTGTACTTAAGCTTTCCCATCTCCCCCTTGTTAGGCTCTGAGATTACTGCCTACTACTAACATAAGCAATCATTCAATATTCACCATATTTTTATAAAACTGTCTTCTGAATTTAGAATTGTTTCACTGAGATAGATTCCAGCTGCCGAGATTAATGAGAGTAATAGATGGGTTCTCAATTTCAGATACATCTGACGAACTGTATGTATTAACATTTTTTTAAAGGGCTTCTTTATTTTAAATTGAATTTGATAGACTTCCTGAAATCTATCCTACAACTTGGCAAAGTTTAAATAAGTAAAATGAAACCTTTGTGGCATGTGGAATGAGAAGTCAGTCTTCCCCTAGTACAGTACTCTATAGAAGTATCTGATTTCCACCTTGTGTCTTTCAGTTTTACAGGAGATTCTAAACTTGCCTCAAGCATGCGCTATGTGGAAACACAATCAATGCAAATTGGAGCATCCTATATGATCCAGTTCAGCCTGGTGATGGGATGTGGCAAGAAATACACTCCTCACATGGACAACCAGGTGAAGCTGGAGTACTCAACCAACCATGGCCTTACATGGCACCTTGTACAAGAAGTACGTATGCTTTCTCTAAAGCTCATGATTGGTACCTTCTTCCTGTAGTTGAAGAGAAACAGTATTACACAACCTAGAGTTGACATCAACTTAGAAACATCACAAAGAGACCACTCTCCCTAGTACCAGATACCAAAGAGCAAGGGGAAATAACTAAGCATAACCCAAGACTGTGGACTCTTTGATAGTATTATTCAATATCCAATTGGATATTATTTCTCTGGCTCTCCCTCTGAAGTCACCTTCTTTTCCTATGGCATGTCTCCATCTGTTCTTCCCTAACCATGGGTGGACTGGATAAGGAATGTGGTGCCTCCTGACCTTAGAAACAAACAAATAAAAACCATAATTAATTTTTTAAATGAATTTACTCTATATAACACACACACACACACACCCCAATAATCTGGCAGTGCAATAAATGCAAAATATTTAAACATGTAAGTTTTATAAATGCTAATGTTGATAGATCAAAATTAATCATAACCCATTTCTATTTGTGGTAAAAACTGAAAAGATTTTTAATTCCACAATGACATCTCAGTTATAATTACTTCCCAGATGTTTTTAGCTTCACAAGAAGGAAAAATCATGAATTTGGTCCCTGGTACCAGTAGCTAAGATGATGGCTTTAGCTTTCTCTAAGGTCTTTATCTCTTGCAGTCGGAGGCGGGACATCTCCGGTGGGCAAACGGAAGCTGCACTGACCTCTGCCTCTCTTTCAGGAATGCCTTCCTAGCATGCCCAGTTGCCAGGAGTTTACATCTGCCAGCATTTACCACGCCAGTGAGTTCACACAGTGGAGAAGAGTTACTGTTCTTCTTCCCCAGAAAACTTGGTGAGCAATGGTGTCTTAGCGTGGCCATTACTTCCGTTTATATCCTCTGTTGGCATGACTTGAGTGTGAGCATAAGTTCTTCAGAATGGTGAGACTGTTTTCTCTCTATTCAGAAGCCAATATTTCTTTTATACTCAGGTTTTTTTGTTTTTTTAATGGCGCTAATGTGAAATATGGAATAAATTTCCCAGTGTCAGCTGCTTCTGGCCTCTCTCTTTGCTCCAAACTTTTGGTGGTTTTTGTTGTTGTTGTTTTGGTTTTGTTTTGTTTTGTGGAAGAGCTCAATGAGCCCACTTCTTTACTTTTGACATTCAAAACAAATGATACAAGGAATCTAGAAAACTAAGTAGTTTGGATTGCAAATTTATTTTCTCCTTGCAAAACTCAACTTTTTACATCAAAAGCCTAGCACACATTTTTTTTCTAGTCACATATTTTTAGTAACAATAGAAATCATCCCTCGGGAAGAAGAGGCCTCAGTAAACAAGGAAAAAAGAACATTTGAGAAGAGGGAAGAAAAAAATCACAATAGTTTTTTTTTGCAGAGATACATTTTTTCATCTTAGCCTGCTCAGTCAAAACACCGCGATATCGGTGCCTTTTTTTTTTTTCTTCATTCAATGCAATGGATAATATTTAAAGCCTTTGTCAGCGTAAGCTTGTCCAAAGAAAAAGCCTTGGACTGGAAACTGGGTCTGAATTCTCAATGTCGCTCTGCCGGTGAGTAACCAGCTACGTGACGCTGATTGCCACCACGTCTTCGAGGCAGAAATCTGTGAATGTGGGGACTGTTCTAATCAGTTTACCATAGAGGTTCCTCACCACCCTGGAATTCTAGGATTCTGGGGTATGTGTAGAAGAAAAAGTATAAACAAGACAAGCTTTGTATTTTCCTGTGACGTATGCCCTTCAATGCCTCTTTTATGAAGAGGAAACGACTAAACGAATCTTCATCCAATTATTCCATGTAAAAGTCAGGCACCTCACAAAGGCACATGGGCAGGCGACAACCCAGAGTTGCTTTCCAACGCCTGTTGAAGACTGAGCGACTACGCTTTGTAAGAATGGCTCCTTGATTGTTTTTTAGAGTACATCATTATGTCAGTTGGAATAAAATGCTTGAAATTTGATTTCCACATTTTTTTATGTCCTACTGCGAGCCATTTCCAAGATTCTCTATTGATGCTTTGTATAATAAGCTCTTGCTTTCTTTAATATTCTACTCTTTTGTGTCTACTGCTGGGAATGTAATCAAGATTTTTATTTAATTTCGATGATATTCCAAGCATGTATTTCAGTGGAACATCTGTAAAACAACACCTCAAACAATTGAAACGCACTGATCACTCTGTGTGCAAGCTCCTGTGGGCTTTCGGTCTTCATTGACGCATAATTAAATTTATTTCTCTCATTATTAGAAAGCACTAAGTGATCGTAAGAATCGGCATGTGTAGTTCAATTTCAAAATGACAATCAAGATAATATCGGCACTGTTGTAGAGATGTCTTTTTATCTCTAGAAACATTTAAACCATCATTCTTTTTAATTTTTTACGTGTATGAGGGTTGTGGCTATGTGAGTCTGTGCTGCACGTGTGCCTGGGGCTCTCAGAGGCCAGAAATTGGCTTTAGGTCCCTTGGATCTGGAGCTACTGACAGTGGGTCCTGGGGATTAAACCCAGGTCCTCTGGAAGAGCATCCAGTGCTCTTAACCCCTGAGACATTCCTCCCGCCCTGAACCATAATTCATATTTATTGTAGTTTAGGTAGTATGCAAAAAAATACTTCTTCTCAGAAAAAAGGAACTTTGTGTATTGTTGTGCGCTCAGATTATACGCTGCACTCTTATTTCTTAGCCTAAATTACAACATCACTGAATTCAGAGCTTTTTTGTAGTCAGAAAAGGTTGATTTTCAATCAGTGTTAATTAGATACTTGAAGGGAGATGTAGTGACCCTTAAACTCTGCACGTTCATCAGAATGCCTTCCGATATAGATGTCTTCATGGAATGTTAGGAAGTTAAATAGAATTTTGATTCAAAGTGCATCCATGAATTAAAGAGGTAGTGTGTTCTAAGACATCGTGTAAATATACGACGTGAAAGCAGAAGGAACCTATTGCGGGGCAGGAAGGACCTAGCAGAAGGGAAAAGGAGGGAAGGAGAGAGTACTGAAGAATAAATATGAGCAAAATGCAATGGTATATGTAAATGAAAATGCCATAAACTTATTTTGTATCCCAAACAAATTTAACGTATTATTTTCAAACATCAAAATATTATTTTTGTTACCATGTGCCTTTAAGCATATGTATTCTGTAATCTAATTCTGCGTTCCCAATTTTCCTTCAGACTCCTTGGGGGAGGAGGTAAAAATATTATTTAAAAAAACAAACAGCCTAGACTAGTATTTGTTTTAGTATTCCCACTGACTCATAGTTAATCTAAATATTACTGCTACATGAAAAAAGTTGTAAGCTAGTTTTTGCCATTGTTTCTGATTCTATAATGTTTAAAGTCTCTGCTATAAAGATGAAACTTACTTAGTCTCCTCAGCATCTTGGGTAATTTTTTTATTATGTTTATTTCAAGTTTTTGCAAATAGCATTCCACTGGGGAAAGAGGCAGTTTAAAGCAGTGTTGTTCCTCTGACAAAATCATCGTTCTACTGTCTTGATTCAAGCTAGTATGCAAATGTAAATCGAATACATTAAAGCAAGTACGGTCCTTGTGTTATCTCAGATATGTTAACTTTGGAAAATATGCTTGATCATATAACTGTTGGGTGGAAATAGCTACTGGATACACCTGCTCAGAGAAATTACACTATATACAAACTGAGCATTTGTTACCCAGTGAAAATTAATTTCATTTTTATGAGGGACATTTACATAAGAACAGGGCCTAATGAGACCCAAACAGCTGTCAGTTGCTGACTTCATAAACAAATCAACACCTAATGACTGAATGAGTTTCAGATTTGGGCAAATGTAATTACAGGAACTCTAAAGGTGGAAAATACAATTTAGTCAGCCTTCATTTACCTTGATTCTGCAGGTTATATAAGCGTGGAAAGACGACTGGATGCTGGTATATGTTGGTCTTAAAGTTTATGGGAGCAGGGGGTATTAAGACTCAAGTTTTATTGCTTTTAGAAATCCGTAGACTTTGAAATTTGGATTTAAAATGCAAGTCAGTTTTATTGCGTGATCTCTTCAGAGATAATTGGTGGATGGATGGATGGATGGATGGATGGATGGATGGATGGATGGATGGATGGATAGATAGATAGATAGATAGATAGATAGATAGATAGATAGATAGATAGATAGATAGATAGATAGGCAGGCAGGCAGGCAGACGGTATAGTGGTTTGGCAAATGAAGTATTTATGTTGAGGTCAGCACTGACCTCACACCAGGTATGCCCTCACACCTGGGAATCATGCAGTCACACCTTATCTTTCCTCGGGTGATCAGCTGGAGATGGCTCACACAATTTTTTCTCACTAAAAGTGAATTCAATATTCAACCTCTTTCCCTGGCTTTTTCTCTTAATTGACATCAATATGTGGGATACATTTAAGTGAAATAACCCCCCTTAAGCTCTCTGTGGTATGGACGTACTTCTTTAATAAGAGTTCATGAGCATAAGGACCACTTCCTTAGGAAAAGAATGTAGGATGCGCATATGGCTATAAGAATATAAACTGGAAATCTAAGAGGGATTGGTCAGCATCTCTATCCCCTTTTAGTACTGAAAGTAGAAAACCTTCAAAAACGTATTTTTCATCAGTACTGTAAAGGCATCGGACTGTGAGGAAAATAAACTACCACTAGAGGAATCAGAGACTTCAAGGATCCTAAAAATCAATTTGTCCAAACCCTTTATTTAAGAAGTGAGGAACTAAAAGCCTCTGACAGCTTGGATTTCTCACTAAAGATCACACAGCCACTAAGCTGCAGACCTGGAATCACAGGAGTCTCTGACCCAAGGTACATCCTGTAGTCTGTTACCTTTGGAAATTAGAAGCAGGCTCTTCTAACCTGTTCGACTCATTTTTAGCACACTGTTTTTGGAGCACCTAATTTATTCCGTTCCTGTACAAGCCATTGAGAGCTACCCTTATCTCCAGAAGAGCACATCTAGTCAACTGGGAGTCTGGATATGACTCAGAGTGTAATCAGTTTTAAAAGACTAGGGTCATCTTTCCTTTTTATGATGACAGTGGTCCATGAGGTTTATTTTGTTCAATTCTATAGGACACTGTACTTGTCTTAGTGTTCTATTGCTTTGAAGAGATACCATGAACATGGCAACTCTTATAAAAGAAAATATTTAATTGGGTGCCTGCTTACAGTTTCAGAGGTTTACTCCATTATCGTCATGGTAGGGAGCATGGCAGACATGGTGTTAGAGAAGGAGCTGAGAGTTCTACATCCTGATTCTGCAGGCAGCAGGAAGAGACAGGTTCTGGGCCAGGTGTGAGCTTTTGAAACTTCAGAACCCACCCCCAGTGACACACTTCCTCCAATAAGGCCACACCTCCTATTCCTTCTCAATTAGTGCTATTCCCTGATGACCAAGCGTTAAAACGTATGAGCCTATGGGGTCATTCTTATTAAAGCCACCACAATAATCTAACGAAATCTACTTTTATTGTAGGCTTTTCTAAAACCCAGTTTGTAATGGAACTATAAAAATCAGGATGGCTGTTAAATTACAAGCATAAGCCTACTACCGTAGAAATTCCTCTGTATTATATCCCATGACAGGTACTGATAATTTATACAAATAAGCCTGTGTCTACTAGAGGCCCTCAGTGAATCCTGGAATTATCCTGCTACAAATGAAAATGCAAACTGTTAGCAACAGATCATTGACAAAATAAACAAATAAAAGCTTGGTCTGAATTTCAATAGTCCGTTGTATACTTAGTGCCTAATATGTGTAATTGGTAGAGATTATGATGGATCATTCAGAGACAGATCAAGTGTATGTATAGTGCACGGGGATGCTGTAACCCACAGAGCTAAGCTCTCACAGAATTCTAAAAAGTCTTTGTTGTTGCTGCTGTTGCTGCTGTTGTTTTAACACTTAGACCAAAAAGAATTCATCACAGATATCTGAAAATTCCTACAGGTGAAGAATTTCTCTGTAATTTTTTTAAAGATGTTTTCAAGTAGTTGCTGATTTTAAGCCATGCACACGTACACACACACACACACACACACACACACACATCTTCCTTAGACTCTGACATCAATGAACTAAGACTTCAAGTGTTCGTGTTTAACTTTTCATCTCTATTTAAGGTCAACTGGACCATGAAACTCAAGCAACTTTGTGTTTCAGAAATAAACACACTCTAGCATGCAGATGATCTTTCTAAATAGATTGCATTGCAGTGCGTCTTCTCAGGCCCAAAATTGCACCCCTAAGTTTTTGTGTTACATTCTGAACCAAATTAAAGTCTTCCAATTATGACTGATGTGCTTGTTCTGAGAAATCGTGTTACTCTAGGTAAAATATTTTGTGTTCTCATCTATGAAGGACATGCTTCATTTAGTAGGTAGCTTTCACGTTTGAATGTTCTTTCCTTATTTCTAGGATCAACTTTTTAGTTACAATAGGAAGTCTAGCCTTCTATTTTTCTTTAAAATGCTTCAACTAAATTAAGAGTAAAGCATGATATAGGCAGGTTCTTTTTCAACTTCCTTATATGAATCGTTGAAGTGCAAAATAATTGAGTGGAAATTAAGGTAAAGAACAATGTTATGGGAACCTAAATAAAAGTTCCAGAGGGCTTGTTATTAGAAACGTGCTGACCTCTGGTATTCTTAATGAGAAACACCATAAATCAACTGATATCGCCTGCTTTCTCCTTAGGTCCAGTGCCACCCGCTTCCGGTGGAGTCAGAGCTATTACACAGCTCAGGACGAGTGGGCTTTGGACAACATTTACATTGGGCAGCAGTGCCCCAACATGTGCAGTGGGCACGGCTCGTGTGACCACGGCATGTGCAGGTATGGCCTCCTGAGCGTGTGACCCGCTTCTGCCTCTCAGGGTTTTCTGTGTCTCATCCCAGCAGTTTTCCTAGACAGTGTGAAGACTCCTACATAACGAAACAGACAAAAGAAAGCGAGTCTCACTTCTGTTCTTATTTTCCGTGTAGAAGGTAATGATACGTTCATGTTAAGCCATATATCGTAAACCTCTACACCTAAGCTCAAGACAAGGCGCGTCGGGCTTAAACTTCAGGTTTATTTTGAAGCCTTGATGGTACTTCCCTTTCCTCCGGATCATCTTCATGCACTCGTCAAACATTGCAGCACTCCGTCCTACCCCCCTTCACCAAGTGTTCAAGGTTGAAGAAACTGATCATACCTGGGTCCTTATACCCCAAATATGTGTGACTGAGTCAGAAAGAACCATAAAACACCAACTCACATGGCGTGTGAGCTGAATAAATGAACCTACCTATATGACATTTTTTAAGCAACGGGGAAATCCCACTATCTCTTGCACACACATAAGCCCTTGTGTTGTTCTTCTTAATCTTGAATTGCGCAATTTTAACATAATGTCTGTGACTAATGATTCTACCCACTTTGAGAACTGAAGATAGTACCATATCATCTGTACATGAACACTGTGGGAAGATCGAGTGTGCGGGTGAGACCTGGGGGGGACACAACCTGTGGGAAGACCTCATGGGAAGGAGAGCCTTTGTGCTGCAGGTGACGTGGTTTTTATGCACTGCTCCCATAGGTGTGACCAGGGATACCAAGGGACCGAATGCCACCCAGAAGCTGCACTTCCTTCCACAATTATGTCAGACTTTGAGAACCCAAATGGCTGGGAATCTGACTGGCAAGAAGTTATTGGGGGAGAAATTGTAAAGCCAGAGCAAGGCTGTGGGGTTGTTTCTTCTGGATCTTCTCTATACTTCAACAAGGTATGTCCAGGAGTTTGGATGAGCCGTCAGGCCAGTAGATGATTCGCAGGCATCCTGACCTCCACAAATATGAACTGGTTTTACTATTCCTCATACCGCTTGCTTTTGACTGGGCTTAGCCATGTGCCTATTCCTTCATGACATTTGGGAAACTCCTTTTATTATTCATTTGGGTTACTGTAAATATAAGTTAAGTCAGTGTAGAGTTCCTTCTGCCCCTGTTCTGTGCAGTGCTTGAGACAGAACTGGGGGCTCTGACATGGTAGGCAAGCATCCTACCACCAGGTGACACCCAGCTCCCCTCACCTGCCAAGGCTCTTGCATTGATTCAAATCCCATTGCTTTCCTAAACTCTGGTCCTGTGCAGTCTGCAGGTTGTTGACTGGAGCAGGTTCTTCATCTGCCCTCACTCTGCCCTTTGCAGGGTATGTGAGAGGGAGACCTAGAGTGAGAGATGAGCAGGGAGACCCACAGGGCTGGGAAGCAATCCCGCATGTGTGATGGGGTCTGAGTCTGCCACTTCCCAGCTGTCCGGCTTGAGGCGCACTCCTTCATCCACCTGACTTAAGCTCCTCATCCACAAAGCGGGGACAGTAAGAGTCTGCTTCGCTGGAGTTCTTACGTAGATTGAGTTAGTGTCAAGTATGTAGAAGAGTCTATGAATCTGTGTTTATCGACGTCCTCATTCCGTAAATCTCGGGACTATGATTGGAGGAAGTAAGAATGATAACAGGAAGGAAGTGTACACAGAGCTAATCCCTGGGGGCTGGGCCTTGCGCGCGTTGAGCAAACATCTCAGGAGCTCTTCTGCTGTAGCTTGGTGACTGCTGTGAGAGTCTACTGATGCGTGGGATGCTGCATCCAACCTGCTCTTGCAATGTGCAGCTCTCCTATGTTTAGCTCACAGGTGGGCATGCAAACTGGCAAGTATCAACACAGGACCCAGAGGCCAGGCAGAAGCCCAAAGCCTAACGCTCTTTGAACACCCTCTATCCACGCTGATCTGTTGAGGGTGGAAGGGGCTGCCTCTTTCCTCCCGTGCTATAGGCCAGGCAGGCCCTTCTCGTCCACTCTGCTCTAATCCACCTCCTGGAAAAGCAGAGAAGACATGGAGCGGGTTCCAACCTGAGTGACACTTCCAACGCTACTGATTGGCAGCTGTCTTCAGGATGTGAAGTCCTTACACCATTTCCTTATAGAAGGGATCACAGTCTCCAATTCTGAGACAGTTGAAATGTCTCACTTTACATCCTATAGCAAGTAGACAGGTGGACGACATACCATAGGACTGATACCTCGCAGAATTCGTTTTGGCAGACATCCAAGACAAGTTAATTCATGCAAGTGTAAAAATAGGTTCAGGCTTTGTTTTGATGCAGGTGTGAAACAAAGAATCTGCAAGTAAGCAACACAGAGAAGGAGAGAAATCAGGACGAATCCACTTAACATTTCCTGGCCATTGACAACGAAAATCTTACAATTGCCGTTTTTAGAGATAATGGTCAGTAAGCAATCGGTCTCCGGTGGAAGCGTGGGGCTGCGGCACCGGGCGCTACAGTTGCCGTCAACATCCGTCTTAAAATAAGATCATAAACCTTTCACTGCACGTGTGTGTACACATGGGAATTCTAAGCATGAAACATGCAGGGTTGCAGACTAGTATTTCTTGCACTGAATTCAAAATGGTCTCTCTTAAAGTCAGGCCCTCTGAGTACACTGCTTCCAGAGCCGTGTGTGGGTTCCCCTTGTAGAGTTATTTCTCGGTATTTCGGTATTCATATCTGTAAACCGGGATGTGGGGAATAGTGGGTATGTTAGTGCAGAGAAAGAGCAAAGAGTCATGTTGGCACAGTAAGCCTTGGTCATCACGCTTAATTCTTACAAGAGTAAATGATAAACTTACTGGATTTTCTCACATATACGCTCTTCTACTTAAAAATCATCATTTCAAAAGGTAAAGTTTTCCCTTCATCTCTCAATCCAGCTTTCCCCTCTGGACTTTTGTAAAAAATATCTCAGGGCCTTTTTTTTCCCTTTTTTTTTTTTCTCTAGTAGCATCTATCTGTTTAGAATTCTAAGTAGAAAAACTTATCTTAAAACAAAAGAGTAGACAATTGGGTCCGTCCAGTCAAACTAAGGAAAACTTAGGCGCGCCTGCCCTTGGGGGCAGTAGTTACCCATGCGCTCCCAGGACATTTTCCTATTCCTGTGTCAGGCTGACTGTCACCGTGCGAGCCGAATCCAAAGGAAAACGCAGGGAGGGTTTCCAGTTGGCAGCTCGGGGTCCCAGGAGGAGCAGCGTAGGGAACTCTGACGCAGCCACGCCTGTGTGCTCACTAGTTTGGCAGAGAAACAAAACAAGAAACGGGGCGTTCCCCTCCACAGAGCATCTGGAATGAGGATCAGGCTGCCCAGGATGGGTTCCAGGTCAAGAGCCCATCACCCTAAGTGCATCCACCCTTTCCCTCGCCTGCCCAAGCGTCCAGCTTACTCTCTGACCCTCCTTCCCCACCTGCATCCCTTGGACTCGTTTTTAAAGCATGGGTTCTCTGCTCCAGACCGGAAGTTCCCGTGGCTGAAGGTTGTGTGTTTGCCGCCATTGCTGTGGCTCTGCCGCCCTGCCTTCCACTCTCTCTGCGTTCACATACACCCATCCTGCTGTTCTCGTGCAGCTTGCAGGGGCTGGGGCAAGCCGTCCCTGTTGCTGGATCCTTAGAATTCTTCTCTGGTTTGACAGGTAACTGGTTGTACTTTTAGGGCTTTTCTCACAGTGCCAGGCAGAACACAGTCTCGCTGGCTGAGCTGATCTATAAAGGGCTAGGTAGGCCTAGAATTACTAAATGCCCCTGCGACCAAAGGGAACTCAGGCAGTAACCAGTCTTGGTCTGCAGCCACAACCGTCATGGTTATCTCTGCCACAAGTCCATGGCTTCTTTTCACGGCGCTTATGTGGCACAATTACTAAAGAATTAACTAACTAAAAGGGAGAAATTCTAAAGAAATTGTTATTTTCAAGTAAATATAAGTTTCTTTGTTTTTAGTGGCATTTTGAATAAAGAAAACTAAAGAGAAGTGAGACGCAGAAGGTGAAAATTCACGAAGATTTTTGGAGGTTTTGTTGGCAGTTCTGTCTCCTGTTACCTGATAAGATTTGGGTTATTTTAGTTATTTTTCTTCTACAAACCATTCCTCCTGTACAGACTCTGAGTCCAGAAACACTCGGGCGTCTCAGGAGTTTCTCACAGGATTACAAATCCCCACTCTGGGCATGAAAACACGCTCAGCCTGTTCCTCCAGCACATGGACACAGGCGCACAGCACATGTGCATGTGTGTACACATATGTGCATGAACCCATAGATCACAGCAAAGTAGGAAAACTTCAAAGCAACTATTGCATCATAGTCTAAATTCTGACAGCTTTATCATGAGCCTTTCCCTCTTGATTCCTTTGGAAAAAATGTTCAGCATTTCTTGTCACTGAACAAAAGAAATGTGTGTGTTTCTCTGTGAAGAAACACTTTCCGCGCCAAACTAAGCATTTGTGTGATATTTCCCACCGTTTCCAAAAGTCCCACAAAAGCAGTTCCCAAGTCCCTGCGGGCTAACCCCGTCACTGAGAAGGATAAACCTGCGCTGTGGTTCACAGCAGAGCCTCGGTCCAAGCAGCTAATGGTGATAATTGGATTGTGTAATTCTCACCTTAGAGCCTTATCCTTCTGGCTCATTTCCACATGCTGTGTTTTTCATAGATGTTTGCTAGGTTGAAATTAACGTGCTAACTCTTGGAGTTTTTGGGTTTTTTTTTTTTTTCTCCCAAACATGGCTCCGTCTGTGGTGGTCCTGGGGTATGAAAAACTAGGTGTTTCTCATTTACCGTATTTTAAATGAACAATTTAAAAAATACAAAGCACGTACAAGAGTTCTTCAAGTTCATACTGGAAATTGAAAGTTTTAAAGAATGAACCCCTGCATCGGAGTCGACTTCAGCTGTCACCCGCAGGCACCCTGGTGTCTTTGGACTCTTGATTGGCTTCCAAGCTCTCGCTAGCAGCATACTCTCTCAGCTGCTCCCCACACTCGCCACTGTGACTTCCAGTCACAGAAAAGCTCTTCCTGGAGACTGAAGTAGAGCTCGGTGTGAGCGTGAAGGGTTTTCTCTCTAGTCTGTATGTGCCATCTTAGTTTTTCCTTCCAGACTTCTAGTTCAACTCCCGTGTGCCCCAAGACCAGAGATGTCTGCTGATTAATTTTCGAAAAACTTAGCTAGGTGAGGAATCTCATATCAACCTTCTTGTACCACCTTAGCTGGAAGCCATCACACAGAGCAGGAGTGGCAACCTCCTGTCACCTGTGTCTGACGCTTCACAGCGGAGTGCTGACATACAGGAACACAGCAAGAAAAGGAAGTGAGCTACTGGGTTGCAGGAAATTTTTCACACTTTAAGACGTGAGACTGGTGGCTGGTTTAGAAGTTTACTTAAAGGACACCTCCCATCGTCTCTATCAGAGAGTGAACAAGGCAGATGGGGAGACTGGAAGACTGCTTTTGTCAAGAAGTTTCGGTCTTTCCTACTTCACTTAACTTGCTCTGGAAATAAGGGCTATGATTGGGTCCCCCAGACCTCCGTGAATGCATGTAGTGTGCCCGACATTTACACACATGTCACACTTGTTTAATTCATTTGTCCCAACTCTCTGAGGAAGGTATTCTTACCCACATCGTACCTGTGAAGAAAATAAAAAACTCAGAAAGGCCACGCATCTCATGAACAGGACAGAGAGTCAAACCAGCTCTAACTGATTTACAAGTCACAGTATCGAGCTCAGTCAGAAGTGCTTGCCTTTTAAGCACAGAGACCTGTGCTTGATCCCCAGAACCCACATGAAAAATAAAAAACTATCTAGGCATAGTGACACAAGCCTTTAATACCAGCACTTGGGAGACAGAGGCAGGGAGATCTCTGTGAGTCTGAGGCCACAATGGTCTACATAGAGAGTTCCAGGCAAGCCAAGTCTGCATAGGGAGACTCAGTCTCAAAACGTAATGATAACAAAATAAATAATAAAATAAACTAATTACTACTACCAGCACTGAGGAAGTAGAGACGGCCATATGCCTAGAAGTCCCTGGTTGACCAACCTAGTTGGCAAGTTCCAAGCCAATGAGAGACGCTGTCTAAAACTAAACAAACACAGATGTGGCTTAAGCTTTGGCACCCAGCGTTGTCTTCAGGTCCTTGCATTCCTAAGCACACATGTGCACATGAACAGACACACATATACCACGTCCAGGGTCTTTCTTCTCCATTACTCTCTCTCTCTCTTCAGAAGACGTGGAAGGCAAGGATTGAAAGTGTTCTGAGCAAAATTAAATTTGCCCAATTTTTTAGAACTACAGAGTACTCTGTGTTATAGTTGAAAATTCTCAAGAGTCTCACAGCTGGATCCAGGTACCAGTGGTGGACAGAGGAAGGGAGGGTATCTAGGAGCAGGAACCACAGCCACGGCAGAGACAGCAGAAGAGCAGAACTTGCTCTTCTCAGTATTAACTGGGACCGAAGCTGTATCCTGTAGTGCGGGGTGCTCTGGTGGACTTGAAGCCAAGCTGTGAAATGCCAGAGACGCCCCGGGTAACTGACTACGGTTTCTCTGTCTTCTGGGAAGGCTGGGAAACGGCAGCTGGTGAGCTGGGACCTGGATACGTCTTGGGTGGACTTTGTCCAGTTCTACATCCAGATAGGCGGAGAGAGCACCGCGTGCAACAAGCCTGACAGCAGAGAGGAGGGCGTCCTCCTCCAGTACAGCAACAACGGCGGCATCCAGTGGCACCTGCTGGCGGAGATGTACTTCTCGGACTTCAGCAAGCCCAGGTGAGCTCCCGCCTGGTGGGCCTGCAGTGCGCTCCGGGGCTGGTAAATATCAGATTGTGATTGAAGTATGTCTAAAATGACAACAGTTCCAAAGACAGAAAAACTCAAAAAGATTAGACAGGAAAGCCAAGTATAGAAACTTAACATCTAAGTGATTAAACAAAAACCACTTGTGCTCATATTTTAGTTTTTTAAAGATGTTATGTGGGTATGCTGGCACAAGCCAGTAACCAAAGCACTTTTGATGCTAAGGCAGGAGGATCTCCATGAGTTCCAAAAAAGCCAAGGCTACAGTGAAATCTTATCTCAAAAAGGCAAGGGGTGGGGGGCGGTGTTTTTACCGTCGGGCTGTGATGGCTCACACCTTTAATCCCAGCACTCGGGAGGCAGAGGCAGGCAGATCTCTGTGAGTTCGAGGCCAGCCTGGTCTACAGTTCCAGGACAGCCAGAGTTGCAGCAGAGAAACCCTATCTCATAAAAACAAAAACAAAGAAGGAGGAAGAGGAAAAAGAAGGAAAAAAGAAAATCACTAACCACTGATACCCAAATAAGTAAATTCCTGGCTATAGCAAAGTTCCATGCCCACTGGGGATTTTGCTGCCTAAAATTTACATATTTTGTAGATTGGGATTTTAAGTTTGCTTAAGTTTAAAACTACCCCTGTTAAAGGTGACATAACTTTCCATAGAATTCTACCCCAAATATTGTTTTAGCCAGTGTTCTAATGCTGTGAAGAAACACCATGACCACAGCAATTCTTATAAAAGACATCATTTAACTGGGCTTGCTTACACTTTCGGGGGTTTAGTTCATTCTCCTCATGGCAGAAAGCTTGGCAGCATGCAGCCAGGCATGGTAGCTAAAAGGTCAACATCCCAATCCCCAGGCAGCAGGAGAAGAGAGCAACTCTGCACTTGGCATGGGCTTCTGAAATCTCAAAGCCCAACCCCAGTGACACACTTCCTCCAACAAGACCACACCTTTCCTAATCCTTTCAAATAGTGCCCCTGGTGACCAAGCATTCAAATCTGTGAGCCTGTGAGGCCATTCGTATTCAAACCATCACAACCACTGTGCAGATCTTTTGTGTCACCAGGCACAGTGACACACACCTACAAATCCTAGCCTTGGGAGGGCTGAGGAAGAGGGTTCTGAGTTGGATCACAACCTGGGCTATACAGCAAGTTTCAGGACAACTCATAAAATGAAATTTAAAAATACAAAGGAATGCATTGCTGAGGACTGGGTGGTTTTTGAGAACTTGAGTGTGGGTCCCCAGGATTCACAAGAAAAGCCATGCATAGTGAGGATGCTTGTGATCCCACTGGTGGCAAGATGGAAGACAGGGGCAGGAGGCCCAGGTTCTCTGACCAGGTAGCCTATTCCAATTAGCAAAGTTCCAGGCCAGTGAAAGACCCTGTCTCAAACAAAAGATGAAAGGTACTCAGAACTAACACCTGGAGTTGTCCTCTGTCCTCCAGATGTGCACACACACACACATGCATACACATTCAGTGCATACAGATAGCCATGTACAGAGACACACATGTGTACACACACCAATGCACAGAGACACACATGTATATACATGCCAATGCACAGAGACACATGTGTATACTCACAGCCATGCACAGGGACACACATGTGTATACATACCAATGCACAGAGACACACATGCATGCACAGACAAACAAAGAAAAAATATTTTATTTGTGGAAATTTTTATGGAAAGCTAAAAAAAAAAAACAGATTCAGATTTCAGATGACACTAAACTGCTTAAGAAACTTGACCTGGAAGGTATGAGGAAAGCTGTTCATGGTAGCCAACACCTAAGGGAGTATAGGGAATGGCTTTAACAGACAGTACTGAGAATATCTGTGAAGAAAATGACAAAACTGCAAAATTTCCTCCAGATATTAAAAGACAACAAATGGAAAATAGTACAGAATCCATGAAGAGGAAAACTGAAAAACATGAAGATACCTCTTCATTTATGTTTAATTCATTCTAGTGGGAGACTTTGTGTCTGGAAATAAAAAACTATCAAAATAGCTTAAATTTGGAGAAAATAAATTTAAAATGCCCTATATTTATATTAAAGAGCCTAAAATGAAGATACTGGACAGGTAATGAAGCCGTAGGTGACCCAGAAATTGACTCCAATGTATGTAAGAACTTATGTGTGGAAGCCAGGGCGACCGCTCAGTGAAGCGCTTGCTATGCAGGCGTGATGGACAGAGTTCAAAGCCCAGGACCCACGTAAATGTCGGGTGTACTGGGAAAGCCAGCCCAGCCAATCAGTGAGTTCCAACTCCGGTGAGAGACCCCGCCTCAGAAAGTCAGGTGGAGGGCATCGGAAGCGGAAAGATATCTGAGGTTGTCCTCTGGCCTTGACAAGCATATGCACGTATGTGCATGCACAGCTCCACACGCACATACACCTGCACACACATGAGCACATACAGGCACATGCAAGAATGTGTATGTGAGAAAGAACTCGTCAACTATCAATGAAATAAATGAATAACCAGGCCATGTTAGACGCCGTAGACACTTGGAGAGGGTGTGTTTAGATTGTCACTTTATATCATCAAAAGCTGTGGAATCTGGTTTTGAATTTCTTCATTTAAGCAACAAGTCACTGTCTTATCCTGGGAAAGCAGGATACACCAAATGGAATCCAAAATCAATAGGAAAATAGGAAGAAAAGAACTGCTGGTGTAGAAATTTGCTACATGCAAATATAAAACCAGTTTTGTGTGTATGTGTGTATGTAAGTGTGGTGTCCAGGAAAACAAACAGAGATGAGGACTTGGCCCATAAAGAGCCTATAGAAGCTGCCTTTTAAGCACTAAGACCCCCTTTTTTTTAATGATTATAAAGATGAGCAGAGGAGACCAAAAAACAGATATAAGTTAAGACACAGGTAATATTGTGATTCCATTGCAAAACATTTCCGTTTTTAAGCAGACTACATACCATCCTTAATGATAACAAGAGCTCTCTCAACACGAAACAGTAAGGCTCTCTCAGCGTCACCCTGCAAACTGTTACAACCCTTCTAGGAAGGATTTTAGAAAGTAAGAATGTTAAATATCAGTAATTCATATGACCCAGTAATTTCATGTCTGAGAATTTTACCTAAAATCTTATCTAAAACTGAGCAAAGACAAAATGCCTTACACATAGAATTTTATTACAGAATTATGCATAGGAAGGAAAAAATGAAAAATTATGCATAGTATGAAATAAGTAATAGTTGCCTATGGGATGAAAAATTATGTAAACATTAAAATGATCTTAAATACTTTTACAGACTTGGAACTTGTTTATGGTAAATGCTGTTTTAAAATTGAAGAAACTATATTATATAATGCTTTGTATGTGTAATAAATTGCAAACTGATGATACACATTAAAATTTTAATAGCGCTCAACCTTATATAGTCTATTGACAATTATGTTTTATCTTAAATTCACAGTTTATATTTTTTCACCATGTAAAAGGAAGGATTACTTTGAAACTTTAAAATATTCTATTTTAATGTAATAACACAATAAAGAACAAGTTGTCTTAGGTATTTCTTTGCTTTTGTCACATTGCTAATTAGTGTGCATATGTGTGCACATGTGGAGGTCAGAGTACAATTTGAGACGTTAGTTCCTTCTTCCCACGTGGGTCCAGGGTATCAAAGAAGTCATCTGTCCCACTGACCTATCTCGACAATCCAAGATACCGCTTTGAAAAGTTATGACCATATAATATTGCTTGCTTATACATATATACATACACACATGGTACACTTCCATACATGCAAGCAAAACACTCATACATGTAAAATAAAAATAAACAGACCTTTAAAAAGTCATGACCTTTGTACTAGGAAACCAGTGAATCAATGTCAGTTGAATTACAATTACAAATGAAATGGACAAAATGAGGACTTTTTCCCTACGTCAGCCTCCTGTGTGATCTGTCCACAATCAGACATAAAACTACACCTTGTCTTGTTTCTGCCTTGTTACTTTACCAACTTTTAAGAACAGCATAGCTTTCTTCCCCATCCATGAAGGATTTGTCTTTATGCAGATTTGTCTATCTGGAGCTCCCAGCTGCTGCAAAAACCCCTTGTACCAGGTTCCGCTGGTGGCAGCCTGTGTTCTCAGGGGAGGACTATGACCAGTGGGCGGTCGATGACATCATCATCCTGTCGGAGAAGCAGAAGCAGGTTATCCCGATTGTCAACCCAACTTTACCCCAGGTATGTCTCATGTCAGAACACCAAGATGCAGAAAATTGAAACAGTGCATCAGAGAAAGAATAAAATTGACTTCCTCAAGAACTTAGTGTGGCAGTGACTGGGTAATGTAAATTTAACTATTTATACTTTTTTGCTGTTGTTGTGATTACCTTTTTGTCCTGGGCTGCTAATTAACAGATTGAACCGATGTGGGAAAGATGATGCAGTCTATCTATCAAAAAACTAATAGTGTGTTTAAAAAATAATGTGATACACAGTGGCAGATATTTTTGGTTGTTAAATCATCAAGAAGAAATGTTACTGTGTTTCTGTTGTTAGTGTGGTTGGTTCTGTATTTTTGCAGAAAGATGAATGGTACTTGGCCCACTGGTCATGAACTGAACGTTTCTTCTTTGTTTTCAGAGGTATCAAACTGTCTTCCTGTTTTGTCTGTATTGTTCCTACTAGAACTTCTATGAGAAGCCAGCTTTTGATTACCCTATGAATCAAATGAGTGTGTGGTTGATGTTGGCCAACGAAGGGATGGCTAAAAACGACAGCTTCTGTGCTGCCACCCCATCAGCCATGGTGTTTGGAAAGTCAGATGGAGACCGATTTGCAGTAACGCGAGATCTGACCCTGAAACCTGGATATGTGCTCCAGTTCAAGGTATTTATGCAGCAGACGTTTTCCCAGGGCAGGTGAAGGAGTGAAAGGAAAAAAAAAACTACTTTTTTTCTTTTGGTTTTTCGAGACAGGGTTTCTCTGTGGTAACTCTGGCTGTCCTGGAACTCACTCTGTAGACCAGGCTGGCCTCGAACTCACTGAGATCCACCAGCTTCTGCCTCCTGAGTGCTGGGATTGAAAGTGTGCGCTACCACTGCCCAGCCAAATCCCACTTTTATACACAAAACTCTGAGAGAACACAAATTTTCCATATCTGATTAAAGAAGGGATGCACTTGAACAAAGGTTCCACAGCCTTAGAGAGGTGTATCTTTTCACCTCTGCTCACAAGGGAAATGGCTGGCTAGTTTCTGCGGTCCTGCAAGTTATACCTGTAGTGTTATGTTGTTCACACAACTCTACCATATTTGAAAATAAAGCGGAATATTTCAATCTGAGGGTGATGTAATGAACCCCTTGCTTTCAAATCATTCTAGATAAGTCCTGTCTGTCTTACTAGTGGTTTGCGGCTTATTTTTTATTGCATATTGGCAACCAAGCCCAGGACCTTTTACACACTAACTGGACTCCAATCCCAACCTGTATTTCATGCATTTACTATAATATTTTCAAATTCTCTTCCTGTAATTTGGTGAGTTTTTACTCTGCTTATCATCACTTTTCTTAAAAGTGATTTTAAGAAATTGTTTTTCATGCTGTGACAACATGCCAACAAAAATTGGTAAGCTTTTGTCTCACAATCTAATCAAAATTTCATTGTGTTTATGTATAATAAGTTCCCATTGGTTAATTCTGGAGTCGAAAGCAGTGCAGTTCTAATGAGCTAGCACAGCCATGTGGTCCTTACATAACAAGAAGATGGAGATGCTAAATAATCACACATAGAATTATTAAAGCGGTCGGATGTTTTGGGGTAGCTCTTCAATATAATTTCCACAGGTCTACACACAGGTAGTTATTCATAAATAAAACAACTAGGAAATGGTTATCAGCCTTTGTTTATATTTTGATATTAAACTCCAATGGAAAAGCATGTAACAGTACATGTGTCTACATGTGTGTGTTGGTGAGATTGATATTAATATCAAATATATTAACATCAAATACTATACTGTTTCTCATCTGATACCTCTTTTATTTAATCCCCCAAATCATGAACTGTAGACATTAAATTCTGTATGATGATACTCTGAAGTTGCAAAAGCTAAGTAAGAAAAACATAGTGAATTTTTCAGGTATTTAAACAGATGACAATGCATAATACTTAGGAAAGTCTTAATCCTGGCATCATAACTAAACATGTAGTAATTTGTGCTCATTAGTGATAGATATTAACTATGGATTACACGTGGATTGATAGTCAATACATACTAGAAACCCTTAAGGTATCTTTTAGCATCATTTGTATAAAACACAATTCCAATACATTTTTAGTAACTGTTTGCCATGTGAAAAATACCAGGTACTTACTAGCAATATAGAAACCAAAACCATGGCCCTAGCCCTCAAGGGTCTCAGAAACCAGAGAATAAACTAGAAAGGTAAACAGTCACTGTATAGTCTGAAGTGCTCTACTAGAGTAGGCCCCAGATGTTGTGAGAGAGCCCTGCACAGTGCCTTACAGCATCGACTAGATAACAGGGGGAATGTGTGACAGTAATAGTTACCAAAAATGTGAACCAAACAGCCTTAAAATCCATTCATACATAAATTTAGAAAAACTGTCTGAAACGATTCCTTTAATAAAAAGAACACACAGAACTTTAAATTTTTGAAGTGTTTCTAGATTTTTGACTCAGCCACAGCACTGGTGAGACCTCTCTGGTGAGAAATCACCCACAGGGTTGTGTGCCCTTTACAGTGCTGTGTGTCGTAATACAACAGCCTGAGACAGAAAGTGGGGGCAGTTCTTAACATTTGAAAGTCTCAGCTATGTAACCAGAATACATGCCTCTGTGTAAAGGGCAGAAAAACAAAAGCAGCTTTGCTAGGCCATGGCAGTTGCCCATTTTATGTTGACAGTCATCTGACTTGTGCAGAGCAACCCTTCATTGTGTTCTGTAAGTGGTGCTAGGACGGAAACTCGGATCTTTCTTGACATTGATCTTTTTTTAACTGATCTTGGACATAGATAGATAGATAGATGGTAGATAGGTAGTAGGTAGATAGATGGGTGGATGAATGGATGGATGGATGGGTGGGTGGATGGATGGGTGGATGGATGGATGATAGATGATGGATGGATGGATGGGTGGATGATGGATGGATGGGTGGGTGGATGGATGGATGGGTGGATGGTGGATGGATGGATGGATGATAGATGGATATATGATGGATGGATGGATGGATGGGTGGATGATGGATGGATGGGTGGATGATGGATGGATGATGGATGGATGGATGGATGATAGATGGATGGATGATGGATGGATGGATGGATGGGTGGGTGGATGGATGGATGGGTGGATGGATGGGTGGATGATAGATGGATATATGATGGATGGATGGATGGATGGATGGATGGATGGGTGGATGATGGATGGATGATAGATGGATAGATGATGGATGGATGGATGGGTGGATGATAGATGGATGGATGATGGATGGATGGATGGATGGGTGGATGATGGATGGATGGATGGGTGGATGATGGATGGATGGGTGGATGATGGATGGATGATGGATGGATAGATGGATGGATGATGGATGGATGGGTGGATGATGGATGGATGGATGATGGATGGATGATGGATGGATGGATAGATGGGTGGGTGGATGATGGATGATAGATGTATAGATGATGGATGGATGGATGGATGGATGGATGGATGGATGGGTAGATGATGGATGGATGGGTGGGTAGATGGATAGATGGATGGACAGATGGATAGATATATAGATGATGGTTGTGCATGGTGCTTGTTCCACAGAGAGCAGAGGCGGCCCTCCCTTCCACTTGGGCAACTGTATTCTGAAGGACAGCTGCTTCTCGGGCTCTTTAGTCCATTTGACTCTTCTGGGAATGAGAATGAAAACACTTCCTGACCCAAGAAACCCCCAGGATAGGAGCTCGCCCAGCTCTCCACTGAAATGAAACCTTCCAGAATTTACAGAGGGTCTGGGTTGAATCCTTCTCATCACATAAATGTCACGCTAGCCCAGTCGCAGGGTCCTGGCTGCCCTTGCACCTAACTTGGTGAGTCGTATCTTTGACTCAAAACCTCGTCTGATTCTGCCCTTCCTTCCAACAGCTGAACATAGGGTGCTCCAGCCAGTTCAGCAGCACCGCTCCGGTTCTCCTGCAGTACTCCCATGACGCCGGCATGTCCTGGTTCCTGGTGAAGGAAGGCTGTTACCCAGCCTCAGCAGGCAAAGGGTGTGACGGGAACTCCCGAGAACTGAGTGAGCCCACCGTCTATCATACTGGGGACTTTGAAGAATGGACGAGAATCACCATTGCCATCCCAAGGTCCCTTGCGTCCAGGTAAAGCAGTCTCTCTCACTGTGTGCCATAGAGTCTGGCTGTCTCTTCCCAAGTAGTGACTTGAGGCAATCAGTCAATCAATCAGTAAAAAAAGAAAAAGGAACAGAATTGCCAAAATCGCATAGGGGGATGGTGTACACACTCGTGAAACCTGTTTAGGCACTCACCTGTTAATTTATTCAATAAATATTTGCTTACCACCTACGTATTCCGGGCACAGTTTGGGGCAAACTGTAGCAGTGACAAAAAGATGTTGAAGGTGAAAAGAGCCACGTCAAGCTTTTGCCATATACAGATTTTTACTTATTTACTCCCTCCTTACAAAGAAAAGTGAAAGTATCTTGCAGTGTCAATGGCCACTTTAAATAGACTTCTAAAGCAAATGATAACAGAGAAATTAAAAACCCACTGATAGTGGGAGGATAAGCCCTCAGCTTCCTGGCAACTGAGAAGCACAGGACCATCCCCATTGGTAAGTTAAAAAAAAGAAACTAACAAAAGCAGATACGTTCTGGTGTTTTGTAAAGACTTGTTTTTCCAGGTTCAATATTCTAGAATAAGTTTATAGCATTTTGTAACAAATATAGTAGGTAAAAGAGAGAGAGAATTACCCTTCACTCTATCATTTTAGCAGAGATAAAGAAACATTTTTTTAAGTAGACAATTCTTAATGAAATTCTGGAGTGTCACATCAAGTGTGACTCAGTCAAGGCCTTCGACTTCAGAACTCAAATGATACAAGAAGCTGCTTATATTTCTTCTTGATCATATAACATATATAGTTGGATACTCACTGGTTCATTCAGTAATACTCCAAGAGCCTTTATTTCCTGAGATAAGGTAGGCTTATGCCCACATTCTTCAAGATTTGACATGGTATGATGAAATATGAATGGGTGAAACTCTTGGCTTCCTAGAACCCAAGTGTGTTCCTTGTGTCCCATGCAGTGACTTGAAGCAAGCACCAGGCTCAACTCCCAAGTGCAATAAGCAGATTCTTTGCCAACCTGTGCTAGGTACATAAACTAAGCAAGAAACAAACTCTTGTTGGAATAAATCACAAGGTTTGGAGATGCTTGTTGCCACAGGTGACCTGTCCTGTGCTCTGGGATGACCTTGATGAAAGTAACATGTTCACAAAGCTGCTAAACACTGTTCTGTAGCATTTTATACCTAATCGATCACAGATTTGCTGAGCACGATCTAATTACTCGAGCCACTGCCATCCCCTGTCTCCGCTATTATTAAGTGCGTAGTTAAGTCAAGAACATGCACGTTAGCCGTTACTTGGCAAATGTCTGGGATGCTTGTTTGATCAAGGTTTAAATTCTGTGTGATCCTCATAAACTTTAAAGCATGATCTTTAAATATCAGCTGTTTCAACAACTAGCCACTGAACCATTTCAATCACCAGATCGATATCAAGTTACATGTAATCTCTTTATCTTTATATGTCAGTGTCCCTTTGTAGTTTAGCAGAAAGAGGGGACAGAGATATTGGAGGCACATGGCAGTCAGTCCCCTGGACCAGGGGAGAGCTGAACCTTACTAGGAGACTTGTTAACCCAGTCTCCTTTACCCAAGAGCAGTGTCTAGGACAAGGGTTTCCACACTAAGGCAGTTCTCCCGTCCATCTTTCTCAGCTCCCGGTTCTGCCCTGTCATTCACCTCCATGAGAACCTGTCTGACATCTGCCATCTATAATAGCCGCGCCATCTGGCCCCCACTCATCTGAACCTGTTCATGTCAGTGCAGCTCTGTTTGTTTGTTTTTTGTTTTTTTCTCACCCCAACCATTCCCTTCATGATTTCTGAAACCATGGCTCCAAAACAGCTCTTCCAAATTCATAACTGTGGTCAGAGAGCAGCAAGTGGACCCCTTTGCTGCAAAGGCTAGAGTACCTGGTGATGAACATCACTGTGAAAGCAGACAATACCGTCAAAAGCCCAGGAACACAGATCTGATGTGGTTCCTCCCAAGCTCTGAAAAATATGCTAACCCTGTAAATTATGGTTTCTTCATCAGTGGGTAAAATTACCCAGTTGATAGAGCCATGTGTGAGATGTTACGAAAGCCTGGGCTTCACATCACCAAGTAGGCCAATATTTTGAGGCTCTCAATATTTGAGTATTTTCTGGATTTCAGCTTTTGGGGATAAAGAAATCTTCTCCATTAGACGCCAGCTTCCTGCTTAATTTGGATTTCATCCAGCTTACTGATTGATGGCATTTGCGCTGAAGAGCCCTCTGCTAAAGAGTAGTAAATATGTTTCTACTTACCCCAAGTAAATGAGCTATCAATATACTTTCTGCAGTATGTCAAGCTCAGCTCAAATGCAATATAAAGACACTGAGAGCCTAAGTGTTAAAACTTTGCTAGGAGGCAGCATGCTCACGCTGGTTATTAGAAACTCACTCTGGCAAAAATAATTCTAAGAGGATTTTTCAAAAGAGTAATTCGTGCTCGTGTGAGTCCACCTGATTCTTGCCTACAGAAGACAGACACTGGCAGCTGTAAATATATATTGGTATACATGTCACACTCAACTCTGAGAAGTATCCCCACATGAGACACATGAAACCTACAAATAACTTATCAAAAAGGCTGGATCTACTACATATTAATGCGAAATCTAGACATTCTTTTTTTTTTTTTTGTCTAAACTTTGGCTCATTTCCTTTTTCCTTTGGTTTAATTCTTTATCATCATCATCATCATACTGTTGTTGTAATAAGCATTTTTAACTATTTTATTTTTGAAATTATAATTGCATCATTTTCCTCTTCCTTTTCAAATACATAGCCTCTTTTTTTCATTAATTGCTGGTTGTGTGTTTGTGTGTGTGCGCGCACATGCACACAGCGCCTATTCCTAAATACATAAGTACAACCTGCTCAGTCTGTATGATGTTATTCGTATGCATATGTTGAATACCCAATGGGTGTCCTCTTCCCAGCGGAAGGCTATTTTTCCTATACTGGGCATTTCTTGGTTGCCTATAGTTCTTTGTGTAGTACTGAGGCCTCCTAGGCTTTTCCCCACCCAAGTTAGCATATCTATTGTTGTCCTTGTTCAGCTCCTGTTTGGGTAGACATGTCAGTGAGCTTTATGCATGTAGATTCTCACATTCCTGAGAGACAGAATCTCACAGTAAATTCCCTGTTCCTCTGGCCCTTACACGTTTTCAACCATGGTCCCTGAGCCTTAGGTGCAAGAGCTGTGCTGTAGGTATGTCGGTTGGGACTGGGATCCACAACTTGCCATTTTCATTGGTTGTGGTTTTCTGTTAATTGTCTCTGTTGCAAAGAGAAGTTTCCTTGACGGGGGGTAAAGAGTACTTATCTGTTTGTATGAGAATAAACACTTAGAATGTAGTTGGGAATCCACAACAACACTTGAATAGACATTTGCTTAAACTAATATGTCTGCAGATCAAATAATTATTGTGTTTCAGGGCCACCAGTTTCATGAAAATACTCTGAGGACAGGTGAATCAACAGATTTCGACTCTGTGATGTCCTCCTTGGTGTTTCTTTCCCTCCCAAATGACCTTTCATCTGTGGCTAGTGTAGAGCTTACCCTCCTCATAGTTTGTCCACTGTTCTGCAGGCAAGATGTGTCTTCGGGATTTCAAGTTGAGCTGAGGAGGAAGGAGGGAGCCACAGTGGCAATAGAGCTGTCTGTACAAATGCTTGCCTTCCCTTATCAATACCAAATAGCCAGAGTCCCTTTACATGTCCCAACAAAGAACGTTCTATTGGATGACCTCAAAAAACTGCCAAATAATTTGTTGGGAAGAGGAGGTCCAGAAACAGAAGGGGGAGATAAGAGAGCACCATGGAAGATAAACACGATCAAAATGTATTATATACATCCATGAAATTGTCAAATAATAAGTAAATTTGTTCTCAAATAGCCTCTCTGAAAATATCCATAAAATTAATATGAGGGAAGGGTGAAAAATTATTACTAAAAGAGCGTGGTGTGAGAAAATATGCAAACAAAAATCTATACTATATCTGGCATCAAAAGTTTTCTATAGAAAAAAAAATTTAAGACCTGATCCCTCCTGGGTGTTAACTGTCCATGCTGAGTAAGAACAGGGCGGGTTTGAGAAAGACCCGAGACACACCTCGTGAAGGGTAAGAGTGTGTCGCACAGGCACAGCACTCAGGAAATGCTGGCACTGGTGTGAGTGTTTCTGAGTCTTTCTGCATCCCTTTGTTTGGTGAGATGTGGTAAAGGCAGATGTCTTTCTCCCAACAGTAAGACTAGATTCCGATGGATCCAGGAGAGCAGCTCTCAGAAGAATGTGCCCCCCTTTGGCTTGGATGGAGTGTACATATCCGAGCCTTGTCCTGGTTACTGCAGTGGCCATGGAGACTGTATCTCAGGCGTGTGTTTCTGTGACCTGGGATACACAGGTAAGGCCAACTATGTGTCTCTGACAGTTTGCTTGTGAAAGTTCATTCTTACAAAGAAAAGAGATTATGGGTTTATCATTTTCTTGGTCTAAAGGATTCTAGAACTTGGCCATCCGTCCACTTGAGGTGCTAAATGTTTTGTAGTTTCAAGCTGCCTAAAAAGGAAACCTGCTAAGTTCCACTCTCTAAAGAGAATGTGTTGGTTATTAATCATACTGAAGATTGCTTGGGGCCTCACATTATGCCAAACATGAAAGCAAATGCTTCTTATTCTGTCTCATTTGAGTCTAAGAATAACTGTGCCATAGTACTCCTGACCCTGTTTACAGTTGAGTAAACTGAGGCAAAATGGATTTTTTTTAACAACTCTTCTTGAGTCACATAGCTAGGCATTGCTACAGATGGACCCTTGCTCATATCATCGTTCTCTGAAACCCAAACCAAGTTCTTAGTTACGTGCCTGCAGGGTCTCCCTGAGCAACGTGCATATATATCTTTTATACATTCAAAAATAAAATTCAACATGAAATGTTAAGCCCAAGATTATATATATATAAAAAAAAAGAGCCTTACAAGGGAGCGTGTATGTATGTGTGTGTTTACAGCGTTCACCTTTGGGCATTTTCATAGCAAAAGTTTTGAGAGAGCTGAGATTAAAGCATAAAATTGGAGACAATATCTTAAGCTGCAAAATCTTCTCCTAAAGTTTTCCTGGCAGCAACATCAAAGGCTCCTTCCCAGCTTGTCAGTGCTCAGGCTTCGGCTGGCGAACAACCAAAGACAGACCAGCTCGCTCTTGCAAGGCTTCTGTGTCACATATAGTTCCAAGGACAGCATTTTAAATTCCGTATTGACGCTCCTTGCGAGCCTCTTAATAGAAAGACAGTAAACGAACTGTCTGTTGTTGTGACTCTGGGTTACTGTGGACAGAACTTCTGCTCACAGGAACTCTCTAGGTAACCATGGAAACACAACATTCTCCGCATTGGTGGATAAGAACTCTCACTGCTCTTGCAGAGGACCTGAGTTCAGTTCCCAGCACCCACAAATGGCGGCTCACATCCACCTGTGTCTCTAGCTCCCACAAGCACTCCCATTTGTATAGACCAGCAAATGTGCAAGAAAGCACACATATGGCTTTTTTAATTAAAAATATTTTTAAAAAATTAAAAATTGAAAGGCAAAAATGGCAAATTTCACTGGTTTTCTTTTTGTTGTCTTTCTGGTGAGGTCTCATGTAACCCAAACTAGCTTTAAATTCACTAGGTGGCCAAGGATGGCCTTGAACTTCTGATCCTTCTGCCTCTGTCTCCCAACTGCTGGGATTTGAGACATACATACCACATGCCCAGCAGAAATTTTTATGTTAGTAATAATAGCAGCCTTAAGCAGACAGTTGTACAGTACCCACTCTTCCGTACCCGTGTAGCAGGTGTATCTTTTAATACTTAGTGATTCCAACAAAACATCTACATTGTTTCCTTTCCCTGAAGCTGCACAAGGAACCTGTGTGTCAAACGTTCCTAACCACAGCGAGATGTTCGATAGGTTCGAAGGGAAGCTAAGCCCGCTGTGGTACAAGATAACGGGAGGTCAGGTTGGGACTGGATGCGGGACGCTCAACGATGGCAGGTCCCTCTACTTCAATGGCCTTGGGAAACGGGAAGCCAGGACTGTCCCACTGGACACAAGGAATATCAGGCAAGTTGTTGATTGGAACATTTCTTCTGTTATTGAGTATCTTATAAAACACTTCTAGCTATTGGTTATAATATGTGAAAAAAAATGAAGTTTAACTTGAACTGTATAATAAAACAGATGAGTCGTGCAAATTAGCACACCGGCATTCGATAATCAGCCCACGCGCAATGTCAAGGTCTCTACGTCTGTTGTGTATTCACCTTAGTTTTCAAAAGTTCTACGTGATCCTATAAACTCTTAGATGCTCTTAATGTAAACCGATGAAGCAAGTATATTTTCAGCTGAAAATGATTCCTCCATGTGCTTACGTGGTCCATGTGTGGTCACGTACTGGAAACTGCCCCCGGAAATTTTAAATGCCTACCCTGCCACCTACTGGTAAAACCAAGAACTGTTTGGCTCTAAGATCAAATGAAATAGTAGACACCTAAAATGAAACCTGCTTTTCACATCCATTAAATCACCTGGCAATTAGAAGGAAGAAAGTGGGAAAAAAATAAAATTTTAGGCATGATCTTTACTAAGAATCTGGTGTTGCTTTTCATTTTTTTTTTCTACTGTCAGTCTTTTCCAATGTTCCTTCAGCATCTTGTCCCAAAAGTCCGCCTGCCCAGCAGGACTCGCTGGTGGCCCTGGACAGAGGCACCGTTTACATTACACCAAGTGGGGAACTTAGCCAGCTCACTCTCAGTCAGCATCAGACAGGAGATTGTCTGCCCTTCTAGAGTCTTGAACTTCTTAGTGGTCAATATTTGTTCCCTCATTTTGAGTTTCCAAGATTGCATTATCTAGATTTTTTTTAAGTCATGAAATTACATCACTGTCACAATAAAATGGGGTTCAGTAGTTTTCTTTCTTTAGATCATTATACAGAATGACGTCACTGTTTATATCAGTTAACTTTCAACGTTTGCCGTTAGCTTCCTGTTTTCCGTATCTTTCTGCCCATGATCTGTCCCTGTGACTTTAGAAGTGGTACTTGATAATGATAGGAGTTTTTTTCTTTTGTTTATAAGCAAACTGAAGTGTGTGTGCTTGTTTGGTTTCCCTCAGGCTTGTTCAGTTTTATATCCAAATTGGAAGTAAAACATCAGGTATTACGTGCATCAAACCACGGGCTAGAAATGAGGGTAAGCGGAAATATTTCTTAAATTTTTGTTAATGAGTTTTAGCATTTTATGTGTATAGGTGTCTGTGCACGTGTATTCTGTGTCTCATGTATGTGCCTGACGCTTGTGGAGGCAACCCCTGGAACTGGAGTTACAGACGTGTGTGGGAGCTGGGAATTGAACCCGGGTCCTCTGGAAGAGCAGCCAGTGAGTGCACTTAACTGCTGGTCCATCTCCCAAGCTGCAGGCTGCCACACTTCTATAGAAGCAACTTTGGCTAATTAGTCTTTTTGTCCTCCCAAAGTCTGGTTTGGATTTATAAAGTAGTATTTCTGTCTCTAGGTCATCCTTCCCTCTGTTCTGCTTCATAGAAAGAGTTGTTCTTGGGACCCACTACCCCACAGCTTCTCCTCGAGTCCTTCAGCCTGAAAATCACAGCTGCCCTGGGTCTAGTCAGAATCAAATTGTGTTTGTTTTTGCGAATTCTACTTCTTTATAACTCTCCACGGAGAGGGAAGACGCTAGCAGAGATTTTTGCATTCAGTACGAGGACTAAACTTGTTTTCATATTGATATTCATACATATTCATATGGTTCATATTGAACTGCATATCAAACTCTACTTGTGCCTTTGAACATTCTGGAGGGGACAGAGTCCTTGTATAATAGTTCCTGATAGCATCGAATGCCGACTTTTCTGAATGCCGATTTGCCAGTAGATATTGTCTTAGAACTGTCAAACAGGTGTGGAGAGGATGACACAGAGTGGCCCCGGAACTGTACACAGTCATGCAGACAGTAAGTAGACAAACCAGGATTTGAACCACCAGCTGCAGGATGTATGCCTTGGCCTCATGTGACCCTCCCTTCTCTTGACCCAATCTCCACCTCACTAGGCTCCCACCTTCCCTGCCCCCAATTACAAGGAAAGAAACACAGCAACAGCCTTGAAATGTAAGTGGCTCCATGGGTATGCTAGAATCCCTCCAGAAACCCTGCAAGTGGCCGGTTCTTAGCACAGAACCCACAGGCTCCTCTGATGGATTTTCCTCCAAACTTTAGTCTTAAAACAGCATAGACACCTAAGTTTGTTCCTACTTCGGGCTGTGGCTGTGTGGGATACACTGGACCAATCAGTACCTGCTGGTCAGCAGGCTGCCGACACTGCCCATCCTCTGTCCATAGGCTCTGCCCAATGCTGGTCACCCCTCTCTGAAGGTTTAGGTGGCTTCCTGTTACCGTCCTACTACTTATGCTCTAGTAATTAACAGAAGCATCCTTTTGCTAAAGAAGCAGTCCAGAAACTTTCATAGGCCACGTTACATTCCTTCGTCTCTTCCACAGATATGAATGGAGCCTGTTTTAAGTCAGACAGTGTTGGGGGTGGCAGATACAATATCGCCACAATGTGCATCCGTCACAATGAGCTAGATTGTGCTGCAGTAACAAATAAGCCCTTAAAGCAAAATATAAATGTTTTCACCATTGTGCTACATTTTCTTTGTGGATTTTCTAATGCCCTCATTCCTGCACTCAAAGTAATGAAGATCTGCTGGGTGGGAACTGGGTGCTGCCAGCCACATGGCAGAGCAAAGATGTCCTGAAGGTGACAAGAGGCACAAGGTTACCATGTGCAGAATGGAAACAGCCAGGACAGCACAAATGGCCACCCAAGAGGCAGCTACAGGAGAAGAAGTCAGGCAGTAAACACTAACGAAAAAAACATAAAGAAGAAAAGTTTCAATTGCAAGAGGAAGACAGGAGCAAATAAACCATTGAGATGGAAAGTAAGCACACAGGGAGGTACTTATTTTGATAGAAGAGTCTGGTAGCAGCTCACCAAGCAAATGACAGTTGATAAAGTTAATCCAGTGGAAGTTTGCATGCCTGAGTCTTGCAAAATTTCCATATTTGTACCCCATTTATATATAAGATGTTAAAAGACTTTATGCGAAGCATACACTTGTCATTGACATGAGGCTCGCTTGTTACAGATGCTGTTTGCACTGTGGGGCTAAATTCCCCTTAGGATGCCCTTAGGAAGCAAGTTGTCCTCAGCATCCATAGTCCTGACCCATTTTCCCAGCGTTGGTGTTATCCATATAGCTCACACACCATAGGCATCTCTCATCCTTTTGTTGAAGGCTGGTTGTTAGCATGTAAATCTGACTAAATCCTTGAGCAAATCTTTCCCAGTGATGAAAGTAAAGATTCTTTACTCACTCAAGCTGAAGCATCAATTTACATATTTGGAATTAAAGTCAAAATTAGGCTGTCTTCAATAAGACTAGGCAGGATGCAGATGGAGTTGGAGTTTAAAAAGAGAAATGTCTTACATGCTTCACACATTCATTAGATGAGCTAAAATGGCTTGGCTTATTCAAATGTACAATGTGTTAGATGACACAGTTAATGAGGCTTAGCAACCGCCGTGCGTATGGATGTTGCTGCTTTGCTCCTGACACTGCTCCACTCCCCTGGGAGGCCCTCCCTCATCCGGAACTGAGGTTTCATCTCTGCAGACCTCTTTGCTGCATATAGGTAGCCGTGACTCTCCTGAAAAGGCTAGTGGAGGGAAAGGCAGCAAGCAGCCCAAAAGGAAGGACGCGTCTCCAGAGTCACGCCACTTGTAATCTGCGAAGACTTCAGAGCTTTCAGAATTTACATTTGCTAACTTGCAAGTTCTCATTTATGGGGGGGATGAGATGGTATGCTGCCTAATACGTTATCATAAAGACCAAGTGGCTGAAAGCAACAAGCATGTGTTATCTGTGGCTCTAGCAAGTCAGGAAGGCGGGAGCAGACGCTGTTTAGCTGCAGGGCTCTGGGTCAGGATCTCTCATGAGCCTGCAATCAAGACAGATGAGTACAGAGTGTGGGGACTCTGCCCGGGCTGGATGGTCTGTTTCAAGAAGAGGCCAAAAGCTTTTGCCAGGTTCTCTCCATGCAGACCTGTGCACAGGCTGCTAGAATATCTTACTGCATGTAAGTCAACTCAAGAGAGCAGCATATCTAAGAGAACCGAAGACCTTCATTTTCCTTTTCTGTAGTGCTAAGAGCTCACACGTTATTTAGCAAGCAGCATACTACTGAGCTTCACCCCAGGCTCAATAGTAATGCTTTTATGGCCGAATTTCAAAAACCACATTCTGTTCATCAGAAGCAAGTCACTAAATCTTTCTGAATTCAGAGGGAAGAGATTTAAGTTCCACTTTTAAAAGAGAAAAGTATCAATGAATTTGCGAGCATACTTTAAGATGACACGGGTTACTGGTCTTGGACTGTAGTTTGAGAAGAAGCTAGAATGGGTTGGGAAGATTGGTATTCCCGTGAAGTTTTCTTCTAGTACTTCCATCTACCTCCTAAAGTGTCCGCCCTGGTTACTCCCTTACTCTCACCTCTTCTCTTCCTTTCCCCTTCCTCTCTGGTCTCTTTTCCATTACTTATCTAATTGAATATAAACTACATTAGTTCAAATTAATAGCCACAAGAAAATGGGAATTTTGAAGTGTGTACACTCTCAGGCATCCAACGTCACCCTTGAAAGGTAATAGAACATATTTCGAATAAATATTGGGAGTGAGTGCTTTTGCCAGAGAGCTCCCAGTTTGACTCACATGAAGGCTAGAAACCCCAGACTCGTGGATTTTTATGTGACTCTTAGCTTTCCTGACACGCGGCTGTTCCTCCATCAACAGCACCTCTACCTCTCCATCCCTGCACACCCCACCACACTGTCTGCCCGGAGAGGCTCTGTTCTTTGAGTATCTTTTACTCTATGTTCAACTTGACAGATTCCTCTATCATAAACATATTAGACTGAATTCTCTGGAGATTTCTAGTTTTCAGCTTATTTGTCATTATTTTCCTGGCATCATCACTTGCCGGATGGAGTACCTGAACTTCATGGAATGTCAATTTGCACTGAATCACTTTCTCTTTTGTCATAATATTTCTCAAAACTTTATGCTTACTAAGTCTATGTTCTCTAATATGACAATAGATGGAGAAGTTCTGTATGGCCATTAGGTATATTTTAAGTTGAATAGACCATAAATGAGTCATACTTTTTTCAAAAGTTAAAGTATAATAAAAAGTAAAGCAGACAGGTTTTTATTGGGCATAATTTCTATAAATGCTCTAGAAGTAGATCAGTGTCCCTGTTATTATCAATATTCAGTACCAATTTTATGAACAATTGTGGAATAGGCCATTAGACAGGTAACTTTCTGCTTTCTCCCACAAAATATATTTCTATAGCTGGTACTAATTTATGTACGCACACACACATATATATATGAAATATATGAATTTGCATATGTATCCATATATATCTATATATCCATATATGTGTATATATTTCTTTATAGTATGTATATATACGTATATGTGTGTGTGTGTGTATATATATATAAAACCATGTATAGGTGTGTATATATACATATATATATATATATATAGGTATGAATACCTACATATACAGATATCTGCATACCTGTATATTCCCAGTCTTAACCGTAGCAGTTCTCTCCTTTGTTGATTATTGCCCTCCCCCTGTGTCCCCTTTTAAATGATGACATTTCTGGGAGGAGCAGGGTAGCACACGAGGCCCCTTGCACTCTAATGCACAGCTCCCCAGATCCTGCAAGCTGTGGCCTGTGGAGGGGCGGGCGGATGGGACAAGCACAGGAGGAGTGGCCCAGAGAAAGGGAAGGGGACAGAATGTGGAGAGGTGTGAGTCTTGCTGCTTCACCCTTTACTGATCGGGTTTCACCAGCCAAGGTCTGTCAGAACCCGAAGTGCCGGTTAAAGGGCTGTTCTGCTTACCGGACCTCCAGACTGAGCACAGCTACTGTCTAGTGCTTCAGCAGCAAGGATTCCAGCTCCCCTTGGCCATCGAGGTTGAGATATTTCTGTGAGTGTATAATGATGCCTTCGTAATGCTCAGGGTAGAATCTAAATTTCAAGTACGTAACCTGGAGCGGGTTTTATGTCTCTCTAACAGCCCGCTCATCACTCGTGCAGAGCTGAGTGGTCTTTGAAAAAGCTTGTGTATTTCTTGTCTCCATTTACTGGGAGTCAGTGCGTTAGGAACTCGGGAAATTGATGGGCTGTGTGTCTACGAATTCATGCTTGGAGGTTAGGTGGATGTGTGTTCCTTCTCTGAGACACAGTTTGAAGTTGCTGCAGTTCTGCTGTTTAAAAATACTGTCCCTCGCCTCTAAGAAAGCAGCCCAGTCACTGAATCTGTGTCCTGTACCTCAGGGCTTGTTGTTCAGTTCTCAAACGACAATGGGATACTCTGGCATCTGCTACGAGAGCTGGATTTCATGTCGTTTCTGGAGCCACAGATCATTTCCATTGACCTACCGAGAGAAGCAAAGACACCTGCCACCGCCTTCCGATGGTGGCAGCCCCAACACGGTGAGTGACTGCTCTCTCCAACTTTCCTGGTGGCTTTTTCTTAATCACGTGGCAACCAAATCCAACTTGCAATTTATATCTGTGTTAATTTACTGTCAATTTCCAGACGATTTGATTAAAATCATGGTCGCAAAGATATTCATATTGTTGTGTAATGAACCTTCTCCAACTGCTGCTCTTCATCTGATTGCAGGCAAGCATTCGGCCCAGTGGGCTTTGGATGATGTCCTTATAGGGATGAATGACAGCTCTCAAACTGGATTTCAAGATAAATTTGATGGCTCGATAGACCTGCAAGCCAATTGGTATCGAATCCAAGGAGGGCAAGTTGATATTGACTGTCTCTCTATGGACACTGCCCTGATATTCACTGAAAACATAGGTAAATATTGCTACCACATAAAAGGGAGATATTTGATTAACTGCAGGACTAAATTAACTAAAACTCAAAAGGAATTTTCTATCATCTAATTATGTGCTTAACTTCCTTTGCTGGGAGAGGCTGGGGATGGAGGGCAGTATGTACTTTGTCCTCCAAAGTAATTGGTGATCCATGCCTGCGGGAACTGTCTTTCCTGGAACATGAGGAGGAGGAAGAGGACTTAAAGGCAGAAAAATGTCTGTCAGAGGACAGTCCTACATTTTGCAGTTTGCACAGTTGGGGGGTTATGACTCTGCCAGTAAAGGTCTTTGTAATACAGCCTGCCATGTTTCTGATCCTATGGTAGCTGTATATGTGAGAAGGAATGCCAGGGCAAATCTGAGGCACCAAAGACAAACCGTGATTTGAGTGTGCTATAGATTGAAATGCTGACGGCAAGCATACGCATCACGGGAGAGCCTCGCTCTGTGCTGCCGTTAAACTTCTGTTGTCTTTGGTAGGAAAACCCCGTTACGCTGAGACCTGGGATTTTCATGTGTCAGCGCCAACCTTCCTACAGTTTGAAATGAGCATGGGCTGCAGCAAGCCGCTCGGCAGCACCCACAGCGTGCAGCTCCAGTACTCTCTGAACAACGGCAAGGACTGGCACCTTGTCACTGAAGAGTGTGTCCCTCCAACCATTGGCTGTCTGCATTACACAGAAAGTTCAGTTTACGCCTCAGAACGATTCCAGAACTGGAGGCGGGTCACCGTCTACCTCCCACCCTCCACCAAGTGAGACTTGTCATTTGACTGCATGTTAGGTTTCTGTCACCTAATTTGAAAATACTTGTGATGACACTCAGGAGCCATGCTTTTCGGGGTAATTATGCCAGGACTATCCTAGGGAGGAGCATAGTACAAGGCACCTTGCTGTTTCTAAATGTGACTAGAGAGTTCCAGAAGTTGTGCTTGTGACTTCTTCACGCAGTGATTTCCTCGATGGGTTCTCAGCTCTGCTGGCAGCTCTGCATCCAGCAACTCTGCGTTAAGTCTTTTCTGTGTTAAATACACACAGAGGTGTCTGTTTTCTTGGTACAATTCAGATAATGCATGCGGCCAAAGGATAGGGAGCGTGTAAGACACTGCCGCATGTTGCTGTTCCGTCTGGAATAGTTTTTCATGCACCCCCAAAGCTTAGAGCAGTGTCTGCTTCTAGCTCATGTATTCATTTTTAACACAACTTTTATCGAATACCTTTAATATGTTTAGTGCTCTTGTATCCAGTGAATAAATTGATGCCAGGACCCAACTATATTGTTTAGGATAACACCATCTAATCATCTGTTTATCATGTGAAATGGTAACAGAGGTACTGCACAAGGTGCTAGCCAACCAGCCTAGGGAGTGTGAGGGAAGGTTCCTGAGGAGTTGGTATGTCTTCCAAGGCTTCTCCGGGTGAAGAGAAACAGGGGAGATCATACCTGCTGCTGTAAAGCAGAACAAAATTTAGAGGCCAGAAAAGCCAAGAGCTGATGGGGAAATTCAGGATTTGGTGATCCCCAAAGCATAACTGTGAGGCAAGCCGTAGGAAGAGACAGGCTGGCACTGGCAGGTGGTAGGAGGGCTTCGTCCATCACCCTGGGTGGCTTGGTCTTGATGATGAGTAACCGCCATAGTGTTAAGCAGAGCCGTGATGTCATCAGACTTCCATCTTAAAGCCACCAGTACCCACTGCCTCAGGCTGAGGGAGAACCATTGCAAAACAGGTATTCGAAGTGACACTACTGAGAGGCCAACCGTTGGTAGACTGTGCTCTGCATTCCAGACAGCTCAGTCTTTTCACTCAGCCTTCACAATGATGGTGCTAGCCGTTACTGCGTGGTGAGGCTGCCTCTGCTTCTGGAGAAGGTGGTCTCTGGCCCAGTGCATCAGTACTTTTATCATTGCCGTGACAGAATACCAGACAGAAGCAATCTAAGGAAGAGTTTATTTTGAATCACAGTTCCATCCTGGCAGGGAAGTTAGGGCAGCAAGTGGGGGGAGAGGGGGAGCTGGTCACACTGCATCCACAGCCAAGAGCAAAAGGAAATGAATGCCTGGGCTGTGCTTTCTCCTTCGAATTCAGGACTTCACCCCACCCAGACCCCTGCCCCTGTTCAGAGGGGAGCTTTCGTCTCCGGCTAAATCCTTCTGAACGTACCCAGGAGTGTGCTTCCAGTGTGACTCTAAATCCAGTAACGTTGATAATGAAGATTAGCCATCGTGCTGAGTCTATTCCAATAGCAGGCTATGAACAGTATAGAAAACAGGGAGCTGTGTCCAGATCTTGGCTTTAGAGAGAGCATGTTGAGAAACAACGCAGAAAACACAACAAAGAAAACTATTTAGGGTCAGTGGAATGAGATGCCCCATGCCAAAATGATGTAAGTTCCCAATTTCTTTCTTTGTTGAGCCTTTGATCTTTTTTTTTCTAGTGCTGAATAACAGTAGGATCCTGAAAGCAAACGCTAAAATCCTTAAAGAATTTCGAAAACACAAATAGAGATTTCCAGATAGCTTTTCTAAGCATACACATTGACATTCCAATGAGAGAATTGGAAACGTTTGAAGAGCACACATTCTGTTCTCCCCTCTGAGGGTCAAGAGGAAAGACCATTTATTACTTGGCATGAACATAAAAGTATCACTAGGTGGTGGTCCCAGCAGTCGAGAGGCAGGCGGATCTCTGTAAGTTCGAGGCCAGCCTGGTCTACAGACTGAGTTCCAAGACAGCCAGAGTAACAACAGAGAAACCCTGTCTCAAACAAAAGGGGGGTGGATAAAAGTATCTCAAAGGACAGGAAACTTGACTGTAGAAGAGAGTGCCTCATGGGGAAAAGCAAGATAAAATAGATATCCATGCTTTCAAAGTTGCCTATCAAGCCAACAGTGTATTTTTTGATTAGTTCTCCCAGGACACGGTTCCGATGGATTCAGGCCAACTACACTGTGGGAGCCGATTCCTGGGCCATTGATAATGTTGTGCTGGCCTCGGGATGCCCCTGGATGTGCTCAGGACGAGGGATTTGTGATGCCGGACGCTGCGTGTAAGTTACCAAGACGGGCAGCCTCCTTTGCAGTGCCACGACAGAACTGGCTTGTTGATGCCGAGCCTCTCCTCTTGCTTCCTCGGCAGGTGTGACCGGGGCTTTAGTGGAGCCTACTGTGTTCCCGTTGTTCCTCTCCCCTCCATTCTAAAAGATGACTTCAATGGGAACTTACATCCTGACCTGTGGCCTGAAGTGTACGGTGCAGAGCGGGGAAATCTGAATGGCGAAACAATCAAATCGGGAACATCTCTGATCTTCAAAGGGGTGAGCTGAGATGTTGTGTGTTCCCCTGTCACCCCCTGAGCCTCGCTGCTCCACACAAGTGCATTCTGGGCCTCAACTGTTTCCTACACAGTTGCTGTCTTCTAGGGCACACCCATTTCCTTCCATTTAGTACATTTGTTTTTTTTCTTTTCCTTCCTTTCTTCCTTTCTCCCTCCCTCCCACTTTATCTTGTCTCTGAGGTAAGGTCTTGCTATGTCTAGTACATTCGTTTTTGATGATCGTTTGAGCATAACATTTTCCCTCTGCTTTGGAGATCAGATTTTTCTTACTCTCTGCTGGACTTATACATAAGAATACACGTGTGCATCATTTTTAGAATTTGGTTACTAGATGGTAGCAGTTCATGGTACTAAATTTTATCTTAGCATATTTGCAAAAGATTTTATGATTTTTCCCTTTATTCCTCTTTTTGAAACTTCTTCCTGCCAGTAGTCAAATCTTAAAGGCGAGACTGTAAGGAAACAAGGCGTTCAAGTCACGTTAACTAGCGCTTCGGACATTGTTAGTGCACTTTCGTACTACCCCATAGACGTCTAGTTAGAGAAATGTTAAGCATCTGAGTGAAACTGTGCTCGGCGGGCACCTCCCCGTGTACGCATGCATGCCGCATCCCGTCCCTCTCAGCAAGAAGAAATTGACTAATCGGGGTGTGCAAATGAAGTCCTTGAGAAAAGTCTGCATGGGTTTCTCTACAACCTTAATGAGTCATACTGGGCACTAGGAAAATCAGACACCCTGGAACTTTTTCAATTATAGCTAATAGATGCCAGTTAGCATGCTTGCTTGCATCCAAATTCGTCTCAAATTTTGCAGAAGTAGAGAGAAATACTTACTGACCTGAGAGACTTAAAAGTCCCCAAGAGTGCTGATGGACCAGAAACATTGAGACATCACGTTCTCGACGGAAACCCCTGGTGTAGGGGGATTTGTCTTATCTAAGGACATAGAGCCCATTGCCGCCTAACTTCTGCCCTGCTCCAGGCAGCTGACAAAACCAAAGAACCCTGAAACTTTCCATGCTTCGAAGATGTTTGTCTGATTTTCAAGTGATTGAATTAACCTAGTCCTTAAGACTTATGAGTAAGAAGACCCGTAGGGTTTACATTTTCCCTCTAGCCATCCAAATGCAAGAGCAGCCAAGCATCCTGCCTTACACGCATTATCCATCAGCTCTGCAAGGTGTAGACAGCTCAGCGTGTGACTTTCGGTGGGTTGAAGTTTGACCTACAAAGGCATTCTTTCATGAAGAGAGGAAAAGATAGTCTCTCTTGAAGTTATAGATTCCGGAGTATTCTCCACTATTAGCTTGGACACAAATGATTTTTTCACATTTGATATAGATGGGTCCCTGAACCTGGTGAAAGAATGAAAGAGAAACATATCTATATGAACCAGAATCTGTACAGCAGCAGTGATTGACAGTTCGCCACATAAAAGTCAGTATCAAGTGCTGAGCTAGAACTAAGTGTTTCTAGCACACAGAGGGAGACTTTAAGATTACAAATCACGCCCACTGTCTCCTAGGAAACTCACTGTAGAGTGGGTCTTTGCACACTGCCTGGGCTTGCCCTTGGGACCAGTTTCATACTTACACTCCACAGCCAAGAGCACAGAGTAATAATCCTTTGTCTTGGTGTGAGCAAAGGATGTTTATTAGATGGACTTTGAGGCCTGAGGATGCCACCTTTGCTCACAACACCAGTTTCCATGTGACTCAGCTAGGAAGAACACACAGCGTTATGCCTGCTGAAGGGAGAGGGGAGGCACAGCAGGCAAGACATGAAGGATCGGCACTGAAGAAGTACTGCGGCAGGGCCGTGATTGTTAGGCATAGAAGGAAAACAAGGATCGTTGGTATGAGGCCTTTGTAGCTACCTTCAGTCCCAGAAGCTTAGGCTTACAGTGTGTGAAAAGGTGGGAATAAGCAAGGCGATGGTTTTCACTGTGCTACCCAAATACCTCTTAGATTCTAAATTCAAAATATGATAATAATGTCTTTCTCTTGGGAATACTGTGTCAGTAAAGTATCTGTTAAAACCCAGCATGTTACAGGCACTCAATATGCGTTTGCTATTCCAGCTATCCATGACAGTGGTCTATGAGAAACACGAAGCTGAGAACATTTTTTTCCTTTTCCTAGCTAATGCAGCATTTGGCCTTTGTGAGCCGATAACTAGGAAATGGGTTGACAAGTCACAGTTACAGCCTACTGAGAAGTCACTTCACTCAACAGAGAAACTAAGAGCCTGTTGGACCTTGGGAGCTTTGCATAGAGCAATGTAACTTAACTGGCTGTCACCGCAGTTCTCTATAAATACGAGCAAAACAACCGTCTGAGGTGTCGACAATCCCAGGCAACCAGAAATAGTTAATTAGCAGAAAAAATTACTAAAACTAATGTGCTCATTTTCCTCATCGTGTAGCTCCTCTGCATGAGTGGTTACAGCCTGGGCATGGGGACCTGCCTTCATTCTGCCGTATTTAACTTGGCCCGCTGGGGCGTTGTGTCAGCCCGAGTGAGAACCCCTAGGGATGGCAGGCAGGCAAAGCAGTCCTGAGTTCCTAAGACCCCCCTGAATCCCTGGCGTTAGCTCTTAGTTCTCAGGCCCCAGCAGGAGCGCTCAGCACATTTTTCATCTTTTTTTCCTCCTTATTTTTGCCACAACACACTGTGATCCAAGAAGACTATTTTTAAAACGCCAGTAGTGGACAACGCTGTCATTTTTGCACAACTTTCAGTGAGAGCCACAGAAAAGTGTGGCTTAGAGGTGGGACAATGAATGAAATCATGTTGCTTACACACAGAAAATGAAGATCACCAAGAGAAGGAGATCGCTCCATTTTCTTTCCTTTTAAGCTGGACAGAACATTGGTGCTCATCACTCATCGCATGCGACCATCACCACCTCTCTGTTTCTATCACTTAGCTAGTTAACGCAGGGTAAGTGTGCCAAACAAAAGTCATTCTGCAAATGGAAAAAGGTTCCTTTCTCGTTTGTTTCCAGGAGGGACTAAGAATGCTTATTTCAAGAGATCTGGACTGTACCAACACTATGTATGTCCAGTTTTCACTCAGATTTATAGCAAAAGGTAAGTTTTCCCTGCGGTGTGCATCATTTTCCATCTAGAAAATGGCCTTGTGCACAGACTCCCCTCAGTAAAGAGGTGGCGCTCTTAAGGGCCCTTCAACTTCAGTGTTCACAAACGGCCTTTAATCCGAGCTCCTCTTACAGCGGTGAGACACTACTGGCTTTAAACTGTTTACTGTAGACGAGGTTACCATGCTAGGCAGTAAACTTACCATCGTGCCCTTGAATCTCTCCACCGCTGCTTTCTAAGCCATCAAAATTTTAAGTTAAAAATTGTTAACTTATGATCATCTGGGGCTTGTTTTACAGATGTGAATCCTCCCAAAACACTGCTGAGTCTAACTTTTTTACATTTAATTAAATAATTTTCTTTAAAATTACTGTCGCTGTGGGGTATAAGACATTTCCAAGTGATTTATTTATATTCCCTTGATTTAAATGTTTCAACCTTTGCAAAACTGTGATGTTTTAATTTAATTCAGGGGTGGGGGAGGCACATGATGTGTGTGTGTCATGCACGTATCTTGAAGGGAAGAGGTGTCCATACGTGGTGTATTTTTTTAAAATATATTCATAGGAAAGCTCTGGCTGCAATCACTTTCAGTTGCCACTGAGGCATTTGGAGCAGAGAGGCTCTGTGTACATATAAACTGGCTCCTGTTCCGATGCCCAAGACTCAGCTCGGAGCAGCGGAGCAGACTGTGTCCCCGTCACAGTGCGCTTCATGCCTGTGCCGTCTTCTCCCCAGGTACCCCGGAGCGGTCTCACTCCATCCTGTTACAGTTCTCTGCCAACGGAGGAATCACCTGGCACCTGATGGATGAGTTTTACTTCCCGCAAACCACGAGTATACTCTTCATCAACGTCCCCTTGCCACACGGTGCCCAAGCGAATGCTACGAGGTTCCGACTCTGGCAGCCATATAATAATGGTAAAACGCATGCGTTCTGGTTTGATGGGAAACGCCCGAGAAGCACACTGCTGTGCAGGCCACTCATACGTTACATGCTTCCCTTTCTGCCACTCTCTGTGAACACTCAACTTCCTGTACCCTTGTCACCTTGTCATAGTTGCCCGGCAAATTCTTTCAGTTTCATCTTTTCGGTTTTATAAATCTATTCGGTTTTATTCGGTTTTGGTTTATCTTCATTTGGTTTTGGCAGAGACGTCTTCCCCTCTACTCCCAAGCTGGGCCAAAACTTACTGTTTAACTCAGGACAGTTATGAATTCAAGATCCTCCGGCTCGGCCTCCCGGGTGCGGGAATGGCAGGGCGAGCCACGGAACTTAGGTTTTTGTTGTGCTTTCTTTTTTTTTAATAATCTGTCATTACCATTAGTTACTCTGCTTTTGTAGGGTTCGTGAGGAAGGTACCAGTCTTCTAAATGAAATTGCACTAGTGAAACAGATTATTGCAGAACGCCAAGGATAGCGAGGGGACCTCAGATCAAGCGGGCAGTGCCCCCACACACACTCACTTGCTTCAGAATTATGTCAGACGAATGTCGCATTTAAGAGCATTTCACGTTTACAGAGAATCTCTCAAAAGAATAACAGTGATTATTTCTTACAGTTCTACTAATGTTGAGTATAAATTTTGCCAAAACATGCATCTAACTGCCTACATAAGTACAGTTACACCATATTACGCATAAGTAATGCTTACGAAAAATATGTTTGCAAACATACTTCTATCTCGAAATTTTAACCTGTGTATTTCTTTTATAACTAATAAGTAAAAAAAATACATTTTTAATGTTGTAAGATAGATAAAATCATGGTAAATTTTTGTTTAAATCGATTCATATGTGTGAGATGATATAAAATTACATAAAGTGTATATTTATAAAAATATATATTTTAAATATATATCTATATATATTTATTATATATTTTATAAAACTTTAAAAAAGAAATGTACCCAATTTCAAAACCCAGACTCTCATGGACCTCATGTTATATCTAAAACGCTCACTTTATTTTTTTCATTGTATTTATCAAACACTTTCAAACCAAGGAAGTGAAAGAAAGCTACTAGAACAAGGACTGTGAGAAGAGACAGATGTGGATGGTTTCATTCAAAGAAGTGGTTTATAGCCGGATGATGGTGGTACACACCTTTAATCCCAGCACTCAGGAGGCAGAGGCAGGAGAATCTCTGTGAGTTCGAGGCCAGCCTGTTCTATTTAGTGAGTTCCAGGACAGCCAGAGTTACAACAGAGAAACCCTGTCTTGAAAAACCAAAAAGGAGGGAGTGAGGGAGGAAGGAAAGGAAAGGAAAAAGAAAAGAAATATAGTATTATATGTCACAGCCCTGATATCATGGTATCAGGGTTGATTTTTAAAAGCCATGAATCACTCCTTTACTAGGTAGTGTACTTCAGTTCCAAGCCGCTGGCTGTCATCCTTATAAACCAGACATCTTGCAGATCACCCAAACCACCACACATGCTAGGCATCACTCCTGCTGGAGAACAGTCCCTGGCTCTGCGCTGACTGCAAGGACAGCATGCGTTCACAAGCTGAGCAGCTTGTGCGATCGGAACGGCTGTTCTGTGCCGTGTCATCTAATACGGTCACAGGCTTATGTTCTTACACCGGTCACTGAAAGCGCACTGCCACGGCCTGTGACTGCTGTCTGGAAAGCATAAGCTGAAACTGTTGCCACTGAGTTCCTTCTGCCACTGGTTTTCTTTCAATGAGAAAATCTAATCTTTTTTCCTCTGGAAAAACTTGATCTATCCAAAACTATCTCAGGTAAAAAAGAAGAAATCTGGATTGTTGATGACTTCATTATTGATGGAAATAACTTGAACAACCCCGTGATGCTACTGGACACCTTTGACTTTGGGCCAAGAGAAGACAATTGGTTTTTCTACCCAGGCGGCAACATCGGTCTCTACTGCCCGTACTCCTCGAAGGGAGCTCCGTAAGTGTTTAGCTGAGAAGCTGAAGACGAACCATTGCTCCATACGAATCGGGAGGGCTTTTTGCCTCAACAGTTTCCTTGTTGCTTTCTTGATCTCCAGTGAGGAAGATTCGGCCATGGTGTTTGTTTCAAATGAAGTCGGCGAGCACTCCATCACCACCCGTGACCTGAACGTGAACGAGAACACCATCGTTCAATTTGAGGTATCGACTCTGTTCATAAGTACTTTGATCTGTCTTGAACAAAACCTCAGCAGGAAGAGGGAAGTCTTACAGTTGATACATAGCGACTTCCTGGTTTTGTGTAAGGTCATAAAAGGTACGTGTGTCATGACTTTTACTATCAGACCAATTTGTCATGCCAGTGTTTGATTGAGAAATAAAGTTGTTTGTAACGCAGTTCCCTCCTACCTACTATAATAAGTGTGGAAATTCATTACCTTAAAATTATAAGAATGTGGAAGAATGGTATTGTGGTCTTGTTACATTCACAGTTCCTATATAAAGTCAGAATTTCTTAGGACACAGGTCAGCCTAACTGAGGTCTGTACTGTACCAGCATACTCACAGAATGTTTATCATGCTACTGTGAATTTTACATATAAAACAGTAGCATCCTATTTTTACAATCTTAAATACACTTACTCTGTGGAGTTGACATTTCACAGGTTCCTTATGTTTGTGAAGAAAGTAGATTCTTGACTAAAACACTGACATATTGAAAACGCTTGAGTAAAACCAGCAGAATCAAAGGTTTGTCATGCCAGTGTTCTAAGGAGTGAGTGACATTGTTCTGATACCTACTTCTAACTTTGTTGTCTTTTCTGAGCTCTTTTGTCTCTTTTGGGAATTGGGGTAGGAATTAGTGCCCGTAGTGACAGGTTCACACATCCCAATTGTTCACTCCTCAGAAGATGAAGGGTAGTCACTCCTCTCTTCTCTGTTCTCTTCCCCATCTTCCCTCCCTGCATCTTAACAGTCAGTTGCTGTAATGGCGTGGTAGTAGGAGAACATCCATCTACATTGGAAGAATGAGATCTGGCACAGAAAGAGACACTGCATTTAGCAGGAAGGGGCTTACCAGAGGCTGGAAGGAGGGAAGGGAGGGAGGGAAAAAGAAAAGTCAAAGGTTACAAATTTGCTGTTGGATTAGATGAAGAATCTAGCTATCTAGCATCCAACATGTGGATTAGAGTTCAGGACACTGTGTTACGTAGTCTCTCACCACACGCCAGGCACATGTGTGTTCACGAACACACAAAGGTATTGGTTCTCTTAACTGTAATAGTTATTTTCGCTACATATGCTATTTCAAAATTCTGTCCTTCCTGAATATTTATAATTTTTTGAAACTCTCTCCTGATGTCGGGGAAAAATAGCAATGATTGTATTTTGTTTTGTTTTTTTTTATATTGAATGTGTGTTGAAGTTTCTCTCAGTTCACACTTTTGGAATTATTTATGAAGTTTCATAAGAAAGAAAATAGAAGGTGTGACTACCTCATGGACAATAAGGGAGCTAACAGTTAGGGTTAAGGAATCCATCTTTTCATTATAATTTTCTAGGCTTGACTACTAAAAAGAAACTGGGCCAAAGGTAAAATTTTGAATTGTCTCAACCTTTCCTTTGTCCATTTTCTCTTTCCTATAACATGAGATAAAATGGTTTTTATGGGCCTCTTTTAGCCTCCTTAAGAAGAAAATGTAATTTAAAGGCAATGTATGATGTGCTCAGGCAAAACAGACCTTCCAAAGTTACATGTTTCGGTGAGACACTTCCAAGGATTAAATGGGCTCCGGGAAATATGGCTGGTGTTGGGGCTTGTTGCCCTGAGATAACCCATTTCCCTCTTCCTTCTATCCCAAGATCAACGTCGGATGCTCCACTGATAGCTCATCTGCTGATCCGGTCAGACTGGAATTTTCAAGGGACTTTGGGGCCACCTGGCACCTGCTGCTACCCCTCTGCTACCACCGCGGCGGCCACATCAGCTCCTTATGCTCCACCGAGCACCACCCGAGCAGCACCTACTACGCCGGGACCACCCAGGGCTGGAGGCGGGAGGTCGTGCACTTCGGGAAGCTGCACCTTTGCGGGTGAGGATCCACCGCTTGGCACAGCTCTGCTTCTCCTTTGATGACCCGTCCTTCAGTTGTCGCTCACTTGCAGTCTCGGGAGAGAACCCCACTCTGTGATCCTTTGCAGCTCTCCCTGGAAACGGATCAACAGACATTTAAAGCAGGGAAAGAGATAACAAAGCTGTCCATGCGCGGTTTGAGGCTAGGCTGAAGAGTGCCCTATGCACTGCCTAGCTTGAGATCCCCCCGACCCCGTATATAATTTAACAAATCAAACGGGAGCGAGATAATGCGTTTTTTTCTCATAATTTTGACCCTCTTCCCAAGAGCTCTCACTATATAAATACAGTAAAAAGGTAGTGCATCCAGACACATCCCTATAGGCACACATGGAAGCTATATGGAAGCTCGAAGCCCACTGCCAACTCCTGGCATTTCATAAAAGGGCATTAGCACTTTTCCCCTTGGGCATTTCTACTTTTTCAGCCTCTCTCAGCATTCTCGTAAGATTGTATTTGTCTCTTCTGTTGAAAAGCTCCTTGGAGATAAAGGACCTCAACCCTCATGAGAGGTAACGAAGACTACAGTTTCGAAAAATAAAACTTATAACATAAGGAAGGGGACAGAGAGACGCCATCAGCAGGGCACCAGCCTATGAATTTATTTATGCCTCTTCCTGTAGAATAACGAATCCGTTCTTTCAGTGTGTGTCAAAAAGAAGAAAGGACTACTAGCGTGCTCTTGGGCTGGAAACCGTTGTTTAATCCTGATGTGCACTAGACATAATTAGCCCTCTTCCATCTGTAAGCGGAACTAATGCTTCGTACTTTTCCAGAGAGTGAAAGTGCATCTTCAACAGTTAGCGCTGTCTGGAAGCTTGATCCCCCCTCCCCTCGTCAGCCCACCAGAGAGGTTTTCATGATTCGATTGTTAAGAGCTTGGATACGTTTTGTGGTTGACCGCCACTTGTCATCACATGAAGGCAGTATATTTAGAGCAAACCGGATGTTTTCTTCACAGACAAGTGTCACCGAACAGATAGTCAGAGGAGGCAAGGACAGTCTCCGGAGAGCGCAAGGATGGTAGAGCACCACCCAGCTTCGTGCTGAGCTCCTATTGGTTAGCAGAGCTGTTCATAGAAGAAATAGACAAGGGACAGTATCTCAGCAAAAAGGGGGAAAGAAGTTCTACTGAAATCAGTTATTTTTCATTCAGAAAATGGAAGAGTTTATTGAAAAGACGCTAGGGAGTTTGTGATCCTCACTTTTATTATCATGCCATCAGCATCAAATAGATCGTGCTTCTTGTTCCATGAGACTCTGGGTTCACTTATGGCCAGAAGTCCAGAGACTATTCCTGGACAGACCAGGCATGGGAAAGGCCTGAGGACCAACTGCACAGGCTCTCCTACGGTCCAACTGTGTCCCTCCAATTCACATAGTGAGGTCCTGTCCCTTAAGGTCATGTCATTAGGAAGTGCCGTCTTAGGAGAGGCCATTAGGTCATAAATGGAATTACAACCCTCCTACAGGAGGCCTCAGAAACCACCTCACTTCTTGCACCATTTGAAGACACAGCTCAGCTAGCAGGCACCACGAACGAGCTGTAACCAAGTTCCTACCAGACCCCATGCTGGACCCTTGGTCGGGGACTCCAGCTTCTACAGTGATAAAAACAAAAAACGTGGTCGTATGTAATCTACCCAATTCATGTTACATTCTTACAGCCACTGAAGCAGAGTGAAACGAACACTTTTGACCACAGTTGTCCCTCAATTCCATTGTGGTGGTGCTGAGAAATACCCAGTCTCCCCTTCAGTGGACTTCTGGTTTTCTCTGACTTCCTAGCTAAGGAAGGACCCTGAAATAGGTTGTGACCATGATTATGGTGTACCACCAACGACGTGCTTCAGCAAGTTTCCATGTGCAAGTAGTCTTACCTGAAGCAGATGAAGCAAGTCAAGAGATCCATACTTGGAAGGCAGGGTAGGGCTGTCCGCTCCAGGACAAGCCGTGGGACCAGGATCACATGTAAAGCATAGCAGCGGATCTTGGAAATGTGAGCAAGGAAAAGACGGGCATCTCCATTTCATCCGCTGGAGGAAATCCATTTTTGGAAAGAAAAAAATTTCAGTGTACAGAATAGAGACCGGTGCATTGCTTGTGTTTCATTTTCTTTACTTTTTATTTTATTTCTAAAAGTTTTACTTATTTCATTTTATTTCTATGAAAAGGAATTAAATTGGTTAGGAGACATGCCCACACTCAGAACTGTGTAAACCCCAACTGTTTTCAACAATTTCTATGACGGGAAGAATTTGTCTTCATAATACTGCCTCATCCGTGTTTCAGAAAGAGAGCCAGTCCTGTTCTTAAAACCCACACAGGCGTGAACTGCTGGAAGGCAAAAGTGAAACTTTCTCCACCACAGTGAACCATTCCTTGGTTTGTATCTGACATGGGACATAATAATAGCACAATGCTAGCTGCTAAAGTGGGGAGACGCTTAAATTATCCTTTTCTGTGACTTAGTGGGCACTGGATACACGTGTGGGTACACACGTACAGTTAATGTACATTGTTTTGTTTTCAGGTGCCAAATTTTCAGGGTTTTTTTGCCTTTTAATTAGAATATAACACTTACCGCTTCCTTCTCCTCCCTCCAGCCCCTTCCCCATCCCCACTCTCAAATCGACAGCCTCTACCTACTGTTCACATTGGAAGCCTAAGTGTTGAGTTCTCAGCTGATTTTGCTCACATCACCTTTGTGTCCTTTCCGTCTGGAGTCTTCTTGTCTTGAAAATGTCCTAATGGTTTTTGCTTTGTGCAGTTTCGTAATGAGTCAACCCACAGCCCTGTAGATGGAGACAGTGTGGTGTGCTTGCACTTCTAAGTGTGTATTTTAAAAAACAGATTGTTTGAACACCGCTGGCTTGAGAGCAGGTGCCGCCATTCACAGTGAGGGATAGCAGTGAGAATTTTTCAAGATAAGGTTTCAGCTGAAGGGAACCACCGCTTTGGCCCATTTATCAAAGCAACTGCTGTTTCCGTGTCAAGGCAGGAGAACAGTAATAAATATCCAACCAGGATGGTTCATTTGTATTCAGAACATTTGAATAAATAAGTTCAAAAAACATCCATGTAGGCTTTTGTTCAAAGGAAAACTCCAGCCATTTCCCTCAGCTCAGCAGTCTGAAAGTTCAGAAGGTAAGAAGTGCTTCTTGGCAAGACTAAACTCTGAAAAGTATAGGAGAGCACAGTTTAATTGTGAATTGGCATTTTGGGGGCAGCTCAGTAGACTTGGGGTCCTGATACAAACAGTGGAACTGTGTGTGAGAACTTGACTCCGCTGCCTCGTTCTCTGAAACACGACAGAAGCATCATAAAGTTCCTTCTCTTCACACACCCCAACCCTAGTGTTCAACCTCTAATTCCTGTTTCTCAAACTAAAGACTAGTCAGAATCTAGCTTATGTAATAGCTAGAGGATGGATAAATTCATGGCGCACAAAAATAAGGGGCCATGGCCTATTTAATGTCTATCCCTAGGAAATAATCCCATCCTCTGTGAACTGAGTTTTATACTTGGTAAAAATCTACGATATATATGTGCTTCTAGTTAAATATATAGGTTATTTCCAGTGATGTGATTGTACAAGTAGCATGATGAGATAATTCATTTGCTAATTTTGATGGAGATGAGATTTTGGAGGTTTGCGGGGTTGGGGAGGGGAGCAGTGGTTGGTTGGTTGGTTGGTTTGGAGTTTTTATTAAAAAAAAAAAAAAAAAAACAGGGTCCATGCTGGCCTAGAAAACTCTGTGTATTCAGGCTGACCTCCAACTCATGGGAATCCTTCTTCCTCTGAGGTGCTGAGATTACAGGTGTGAGCCTCCAGATCTGGTGTATTCATTTTTAATTTTCAAAGAGAAAAAAAAAAACCAGGACATAAGAACCAGCAAACCAAAAATAAATCTGACTTTCTTACTTTTTTTCTCTAAACATGTCCTGAGCAGCTACTGTGTTAAAACACACGCACACTAGACACCATAATAAAGTAAAGGGGCCAGAGACATGAGCTTCTACAAGTGCTCTGCCCATAGGAAGTAGGCATGTTTTAAGCAGTTACAGCTGTAGGACTGTGATAATGGAAATGACGTCACAATTGTGGGAAAGTCCACTACCACTCTACCCAGAACTGAAAATATAGGTACTTAGACAGATATGTGTGGTACCGTGTTTGCAGCAGCACAGTTCTCAATGGCCAAAAGGTAGAACCAATCAAACCAATGAATGAATGGAGCTGATAAATTCCCACGACGGAGCACTGAGAGGGAGGAAGGTCTGAAGCATCTTGAGAACATTAACGCTGGATGAATGGAGCTGAGCACAGACCATGTGTCACATGCTGCGTGGTTTCGTTGCTGTGGCGAGCTGAGAACGGGTAAATCCACAGAGACAGAAAGGAAGTTGGTGATCGGCCGGGAAAGGTGGAAGAAGAGCTGCTAAACAGGTCTGGGGTTCCTCAGAGAGATGGAATGTCTTGGAAGTAGAAAGGGTGAGCAACGCCGTTGGTGCGCAGATGTCATGCAGTTATGCATTTTACGTGGTTCACAGCTTGTTTTATATCTTACGGGTTTTACGTCAGTTTTTTAAAAGGGATTCGTTACGCGGAGTGTTGACAGTAGACAGAAGCCTTCACCAAGGGAGCCAGTGTTGGAAGGATAAGATCATGTGCAGTTTTCCCTAATGACAAGTCTCGTTTTGTTTAAGTCTTGTGTTTCTTCTTCTTGCATTGATACGTAAGTGGTAATTTCCCATTGTTTGTGGACCAAATGTGCCAACTCCAAAGACGTGTTGTTCTGTTGAATAACATTGAGCCCCTCGTACCTTGTTTTGCAGATCTGTGCGTTTCCGCTGGTACCAGGGCTTTTACCCTGCTGGCTCTCAGCCAGTCACATGGGCCATTGACAACGTCTACATTGGTCCCCAGTGTGAAGAGATGTGCAGCGGGCATGGGAGCTGCGTCAATGGGACCAAGTGTATGTGTGACCCCGGCTACTCTGGTCCTACCTGTAAAATAAGCACCAAAAATCCTGACTTTCTCAAAGACGATTTTGAAGGTAATCTTTTCTCATAAATTCCGTGTAGTTTTTGGAAGAACTTATACGTAAACACAGTCTGTGATTGGGGAATTAACTAATAGCTATTATCACAACCGCGAACACACAAAAGTCCATTTCTTCCTAAACTTTATAGGGTTATGCTATGGAAACAGTGGTTAGTGAGAGAATAAAACTTTAATTGAGAAATTAAAGGTTATTTTCACCATTTTATAAAACGTATTTTATTTTCAATATGTAGCTTAGGTCATTAATATCCTGATATTACTGCTGATGGGATAAGTTATATACATAAGAATCTATGAGAAAAATCAAACAAATTTCTTTTATTGATCATATATACCTTTAAAAATATATTTCATTAGCTCCTGGAGGACTTTATATAAGTGTTTTGCTCATACTCGACCCCCCTCCTACTCTTTCCAGCTCCACAGACCCACCGCTCTCTTCCCACCCTCCTTTGCGTCCTTCTCGTTTCCCCTTCAAGCTCGTACTGCTCAAATAGTCTTGAGTGCGGGCCCTTCCGGTGGCCAGGGGCCTTACCAGGGGCTCCACTCAGAGAAGCCTCGCTGTCTCCTGACAGCTGACAATCGCTAGCAGCCCCTCGGCGAGGGTGAACTTCATGCCTACCTCCTTCTTCATGCCGGGACTTGGTCTGGCTGGGCGCAGGCAGGCCTTGAGCGTGCTGTCACAACGACTGTATTTTCACCGCCCTTAATGGTACATGTAACTGCTGATGAGTGGCAATCGAGAGAACATGTCGAAAGGATCGTCTGGGATGTGAGATAAGAAGCGATTTTCCGAGTTCCATCCACTCTTCGGGCAGCCTCTTGTCCTTTTCCACACCTGCGTTTTACACCCAGGATTTGACATCACTACATGCGAACACTGTGTTACAGCGGAGAAAAGTGTATATTATATACTAGTGGGGGGACGACCATCTAAATGTAGATGCACTATCTACAAAGGTTGGGTGAGCATCTTCATACAGGAGGCAAACACAGCAGCTACCTGTGTTCATGTAACCTGACCAATGTTTTCTCCATTCTTATGACCTTTAATGCATTTATGGTTTTATGATACATTATAAAACTAGATTTAGGTACAAACATACAATGATATTTTACACTGCCACAAAGCATGGAACTATTGATGCATGCTACAATGTATATGAGCCTTGGAGATAAAATAGTACATAAAAGAAACCAGACCAAAAAAAAAATCTGTTGCATATCCTGTTTATAGGAAGCATCCCAAATAAGCCAATCCTTGGAGGTAGGAAACAGACTAGTTGGTTGCCAGGGGTGTGGGGAGAGGGGAGTGACTATTTGTTGGTACAGACTTCTGGGGGGATGAAAACATTGGAGTAGTTACGGGGTTATTCACTGTTAAATTCTTAACATAGTAAACATGTTTTGTGTATCTTATCCCAATGAAAAGAGTAAGCCAAGTCTAAGCTGTATATCTGAGTAGATTTGAGATCTGGCTTTGAAAGATGTTTAACAGCAACTATTAAGTTATATTTAAATTTCTCTTATTTAAAATGTCCATTTCTAAAAGATTCTGCCCTGTTCCTCCTCGACACTGCATTCACAGTAGAAAGGTCTACACCCTCCCTCCCTCCCTCCTTCTCTCCCGGCCTCATTAACTTCCTGTCTGACCACAAGTGTCTTTTCCTTTGGTGTGGAGAAACTGTACCTGGCTGAACCACAGGCACTTGGAAAAGACCCTCCTCTGACATGTGAACCTTTATAGTAGCCAAGGATCAAAACTTTGAAGTTCGTATTAGGAGTCCTTTATCCCAAAATGCACTTTAATGTTTATGAGTCTGTATTTTAAAACTCTGTGACATGTTCGCCATATTTGAAAATATAATACTTAGGGTCACAGGTAAACCACATTTTCCACTTTCTCAGGTCAACTAGAATCTGATAGATTCTTATTGATGAGTGGCGGGAAGCCTTCTCGGAAGTGTGGGATCCTTTCCAGTGGGAACAACCTCTTTTTCAATGAAGACGGCCTGCGGATGCTGGTGACACGGGACCTGGATTTGTCGCATGCTAGGTAACTGTGGCGTGCAACTGTGGGCGGGGCAGAAGCAGGAAACTCAAGGACAGTACCTCCCACGCTGATGTCAGCTCAAAGCCCCAACAAGGCACAGTCCACACAAGTTCTAGTTCAAAACAGACATTTCTTCAATGCCTACATCAGATGTGGGGCACAGCTAAGCAAACAAAGCCTAGTATGTGTTATTTTAAAACCTTGAGGCTAGAAAATGACAGTATTTAATTGACTCTAACTTCAAGAAAATAATATTGCATCTTCTTTATTTACCTTTGACTGACTTTAGCACTTCAGCTCTGGAGAAAATATGTACACTGATTATACCATCTTAGAAGCTCAGTTGAAATGCAATAATCTTCAAAGTATTCATGAGTAATTTTATCTCCATCATCAACTTTGGTTGAGAATATTTGAAGTGTGGTCTTAGTCTCCATAAGCAACTTTCCAGTGCTCCACTAGCACGTTGTAAGAAGTCATCTTCTAAATTGAGCACAGTCACTCAGAGGGGGGAAAATAAAAAAACATTTTAAACTGGCTCAGAGGATTATGTCCTGTCACATTGTGTAGCCCTTGACTGCTTGATGAGCCGAAACCTTAACAGCAAAATATAGAGTACACTTGAACGTGTGTGGAATGCAACCCTGACCTATTTCTAAACAAGCAAGGAAATCATGTTTTTAAAATAGTGGTTTTAAAACATTTCAGAGTACTTTAAAATGTATCTTAACAATTCCCTCTTCCTCCAGAGTCTCTCAGTTGTTGATTATAAATAGTATAGTTCACAGAAAATGAAATTCTATCTAAAATAATTTTATAGTTACTGAAAGCAAAACTTTGTTCTATCCCATTCTAATGCACATAGTTTAATTTGATATTCTTTGTGTCAGATTCTCCAATAGCAGCCGAGTTTTCTAATTTAGAAGTTATTAAGCTTTTCCAAATAATTAATTCTGATATATTTTAAGTAGTAATTTAGTGTTTATGTTATCACTAAATTAACATAAACTTCATTCCAATACAAGTAGATACCATACCTAGTTTTTCCTCTGTTCTTATTCTTGTAAACCTCACTAGGCACCAACAATGTAAGTTTTCATTAGTCAAGTGTTAAAAGCTGCATTATACCGCTCATCCCGCTGCATGCTGTGTCGGATTTGCATATATTGACCTTAAAACATTCAGTGTAAGATCTCAGTGTTCTCGGGGCCCGTAACACAAATAAACAGAGGTCGGGAGAATTGTGAGGGATGAATGGCTCTGAGTATGGTACTGGTAACATTTGTTATCAGTCCTGTTATATTACTGACTACGTATGTTGGATTTGACATGAAATTTATTCTGTTTTACCAGTTAGAATAGTGGCCAGACCAGGCACCAGCAGCTTGCCTGCCAAAGATAACATGCGAGCCAGTTTTCACTGGCATCCCAGCTGCTTGCTGCCACTCTGTCTACCTCCCTGCCAGCTAGGAAAGCTGCCACTGGCTGGCCGCCACAGTTCTCAGTGGCCAATACATCAGTGCCCAGGCCCAGGAACAGTCAGAGTCTGGCACAGCCCACTGCTACCAACAACCCACACGCAGGCTCCCTCCCCCTGGCACAAAAGACAGAAAAGAGGCTCAGGCTTAACACACCTCTTCCAAAAGTGCACTCGCCTTTTGAAAAGAGGAGCTACAACTGCTGAATTTAAATGTGTCTCCTAAAACCGGTGATACAAGATGTGTGAAGCTCCCGGTAAAAATGAGAATGATTTTTCCAGAAACACGGCTTCAGTATAATGTATATTCTTCCAGACTCAAAGGCTGAGGACTGGAAGCCAGTTGTCTTTGCTAGATGTCAACACACTCTCAGCCTTGGGACCCCAACATCTTCTAAGGTAGCAGGGATGCAGCGACACCCAGCTGTCCTCAGACTCCTTGGAAGACACATTCAAGATACGCAGATGAGCCAGAATTGCCATTTTTCACACTTCACATTTAATTAACTCTAATTCACATTAAAAAGGGAAATCAAGCTTTGAAGTGATTGTTTTGGACACTCGTCAAACCATGTTTATTAAAGCCATCCATTGCCCCGTACTGCCCTGGGTGCTAGCTTTTCGTTAATGACGGAGATGTTTCTTTGAAGTAAAAGTCTACAGTAAAGTGTTCTGGTGTCAGATTTGTGCAGTTCTTCATGAGATTGGGATGTGGTAAAGGTGTTCCAGACCCCAGGAGCCAGCCTGTGCTTCTGCAGTATTCTCTCAATGGAGGCCTCTCCTGGAGTCTTCTTCAAGAGTTCCTGTTCAGCAACTCCAGCAATGTGGGCAGATACATTGCCCTGGAAATGCCCTTGAAAGCCCGCTCTGGCTCTACACGTCTCCGCTGGTGGCAGCCATCTGACAATGGGCACTTCTACAGCCCCTGGGTGATTGACCAGGTCAGTCTCTTCAGAGTTATCTACTTGAACGTTTATGACCATAGAAAGCACGCTAGTCCCACTCACTGTTGGTAGAAACTCAGACAGACAGTTGAATGACTTGCCCAAGGGCACACAGCTAGATTAGATATGGTGTTTAACTCCCTTTCATTCTCCATTCCCTCAATTGCCTAAGCCTATAAAAATAAATGGCACAACAGAAGGCCTCGGTCATGCTCAGAAAGGATGCAGCCATATGGATACTGGGACTTTATCAAGCGTGATACAAGGTTATAATTCTCCAAAAAGGAAAGCATGCAAATTAGCATTGATGCCACATGCACTTGTTCTCAAATCCTCTTTTCCACCCTTTGATGAAAAATAAATAAATAAATAAATCTCCCCCCAACATCTTTCTGGACTGCTGTAGAGGATCTTCATACATAATACAGTGTATCAAACAAAACTCAGAGAACCTGTTCACAAACAATAGAGTTCATGCAAAGAATTGCAACTGCAATGCCTCAGGGCACAACTGCCCTTAAATAGATATTTTACATGGAAAATAATTAAGGCAAGCCAAATTTTGCTCTCCCAGCCTGGGGACATGTGCTTTCCAAAGGCACAATTTGGCCCACGGATGGCTGTGAATGGCTTTGTCAATCCTTTGATTCGTTTTCTGCAGCCCCTTGCCAGATGGGCAAGCAGACCAGAGAAACAAGAGCACTCTGAAAGCCCCCCTAACAGTGTGCTGGCCGTATAGCACCAGCTCTAAGATGGCTGACGGATCAAAGCAAACAAACAAAAGCAACTGAACTTTTCTGTACATTAAAACCAAAATTTGGGGTGTTTTAAAAATGCGTTTCAGATTCTTATTGGAGGAAATATCTCTGGTAATACAGTCTTAGAAGATGATTTCTCAACTCTGGACAGCAGAAAGTGGCTGCTTCACCCAGGAGGCACCAAGATGCCTGTGTGCGGCTCCACTGGTGACGCCCTGGTCTTCATTGAAAAGGCCAGCACCCGTTATGTGGTCTCCACAGACATTGCTGTGAACGAGGACTCGTTCCTACAGATAGATTTTGCTGCCTCCTGCTCAGTCACAGACTCTTGCTATGGTAAGTATTCCACATCCAGACAGAGGGACAGATGTCTGAGTATCTGAGGCTGCCTCTGTTGGGAGCTATTCCGAGCCTCTGCCACGGGGTTAAGAAGATGTAGGCACGGAGCCTGAGTTCAGCTCCCTGGCACCCACGTGAAAGGCCAAGTGTGGTTGCATATTCCTGTAATTCTACACTGGGAAGGCAGAGACAGCAGATCATGAGCTCACTGGCCAGCTACTTTGATTAAATGGAGAGCTCCAAGCTCAGTGACAGTCCCTGTCTCAAAAAGTGAGTTGGAGAAGCAGATGAGGAAAAGACTCTGTCAACCTCTGGCTTACACACACATACACTGACACACACATACGTATGTGAATACACACTCACACACATACACAGTTACATACCCAAGTGATAGTGTTAAGTACCCAAATGATCACAGTATGTTTTAAGTTCCTGGGATATTCCTGAAACAGTTTAATTTTTCTTGACAACATTATGTCAAGATGGTAATGTTATTTACCACAACATTGCGTGGTAAATGAAGTATATTTTTGAAAACACTGTGGATAGATTGAGTTTCAGAAATTTATTTTTCACCCAGGGGTGTAGCTTAGTTGGAAGACTGCTTGCCTAACATACATGAAACCCTGACTTCACTCCCCAGCACCATCTGAACTGAATAGTGGCACACACCTGCCATCCAAGCCCTCAGGAGAATACAAACTGCCATTATTGCACAGTTTTGACCCTTTACCTGCATTTACAGACCCCTTAGGGTACCCAGGAGCCCGTCTTATACACCCTACAAGACGACTTCTTAGATCCAGGGAAGCATGACTAGGAAGAGCTTGGTTGCTTTCCTGCTTCTGTATAGCCAGACTTTCCTATTTCTATGATTTTGAACGTCATTAGGAAGAATCCCAAGAAGCATTTTCGTACCTCAAACACAGGTGACACTAGTAAGTGGGGGTAGAGCTTGTGAAAAGAAATGAACAAGCAGACAGAGCATAGTCTACATTCAGTCGGTAGATTCTGTTTGAACAGATGCCCCAAAAATTTAGACTCCAATAGATGACCACAGTATTCTGGAGGGGAACTGATGTAAGATGTAGTGCAAACTCAGAGGAGGGGGATGACAGTTGTCCATCCAAGGAGTTGGAGAACAGTTGAAAAAGGCTGGAGTCTCCACTGGTCTTTTATGGCTGGAGTGGATTTTAAGGGTAGATAGAAGATAGAGAAGCTATCCCAAACTGGGCCAGTAGCTTAAGTAAAGAAGCAATAAAGATGGCTGCCCTGGCCCACAGGAAAGCAGTAGGAGAACAAAGCATATTGGCCCTAAAAATAGACATAATGCTTGATATTCCAGAGTTCTTGAGTCCTTCAGTAACTCAAGAAGTCAACAAAAATAACAAAGAAAGCTATCTCCTGGTTGACCCAAGGCAGCACCAGGACTAACTGGATTTGGTCCTCATAAGCCAATTGTGTGTGCTTCCACTATAGGTGGGCACAGACTCCTGGGAGAGGTATGATGGGTAAGAAAATGAAGGAAGAAAGTGGCTAAGTAGAGGTAGCCACAGATTGTGAAGGACCTTACAGGTCAGGCACAGAAATTTGTGCTTGACGAGGTCATATATAGGGGACCACAAGTACGGAGGAGTGTTGTCCTCGTTTCACTTCTGTTGCTGTGATAAAATACCCTGGCAAAAATCAACTTAGGGGAGAGGGGTTTATTTCATCCTGTAGTTTCAGGTTACAGCCCATCATTGTGGGGAAGTCAAGGCAAGAATTCAAATACCTAGTCTCATCACAACTATAGTCCAGAGCATAAAAGAACAGTTGGACATGTGCTCACTTGATTGTTTGCTCAGCTCTGTTTTCCCACGCTTGTGTAGTTCAAGACCCCTGCCTAGGGAATGGCACTGCCCACAGTTGTCTAGTTCTTCCTCCATCAACCAGTTTAATTAAGACAATCCCACAAGCCAACCCACTGGAGACAATTCCTCATAGAGAGTTTTTTACCAGATGATTTTAGGTTGTGTTGGGTTGGCAATGAAAGCTAACCATCAAGGGAATCGTGATGTGTGTTAGGGGAAATTAGCTCTGTGAAGGTAAGTAGAAAGGGATCCTAGTAAATAAGGTATAGCGGTGATCTCTGATGGGGGTGGGAACAGAGGTACGGACTGCAGTCGTGGGTGTGAGGAGAGACAGACAGGATGGACATAATACGAGACAATGAAAACAAACAGCAGCTCTCGGGACTAGGTAACAGACTCAACATAAAGGGTAAAAGAGAGAGGAGTCAATTTTGGAATTGATGTCTAAAATTTAAACCCAGAGTAGTGTCAAAATATCACCATTGATAAAGTTTGATAGTTAAGAAAATTTGTTTATTTATGGGAGGATATGGTGTGTTTTTCTTAGATCTCATGACAGGGTTTTTGGTCCCATAAAGGAGAGGACCTGTCTAGATTGTTCTTCACAATCTATTCAGCATGCAGTGCAGTGTCAGGTTCAGCGAGCACTAGCTTAATGTATAAAATCAATTTTGAGAGATAAAACTGGTAGATGTAGTTGCAATCTTAGTGTGTAGATATGAAACAGGAAGCCAGAAGGATGTCTGGAAGAATGCAGAAGCTCCCCTAGTAAGCAAAGGAGCCAGAGTGAAAACAAGACCAGAGGCCTGGAATAACATCCTGGAGCAAAAGCATCAGAGAGCACTCAGTAATGTCTGAGGCCATAAGGAGGGCAGGATGATGAAGGCTGAGCCATTGTCCCTACCTAGAAAGCTCATAGGGAGCACATGAGGAACCCCAGAGCTGCTGAGCCCATGGCCATGGCCCAAAAGATTTGGAGAAGAGACTCTGGTCATGAACTCCAAGCACCAAGAGTTTCTTAAGGTACCCAGGGGGGTTCGGTGTGCAGCCAAGACTGAACATCATTGTCTTAGAGAAAGCAATTCAAAGGGGAAGAGGGAACGGGGGCAGTTTACAAAGAATTCAGTAACCAGAAAGAGCAGTAAGGATGGGGAAAGATCGGAAAGGAAGAAAGGGGAAAGAAAGAAATAGCTTTCTACAGACCCTGCCTGACTGCCTGTGTTCACACAAACTCTGTGTCTTTATGCTTCTCCGATGCCCCGGAGTAATCTTTTACACAGTAGAGCAAAATATGTAAGGAAAATCGATTGTATGATTTCTAAGAAGTGTCATTTATAACAAGAGAAAGGTGACATAATTGAAAGACATGGCTTGGTGGTTAAGAGCACTTGCTTCTCTTACAGAGGACTGGGGTTTGGTTCCCAGCACCCACATTAGGTGGCCCACAACTGACTGTTCCTCAAAATATGACCAGACGCCCTCTTTTGGTCTCTGTGGGTACCCACTTAAACACACAGACTTACACATAAATAAAAATAGTTCTGTCTTAAAGTTTTGAAAAGACTGCCCAAGTTTTTAACTATTTAAAAAGGGATCGATAAATATATTATTGACAAAAAGGACATGAAATTAAGAGAGAGGCTTGTTGAGAAATGTTTCAGTGGGAGAAGGAGGCGTGAGGCAGGGCATTGGACGAACTGGACTGAAGTTCATTGTGTGTATTATACAATATATTGGCGGTCATATATTCATAGCAGTATATGAAGCTATAATAACTTCATTGTGATTTTTTTCGAAAAGGTTCTCATAGTGATTCAGGAAACTTTATTTCACTTGATCATATCTCCTTTAGAGGAATTTTAGTTCAATATTATTTATTAAAATTTACAATAATGGCCAGGCATAGTGCACACCTTTAATCCCAGCACACAGTGGTCTCCATAGTGAGTTCTGGGAAAGTGAGACCTGTGTGACTCTGTCTCAGAAACAAAAATATAGCAGCGATGTATGGAGGGAAAAACCAAACTGGTAACCATTGCAAACCTAAACCTAGGGGACAAGCCAAAGTATTTCATTACATTTTAAAGTTATATCCACAGTAAATTACTGGGGTTCCTGGGTCTGAGAACATGTGCTTATATTGAGAATACTACTTCCTGTTTCAGCTATCGAACTGGAATACTCGGTGGATCTTGGTCTGTCATGGCACCCATTGCTGAGGGACTGTCTGCCTACCAATGTTGAGTGCAGCCGCTATCACCTGCAGCGGATCCTGGTATCAGATACGTTCAACAAATGGACTAGAATCACTCTGCCCCTCCCTCCTTACACCAGGTATCGCTGCTTCTCCGTGAATCAACCCAAATGTGATCAACTTGATGTGTCAGATTTTAGCAAGACAAAGTTTAAGTGAGATGTGTGAGAATCTGTTACTTATTTATGTATAAATTAAGGCTAACTTAGTAAGAAAAATGCAAGTCAGTTTTCATGCTGAAGTTGTTCTGTTTTCCCTAAATCCAGGATTTTTCTGACTTTTAATGATAGTTATTTTTTTTTAAAAATAGCCTATAGAAGAAAACAGTGGTTGCTTCTCCAGCTTAATTTAGAGGTGCCAAGGACCAGCCATTTAAAATAAGACCATTGGATGCAACATAGATTCAACTGGAATCTAATTTTCTGTCCTTTAAACCACTGTCAGCACAGTGGGTGGTGATTCCATATCAATGGATACAGAGTGTCCCAGCCTCTGCTTTTCAGATTTTATTTTGAATATTACTTTGGAATTTATCACCTGCAGAAACATCGTCTTTGAAAAACAGCTGTGAGTGCTTCATCCACAACACCAGTGGGAAGTGAGGTGGCTTGAGAAAAGCGCCTGGTCATGCTAGTGAGGAAGCTGAAGCTAAATCCTGAGTGCGCTAAACTCCAGAGTAAGGAAGCGGAGGGCTGACTCTTCCCAGGGGAACAGTGTTCTACGGTTCCTTCTCCGTCTAAAGTGGGTGTGAAGCGTAGGAAAGCCTAGGAAATCATGATTGAAACCCCCGTTCCCTCTGAGGAAATGGTGATCGGTTGCTGCCATTAACAGAGGAGCAAAGCAGCCAGCGCACAGTGTGCAGCAAGAGTTATAGTTTGGGCTCATTATCGTCCTGTCGCCTCCCTACAAATGAAGAGTGAACAATTCCTCATAGCAAGCCACCATAAAATTCAGCCATTCATCTAGGGCATAACTTTACTTGGGATTATCATAAATGCAGTGCTTTCTGTCTCTTAACAGCCTACGGCTCCTTTACAATTGCTGGCTCAGAGGCAGGAGACAATATTAACTGTGAGCAGAGCTGCCAAGTTTAAATGAGATACGTGAGATTTTGTTGCTCATTAAAGGTATTGCCGTACATGAATTATTAAGGTGATCTTAATAAGTTACAAAAAAAAACTCCATTAAGGCGGCCGTCTTTTAAGTCTTTAAGAAGTCTATGAATTATTACCCAGATACTTGGCAGCACTGCAAATAAGCGACAGTCTAAGATTTACTTCAGCTAGTCATTATACCCTTGAGACTTCAACTGAGGAAAAGTAATTATTCCTCGTATTTTAATCTATCTTTTAATTGTCTCTTGCATATACTCACAAGAATTCTGACCCTTTCACGATACATGAAAAATCTGATAAGCTTCCATTTTCCCGTTACCGTTTTAAAAATACAGAGTGTTCACTGCATTACCCTGAGGGTTCATGTTATACAGCGGTCTTAAAGGTGACTCTGCCTTACAACACACTCTTCTGAGTAATTCAGAAAGAAATGTGCCTAGACGGGGCCCAACTAGACCCACTTTGCATCTTCACCATATGCCAGAGAAGCTCAGAGCAGTCTCAGAGCACTAGCTCAGACACATGCTCCGTGCACGTCTCTCCCGCCGCGTCACTCGGTCACGTGACTTTTGAAATGTGCTTTTTCTTTGAAGTTACCCTGACTCAGTGGTAGAACGGCTGTGTTTACCATGTGTAAGGCCTTCGATTGCTCCCCAGCACAGAGAGGTTGGGTGGGTGCTGTGCAGGCAGGCAGGCAGGCAGGCAGACAGACAGTTAAACTAATTGACTGCCTGAAAGTCTGGGAAGGGGTTGAAGGGTCTATGTGGTCTGCCAGACTTGAGTTTGTATCTCTTTGCTATAAACAAACATGGTATTGACAGCTTACAGATGGTTGCTACGTAGGGGTTAGGGGTGGCTGTGGCCACAGTTGGAGTGGTACCGTGAGGATCATGGCATGTCACCAAGCTGAAATAGCCAGTGCTCACCAGTAGCAGTTGTTCACCCATTCAGTAACGCATTTAAAACAACAACTTCTACATACATAATTGTTTACTAGGCGTTAGTACAAGCTGGGTTTATCCCTCGAAGAGCTTTCAGTTTAGCAGAAGACAGAGGTATTCACCGGAGATCACCAGCACTCAGACTAACCATAAAATTTAGTTGTGGTGCGATGGAACACTGGAAGATATTACAAGATTTGATATCACAAGGGAAAAATGACTTGGTTGGGAAGGCCAGAGAATGCTTTCTTTAGAAGGGAGTAACTTAGATAAGCTGCGAAGGGGAGCTGGGTGAAGAGTAAGGGGGAGATCATTCCAGGCAAGGAGAATGCCCTACAGTAGCAGGAAGTGGATGTGTGTGTGTGAGGTCAGACAGAAGAGAGAAAGGGAGACGTGAAATGGTAGCAACCATGGCACAGGGTTATTAAATATGGGGCTTTCTTGTAGGAATGCTTACAAGTCCATTAAAGTGTGCAGAAACAATGAGGTATGGTGAGATTTGAATTCAGAAAGACGTCTTCTAACTGGAGAACAAATCAGAGAGGGTAAGAGTAAAGAGTCTCAGAGGGGCGCAGACTGAGGCTAGAGGTGTGGATTGAAATGTTTGACGTGGACATAAGGGGAAATGGAGACCGCACAATTGGTGAGCCCGACGAGAAAGAGGACGCTGTGCAGTGTGGGAAAGGGCGGCGTGAAGATGACTCCTGCTCACTGACCGTGTCAGATGGGCGCAGGCGCTTCCTCCTGAGAAGAAACACTGAGGCTAAACATAAGATGCATCATATCTCCAGGCATTGCTGTGTTAAAACCCAAGAACTTGGCATGATTATTTTTTACCATCATCCCTTGCCATATGCATTGGTTAAGTTAGATCTTCCTGGAAAACCATCTGTCAAATCAAAATGAAAAACACTGGCGTAGCCCTAACAAGCATGAGCCCACAGCAATGGTATAACTCAGTCTTCACTTCTTGCCCTGGAGAGGATGTAACCTGTCGGAGGAACTGAAAATGATTCATGCTATTTATAACGTAAAGCTTTGCTGGAAAACAGTCTAGAAATGTCACAGGTGTTGAAAACTGGAAGGTTGTATTGGAAATGTGAATTAGAGAGGGTTTTTTTGTAGAGATGGACCCTAGCTTTGAAGAATTTGGCGGGTAAAGGGAAGAATATTCTAAATCAGGGGATCTGCGTGAACAAGACAGGGACACATGGGCGTGAACCTCAGAGTTGCTCTTGAAAGCAGTAAAAGCACAGGGTAGGGGGTGGGGGGTGACTAGTGGAGTTGGGCGTACTCACAGGGAGCAGTGAAGCATGGCCAGGCATGACAGGGGGGCTGAGGAGATAACTCAGCTGCAAGGTTTCCTGCTGTGCAACCAGGAAGGCCTGAGTTTGATCCTCAGAACTGAGGAAAAGAAGTCAGACATGGTGACACAGAATTACAATCTTATCACCGAAGCCAAAGACGAGCAGATTCGGATTTCTGGATTCATTCGACAGCCACCCCAGCCTGCTTAGCAAACTCTGGGCCAGTGAGAGACCCTGCCTCAAAAAAACAATCTTGAAGATCCTAGATGATGGTACCCAAAGTTCTCTAGCCTTCACAGACACACACACACACACACACACAGACACACACACAAATATATACACACACTACTATAATATATATTACATACAGTAAATAGATCATGTATATGCTTGAATACATCTTCTTTCCTACAAGTTGCCTTTATTTTTTCATGATTTTGTACTACATTTATTTTTTAATTATTTATTAGAATTTTTCTTCTCTCATCTATTGTATTCCCACACCCTTCCACCCCTCCCTTCATTCCTCCCAGCTCCCCCCCACATCTTCCCTATCCCCAGATCTACCCCCTCATCCTCCCATTTCCAACTCACCCCCAAGACAGAGTGGTCTTCCCTTGAATATATCTTAAACACTTGGAAAATGAGTCATGGGGTGTTCTGAGCTTGGAATATTCTTCTAAGAAAAAATTTGCAAAACAGACTCCAGAGAAGGTAGAAAACGTGCTCTATAGAAGTATCTGGGCTGCAGTTATAAGAGACAGGAATGAAGAACTGACTACAGAAAATTTCAAAGAAATGATTGCTAAAATCACCCACTAACTTCTCCATTGTAAAGAGAAGATTCCCAGGTTTGAAGCGTGGAAGTTTCTCCACAAGAGAACAGATGAAGCCAGGAGTTGGGGGGCGCGCGAGGAAGCGGGGTTGGGGGGGGGAGTGCACGCCTTTGATCGCAGCACTCAAGAGGCAGAGGCAGGCAAATCTCTGTGAGTTCGAGGCCAGCCTGGTCCACAGAATGAGTTCCAGGACAGTCAGAGTTGCAACAGAGAAACCCTGTCTCGAAAAAACAAAACAAAGAGTAGAAATGGCTCACAGAGGGAGCAAGGGATGGAAGTGTCCAAAGTCTGAATAACACTGTCCAGAAGCCAAGTGAGACGCGATTGCTGTGCAGGAGAAGATTGACACTGTCAGCCGCGGAAAAGAAGAAAAACATTTCCGTTTTTTTCACAAGTTTGTTTTTTTTATTTTATTTTTTCTATTTTCAGTATCTTCAAAGGAATAGTTTTAGAGCTACTGGAAATAGTTTGTCTGGTCAAGAACCCATGGACTTAGCCCTGGTATTAGTCAAGTACCTTTATCACTTGCCTATGTGTTATGATCCTAGAAAAATGAGATAGAATAATTCTGAGTTCTTGAGAAAGACTGAAAGAAAGATAGGATTTGATGTCAGAATCCATTCCACACCCCATTTGAGTCTGCCTTCCTCTTCATTACTAACCAGACTTAAAAACAGCAGGCAGTTCAAGTGACGTGGGTTCTTGAGGTGTCAGCCGAGAACCAGGGTGAGTCACTGCGAGGCCAGGTAACTCAGATCCACTGAGAAGGGGCAGGAGGGCGTGGCCGCGGCGCAGCTCAGGTGAGACTTCGCTATTTTAAGTCAAGGTGAAAATGATCCACTCCTGTTGGCCCTAATGGCCCAGAGAGAGCCATCTTCTTTAAAGATTAATGACGGCACTTTGGGAGCTGAGTGGCTTAGCCACAGAAGGGAGCAGTTAAAAATCTGTGGGAAGTTAGAGGAAAAGCAAGAAGCACGGGAAAGGACAAGTATGTGGAGGCAGAGGGATGACCGTGAAGGGACAGAAGCAGAACAAATTTAGAAGGGAAGGCTGTTTTTCAGTGACATCCCCGCACACACCTGTGAGTGACGGTAAACTTGGCGTTTACTGTGTTTGTCAGATATCCAAGGGAGTCGGGAGTTCGTTTTGTTAGAGACTCCTTACAGCTGCCGGATTCTCCTTATTTCTGTCCATTGTTGTCCCCATACCTGAGTATGTTGTGAGGGGATTCGTTTGCAGCCATTCATGTAACTGAAGCCAGAGACACGCCGTACCAGTCTTACGTGGCTTCCTCTTGTCATTCGATTCTTTGAGCACCGCTGCTGTGGTTCCGCCAACTGCTGTTGGTGTTTTGAGTCCACAGAACACAGTGATTGTGTCAGTGTAAGCCGTAGTACACGCCGAATACGGTGCTATGTTGGCGTTCATGATAAACAGGGTAAATCTGTGTCCGTTTGTTCTACAGTGAGACCCAACTGCGTCTGACCTATATGGGGTGCCAACTTAATACAAAGTTTTTATCAGAGAATTTGATATTTGACTGGTCTCATTCACGTATATGAATTATTAAGATTGCTTTCACGGCTAAATATAAATCATCCTCTATTGAGAAGATATTTTGCAAACTATGGGAAATTTCTTATATTGAATAAACCTCAGTGGGTTTATTCAGAACATTATCATTTTCATTATTGCTTTCTGTGATTTTTAGCACAATTGATTTTTTTAAAGTTATTTTGCTCAAGGATAAGAGCCATACCTTTTTATTTCTAATTCTGAAATTTAAAAAAAAATTGTCTGTGCTTTTAAAGGGATTTTTGTTGACTTATATTTTTGATTATGTAAAAGGCAAATATACAAAGTTAAAGAGAATCGTGTCCCAGACTTACTAGCTAGCTTCTTCAGTGCTCTGCGACATTGACTCACAAGTAGCCCCACCGACTCCCAATCCAGGCTATTCTGAAGCAAATTCTAGACATCAGAGCATTCCAACTGTGACTAGCTCCGTGCACATCTCTAGAAGAGAACATTTTAGACAGCTGTGATGTCATGGCTAAGGCGGCAGTTCCCTGTACAGAACCGTTTCAGTATTCATTACTCAGATTTCCTTACCTCACAAAGTGCATCATAAAGTTTTTGCAAGGCAGTACACCAAATCAGGGTAATTGGTTGAAATATCTCATGAGCCTCCTTCAACCTCCAGCTCCCTTCCTCCTTTTTGTAGACAGGGTTGGACAGAGAGGGGTTATTTGCTTTTCCCCATGTCACACAGTCAGTGGTTGGACCTAGACACAAGAAAGTTCGCCATTTCCTTCCTCTCAAGAGAGAGAGGCTGGGGCTCATGTAAATTCCCCTTTTGAGAGCTGATTTTTCTATGAGTTGTGATAAAATTTGATAAGATTTACTTAATAGAAATTCAAAGTATTCCTGGAGGCTGGATGAATTCTGTATAACAATTCTTATTATAAGTCAAATGATCCTTTCCTCACCATACTGGCTTGTAGTGAATCGGCGTATGACTTGGATCACAGGGCTTCAGCATCTTCATCAGCAGAGGAAGAATTAGCTCAGGCATTTTGTATTTCTCTTTGAGAGTACAGTTAATATCAGATAAGAACGGAACGGCTAGTCGGGTGGTGGTGGTCCCCACCTCTACTCCCAGCACTCAGGAGGCAGAGGCAAGCAGATCCCTGTGAGTTCGAGGCCAGCCTGGCCTACAGAGTGAGTTCCAGGACAGCAAGAGTAACAACAGAGAAACCTTGTCTTAGCGGGGGAAAAAAGGAGAAGAGATGGAAAGGTTAAAATGGTTGGCTATGGTTTCTTTCAAAGGAGTTCTTCTCATTGTGATGATAAAGAAGTCTTCGTGGGTGAATGGAGTAGTCATCCTGCAGAAGCTAAGAGTGTGGGATTTGCGCTGAAACCTGTTGAGAAGGTGTGAGCACATGATGGGGGAGGTGTGTGGTGTGACCACTGTTGTCCGCAGTGCCATGTTAACTGCTTAGCAGTAGATACTTACTAACTTTCAACGTGTTGATGAGGAAGAAGTGGTATAAATTTAGAAGATAATGGAAAGAACAGGTTTCAAGGGCATGTGAAAATAAGAAATTTGCTGTGGGGCCATTTCTCCTCCAACTCCAAGAAGCAGCAGCTGGTGGCGGCCATCATTTGCAGGAGCCTTCAGGATAAGCGATGACAGCTGCCAAGGGATACGCCAGAGCACTCGTAGGTCTTGGTAAACAAGAACTGCTTAGTCTCCACAACACCCTTGTGAGTCGGCAAGCAGAGCTTCACCAACAGTAAAGTGTCAGCATGTAGGCCCAAGTGCTCTGGTCCCTCCCACCGTGAGGCCTAGCAGGACTGGGAATACGTTGTTTCACTGGAAAGGCTTAGAGATTGATTTCAACTTGGATATTCTTATTTAAACCTTTATTGCACTTAACAGAAGTGCTTCTTCCTATAAAATAGTAGCGGCTAATGTACTTTTGCCATGAGTATGTGTTTTCTAGATGTTTCACTATTCCTAAGAATATAAAACCACTGCATCTCAAAGGAAAGGCTTAGAAATTGCCAAATTCGACCTCCTTATTGTGTATAAACATTTACTTGCTCACCATGAACACAGAACTCCCTAGTGCCAGAGTACAAATTAGAGTACGTATTTATCTTTGGACCCCTGACCTACTTTGGTGTTAGTACAATCTTCACATGGTCTCCCACTGATTCCATTTCTATGGAACTCGAGAGAATCTCGGAGACTGGAAAAGACAGGGTTGGAAGTCTCTGCAAAGGCTGTCACCTCCAGCAGTCCGTCTGGCTCTTAAATCTCCTGTTCAGTCTTTCTGTTCAGAGGCTGCCTAGACTGTGGCTGAACAAAACCAGGGATCAGAAAGCCACCACCTGCCAGGCAGCCCGTGCCGCTTCTCAGCTGCTGGACAGCTCTCTTCTCCTCCAGCAGCCTCCAAACTGCGCAGCTGACCCCAGCCCCTCCCCGTGCAGCCTGCAAGGTGTCTTTTATTTGCTTCTTCCAGGAATCTTTATTGCTGTCAACGTGGTATGCTTTCAGTAGATACTTATGAAATCCCATCTGTAAGTGCCACAGACGACGAAATGATAAATAGTGAGAATAGTCTAACAAAATGAACCGCTTAAAAATGGACACTTTATAAGGGGACAGGGGCTTTGGTGAAACACGTAAATGATTTTGGGGGAATGGGGAAAGGTTATTATATATTATTATCTGTAAGTACTGAGGACATAAAACAATATCCCCCGCCATTCAGAAGTTTGTCATCAAAAACAAAAGACAGAATAAACATGTGACTGTTGGCTACATATCAGAATGCATGGCTATGAGTTACGTTACAAGATGCTGCTGTTGAGACAGCACAGTGATGAACTCAGTCACTTCAAAGAGTAGAGCCACTGAACTGCTGAACTGTGGGAACAGTGACCACGTAACATCAGTTCCCCGTTCCCGAGCACTGCTCAGTATTGAGCAAAAAGGATCCGCCCTGCACGCTCCTTAGGACTTGGTGTTCCAGGAAGGAACCGTGTCTCCCCGAGACATGTACACATGCGTGCATGGTGGTGCTAAATTGTGTTAAATACCACGTGAAGAACAGATTGCTGAGAGTCAGAACAATATGAGACAAATGCCATTTTTGAAAGGGTCAGAAAGAAAATGTCCCCGTGAGGACCAACATATGAGATCCCGAAGGTCAAGTAAGGATAGACCAGGTAGAGAGAGAACTCAGGAGGCAAAACAGACACGGAAGGGCGGGGATGAGTTTGGCGCGCTCTGGGAACGGAGAGGAGCGAGGCTTTAAGATGATGACCAGAGCAAGGGAGGAGACAGGAGGCCCTGTCATGCCCAACCTCATTGGCCAAGGAGAGGCTCAGGGGCTTAAATTCTGTGCAACGGGAAGATCTGAGCAGAGATGCTTCTGCTGGGGTCGGGGAGCTGGAGAACAAGAACTGAGGAAAAAGCGGCTCATGCCGAGGCACTCGGGTGACGCAGACTGGACTGAGCTGTTTCCCAGAAGGAAGATCTTAGTTATAGCCTGTTGTTCTTTTTTGATTATTTACTAAATTTCATGTAAGTATTCCCAATTAGAAAATATAAGGCTCTTGCTGTTATTTCTTCTTTTTCCCTTCCTGAAACAGATATTCCCCAATCAAAATATTAAGCCTTTTAGTGTAAAATGTTCATGGTTCAATAAACACAAATTATTTGCTCTACAAGTTTTGGATTTCCGCGTGAGCTCCGGGTATTGTTTGGGTTTTACTGCCATCTGGTGCCGCTGAGAACATGTTTTGTTTGTGTTGCTGAACAAGGCGCTGTCCAAACTGTGAAGGAGGAAGTTTATTTCTGCTTCTGGTGTGGATTATTTCTGGGTTCCTTTTATTTATTTCACTTCTTAACATAACATAAGCCTGGCTTTATTTATTACCACTCTGTGCTCTGTGTACAGTTATCTGGGATCTCACTGGTCCCTCTGTTTTTTCATCCCTAAGGCGTCCATCAGGTCTTCTGAGAATTCCTCGGGCGGGGATGCTGGATGAGGCAGATGCACGTGCCTACTGCACAGCTTGCCCTAGAGCAGAGGGAGAGTATGAGACCCAGCTCACGTTCCGTTCTAAAGTTAGAGGCAGAAGAGTTACACCTGCTCAAGGACAGCATCCTTCTCCAGCTCCAATAACATTAACAACAGCCCTGGCGTCTCTGTACAATGGCTTTTATACAAAATTCAGACTTTTATTGCTCTCTTGAGTTTTAGGATTAGATTTAGCCTCCGATGTAGTCCTTTTACAAGACACAGAAAGATCCCAGGGGCAAAATGCATGCTGACTCTATTTCTTTGGCTTGGTTTTGTTGCCTAGAGGTTTGCATGTGCTACTGCAATAATGAATGTTCTTTTCAGAACGGGACTGGGAATGTGTGTTTTTGTGTTACCCTCTTCAGGCTTACTGAGATATATTTTCTTTCCCACTGCATTCTTCATTGTAAATCTCTTCTTCTTCCAAGGTCTCAAGCCACTCGTTTCCGCTGGCATCAGCCAGCGCCTTTTGACAAGCAGCAGACGTGGGCAATAGATAATGTGTACATCGGGGATGGTTGCCTAGACATGTGCAGCGGTCACGGGAGATGCACCCAGGGAAGCTGTGTGTAAGTCGGAATGCTTCTTCTGCCTGAATATCTTGATTCACAATCCATCCGGACGGTTTCTAAACCTGCTTTTATCATCACTCCCAAGTTACCTTAGCTTTTGCATTTTCATGAAATACAAACTATTGAGCCAATCGTAGAATTGATAGATATCATAACCATGTTATATTATTTAGTGATTAGCACCTGAACAACAGCTACATTGTCAAGAGAAAGAGGAATTATAATCGACTGCATTAATTTTCCTTCTGTGATACATTTGACTCTTGGAACAGATGATAGAAGAGTTTCAGGAGTTCAGTGTACTCTTACCAACGATAATATACTAAGTCTAGGTAGAAGTAAGGACGTGCATTTGTTAAGGTTTAGTTGATATCTCTCGTGTTGTTTGCATTATAAAGTATAAATATGTCCGGTCAGTTTATCAGGCAGATTTGACAGAGAGCCTGTGTCCTCATTCTCATAGCTCTTTAGCATCTGTGGGAGAATCTACGTTTAAAACATGTGGATGGTGTGTGTGCATGTGCACATGTGTGTGGGTGGATGCATGTGTGTGTGCACATACAGGTGTGGATGGATGGGTGTACATGTGCACACACGTGTGGATGGATGGGTGTGCATGTGTACACACACATGTGGATGGATGCGTATCCATGTACACACACACATGTGGATGGATGGGTGTGCATGTGCACATACACACAGGTGTGGATGGATGCATACCCATGTGCACTCACATATGGATGGATGCATACACATGTACACACGCAAGTGTAAATGAATGCATGTGCATGTGTATACACATGGATGGATGGGTGTGCATATGTACACACACACGTGTGGATGCATGCATGTGCATGTACTCACGTGTGGATGGATGTGTGCATGTGTACACACACATGTGGATGGGTGTGCATATGTACACACGTGGATGGATACGTGTGCATGTGTACACAATGTGTGGATGGATGGGTGTGCATATACACACATGTGTGGATGGATGCATATGCATGTACACACATATGGATGGATGATGCGTGCACGTGTGCACACACGGGTGTGGATGAATGCGTGTGTGTATGCACACACGTGGATGGATGCATGTGCATGTACACACGTGTAGATGGATGTGTGTGCGTGTACACGCATGTGGATGGATACATGTGCACGTGCACACACTTTTACACTACAGCCTTTAGTGTGAAGAAGCTAATGGAGAAGCCATGTGCTCTTCCCCAGGAATCTCCCTGTACATGGGAATCTGGCTCTTAGTCAATGCTTGTGTCCCATGTCCAGGATGACTCTGAAGAGCCCTGGGCAGCCTCGAGCCCAGTCCTGAGAATTCCATTTAGGGGTGGCAGGGGTTATCTGAAGCATCTTCTGCTATTTAGCACACAGACTCTTAGTCCTTAAATGGCTGGAAGCCTCTGTTAAAAAGAGCAATTTCGTATTTTGTCATCATCCAGCAATTTGATTTGGCTGCTGCAAACACATGGGCTATCCAGTGCTGTTTCGTGTGAAACGGGACTTTAGTACGTTGTTTAAAGTGGTTTGTCTCTCTCCACCTGTAACCACTGGTGTTAAATCAAAATTATGGGGCTTAAACGGAGAGTCCAGATGTTGTAATTTCCAATGCTCTTTATTAACCACAATCCATGTCAAATCTCAGGGAATTCTAATACCCCGGCAGCTAGGCAGAGAGCTCACTCCAATGGCTTCCTCACCCCATCCTCTCCTCTTAGCTGTCCTCCTGCACGTTAGCTAGCTTCTTCCTTCTTCTCTGCTATCTGTCTGTCTTCTTCTTTCTGTCTCCCCCTCTGCCCTTGCCCTAGTTCTTTTTTATTCCAAAATCCTCTGTGTCTCCACCCAGCCTTCCAATATACAAATCAATGGAGCCTAACCTTCGTCTGCCTTAAGGCTAAGGACTGTCCCATTCTTGTGGAGAGCCGTATAGCCACTCCTTTGTTTACTGGTAGGCAGTGAATCCTTTACTTGCTTCAAGGACAGCTTACTGGAACATTATCCATAACTAAAATCTCCCACAACACACTGGTCACTACGTTAGAAATGCCTGGAGGAGGTCAGTCCACAGCCTGCTCTATCTTAGGTGTTGTTAAGGAGAGCAGGTGATCTCTGGCAAGCTCTGTGGTTCTGGGAGGAGCAGTAATCTTTGATCATCCTGGACTAGAAAAAAGCTAGCTACCACAGTGTTCCTGTGGGCTTTGTTTGATGTTGACTCTGCTTTCTCTTTCTCCTGCACCCAGCTGTGACGAGCAGTGGGGGGGCCTGTACTGTGATGAGCCTGAGACCTCCCTTCCAACCCAGCTCAAAGACAACTTCAATCGAGCTCCCTCCAACCAGAACTGGCTGACTGTGAATGGCGGGAAACTGAGCACTGTCTGTGGAGCTGTGGCTTCAGGGCTGGCTCTCCATTTCAGTGGGGTAAGAGCTGGGTGCCACTTATTTCTCCACCTTCTAAGCTCCCACAAGTCCCTGTGCCTCTTTTGAAGTTTAACAGGCAAATCAAAATGGAGTTACCCTTCATGCTTAGTCGTGATCTGAACGTTCAACTCTACAGATCAGACAACCCTGAACACTTCCAGTATTTTCCCAGCAAAACTTGAGCTGAAATCATTTAAAGACTCAGCTTGTGTCAGCACAGGGAATGTTTAAGAACGTGTTTTTAAAGGACTTACATAGATTTCCATCCTGAGAAAAGGGTACCTGTACAGTATATGTATTGGGGGCAGGGGACCCCATCTGGATGAAGCTTAATTGAAAATGCTGGGGCTCACAGCACATTGGGATTAAGGAGTCAACAATCTGAAAAAGGAGCTTCGGTATTTCTCGAATGTATTAACAACCAATCCTTTTATGAATCATTTCAGAAAACGTAAGTCGTCGGTATTACTGAACATTTGTATTTATAGCACATTATTTTGTGAGTGACAGAAGCAATGTCGTAAAGTTTTCCTTTGAAAAAATTTATAATCATTCTATTCTGCTGCCAAAGTTTACCTGTCTAAAAGTATAATTTCTCTAAAATCATGATTACACGGGCAAATTATTTTTTTTTAAATAACCAATTCACACTCAACTCTTTTTATTGTACTCTATCATAGAGTTTATATCGGTGCCAAGGAAGTATTAATATCTTATCTATATCTAATCCTTTACCCAGGAGTAACAAGAAGATATATATATATATATCTCATATTGAGTTTTTCATAATTAACGCTAAGAATGTATATTCGAGATACTCTTCTACCTCAGGTGGACGTGGAAGTGGACCAGAATTCTATATATATCAACTAACAAATGCCTACCTATCAAGATTAATTGATGATTAATATAGGTGATATTAAATTGGCTATGAATATTTAACTATGCCCTTGGGGCTGGGGAGAGACGGCTCAGTCAGTGAGTGCCCGCTCTGCCTAAAGACTTAGATCCCCAACATGCACGTACAAGTCAGGAGTGATAGCTTGTGTAACCTAGCGTGGGAGGCGTGGAAACAGCCGGATCCCCAGAGCTCATTGGCCAGCAAGTCCAGCCAATCGGTGAGCTCCAGGTTCGGTGAGAGAGGCTGTTCCGAAGGTGGAGAGTGATAGAAGACGCTCGGCATCAGCCTCTGACCCCTACATGTGAACACATGTGAAATGCACGTGCAAACATGTGAGCATGCACCCCGTGTTCCCGCATCTACTCACACAGAACCACAGACGTAGTCACAGATTTAAACAAATACATTTTTAAACGTTTTAAAGGGTAATACAGCTATCCCATTTTAATTAGTTTTCAGTTAGAGTCGTTTTGAAATCCTTCTGTTAAAGATAGTTATAGCTGGAGCCTAGAGAGATGGCTCAGGGGTTGTGAGTACTCTCTGCCCCTCCAGAGGACCTGAGTTCAATTCCCAGAACCCACGTGGTGGGTCACAACTGTCAGTGACTCCAGTTCCAGGGCATCTGACACTTATACTCAGATGTTCACACAAACGTAAATAAAATTTAAAAATAATAGTTATGTCAAAATGTTATTTCATTAGTAACTGGTGCTTTTTAGCAAATGGTAACTAAATAGTTGAGAAATACCTTAATAAAAACTTTGTAAGGTTACTTTAATTCCAACTTTTACTTTGCTTATAAAAATATGCAGTGAAAGGAAACCTCCTGAGAACACATGACATTTGGTGAAGTAAGTCTTAAGTATTGAGATTTGAAAGTTCAACAAACATGAGCTGGGCACCATGCCAGAAGCTAGTGTAAGAAAGACATTAACACAATCAGGGTTGTAACACCACTGACCTTGTATTACAAAAAAAAAAGAAGAAGAAGATATTTTTAAAAGACAAAACCAGAGAAAGGCTGTAATGCGCAGGGTCTGCTGCTGTTTGTTCCTTTTTCTTAGGGCTGTAGCCGGTTGTTAGTCACTGTGGACCTGAACCTCACTAACGCCGAGTTCATCCAGTTTTACTTCATGTACGGGTGCCTGATTACACCGAGCAGCCGGAACCAAGGGGTCCTCTTGGAGTACTCTGTCAACGGGGGCATCACCTGGAACTTGCTGATGGAGATCTTCTATGACCAGTACAGCAAACCTGGGTTTGTATCTGTCTTAACTCCAGTAACTAGGCTGTGGAGCAGAACACTTGGTAAAGCTACCTGCAACCAGTCTCCAGGGGCTAAGGGCACCTCCAACTTACTAATCAATAAAGGGCACTCTGAGACAGAAGCGGGGAGCGCTTTCTGGGGTGCATAATGGCTTGTCAGAGTTTTTATTTTAAGAACAGTTAGCTTTCGAATCCTAGAATAAGATTAATTACTAAATCATAATGTTAACAGTAAATAAACCTAGTGCAAAATAAGTAAATAAGACTGAGTATATGATAATTTCCAAAACATTTGGAGAAACACAACATTTGTTTACAGAGTATCTGCCCAGTATTTACTAGAATTCAGTATGCCTAGAGCCTATCAGATCCTTCTTTAAAACCCCAAACAGCCGTTATATGTGAATCTTTTAAAGTCTTCTAGAAAGACCCAAAGCAGGCAGTGTAGCCAATTAGAAAAGTCTAAGAGGGGCTGAACGCGGTGGTGCCTGTCTGTGGTCTCAGTTGCTCTGTTGGCTGAGGTAGAGGGATCAGTGGAGAGTGTGCATGGAGGACCACCCGGGACACAGTAGTGACACCCCATCTCAACAACAGAAGGAAAAAGAAAGGGAAGATGAGATAAAAGAGAAATGTTGGATCGGGAGTCACGCCCCGCCCTCAAGGCTCAGGATCTATGAGAAGATGGGGCCGGGCTGTGAGACACAGAGGCAGTGTGTGACGTCAAGGATACGTGTTTTCCAGCGCAGCGGGGTGGATGCACATATGAACTCACGGAGACCGAGACAGCTCAAAGGCCTGCTCAAGCTTAAACCAGCCACAGTCCTGGCAGGAGGGGAGGTGGCGTGAGGTCCCACCTCTTAACCCAATGAGCTGTTGGCGTTTGATTGTTTCTGGGGGAGGGAACAACGGTTTTCTTCAATGGAGTGACAGGGTGTGTTGAACACACTCCAGGGCAGCCCTGTGGCCGGTCGTCGGCCAACATGAACTCCTGCGTGGACTCTTTTAACAGGGAAAGAGAACGTAGGGTTGGGTGGGAGGGGGTGGGAGGGATCTGGGAAGATTTGGGAGAGGGGAGTGACTATGATCAAAATATATCATGTAAAATTTTCAAAGGATAAATAAAAAACATTTTTAAAAGGAATGGGGTAAACTAACTGAAGTATTCCTGTCCCAAGGGAATGAAGCAGAGCAGAGCGTGACAAAGCAAGCACCCAGCCTCCACTTGTGTGTGCATGGACAGGAACAGCCACATGCCCACACATCTACGCATGCACGTGCATCACATAAACCACACACAATCGTAGTTGATTAAAAAGGGGAGCTGGGAAGAGGAGCTTTAAAATCAAGAGACGTGAGGAAATAAGATTTGTCCTGCTGCTGCCGGGGACCAAGTTGATGTCTGGAAACCATGTTGATGCCTGTGATCTGTGTCACCACCAGAGTCCATCTTGATGTTGGACCCAAGCTGCCACCAGAAGCCGTGTATACTATGGGCCTCTGCACAGTATACCAGTTGCCTACCTGGAGATGCAGGTGTCCAAAGTCCACGGGCAGTTCAGATGGACAGATAGCTATGCATGCTTGCATTGTTTGCATTTAATGACTTGTAAAACCAAACCAGTTCATCAGAGTCCACACCCAGGAGGTGGCCAGCACAAATGAGAGTCAGTGGGTTATTTTAAAAGGAAGAGTTGGGAGTTGGGAGTGTATCTGGGAGGAGTTAGGAGGAAGACTTAAGGATGAGTATGATCAAATACACTGCATGGAATGCTCAAAGATTTAATAGTATCATTTTTAATTTGTTTTAGGGGCTGGGAAGATGATTCAGTGGGTAAAGTGTTTGTTGTGCAAAAACATTAGGAACTAAGTTCAATCCCTGGTACCCGTGTAAAATCCAGGTCTGGTGGTGTCCACCAATAATCCCAACATAGAGGAGGGAAACAGGATTCCTAGAGCTCTCTGGCCAGCCAGTCTGGTCAATCAGTGAGCTCCAAGGGCAGTGAGAGACCCTGTCTCAAAATATAAAGTGGAAAGCAATTGACAAGACACTCCACACCGACTTCTGGACTCCATTTGCCAAGATTCATATTTGCATGAGCAACTGTACTAGCATATGCGTACACACACACACACACACACACACACACACACTACAACTGTACATACACACACATACACACACACTACATATTTGCATGAGCAACTGTATGTACACACACACACACACACATTGTTTTAGATAACATCCTTATTTCACTGCCCTGGGACATACAGTATCTTACTGCTGTTTCAGATCTCTGAAATATTTAACAAACATTTCCTACCCTCCTTGTTTTCTGTTAGATTTGTGAATATCCTTCTCCCTCCTGATGCTAAGGAGACCGCTACCCGATTCCGCTGGTGGCAGCCCCGGCATGACGGCCTAGACCAGAATGACTGGGCCATTGACAACGTCCTCATCTCTGGCTCTGCTGACCAGAGGACTGTCATGCTGGACACGTTCAGCAGCGCCCCAGTGCCCCAGCATGAGCGCTCCCCGGCAGACGCTGGCCCAGTTGGGAGAATTGCTTTTGACATATTCATGGAGGACAAAACCTCAGGTGATTTGTTCACTACTCTGGACAGAAGTACATTGAAATGCAGTTGTTTGAGTGTGGGGTTTATCAAGGGTGAGAATGGGTCCTTCCCAGATACTCAGAAGATGTGGAAGCAGACACGAACATCACTCTTTTGTCCATCAGTCTTCCCATTTGAGGCTGTATCTCATCTTCACTGTCCGTCTAAGCCGGACAGTGTGTTTTAATAAATGCCAGTTTATTGGTAGAATAATTTGATGGGGGGATATTTTCATTTCTATGTTTCCTATTTTCTACTTTGGATAGGAAAAAGAAAAATTCCTGGCCTATTGTCGCTGCTGCTGGTGGTGGTGGTGGTGGTGGTGGTGGTGTTTGGGTCAGGGTCTTACTGTAGTCCAGGCTGTCCTCGAACTCACATGAAACTCAGGCTGACCTCAGATTTACAGTGATCCTCCTGCTTCATCCTCCTGGTTCATTTATTAAGATCTAAAGGCAGAGTGTTGTATTTTCTACAAGTCAGGCACATTTGCACTTTGGGATCGCATCCCGGTCTGCCTGCTGCCAGTCTTCTTATGTCAGCAGGGCGAGTTCAGTGATACCAGCAAGCTGTGGGACCACACCGTTCTCATTCGAATGCTTTCATCCTTAACACTATAATTAGCTAAGTCTGTGGTTTTGCCATCCACACGTGTTGGCTGTACTCCAGAAAACAGTGTGTCAGATGTATGGTGGGGAGGTTTAAGTGTCTGCTTCCTCCTCGCGCTGTAAGTCTACCCAACAGTTACAACAGTCACTGAGAAAGTAATACCCTGTGTCCCATCCTGCTCTAAAGTCTTGCACAAAAGATCATGTGGCCGATTTTACAATAGTTGGGACTTTCCAGAGAAATGGCATACCTAGAGGAACACTTAATTTAAGGAATTTTAGTAATTTAAAATACTGGATGGGTGATGTTTTATTGTAAAAGCAATAAATTATGTTCAAGTCATGAAATTCAGAAAATCATAAGGATGAAATAAGTATCACCCAGGGAATAACAAATATCAGTATTTTTAATATTATGTTAGTGTTTGGTATACCTTAAACAAATATTTTAGCAAAGTTGGAATCTTAAATCATATGTATCTTGTAGCTTGCTTTTTTTTCTTTAGAATTGAATCCTAGTTTTTTTCCAAGTCCTTAAGTGTCAAAAAAGATTATTTTTCCTAGTTTTAAACCACATTATATTTAATAATTTGTTACTGGTAAATATTCAGGATAATTAATTTACTTCATTTGTTAGGACATCATGTGGCATCAGGTATATCTGCACATAATAACCAAACCCAGCCTGGCAAATGGAAAAGGCTCAAAGCGTCCTCATCTTACCAAGTGTTCTTCCCTAAGGTCACTGAGGTTTTAGCTGAGCATGGTGGCGCTCACCCGTAATCCCTGCCCTCAGGTAGCTGGAACAGGAGGGCTGTAGTTTGTGACAGGCCTCAGACACAAAGTACATTGCGCTTCAAAAACAAAACAACCAGAAAGAAGTGGGCAGGAGTGGGATGAGGAAGAGAAGGGGAGAGGGAGGAAGAAGGAAGGAGAAGGGAGTAAGGGAGAGGAGGAAGTTGTTACTGAGATTTGCTTACTAGATTTGACTCCGAACTTTGCTAAGTCGCTCATCTCTTTTTCCCTGTGTAATAGTTTATGAGAGAAAATTTGCAATCAGCAACTTAAATATCAATTCTATATTAATAAAAGCCAATATAAGCCAATTTTAAATACCTAACATATATTCTTTCTGGTTTAGTTTGGCCCTAACTGGTGATAAATGATTGAAGAAACAGATTCTCTAGCTCCTGCCTGTGTTGCAGAAAATGTTTCTAGAAACTGAAACACAGAAGCATCTTCTGAAAGTGCAGGAGACTGGCAGGTGCCTGGTGAACCCCTCATCGGGGCTGCAGGGCTGTAGCATCAGATGAAAGGTGCCCCATAGAGAAGCTGGCTCGGAATCTCACCAGAATTTGAATGTTGGTTCCCATTGGTTCTGGGCCCTATGTCTGAGACTCCAAATCCCTCAGAATGAAGACACAGATAATAGGATGGTGTCACTGAGATATGTGGATCCCAGCAATATCCTGTTCTGCAGGCACGTGTGCTCAGACAGAAATCAGACTCACTATGGGTGAAGCCTGAATTACAAGAACGTTGCTTGGTCCCTTTGGATGTCTGAGGCCGTCTGCTCTGGTGCTTGCGTCCCTGCCCCCAAACCCCTAGCTGTGCCTGTTTGTCTCCACTGTAGATACAGGGCCAGCTATGATGCTTTGAAAGTTGGAACTGTGAAATCAAAGTGTATCATCAACCACATGCAACTTACATTAGTTACGTTTTGTATTTATATTTTCCATTTCTAATTTTACTGGCTAACAAATATAGCATAAAATTACCTCTTCCCACTGTGCAGCCTCACCCAGAAGGCTGAGGCAGGAAGATCTCAAGCTCAAGGCTGTCCTGGACTACGTGGAGAATTCTAAGCCAGCTAACACTAAATAGACTGACTAAAGGAAGGATAGATGGGCAGATGGCAGAGATAGATAGAAAGAGATGATAGGTGGACGGATGGAGAGATGATAGATGATATAGATGATTGGTGATAGATGATGATCAATAGGTGAGCGATTGATAGATGATAGATAATGGGTAGATGATAGATTGACAGACGGTAGATTGATAGATGATAAATAGGTGTGATAGATAGGTGGTGGATAGGTAACAGATGTATATATACGCATTATATTTCAAAGCACGTTGAGAAGCTGAGCTTATTAGCACATGTAGTCTAACACTCAAGAGACTGAAGTGGGGGATTAATCCTGTGTTTGAAACCAGCCTGAGCTGTATAATGAGACCCTGACTTAACCATCCCACCCTCAAAAAATACACTAGGACACTAGGGATTTGTCAGTTATTCTGGTATCCATGGTTGTAAATGGTGTTTATATTAGTTTTAATTTTATGTGACAAAGCGTACGTAAAAGAGATTTCTGTTTAATTCTAGACCTGGTTAAAGTGAGAATTTACTAAGTTCTTGCTAAATCTGTCATCCAACTTTTTATCTTTCTCTCTCTAAGTGAATGAGAATTGGCTGTTTCATGACGACTGTGTGGTGGAAAGGTTCTGTGACTCTCCCGACGGTGTCATGATCTGTGGCAGCCATGACGGACGCGAGGTCTATGCGGTGACCCATGACCTGACCCCCACTGAGGGCTGGATCATGCAATTCAAGGTGAAATGATCATGGTCTCAGTTACGTAAATAGCCATACATTAGCAAGCTAACTAATCAGAAATGTCATAAAGATAAAAGGTCAGCATTGACTTAATGTATACTTTAAAAAATTTAAATATGCAGCTCACCTAAATATTGCTTAACGACTAAAATTATTGGACTTGTATACTATTTCAAGGCAAAATTTCAGACTTTGCATAAAAGTAAATATTTACAGTCAGAATATATGTAGGCTATATATAGATATAAATATATATAGAATAAAATATTCACTTAAAAAATGTAAGATGCAGTTGCAGATAGTGGCACATGCCTTTAATCCCAGAACTCAGGAGGCAGAGGCAGGCAGATCTCTGTGAGCTGGAGGCCAGCCTGGTCTACAGAGTGAGTGCCAGGACAGCCAGAGTTACAACAGGGAACCCCGCCTCGAAAGGAAAAAAAAAGTAAGTTACTGATTGCAACTTACTAAGTTAAATCACTATACAAAAAGTAAGACAGCTGGGTGTAGTGACATACATCTTTAATCCAGGCACTCAGGAGGCAGAGGCAGACACAGATCTCTGTGAGTTCAAGGCCAGCCTGGTCTATATAGTGAATTCCAGACCAGCTAGTGCTACGTTAGTGAAATGACATCTCAAAAAATAAATAAAGATAAAAAATAAAGGACAAACTGTATCTTTATAAGACAAAAAGTATATAATGGTTATTTCTCCGTTTTCTAGAAGCTCATTAGGATGTTTCTGTAGAACAAAAATTATAGAGCATAACAGCATGATTAGCATTCGTGCTGAGAACGGCTTTGTATAACATTTTGGATTTAATCCGCTGTATTCCTTCTACCTGAATCCCTCCGTACTTGCAAAGCTGATACATCATGGCTGTCACCGCAATGGCCGCACTGTGTCTTGTGTCTTGTGCTACTGCTGCAGGCGCCTGCTGGTGTCACCTCACCGCGTCTTGCGTGTAGGCGAAAGTGATTTATTGAGAGTTATAAATTGTACGACAAAACAGTAAAATTAGTAAAGCTGTTAGCAATCCTTCTTGGTCAAGTGTTCTGCCAAACACAAGTGCCAGAACATTAACAAAACAATTTGTAAGTGTGGGCCCAGTCCTTCCGAGGAGACCAGCCAGCATGGCAGAGGTGCGGGTCTCAGCTTCTTTCCCAGATCCCCACACAGTGTATTTGGCACTTTCTGTAGACTGTCACCTTGGGCAACCACGCCAGCGTCCCTTGTCCATCAGCAAAACAAATTGACAATCCAGGGCACCAGATATCAACGTAGATATCTGTGCCTCCCTTACTGCCAATTCCTTAGAGCAGAAATACGTAAATACGGTCTGAATGCCTTGACAATCTTCATTTTCTGTTTATTAGATCTCTGTTGGATGCAAAGTGTCTGAAAAAATCGCCCAGAATCAAATTCATGTGCAGTATTCTACTGACTTTGGTGTGAGCTGGAATTACCTAGTTCCTCAGTGCTTACCTGCTGACCCAAAATGTTCTGGAAGTGTTTCTCAGCCGTCTGTGTTCTTTCCAACTAAAGGGTGGAAAAGGACTACCTACCCACTTCCTGAAAGCTTAGTGGGAAAGTAAGTAGAAAATTAAAGCAAAGCGCAGCTGCGAGCACCCTGGCTCAAACGTGCTGCTGCCGGCAAGTCCTAAACTGTATGCGGTTGTGGGTGAAGTGCTCGCTTCCTCCCTGACTCTAAGACCCCTGATTGGTGACTGCCATGATGAACGTACTTCATGTCATAATCCTCAACTTGAGCATTTGGTCCTCGATAAGTAACCCTATCGGGTCCTTCTCTTTCTAAATCTCAGTGCCATCAGATAGGATTAGAACAGCAGTTGGGCCCTGGAGCCAGAAGCAGAGGCACATGTTACCTTCCTTACTGGCCTTGTAGACTGTAGTCCAACATAAACACGCTTTCCAAATCCTTGATAAAGCAGGGAGCAAATCCCAACGCATGCTAATTGCACAGCTCCTAAATTCAAGCTATCTGTGTAAGATGACTTGTAGGTTTTATTTATTTTATATTATATATACATAAATTATATATAACATATTTTAAATATATAGTATTTATTTCTCTCTTATCACAAAGCATTATATTCTACACTTGCAGTGAAACATAATTAGCCTGGAGCAGTGGCAACCATGGCAACTAGGCCATGCTCTGGGAAGTCTGTAGATAAGTTAACTTAAGGTAATTCCAAAGCTTCCTGTCTGCTGTAAAATTAAGAAAAGGGGTGCATTAAACAACATGACAGGTGTGCTTCTACTAAATTAATCATAGACTCTGGCTACGTGGAAAAGCTTTCTGATGCAACCGATCGTGATTTATGAGCAGGACGTAGAGACTCTGAACAGGGCAGGTACACACACAGCCTGCACAGTCCTACAGACAATGTCATCAGTTTCCTGGGTCAGGATGGGTCAGCAGAGCTTATGCAGTCAAGGTGCTAGGAGGTTAAAATGTGATGCTTTCAGCAACAGGTTACAAAAACCCCCACTCTACACTGAATTCATTAAAAATGAAATGTCCTGGTTCTGGAGAGACCGCTCAGCAATTAATAACACCTACAGCTCTGGCAGTGAACCTAAGTTTGGTTCCTAGCACCCACACTGGGTGGCTCACAACTCACTGTAGCTCCAGCTACCGAGGATCTGACGCCCTCTTCTGGCCTCTGCTGGCACTGCACTCACATGCACAAACCCCACACAAACATGTACAAAAACACATAACGAAAATTAAAATTCTTTTTAAAATACATTATATCTATAACATAAAAGTAAAGATGAATAAACTCTAGAACTGCTTGGCTTGTGTATTTAATAATGGCTTTAAGATTCAATGAAATGGCCCAGCAGACAAGGACCCTCTCCGCCAAACCTGATGACCAGAGTTAGACCCTGGGGCTACACATCCACGCCCTGGCATGCATGCTTGTACATATGCATGGACATGCGTGTGCACGCACCACCACGCACACACACACACACACACACACACACATTCAAATAAACAATAATAAGCTATGTATTTTAAAATGGTTTCAAAGTCACCATTGCCTTGCTGTCCTATCCCTTATCCCTCTGTCATTGCACTGGTGTTCTCAGCTTGGAAAGGGGCCCCCTGATGAATATAAGATAGTTGCCAGAAAACTAGATCAGAATGCTTCCTTACCTGTATCCAGTGCGGGAGAGGGGGGGGTTGTTTTCTTTCCCAGAGAATCAGAACAAGCTCCTCCTTGAATCCCATTTGTACAGATTAGCCTATCCCTAAGCCACTTAGTAATTTGTGGAATTATATTAAGATGATCGTCCCTTAGTGAGTCATCTGGGGTGAACCACAGACACATTTATGCCTCCTGTGTGTTTTCTCTCTCTCTCTCCCTCTCTCTCCCTCTCTCCCTCTCTTTCTTTCTCTCCCTTACCCTCTCCCTCTCTCTCTCTCCCTCTCTCTCCCTCTCTCTCCCTCCCTCTCTCTCCCTCTCCTTCTCCCTCCCCGCCCCTCCTTCCCTCCCTCCCTCATCTATGTATTTTATCATATAAATACATTCTACATATAATTTACATGGTGCGCAAACATAACACTTGTTCAGACGAAGGATTTTTTTACTATTGTGTAACCCATGTACCCACCACATAGAATGAGATGCAGAACATTTACATTGCCCTAAAAAGTTCTTCAATATACTTTGTGTTTTTTAAACCAGAATTGCATGGCTTATTTTAATATAAGGTTAATTAGAGCCTTGTTTTTTTCCCCAGAAGACAGAGAAGAACAACGATGAAATTAAAAATCTCTGAGAAGTTGTCCTTTGATACGTTGTTTTCTAATTACCATAGTTACTTTGAGAATATTGATAATCTTCAAGGGATTCAGAAGTTGCTGTTTCCTAAATGCCTGAAGGCTGCCTCATCGATTTCACTGGCTTGTTCAATTTTAGAAATGTGATTAGCTGATCTAAATGCTACCACAACCATTACACTTCAGTTCGTTTTGTTCATCTAATCAATAAATGGGCCAATGAATCGAATAGACAATTCTCAAAAGAAGAAACACAAATGACCAGTAAATGCTTGGGAAAAAAGTGTGCAATATCCTTAGCCATCAAGAAGATATAAATTAAGACTGCTTTGAGATTCCATCTCAAAGGATCAGAAGTCTGTCCTTGGAACCACGCAGTGGGTCCAGAGGACCAACTCCAGCAAGTTTTCTTCTCACCTCCACATGCACACTGCAGCTCCCTTGTGTGGGAGTGCATGCATGCACACATGTACATGCACAAGACAGATGGACAGACAGGTGTAAAAGTGTTTTTAAGCAATGCCATCAAATGCTGGTGATACTATGGGGAAAGAGGAACCAATCTTCATTTCTGTTGGGGGTGTATACTTCACACCTTACTTCCCACTGCGCATAGGTAAGGAACATAGGTCCAGTTTTCTGGCAACCATCTTATATTCATCAGGGGGACCCTCTTGGAGCTGAGAACGGTGCAATGACAGAGGGACATGGGGTAAGAGAACAAGGCAATCGTGTCCTTGAAAACATTTTAAAACTTCATCTGTAAACTTTCATATGGAAATCAATGTCAGATTTCTTAAAACATTAAAAACAGGGCTACTGTATGACCCAACTATACCTGTCTAGGGTGTACAATTAAAGGATGCTACAACAACATACCACAGAGATCTTCGCAATGTATACAGATGCCCTGTTTGTCATAACCAAGAAAGGTGTGGTACAAGGGCTAGAGGGATGTCTCAACACTTAAGAGCACTGGATGCTCTTCCAGAGGACCCAGGTTCGATTCCCAGCACTCACTGGATCTCCAGTGTCCTCTGGCCTCTGCAGGCAATGCATACACATGGTACACAGACATCCATGCATGCAAACTCATATACACATACAATGAAGAGGAAATGTTTGAATGTAGTACACAATGAAATTTCCTGTGGCTATGAAGGAAAGTGCAGTTATGACGCTTGCAGGAAGCCCAACAACATGTGTTTTCATCTACAGAGCCTAGATTTAAAGCTTTGTGCGCATGCATGGGGGGATGTGCATGCATGGGGGGGGGATCACAAAACCAGACAGGAGATCGTGAGAGGGGACAGAGGGATCTCAAGGAAAGCGTAGAATATTGGAGGTAATAGAATACATGTAAAAACAAAGCGGAAATCTGAAGCAACTAGAAGAAAAGAAACCAGCCCGAGGAGAGAGTGCGTGGGGAGGAGAGCTGAGGAGAGTGACCGAGAACACAGCGTAACGGGGCATAGGTATGAAGGCGTTACCATACACATTGCTTTCTATACAAACCCTAAAATTTAATTTTACAAACAAGAAAAATAAATCTGACGTCTGCGTATAGATTACACTGTAAAGTAATCCTTTGCTTAAAATAGTCCCCCCCTATTTGTATTTATTTTGTTAAGTTTCTGTACACCTGAGCTGAGAGCAGCTGTACAGCTTCATTACTGGGCCTTGGAAGTGGTCAGGAAACACTGTTACTAACTCGTTTCATCCGGCCAGAATATCTTGAGGGTTTTTTTCTCATAAGCGCCTTGTATATATGTGGTAAAAATCGCTCTGAATAAAGCTAACTTTTGTTTCTCTCTCCGTTGCTTTTGCCAATAGCCCTGTAAGATTTAGGTTCTACCAAAAGTACGCAGATGTGCAGTGGGCAATTGACAACTTCTACCTTGGCCCCGGATGCTTGGACAACTGCCGAGGCCACGGGGACTGCCTGAAGGAGCGGTGCATCTGTGACCCAGGGTACTCGGGGCCAAACTGCTACCTGACTCACAGTCTGAAGGTACGGTTGGCCCTTGGCTTACAGGCTGTCCCACGAACAGGTTCCAATGCGTGAAGCTAGTAATCTCGGCAAGACTGCGTCTCTGTCCCTGCCAACTCTGCCCTTCCGTCCTGCTGCTTCTCCCTTGTCTGTCTCACTGCATAGCTCAGGCTGGCCTAAACTGCTGCGTACACCAGGCTGATCTCAGACTCAAAGAGATATGCCCGACTCTGTTTCTCAAGTGATGGAATTGAAAGGCATGTGCCACTATGCCCAGCTTTTTTCTTTAAAAAACAAAAAACACTGAATTCAAAGTCAGTATTTAGCTTCTTTTTTAAAGACCCTACTTTCTCTGATACAAAGGAGGAAGGTGCTATTACTCTTATCAAGCAAGCAAATATTACAGATGGATCCAAAGACCAAATTTTCAAGCATGCTTAAACAGTGCTCAGACTTTTTTCCAGAAAATTCTATGGTCTAATTTATTAACTACTGAAATGTGGCTGCGCATTAACAATAGGATTATAGTTTTTGACACAATAGCTGTGATATTCAGTATATCCAATATGCAAAATAAGTGCAGTTCTGAACACTGTTACCACGCATGCATTTTACTTCTGTAAATAGGTAGAGCACGTACATCATTTTAACAACAGAAAACGCGGCAGCTCACACAGACAACTTCCAGACATAGGAGCTCCCACCTGTGGTCCCTGACTGTACAGTGAGTTCCAGCCAGCCTGGGGTACATGGGAGGTACTATTTCAAAGAAAGTTCCCATAATTGGAACCTAGCAAATATTGAAAATAAAATTTAAATACATTGCTCATTTATGTCTAAAGAAAAAGGCGAAGCCCTTCTGTGAACATTCTAATTTCATTAGTGTTTCTCAGATAAGAAACCATACAGTCCACATTGTGAACTCCAAGTCAGTCTTTTGACGGAGCGTGTCAGTCACGCGTTCTCCTGGCTCATGTCCTTACAGATGAACATTCGTTATAAAAATTATACTCATCTTCTCACCATTAGTAAAGTAAAGAGGACCGGCTTGTGTTTGCCTGCCTTTAACTGGAGGATTGACTGTGTGCTAAGTCTGAGGAAGTGAGACTTTAAATCACTTGAAATCATGATAGAACTCTCCTAAAGAACTGGAGAAATGTAGATAGAGAGAGACATAAAGAGATTGTTTTTCCTGCAGTTACAACTATAACAATGTTTTCATTATGCATTTTTTCAGTGCTTAAAAATTTTAAATGTCTGAAGCTAATAAAAAAAAATCTGTATTATAGCCAAAACGAATGTACTATGAAAACTGATTGTAAAAGATAGTGACAGTAATATGAAGAAATAAATTAATTTTGTATAAAATGTTACCATGAAATGAACCCTTAATACTTTCATCCAGTTACTTTGGAAAATGGGCCGCTCCTGATGCGGATCACGCTGAGTTAAAGGGCGTCTGGGGACCCCCCAAAAATCCATTTCATTCTAGATTTGAATGTTTCTGTACATTGCCCTATTACTCAACCCTGATAAGTATGTGGATGTATTTCCATTTTCCTTCTAATTCCAAGCTTTGCTTTACTTTAACATAACATTGAAAGCTTTGCTTTCAAATGCCCCTACCTAATCTTAGACGCAATTCTGGGTCCACTCGGCGAACGACTGAGCCTTCTCCCAAGTGGAGCACACACTCGCAGACACGCTTGGGGAATGCTAGGAGAGAGCAAAAGCCTGCTTGTATTTTTTGTCTTTAAAATTTTTATTTATTTTGTATGTGTGCTTAGTAACACAGAAATGTTACAGTAGTAGTTTTATAAAACACACACACACACACACACACATATGGGGATATGTTTGCAAGTATGTTTTTACAAACAGAGATATTATATTTTAAATTGTTTAATATGTAAAATATTTCTCGTTTTTAAAAGTCTCGTTTTTGGACCTTTTCTTAACAATGTTTACTCAAGTCTATGATTTAACAGTAGAATGTATACATTTAATAAGGGAATTGTGTCATACATTAAGTATATCATAATTAATCCCTTAACACTGTGTCCTTTAATCATAAGATAAAATTATATCACTTCCCTTCTCTGAATAATATAAATTTTCTGGGATTTAAGGGCAGTAACTAAAACATGATATTTATGTGTTTGGTTTTAGGTATTATATTCCTAGGATTGCTGAATTATTTTATTTCCTTGAAAAGAAAAAAAAAGATTGTCTCATGATTCTTCCTAGCTATTATTAAAGTCACTCTGATTTTGCCTTTATTAACATTATATTAAGACGGCACTGACATTTTGACCTTGAATCTACATTTTAATGTGTGTTAGAATAAAAGTTTACATTTTTATAGTTTAAAAAATAAAATTTTATTTAAGCCAGATAAATTACCTTCAATAGCTGGTAGAAAGTAAAATTATGGACATAACCTATTTATTGGCCTTCAAAATATCTTTGAAAAACATCCACTAAACTCAGCCCTATTACTTTTAAGTCCAAGAAACTTCATCGGGTCTAAAGCAGCCACAGTCTCTACCTGCAATTGTTGTCTCTGACTGCATCCCACTGAACCTTTCCCCCAGACTTTCCTGAAGGAGCGCTTTGACAGTGAAGAAATCAAGCCCGACTTGTGGATGTCCTTAGAAGGTGGAAGTACTTGTACAGAGTGTGGGGTTCTCGCCGAGGACACTGCACTCTATTTTGGGGGATCCACCGTGAGACAAGCTATTACCCAAGACTTGGATCTCAGAGGTGCAAAGTAAGTCACATTTTTCTCGGTTTTATCACAGCCTCACAAGTGGTCGCCAGAGCAGTGAGCACGCGCAGACGTTGTTATTCAGGAGCGGAGTGATGCCTTCGCTCTAGGCTGTCTCACTCATGGAAGGTCTGTGCTTGCATTTAGATTCCTGCAGTACTGGGGACGCATCGGGAGTGAGAACAACATGACCTCTTGTCATCGGCCCGTCTGCCGGAAGGAAGGTGTACTGCTGGACTACTCTGTGGACGGAGGCATGTGTCAGGGTGTCAGCCACGCCTCAGAGCACACCCCCACACCCCGTCCAGCACCCCACAGAAATGTCTCTGCGCGGCTTTGCTGGCAGGGACGGCCGTAACCTCAGACGGCAACAGATCTTGTTTGCGTTACATGTCCTACTCACGGGACTGCTTTTAGGCAAAATCTGCCCTTCAAAAGGGATTGAGAGCGGTATCCCACTGAAAACGAGAAGGTTTTAATAGGATTTGTATTTTCTGTTCATTCTTTGAAATACATGTTAGTGTATCTTTATCATATCCCACTCTCTGCCCCTCTGCTCCCCCCAGATCCTCTCTAACACATCTCTCCCAACTTCGTGTCATCTTTTAAAATATAATTTTTTGTAAGAGAATGAAAAACAAATTTTGGATGATTTTTCTGAGTAAAATATGATTTCAAAAGAATCCTAGGCCTGCCAAAGTAGTGCACACCTTTTTAAATCACAGCACTTGGGAGGCAGAGGCAGGCAGAGCTCTGTGAGTTCAAGGCCAGCTTAGTCTACAGAGTGAGTTCTAGGACAGCCAGAGCTACATAGTGAAACCCTGTCTTGGAAAAAAAAAAAAAAAAACATCTAAAACACTTTTGTGTCAATAATAATATAGATATCACGGGGAATCTACAAGAAAACCTCACCAATTGTAAAAGAAAATATTCTGAATATACGAAACTATGTTAATAAAATACTGTTTCATTATTTTGAAATCGCTATCAGGCTATTGATACCGTGGAATATTCAGAAAAATTTTTTTAGGGACTGGAGAGATGACTAAACGGTTAAGAGCGCTGGTTGCCAGGGGCCGAGGTTTGGGTCCCTGCACCCGCATGGTGGCTCACAGTCATCTGTAGCTCTATCTTCAGGGCACCCAACTCTCTCTTTGGCCTCGGTGGGCATCAGGCGTGCGGGTGGTACACACGCATGCATACACACAGGCAAAACAGTCGTACACATAAAAATAAGTAAATCTTTAAAAAATAAAGTAACTTAGCAAGATCGTTGATATAATTCAGTTCCAACTGAAAACACTTAAAAATATTTTTTTTTCAAAAGAAACTGCTTTAAGTATCTACAAACTAGCTAATAGATGAGCCAGAACTGTCTCAGCCTAACCATAAGTGTTTTAAACATTTTGCCCACGGTCCTATCAAGCAATCAGACCAACTTTCTGTCGGTCCAAATAATTGCAAATTACATAGAACTGCAGGAGTTGTGTTTTTGAATCTAGGCACTACTGTCTAGAATACATCTTCTTTGTGAGAAATAATGCCAGTTAAGAATCTAGAGCAGAATTTTAAAGACAGATTATATCGTTTTTACTTGACTGTGTTTACTTTGGCCAAGTACATCTAAGTATGCTCACAGTATCAGCTTCCTGTTAAAGCAGCATTTACAGGTGACCCTGAAGTCACCAGATTGTTTCCACTGCCGGGATAAAGATTTCTTTGGGAAGCTTATAGAACTTGCAACATGCTTCTGGCTTGTGGGTTGTTTTTCCAGATGCTACTGCGCTGATGGGTTTATTTTGATAGGCATCACTTGGACTTTGCTTCACGAGATGGATTTCCAGAAATACATTTCTGTGAGGCACGACTACATCCTCCTGCCGGAAGACGCCCTCACCAATACAACCCGACTTCGCTGGTGGCAGCCCTTCGTGATCAGCAACGGATTCGTGGTTTCCGGGGTGGAGCGTGCACAGTGGGCACTGGACAACATTCTGATTGGTGGAGCGGAAATCAATCCAAGCCAGCTGGTGGACACTTTTGATGATGGTAAGAAGATAGCTTGGAACAGTTCTCTGTGTCAGCCGAGCAGGTCTTCAGATGAGTCACCCCGCAGGGAGCACCAAGTGCATGAGCACACTTGCTCAGCCGTGTTTGCTGCTGTCGAGCCTTGCAGCAGAGGGATCTCTGAACTGTCAATTGAGAATAGAATGAGCATCACTAAATAGGAAATGTTTTTATTGTAATTTGGAATCATAATGCCCTGAACATGTTAGTCCCTTTAGTAATTTCTGTACCACAGAACACATACTGTAGCTGCTTAGAGAGAAGTAGAGTTTCTACCCAGAAAAAAAAAAAAAAAAAAAAACCCTTTTATAGCAAAGTGTTCCTTCCAGCAGCCTTCCGTAGTTTTGCTCTGAGCCTGGTCTCTCACCTGGGGTTATATATCAAGGTAGTTAAAACAGATAACTACCCTCAGTAGTAAACACAAAAGTGATTTAACATGGAACTTCTTAGTCAAAGAAAATAACGTGCAGAATTGTTTCTCAATTATTTCACAGAAGGCGCTTCCCATGAAGAAAACTGGAGCTTTTACCCTAATGCAGTAAGGACAGCGGGGTTCTGCGGCAATCCATCCTTCCACCTCTACTGGCCAAATAAGAAGAAGGACAAGACCCACAATGCTCTCTCCTCCCGAGAGCTCATTATACAGCCAGGCTACATGATGCAATTTAAAGTAAGGAACGTGAAGCAAAAAGTGCCAGCTTCTGTGCGGGCTGCGGGAGACGGGATTGGTTCTGACAGCGACAAACAAATGATTTGTTTCATCCATTAAAGGATACTGGAACTCGTGGTAACGCTTCGCAAAGGCCGAAATTCAAGTATGGGTATTTGAGCATAGGTGAAATCTGTGGAGATTCTGAGACACAGCAAGAAATGTAGCTGTGTTACAGCACGTATATGTCATGGTAACGTCATCTGCCCAAATCAGAAGCCGCAGTGGGCGCCTGGAACCCATGTGACTTCCACAGGCTCCTCGCCGTCCCTCGGCCTCTTACCTTCATTAGACCAGTTACTTCTCCAGCTGTTTCAGTTTATTTTTCAATGTTCCTTTATCTCCAACTTCACCAACCTGTACAATTAGCCCAGTTGGAGCTCCCAAAGCTTCAAAGAACTAGAGAATTTTTAAATCTTTTATACTGCATAAAAGGCTAGAAAAAAGAAGAGATGGCAAGCAATGAGTACACACTCCCAGAGAACGATAAAGCCGTGGTACCTGCTGTCTCCGATGCCGAACACCTCTGTCAAGGTGTTGCAGAGATGCATTTTGCTATGAGATCGTGTTTTAGAAACAGCAGTTATTCTCAAATGCCTTTATTTTAAAGGGTGGGCTAGAGATTTTATTAGCAGAAATGAAAGTGTTTCTGCTTTTTGCTTTGGTTCTGCGTTAGACTCCTGAGATGGGCCAGCGTCTCCAGTGCTGCGTCTCCTTAAGGCGGTATTTAGCTTTCAGGACGTGAAGGGCGCTCGGTGTCATAGCTAGTGTCATTCCATGGCAACTTCCAAGCCATGTCCTTTGAGAGTCCAAGTTTCCCTCTTCCGGTCCCACCGTGGTCTATCCCACCGTGGTCTATACTGCGTCCTCCCAGGATGGTTCTGTGAGCTCGGAACCGAAGGAACTATGATTGTTTTCTCCAACCCACTCAATTTATTTAAAATGAAAGGGAGGAGGTGGAGAGCTGGTTCAACAGTGAAGCGCCTTGCAGCTCCCACCAGGCAGCTCTCAATCACTGTGGCTCTGTCTCCAGTGGATTAGAAGTCTCTGACTTCCGCAGGCACCTGTAACCACATACACATACTCCTGACCGTCCCACACAGACACACACAAAGAAAATGCTTTTTAATGAAAGTAAGTTTGTCTCCCTGAAACGTAGGTTACTCAGCCCTACCTGAGGCTAGGTAGGCTAGGCTAGCATTCACCCTCCTCTTCTCACTCTCAGAACTATTCACCCTCTGAAGCTGGGGAGAGCCTCTCCCCTTGTTCTGGCTCTCCTGCCTCCTTCCTGTCTACTGCTGTCCCCTTTTGTAATTTCCCCCCTCCCCCGTCCAGGCATCACTTCTCAGTGCGTCTGGTCACTCGGACACTGGTCACTTGCACAATCTTCTGTCTCGGGCGGTCGTATCTGGGAAAGCAAGTCTCGTATGTGGGTATCTAACCTTGACTGGCTCGCTGACAACCCTGTTTTATATCAGCATTTTAAGTGACGTTATTCATTCACTTATTTGGGGTGTGCGCATGTGTCTCTGTGTGGACGCGTGCCACGGTGCCCATGGGAAGGTCAAAGGACAACTCGCAAGAGTCAGTTCTCTCCCCCCACCGTGTGGACCCCAGGGGTCAAACTCAGGTCAAACGCCAGGCTTGGTGACAGGTTCCTTTATGTCCTGAGCCCTATCACCAGCCCGCTAACTCTATTTCTAGTGGTTTCTACACATTTCCGACTTGCACGTGAGCACTTCAACTCAGCGCATCTCCCGGTGAACTCGGCACCCCCCACACACACCCCGGATCCTCTGTCTGATTCCCACACTTGTGCTGATGGCAGCACCGTTCACCACTGAGTAGCTCTGAGTGCCTTAAATACTTCACTTTCCTCATGCAGTCAGCAGCTGTGCCCTTTAATTCTTCTTCCCCGCGTTCTTTCCCCTCGTCAGATCTTCTCTGCCCTGTGATGCCCGCTTGTACCCCGCTTGTACCCCGTTCAAGTCAACAACTAGCCAGCAGGTTCCCTGCGACCGCCAGTCTCTCTCCACCCACCTGACCTTTTGTCGGAGTCAGATTAACTCTGCGTAGCACAGCTCTCAGACCACCCCTCCATACTTTAGTGGCTCTCTGTCACTTAGCAAGTTAACATCCAACTCTCTGTGTCGCAGCCTGTCAAACCCAGCCCAGTTCTCCAGCCTCACCCCTCTCCACCCTATCCGGTCTCTCTGTATGCTGGGCTCTGGACCCCTGCATCCCCCTACCACCACCACCACCCCGAGCTTGCTCTCTCTCCCTAACGGCCTTCTGCCGGCTCCACCTCTCTGATGCTCTCCATTCTGGGGTCCACTCACATGCACCCTAATGGGTGAGTTGTTTCCTAACCCATCAGCTGCGGTCTTACCACCCTGGGTTGTTATTTGTCTCTTGCATTCCCACTACTATTATTGGACTACACTTCTTACTCTAATCTTGAACTTTAATCATCTCATTTATGAGCGTTATGCCTGAACTTCTTAGTGCAAACATTTAATTGCAGAGAATACTGAAAAAGAGAAGCAGCCATAAGAATAACTATTAAGCCGGGCAGTGGTGCACGCCTTTAATCCCAGCTCTCGGGAGGCAGAGGCAGGCGGATCTCTGTGAGTCTGAGCCCAGCCTGTTCCACAGAGTGAGTTCCAGGACAGCCAGGGTTACAGCAGAGAAACGCTGTCTTAAAAAAAAAAGAAAAAAGAAAAAGAAATGACTAGTAAAGTAATTGAATTTTGTTGTTTTTTCACTTCACTATCAGGGAGCACGTTTTGCATTAGATACTTTCGATTTCTTTCCAGAAATTCTCCTCATAATATGTTTAGCCAATTTACCTTATCCAAATTTATGTAATATGATATATTAATTAAATTAGTAGAGATAATACCTTAAAATCCTTCCTTCTCAGCTTCTCTGAAAACTGCATGTCCTCACAGCTCTAGAGAATGAGTTCTCCATGCGCTGGCAGGCTGTTCGCAAAGCCTCCTCTGAATACTCGATTGCTCATTAGGGTCCTGATGTCGAGAAGTGGGACTTCTGATTAGGCACATTGAATATCATTTAGTCTAGCTCGAGTATTGATTGCTTCTGTTTGTTTCAGATCGTGGTGGGTTGCGAAGCCACGTCTTGTGGTGACCTCCATTCTGTAATGCTGGAATACACTAAGGATGCAAGGTCAGTGAAATTATTTTACATTTCTTCCAAACTTGAAAACATAAATACAAATGTGTGTCTAATTTTAAGGTAGCTACTTGCAAAGAGGCAGTCCTGCGTATTAAAAGAGGAAGCTTTGGGGAGCTGTGACACGCTGTAACCCCAGGACTGGGCAGACCGAGGCAGCCTGGGATACCTAGAGAGGCCCTTGTCATCTCATGCTTATGGTCATATAAATTTCATTAGCATAAAATTTATCTACATGTCTTCAAATTTTTCCTTCAAACCAAAAGGAAAAAAGTCAGTCTTCACACTGGGAAGTAACAGTATATTTTAAAATATAGAACTTTTTTATTTTGTTCATGTTGCTCATTCTCATCCAACCTTCAGAAAAATTTTAATAAGCAGATGATGTGAATATCTGGAGTCTTGACCCCTAAAACACATGAGCAATGGCGAATGGAGCCTGACCCGGGAGATTTCCCTCGCTGACAGCTGTCTCCTGTCGCTTTGAAAACCGACCTGTGCTATGTTTCCTCAGTTTGTTCCATGTATGTTTCTACTGAGAGGTTCCTGGAATCCATTCTTAGGCACGCTGCTACTTTGTTCTGTTGTCTGGGAGTGCACCCATGTAATTTCTAGGAGTCGCACACATCTACTAAGTTGTTTTCTTGTTTTATTCTTTTCTGTTTTGATTGACTTATGTATGGATTGCATACATATATACAAGGTATTTTTATCACCTCCATCCACCCTCCCCCTTCCAACTTCTGCCCTGCGGCCCCTGTCGAATTCATAGTCTCTTCTTTTTTCTGTCACACACCCATTCCTATAAGAGCAGTCTGTGTGTGTGTGTGTGTGTGTGTGTGTGTGTGTATGTGTGTGTGGGCATCTGCTGGGATGTGGGGAACCCAAAAGAGGCTTTGTGTTTTGTTTTGCTGTGATCTTTCCTTAATGTTTTTAATCTTCTTTTTACATTGAAATAGAACTGTATCACTTCCCTCCCTTTCCTCTCTCCAACTTCTCCCAGTCGCTGTCCCTGACCGCTCCCATGAGGTGCTTTTCATTATCTTTATAGAACGTATACATTTAATAAAGTATAACTAAATTACTTCTCCCCTTCCATTTCCTCCCTCCCATCCCTCACTCCTTCTCAAACTCATGGCCTCTTTTTCTTTGAGTTTTTTGATTGCATGCACACATAGATATATAAATAAAACATGCTGAGCTTATTTAATATCCCTTGCATATATATAACTTCAGAGTTATTTTTTTTGTTATTTTCAGTGATTCAATGGTCCATAATTATATGTAATTTTTTAAAAGAGGAAATTCTAAATAAATAAATCTCTAAGAGGGGTTAGCTAGAGGTACAGTTCAGAAGTTAAGAGCACTGGCTGCTCTTCCAAAGGACCTAGGTTCAGTTCCCAGTGCTCAGTGGCTCAAAATTGTCTGAAATTCCAATCCCAGAGGATCTGACTCCCTCTTCTGGCCTCGTAGGCACTGCAGACATGGAGTACACGTGTATACATGCAGGCAAACATTAATACGTATAAAATAGAAATAAATTTTAAAAGGAAATTCACATTTTAAAGATGATATAGTTCTATACCAACACATTGCCTGACAGGTTGATGACATTTTCCTTTAAGCTTGTCTAACGCAGCTCTTTTTATTTCCCCAGGTCTGACTCCTGGCAGCTGGTGCAGGCCCAGTGCCTGCCTTCCTCTTCCAACAGCATCGGCTGCTCCCCGTTCCAGTTCCATGAAGCCACCATCTACAACGCAGTCAATAGCTCAACCTGGAAGAGGGTCACCATCCAGCTGCCGGACCATGTCTCCTCAAGGTGGGTCGCCTGCAGAGGTGAGCCTAGTGGGACCGGCAGACAGCCTCTGTGGAGTCCTGCAGAAAGATGGGAACAGAGGATTAGCTGCAGCCTGAGGACCCTTTTCTCTTCTTGACATCCCATGTCCTGAGAAGGGGTGGACAGGAACATATTTGTAAATCATTCATGGAGCTCAGATTTTCTTTTAACTTCATAAAATACATGTGCAACGCTTACACATCCTAAGTGCTAGATCCTATGCAGAAACTAGAATTAGGGTCAGTTCTGCCCTGCGAATGGTGGTGCTGCTCGTGCAGACACACGTACCCCCGGGTTGCCAGGTTACAGAAAGCTGCGGACAAACACGACAGTGTGTGATTTTCCCAAGAGCAGCATTCATTTCACTGAAAGACTTAGAAACTGATACACTTCCTTAGTTAAATACATATAATATATATGGGCATAGAACTGCCGTAGAATAGAATAGGAAGTTCTCATATCAGTAATAGAAGGAGAACACTGGAGATTGACATCTGGCTTCCACACACATTGCACACAAGCACACACATGCGCGTGCACCTGCGTGCCTGTGCCCATGCATATTCATACACATAGGTAAAAAAAGAGAAAACCTCAGAGCAGATACAGCTCCCAGAAAGGCATCTGGGGACCCCAATTCTGGAGGATGAGTCCACTCTCTGCTTTTGGGGTGCTTTGAGTAGAAATTTGAGCTCCTTCCTGAGGGCTCCCCATTCCACAGGCAGGGAGAGGCAGGACTCAGTCGGGAAGGCAACAGCCTTGACTCTCTGTTCTCCTTGGGTCTCTCAGTGCCACACAGTTCCGCTGGATCCAGAAAGGGGAAGAGACTGAGAAGCAAAGCTGGGCCATCGACCACGTGTACATTGGAGAGGCCTGCCCCAAGCTCTGCAGTGGCCATGGCTACTGTACCACCGGCGCTGTCTGCATCTGTGATGACGGCTTCCAAGGTCTGAACGCTGTGCCGTCCCGGCACGGGACACTGTGGGCTCCTCACCTTAAGTATACAGGAAGTGTGTGGAAAAGCCAGGCTCGGAGGTGGGGGAGGATGGCCCGGTCCTAGACCACTGGGTTACTATCTCTGAGATAAATTCTCAAACACAATCTTGAACTATGCTCCTTAAAGCATTTTTACATTATTTTTCAGTTGGCCTACAAAACACTGGCTCTCGTTGTGATATTTACACATACGGCCCCCCTCCTTTCCACCCAGACAGTTCCCCTTCTGCTTCCTGAAACGCCTCTGTAAACGTAGATTGAGGAGTTGGGAGGATGGCTTGGGCAGTAAAGCACTTGCCTTGCAAGCTCACATAAGCGAACCAGGCATGGTTGACACACTCGTAATGTAAGCACTGGGGAGACAGAGACAGGAAGGCCTTGGGGCTGACTGGGCTGCTAGTCTGGCCTAATTGACAAGCCCCAGTCAGTTAGAAACTCAAAGGAGGAGGACAACATTCCCGATGATGCTGTCTGGGGTTGTTCCCTGGCTGCTACACACACGCGCACACATACGTGCGCACGCACCTGAACACCCACACACCTGCATACCCACGCATCCGCACACTCGTGCACCTGCACACACATGCACCTGCACACACACGTGCGCACATACACGTGCACACAAACACACCTGAACATGCATGCATGCACACACCATGCCCACGCACCTGCACATACCTGCACGCACGCCTGCACGCCCGTACACCTGCACACTCACGCACCTACATACCTGCACGCCCATGCACCCACACACACACTGCTGCACACCCCTGCACCTGCACACCTGTGCACCTGCACGCCACGCCCGCGCACCTGCATGCACATATGTACTCAAAGATGTCACACACATTTAAGAAAAAAGACTGAAATCACTTGATAAATTCTGTACATGACTTACATTTGTGAATAAATGAGTTAGAATAAACCCACTCTGTATATCCTGCTGTACCCCACAGTTCACATTCGCTCCCTGTCCCAGCCACACCCCCGCACTCAGTTTCCAAGTCTGGGCCTTGTATTGCTGTCTGTCTTTAAATCCCTCATCAGTGTCCGTTCGACTCCACCTACCTGTCCCCACCTTCATCCTCCCACAGCTGAGAACCCCAGTGTTCTGCGTCTCAGGTCACTCTGTCACTCAGGGAAAAAAAACAAACAAAATCTCCATCTCACAGCCAAATTGGTTTCCCCTGCCTGGGCTTCTCGAGGCTGAATGTATTAGGACAGAGTGTCTGGTCAACCTCGTGCCTGCCAGCCCCACGTTCCTTTCAAGCAAACTTTTCAACAAGTTCCAACCTCCACCGTTGGTAATTATTGTATCCTCATAGCTTAGTAATTGATAATTATTATATCCCCAAAGCTTACTAATTGCCACATAGCAAAGCTGAGAAATCTTTAACTTCACACTGTCTGATTTCATTGCTCGCATAGACTGTTCCCACTCTTTAGAGGCATTCAGAGCTTATGATAGCCTGTAAGTCACCTGTGGTAAGACTTGATACACAAGGAAACTGAGACTCTGAACGGTTACATGATTTGTCAGAAATCGCAGAGCTGGTAAAGGCAACCAGGTCCTGGATTTTTCTTCCCAATCAACCTCGTCAGTTCTCACAGCTGAGAGCTTTATCTAGAGAAGATCAGAATTATACAGCTTCCCCCAAGAACACAACGTTAGAATATATATATTTGAATTCCACGGTGGAATCCATTTAGATTTCTTGGCCGATGCTATTTCTTCCTTCAGATAAAATGATATGATTAATGTAAGCGCCTGCACAGCGCTGATGTTGGAAATTACTTCCGGCCTTCCTTCATCCTGTTATCACTGCTGCAAGACCAGCTGGGTCTGTCTGGCTGTTAGCTGAAGAATTTTAACTTTGGGCAAATTAATGAATCAAATGTTTCATGAGAAAGGCGTAGATGTCTGGAATTTCCCTCTCCCCTGATCCAACAGAAGCAGGGCCTTTTGATTTTGATCTATTAAGGGCATTTAGAAAATGCATACAGTTCAAATCAAGGAGAAATGTAAGCATGCACACATTCGCTAATTTAGTGTCTTATACACCAATATCTCACCTTAGTGGCTTCTGAGAGACATTTCCAGTTTATTTATTATTCATTTATTTATCCCAGCATCATTGCCGAATATTGAATTGTGCAAGGTGCTGGAATCCAACAAGCAATCACGACATAGACTCTACTCTCAGGACTCATCAAGTAGAGAGCAGGCAGAGAACACAAACACAGCATATCTGGTCTCTATAAATCGTGCTGGGAGAAAAGAAATTAGATCGGTCCCCTGTGCAAGGATGAAAGCTCCCTGCTGAGACCATTCGCTGGTAAACACACAGGCCTGGCCAGATGCTGTAGTGTTTAAACAATAGATTGGCAAAAAACAATAAGCACATTCACATGCACGTATTTTAATAAGTATTGACTCAAAAGTAATGAGATTTTTCTCAACATAAGCCAATAAATACCTAAATACAAGAGAAGTGGCTGCTCCTGGGAGTCTCAGTCTGCCTGCTATGCCGCCATCCTTACAGTAAGAGTGGCTCAAACCTCTCAGAGGACGTTTATTCCATCTGATTCTGCTCTCTGTGATTATTCCTTTTTCCCCAGGTGACGACTGCTCTGTTTTCAGTCACGAGCTTCCTAGTTACATTAAAGATAATTTTGAATCAGCAAGAGTCACTGAAGCCAACTGGGAGACAATCCAGGGTGGCGTCATCGGAAGTGGCTGCGGGCAGCTAGCACCCTATGCCCACGGAGACTCGCTCTACTTCAATGGTTGTCAGATAAGGCAAGCTGCTACCAAGCCCCTGGATCTCACGCGAGCAAGGTGAGCAAACCCTTGTGCCATATTCAAGACACAGAATTGTTCGCAAGCCCAGATCTGACCGCGAACCTTGTGCAGCAGTGTCCACTGAGCAAGGGAGCCTGATTATCAAAGACCGTTGTGTGCTTCAACAACTCAGGGCTATCATTGTGTACATGTATCATGGGGTGTCTTTGCTGTTTCTTCCCACGCGTACTAGCTCAGTGGCGATAATATAGCAGACATAGTTAAACATGAAAGAAATGGATAAGGAGACTCTACATAGAGAATTGAATGTCAGCCACAGCAAAGTATGTAAATATATGAAAACTTGTGCAAATATATACCTATGTTTAACATCTGTAAATAGGAGTAAGGGATGATGAGATCTTTTACTATTCACATGTCTAGGAGCTAGATATTTATTAATGCAAAATAGAGTGAGCAGAAACTGCACAGATGTACTGTAGAAGTAATGGGGGACCCTAGCAGGGTGACTTCCCTTTCTCAGCCAGTCTGCCTACCCCAGAGTATGAGTAAAGACTCCAAGGCTTAAAGGGGCCACAAAGCACTGGACTAGAGCACCCAATGAATGGTGGAGGTGGAGGTTTTAAGGGTTTGTCTTTCAAAATGGGGCATAGAAGGCTGTTTTCCGCCCTTGGGTCTGGGCTCTCCCAGGCTTCTTTGTTTGGCGTTAAAAGGTAAATGTTTTCTTGAAGGCTGCTTCCAAATGCTGTATCTAAGTTTTAAAGCCTTTTGTAGGTGTTACTTTTTCACTTGTAACTGAACTCTTAATAGAACTCGACCCCCTTCGGTTCAGCTTCTCCCAGCAGTTGTTACTAAGAAAGATTCTAACTTGTAACTTTTTTTAAACCCCAGTTAGTTTCACTTTATCTGAGCCTTGTTTATGCCTGCTTCTCTGTCATCAGTTCTGGAGCTCACTCTTCCCCTGTTACCTCCCAACCTGGTTCTCACTCTTCCCCTGTCACATCCCAACCTGGTGCTCACTCTTCCCCTGTCACCTCCCAACCTGGTGCTCACTCTTCCCTGTCACCTCCCAACTTTATGCTCACTCTTCTCTGTCACCTCCCAACATGGTGTTCATTCTTCCCCTGTCACCACCCACCTGGTGCTCACTCTTCCCCTGACACCACCCAGCTCTGGTGCTTACTCTTCCCTGACACCACCCAACCTGGTGCTCACTCTTCTGCTGACACCACCCAACTTGGTGCTCACTCTTCCCCTGTCACCTCCCAACCTGGTGCTCACTCTTCCCTGCCACCTCCCAACCTAGTGCTCACTCTTCCCCTGTCACCATCCCAACTATCCTTTCCATTGGACATACTCTCTGTCTCTCTTAAATACCTCCCTCCATGCTGTTCCCAGAAGTCCAAGCAGCATGTAACCATAAGGAAGGCCGCACAGCACAAAAAGCCTCTTGGCAAAACGTTCCTTTACAATTCAGGATTCACATGGGTGTCTGAGGGCTCGATGTGCAGTAACAGAATATGGTGGTTAACCTGAAGCCTTTTCTTTGGAAAATACTTTTTAGAGTCAGAAAAAAATGTTTTTTTGTGGTTTATGGGTTTTTCATGGGTGCAGAGTTCCTGGGGAGGTGAATGGTGGACAGAGTCACTCGCTCAAGAAACAGACTCTGCAGATTAATGTCTTGTGGTGCAAATCTATTTATTGTGGAAGGAAACAGGTTTTTAGGGAGAAAGCAGGTGGTGTGCATAAGGGAGAAGGCCAATAGCATTGGTCTATGCTTACTAGACATTTTAATCAGCCTACCTAAAGCTTGTTACTCAGAAAGGGAGGGGTAATGTCTAATAGCTTATATGTAAAGACTCTAGCCTATCCATATAGCCAATGCTGGCAAACAAGGTATCCGCAAAGACAGAGGAAGTAGAAGCATGGCCTCGGCAGGGATTTTCCCGAGTTTGGGGCTCTACCGGTGTGCCAGGAACTGCCATTTTGAAGGGCCAGGTGATTTTCCACAGGCTGGGTACACACCTCTGCACGAGCACCAATGTCCTTCTCTCTCTCTCTCCTGTCAGTGGGATCTTCGACTCCAACAGTGATTCTCAGTATGATAAACAGTGAAAATACAATAAAAGTCATTTCTGTAGCGAAACCATGGAAATACTAAAATTGTACTAAAAATACTAAAATCTATTCTCATTTTCCCTACTAAAAAGAAATAATTAATCTTTAGAGGCTTCCCTAACTCTATGTATAGATGCAAATAGTCAGTGAACAGTCACACGCCATGTTGTATAAATGACATATATGTATTCTTTACTCTAAATGTAAGCACTCCGCTAGTCACTGATGACTTTATAGGAATATGTTTCTGTTTAAAATCCCCGTCTTTGGGGCTGAGGAATTGGCTCAGTAAGTAGTCTGCTATACAAGCATGAGGACCTGGGTTTAGATACCCAAGAACCCACATAAAAAGCCAAGCATGTGGGGTGCACTGGAGAAGCAGAAACAGAAGGACACCTGTTGCTTGCTAGATAGCCAGTCTGAGTCAGTGCGTCTCCAGTTCATTGAGAGAGCCTCTCCCAAAACAGTAACAGACAGCCTCTTAAAGCAGCAGACATTAACCTCTGGCTTCCACACGTGTGCATGCACGTGCACCCTCCATACAGGTGCGTACAAAAACACACACACCGTAGCACATGTGCACACATGCACACACGGAGAGCTGTGTCTTCTAAGGATGTCTGTGAAGAGTGAGAAGGCAGCTGACAGAGAGCAGGGGTCAGCCTGAGTCTGCACGCTCTGCTCGGCTTCCCTCGTCTGATCTCCAGAGAAGCTTTCCTAAGACACACATGGTGACTTATCCTTGCCCAGATGCTGTTCTGCTTGGAGCTATTTGTAAAAAGCATACAACACACACACACTGTGATTGCCTTCCCTGCCCCCGGCTGCTCAGCCTATGTCACTGTTTAGAGAACAGAAGGTATTTGGGGAGAAATGCTTGAGCATTTCCAGCATCGTGAAAAATGGGACACATTTTTGAAAGTCAGAACCGTTTATTCATGTCTGTTTCCATTACCCAGCCACCCCTTAATGAACATGGGAGACTGCTTCCACCTCCCGCGGATGCTCAAGCCTCTCTTCGTGTGTAGCACTCACACCTACCTGTGCTGAGTAATGCTTCTTTGCCATTTAGATCCTCTCTGCATGATTCATGGTGTCTAACTGCAGACAGATGAGACACGATCTCGCTTGAGGAATAATAAAGGAGGAAAAGGCTGGACACAATCAGTAACACGGTTTTTCCAGAATATCTTCTGTGTGTGGTTGGTTGAATCTTCAGATGTGGAACCCACAGAGGCCAACTGCCTCATGAGCTCAGGAATTATGGACTTCAGGAAAAACAAAGATGGAGAACTTCTTCCTCCTTTAAGGCTTCCAATGCTGATCTAAAGTGGATTCCCCTGTATTTTTTTTTTTCAGCAAAATTATGTTTGTCTTGCAAATTGGGAGCACAGCCCAGACAGACAGTTGCAACAGCGACCTCAGCAGCCCCCACGCCGTGGACAAGGCAGTACTGCTGCAGTACAGCGTCAGCAACGGCATCACCTGGCACGTCATCGCTCAACACCAGCCGAAGGACTTCATGCAGGCTCAGCGGGTGTCATACAATGTCCCTCTGTAAGTGGCGTGAAGGGAAATGCATGCTGCCCCGCCCCTCCTGGGAGTCACTGAGCTGGGCATGGAAGTTGGGTGGTTATTGGGTCAGCGCCGTGAGCCTCGGCAGTGGCAGAGTCATGACAAACCCAGACGGCCAACACTGTGCTGCTGTGTTCCAGGTCAACAGGCAGATAGCTAATCAAGAGAGAAGAGCAAGAGGGGATGAATGGAGAACTAAATGCAGACACTGTGCATTTTCTCTTCTTTAAACAGCATTTCTAATCCTTTAGAAAACAGCAGCCTTAAGTTTCTGTGTGGTATGGAGTTTGGAATTTGGAAGTCTGGAGAACTTGCAGCCAGATCAACTTCGCTTAGCCTTGATCAGCCACTGTCTAGCTCAGGGCCTGTCACGGAAAGTGTTTCGTGTTTGATATACATGTGTGCTTTTCCAGATACTATGAGAACAAAGGGGAAGAGGAAGAATGACCGTTACTACTAACCTTTAAGTTGCCAATAAAATTTCATACCGCTTAGAAGAGCGCTGAGCACTAAGCAAACCTGGACTCTGTTTGCAACATTTTCTTGACTTAGGTTAGCCTATTAAAGCAGCTACCAAAGCTGGGCAATGGTGGCAAACGCCTTTTACGCCCAGCATTCAGGAGACAGAGGCAGGAGGATCTCTTGAGTTCAAGGCCAGCCTGTTTTACAGAGTGAGTTCCAGGGCAGCCAGAGTCACAACAGGGAAACATTGTCTGGGGGTTGGGCGGGAGCATCTACCAGAAGAAAGGTCTGTTTCCTAAACATTTAACCTCTGTGCCCTTATGTCTGTGACCCAGGGAGGCCCGGATGAAAGGAGTTCTACTGCGCTGGTGGCAACCCCGCCACAATGGAACAGGTCATGATCAGTGGGCTCTGGACCATGTGGAGGTCGTCCTGTGAGTATCTGCTACTTAGCATCCTGTGTCCATTTCAGAAAGGTTTGAAGTTCCAGTGACCTGGCATGCTCCTTAACTCAGTAAGAAATAGACCTGATGAGAGGTTCCCACAGAGCTGCTGTGACTAACACTTGTCAGCAACCGCAGGCCACAGTTGAAGTCAACAGTGAAGGACAGCACAGGCCTGAGTGTAGTTTACTGGGCTTTAGACAGCTTTGATAAGTCAAGTGTTTATTTAAGGATTGGCAGGATTGATCAAATTCAATAAAGCAGAAGTCTCTGGGTAAATGGGAAATGATGTCTTATGTTCGATCTGGGTTGCCTTACAAAATAGAATGACCTCCTAAAAGAATGCCCTGTGTTGAATGTTTGTGGTGGATAAGCCCATGATGAAGACCCATATCAGCCCCAGACGCTGTCTCCACTTAAGGAAGTGGTTGTCTCTAGAACGGAGAATCTATGGCTTTACACTCCTCCTGACCAACCCTTCACCTAACAAGTTATGGGTGTGCTCCCCTCCTTCGCCCCATTAGAGCACTGACCCCACTCTTCTCTGGCTGGGTAGACTGTTCTGTCTGACCCCACTGTCCCTGGCTAGGCTGTTCTCTTGTGCAGAGATGACTTGCTTTTTCTCTAACAATCTAGTTCCTGTAAAACCGGAACGCTTGTGTCTCGACGAGTCCGAACTGGCGGCTCCAAGTTGTTGGCAAGGAGAGGCGAATCTTCTCGGTAGATAGGTTCAAAATGTTCATCCTGCTTACCAGATCCAAAATGAAATCAGTCGTGTGGCTGATTTCAGTCATTGTGAAAGCAAATTTCAGTGATTAATTTGTGGGAAAGCTACCAAATTTGTTTTCTTTCAACCATAACCATGAGCTAAATTCCGCAGTCTTGAGCCAGCCCTCGTCTTAGCTGTCACCGAGGCACCCGCTTGCATGGCGTCCATACCAACCCCAGCTCCGAGAGCAACCCGGTCCCACACAAGCCCCCACTGTGTGCTCTGCTGCTTCTGGACCACTTGCTGGGCTCTGCCTCCACAGGATAAAAATCTAAGTTTAAAGTAACAGTCAGACCCTTGAATCTAAATACGAGGCTGTTTACTTTGCTATTAATTTCCTTCAACTGCACTGTTCTGGGAGAGTAGAAGAACTTGGGCTCTTAAAACTTTAAACATACGTATGTATGTATGTATGTATGTATGTATTACAGTGAGGATATAGAGAAATGCCCAAGTAGACCAGAATCCAATCCTAGAGCCATCCTGTCCTGACCTCTTCCCTTAGAGCAAAGAGACTCCATCTGATTGAGGCTCAGATTCCTGGGGCAGCTGCTCTTCCTCTGGAGGATTTGCCTCATCTGCACTAAGAACTGAGTATCACATCTAAAAGCACCCCATGTGCTTCTTGTGAATTGACTCAGTATCAGCAATCCCACCTTCTCCGTCAAGCCTTCTGCCAAGACAACTTGCATGCCCTGGGCCTCTGGCACCTGACAAAGTGTTACCAACCCCTCTGGAAACTTCCAAACTTGCCCATTCTCAACAGACAGCAGAATGCTAATTCTGTCCTTGATGGATGCAAGAATTCTCAGCATATCCTACATTTGAATAGATTCTTTCCACTCCCACCCAGACAGGCCAGAGCCTTCATCTAGAGTATACTTACTTGGTATGATATAACCCCTTCACCACTCGGAACCAGAACTCAGTTCCCTGTTGACCTGCTGCCCCAGAGGCTTTCAGAGTTCCTTCAGGAAGCCCTCCCACCTACCCCAAGAGAACCTTCTGGAATACCTGGTGTTGGTATTAATTTTTGTAAGCAACCACCAGCATCTTGATACTGTGATAAGACTGAATTCCTTGTTACGTTCTGGAACTATACTCTGTATTATAAGACTTCATTTTTATTTAGTCCCCAGAGTTTTAAGACTTTAAAGAATTTATCACTTACAAGATACCTGCCTACTCTGACCCTGCATCATAATCTCAAAGCTTCAGGACACTGAGCCCTTTTGAACAAGGAAGGCACCAGTCCTCACGCATGGTGTGGCGTAGCTTGTTTCACTTAACGTCATCCTTTAGTGAGCCATCTGAAATTATAACTTTACCCTTTTACCGTATATCTCAAGTACATATAATTTTAGAAACAAATATTGCCTCTTTAGTGACATCTTAAAATTTATTTAAAATTAGAGAGTACTCTTGTATTAGAAAAATTACATACTTCACAGAACTCAATTCAATAAATGAATTTTTAATATATTACTAAAGAATTCTGTTTTAGAACTATATCCTTGATTTTTTGCTCTGTTCTTAAAGTATGACATTTTTGTGCCACTATACCATTTCAAAGTATTTTCTTTTTTGTAAGAATCACAAAAGTTTTAGGACAGTCATTTTTCTATACTTAGTAGCTTTGCAATAAAATTTATTCATTTGATAAGCATATGCTAGAGAATTCCAGATAACTCAGGGAAATAAACTATAACAACACTGTTGTCCTTCAACACTGTGAGATGCTCAGAATCTAGCTGAGGCTCATGTAATTAATAAACACTACTAATTTTCCTATGGAAAATATGTATATTTAATAGAGTGGGGTGTATCCATAAAGCCCTGCTAATGAAACCTATTTTCTTACTTAGCTACACTTTCCTAGCAGAACCTTTAGCTGTTTGAGCTAATGATGTTCACCTCTCTCCCACCGGGAAGGAAGAGAAACACCAGGCACACGCGTGGTGGGGGAGGGGAGGATGTGGATACGCATCCAACCTAGTTTAACATGCAGACAGCACTATTAGTATGTATTTGCAACATTTCAGTTAAATAACTTCTAGAATGCATTTTCTTTTCCAAGTGGCGATTGCTTTAATCTAGCTGTAATGTCATAGTTTTGCTTTTGTATATGTGTACCAAGGACACATGCTAAAAACCCCTAGAAAGAAAAGCTGTGGTCATGCATGGTATCTTATGTTGAGTACTGTCCACACTGCCCATATTAACCAGGGACAGAGGGGTTTTACGAGAACAAAGTCAACAGCTTTGAAAACTGTTTCAAGGTACAGGAGCACTCCCTAAACGAACAGGACACGTAATGGATTCTTAACTTAATGGTTTACTTTTAAAAGACCATTATGTCAAAAGATTTGCACGTCAGAAACAAAGAATGACCAGCCTCAAACTATAAAGATAGAAACTGCCCTCCCAGCGCTAAACAAAGTCCTTGTACTGGTTTGACAGTGCCATCTCCAGTCCCTTGTTTGCCAGTGAAGTCTGCACAGGACGCCCTTGCGATGGTTAGCCCATGCTGACCTGCCTGCGTTGAATTGCAGATCATTTTTTGCCAGCCTCGCTAGTTTACAAAAAGACCTCATCCCGTAAATGTCGAAGGGTAGCAGAGCAGAGCACGGCCAATCAGATGAAACCTAAGTCCACCGAGCTCACTTCATAGCACAGGGTTTCAGTGTTTGTGAAGATACCTGGGCAGATCCCTCACAAGATCCATGCTGGCAGGGGGCTTCTTAGGGGAGAAGAGGATCCCTTGTCTCAAGCCCTTCCGCTGGGCGCTCACTCTTCTGTCGTAAGAAGCCCCTCACCCGACTGCGCTGCATTCACACATCACATTTCCTGTGTGCGCGTCTCAGTCACAGCCTGTCATGTGTACAATGAACGGGGCCGATTTTTGCATGTGTTCCTTGAAAGCAGATCACTCAGTAAAAAGTTAGCCTTTGTGAACTGATTTAATAACAAGCGAATTATTGCACATTTATTGAAAATTGGAAACTAGTACGTTGCTAACTTTGGCTTTAAACACAGTTATCAGATTTTAATATAAGTTCCATCATCACCATCCCTCCTGCTATTCATCATCAAGATACTGTCACGTTTTTGGCACAAATGATTTATGAGATGAGCATATTAACATTTGTTGCAAAGCATATTTTTCTATATTAAATTTGACCGTGCTATCTGATGTAGAAGACTTCTCCATTTTCTTACAGCCCAGTCCTTAATCTCATCGGGTGTTGATGGTACCTAAAATGAGAATAATTGAAAACTCAGATAAATTTTACAGTAGATATTAAATGATTAATATTTATACTTTGTATGTAACATTTATGCCAAATGTAGTGTTATAGCTACATGTACCTTGACATATGGTTGTGAGCAAATACTGCATGTTGCATTACATTAAAAAGTTAAGTGTATCTCTATATTGGGTATAGAAGGATGAGAAATAACATGTTGAATTTTTATTTTCAAAAGAGATGAGAAACCCTATATTGCGCCTAAACCTGATCAGACGTTTATGACTAATCACAGTGCTGCATGCGTTGAGAGGCATTTTTTAACTTGTATTGTATTTCATTATTTGCTGTCATTGGTTTTCTACTAGAGTAAGGTAAGTCATTCTCGCTACCTCTGGAGAACTGTTTTCTGTTCGCTTTTTCAGTTTTGCCAAAGCTTGCTGAGAATTTCTGTAGAAGACCCTTTACAAGTGAACATTTTAGAAAAGCAGGTATAGATGATACAGGGATACATGACTGTAACGATCAACATCCACATAAAATCCACCAAATTAAGAGAGGTCTTTGATACTTGCGGTTCTGGGCGCAGCAGCGTAGACCGGGGTGACATAATCAGCATCCCCTCGGGGCAGGTGTGCCTGGCTCCGTGTTAGACACCCTTGCAGTGCTCACAGGTAATAAACAAAGGCCCCGTGGGCAGGGGAAGTGCATCAAGGTGCCTTGACTTACCAATTTTAAGTTAATAATTGACAGAGAGGTGTAGCTTTACTCTTAACCCTTGTGGGTTCAGGATCCTGCCCGCTGATAAGACAGGCCACCTTGTATTTGCCTTCCGATGTGCGAACTTTAAGGCTCAAGAGTAAAATGGTTCTAAGTACTGGACATGTGCACTTGGTGTTAAGGTTTTCACTTAATCCTGAGGGTCGCCTGAGGTGTGTGGTCAAATATCACCCTCATTTCCATTTAGCAGGAGAGAAATCTGAAACTCTCGGTGTTAGGGGTGCTTGCAACTCCGCTTTTGGCATGCAGCTTCCCTGACAGAGCATGACCTTAAAATCAGGCGCACAGCTCCTCTGTGTTCAGGGTTAGTTTGAATGGCAGAACCCGTCCCACACTCACCCAGATTTCTCTGAAAAATACATCTCCCGTCTCTGGATCCTTGTTTCTGCCTTCATACAAATTGTCATCTGTCGTATCGTATGCTGAAAGATAATGAATTGCTGATCAATAAAATGCCTACATTTCTGTGAGCTCAAATTCTTCTAACTTTCATCTCTTCCGTATCCGTTAGAATTCAAAAATCAGATTAAGTTGTTTTCATAATAACAAATGAGCTCATCCTGTAACTCGAATTAAAAGTAATGGTTCAAGAGAGTACAGAATCAAATTCCTTAAAGATCTCGCAATGCCAGAATTTTCTATGCGGAAGCAGGGATGCATTTTCCAATTCCGTGTGACATCTAAGTCTTTAAAATCAAAATCCCTGCATCAGTAGAAATTTCAGTCAGCATGTGCAGGAAACCGCGGCTCATTCCCCTTCCTTCAGGGGCTTGCACTTGAAGGGTTATTTAAAGGGCCTAGTCTTATCTACAACCAAAGCAGAGTGGCATGCCCAGTGCTAGGATGTGCCTCGAGATTAGTATCTCTGTTTATTCTGAACTTATAATAAAAATTACTTTCTCTGTAGTTGCAATGAAAAAAAAAATGAGTCTCAAAAACACAGTTGCTCCTGCTATTACTTGTGACGTTATTTATAGGATACATCTACACGTATCAAAAACAAAAATATGCTTCCCCCAAAATGACAGAGTCATTTGTAACCCCTATAATTAAACGTCTCATAAGCTGGACATTTGGGAGGCAGAGGGCCTGCTCACTGTTCACGTGGAGCTATTGAATGGGCCTAGAGTCAGCCATCGATCGCCCTGTGTTCAGCATCCCCATGGTACTCGAGCAGGCGTAGGAAGTGTAAAAATCCACTTCATTAGACTTCAGTGCAAATGACTCGGTTACTAGTTCTCCACAAGCATCTGTGGAAGTGTGGCTGCTCACATATAATTCTGTCAGCTCGAAACATCTGAAGCAGACACAGCGCCATGCTCTTATGAAGGTTGGTGGGACTCCAAAGATACACATCACTAACTGACTCAGAGTTAGTGTGCCCGGCGAATTAGAATGTCCCCTGAACTAGTTGTAAGCCTCTCTTAAAATCTGTAGCCTGATGATATTTTTCTTACACGTGAAGATGGAAATTTTAAAATTGAAAGCAGTTCTGTAACAAAATAACTTCGTGTGAAATTTGCTTTGAGACTGTTAACAGCTTCGGTTAGAGTTACCTGTGTCTCTGTCCTCAGACACACAGGGATCACTGCCGCATCGATCTGAGCTGCAGTGAGATAACCAAGTGTCTTGTGTGTTTGGGTTTTTATGTAAAATACTTAACCATTTTTAATTTTCTTTGAGTACTTTGTCTTTGCGCATGCTTCAACAAAATAATTTCATTGCTTTAACTCTGCAATTATTCCTTATAGTTAAAGAGTAATGACTTACAGCAGGAATCCAATCAGTAAGTCAACAAAGGTTCAGGAGCATGCCTTGACCACCCACGGGTCAAGCAGGAGGTGCAGTGCTGTGGTTGGGGGTGGAAAGAGCTGGACCACAGACCCCCATGTTACCAGAAGCTTACATGTGGGGAGCCTAGATAGGAGCACAAACCCCACTCAGACCAGGAAATGATCAGGATGGGAGTTCAAAAGAGGAGGGGGACATCACTTCTGAGAGGGTTCTGTGAGCTCAAAAGCAAACGTGACACTGGGACAGCAACTAGAAATCCAGGGCGTGATGATGAATGAGTTCGGCAGTAGAAGACAAAAGGCAGCGTGGAATAGAGCAGTCTGCAAAGGGCTGAATCACAGATCCTCTTCAGACAGGATCTGAAAGGCCACAGAATTAATCGTGAAGAGGCCGTGAGATACACGCTGTCACTAGCTTAGATGTTGCCATGAGACATGAGAGTTATGGATAGTTTTTAATAAAACAGAGCCAACCTCTGAAGGGAAGTTTTCTGAGAGTGCTGTGTAAATCTGCTGTACACCTGTGCATGAAGCCTAATATGCATGCGTACAGTCAAGGGATCTCAAGTGTAAATTGTATGTTTCACGTCATTTCACGGTTTCTTTTCGGTGGAAAGTATAGAGATGCAGAGGTTGGTTTAGGGACCGTCATGACAGTGCAGAGGACTCAGGGAGACACCAGGTGCTGGCAGGAAGACAGCAGGGTGCGATCCCAAGATGTAGCTGATAAAGTAACAGCCACAGTTTCTCTAACACTGGGCTAGCTCCGTGTGCTAGGTCACCGTCCGCTCGCTGCTCACCACAGAGAATACATGGGTGCATTCCCTTCCTCCTTCCACTGTGGCATCCAAACTGCTCAGCTTGAGGTGGTCGCATACCACCGTCGCACACAGGCAGACAGTGAGCGTGAAGGCTACCAGGATATAAAATCTAACAGCTTTTCTCTTTTTCTCCAAAGTGTCTTTAGTGAATATTCCTTTTGGCTTTGTAGTTCCGAGCATTTTTGGTAGTTTAGAACTCCTGAGCGGAAAGGTATCAGCACTTTTATAAACTGAGTTTCAGTTTCCTGCGTGCCCTTTGTCAGGGTCTCAGGACGTAGCTGGCTGCTTCCGAGCTCATGGAATTAGCGCGTGTGTTGTCCTTGAGATTCCGACTGTAAATCTGTCCGCATGGTCAAACTTCACTACATGAATTTCTCTCATTTTAAAGTTCTACGTCTTCATAGCTAAGCATAGTGACTGGAGTATATTGTTTACAAGCACCGTCTTTACCTTGCTAGTATATTGAGTATTGGAAAAATTATCCTTTCCCTTTCATTTTATATGGCCCTTGATGGTAGGATCACATCACTGATGCCTTCTTTCTGCATGGATTTGAGAGCATGTGTTCAAGAGATGACACATTTGGTAGATACTGATAGGCCTGTACTCAAGCCACACACACCCTCCACGGCAGTGTACGGAAGTGCAGTTCTTACTCAGTGTTGTTTAGATCATGAAACTTAAAAAGCATGAGAGTTGGGGTGCTTTCCCTCTAATCCCAACACTCTGGAGGCTGAGGCAGGAGAATCATAAGTTTTAGGCCAACCTGCAACATAACAAAACCCTGTCTGAATAAAAATTACATTTTCCATGCCAAAACATCAGCAGCTGTCACTGAAGCTATTATTTAAGTTCCTAAAAGTCCTGACACCCATTGTCAGTATATTTATCAGCTTCACATATAGTATGCATAGGAATGTGCGAGTACATATGGGGAAAATACATATCCACAATGTGTGGTGACACAGCACACTTCATATACACACACACACGGTCACACACTCACAGTTCATATATACACACACACGGTCACACACTCACACTTCATATACACACACACATGGTCACACACTCACACTTCATATATACACACATGGTCACACACTCACACTTCATATATACACACACACATGGTCACACACTCACAGTTCATATACACACACACATGGTCACACACTCACACATATACACACACACATGGTTCATATACACACACACATGGTCACACACTCACAGTTCATACACACACACATGGTCACACACTCACACTTCATATATCCCACACACATGGTCACACACTTACACTTCATATACACACACACATGGTCACACAGTCACACTTCATATATCCACACACACACATGGTCACATGCTCACACTTCATATATACACACACACATGGTAACACACTCACACTTCGTATATCCACACACATGGTCACACACTCACACTTCATATATCCACACACATGGTCACACAGTCACACTTCATATATCCACACACATGGTCACACACTCACACTTCATATATCCTCACACATGGTTACACACTCACACTTCATATATCCACACACACATGGTCACACATTCACACTTCATATATATACACACACACACGTGGTTACACACTCACACTTCATATATCCACACACACATGGTCACACATTCACACTTCATATATATACACACACGTGGTCACACACTCACACTTCATATATCCACACACACATGGTCACACATTCACACTTCATATATATCCACACACACATGGTCACACACTCACACTTCATATATCCTCACACATGGTCACACACTCACACTTCATATATCCACACACACATGGTCACACACTCACACTTCATACACACACACACATGGTCACACATTCACACTTCATATATCCACACACACATGGTCACACACTCACACTTCATATATCCTCACATACACATGGTCACACACTCACACTTCATATATCCACACACACGTGGTCACACAGTCACATTTCATATATCCTCACACATGGTCACACACTCACACTTCATATATACACGCACACATGTGGTTACACAGCACACTTCATATATCCACACACATGGTAGCATATTCACACTTCATATATCCTCACATACACAGTTACACATTCAGTCACACTTCCCTAGCATTTTCACGACCCCGTTTTTAGCACGGTGTCTCGTACACCGAGACAGAGTTATCAAGCACAGCCAGCTGCTTATTGAGAGAGACAGTGTGATTCAGCATTGCTTCTTCGCTGTGCGCCCTGAGCAAGAATAAACTAGGAAAGTCTAGCTCGTTCTGCTGACAACTTTTGCTTTTATTTTAGCTTTTCAAGCTTGAACTTAATGTTAATGTAACCAAATAATTTTTGCTACTTGCTAACGATGTGAAAAGGGTAATGAGTTCAGTGCGTGAGTCCTCTGGAAGGGAGTTTATCAGGGAAATGTTTTCAGGTTCTGAAAAGAAAGGGACCTTGGACCGACGGCCGTGAGGCAGGTCCAGGCTTTAATGGTTCTGTCCCTGGGTGGTAAAGTCGGTGTGACTTCTGAACTCTGAAAATTTCAAATGAATATTGGGCTACCGTGGGACCTTAGACTAGCTCACACATTCAATGATGGACTCACATGCTTTCTCCTTTCCCTCCCCGCCTGTCCCCTTCTTGTGATTTTTAACAGCACTCGCAAACAAAATTACATGATGAATTTTTCACGACAACATGGGCTCAGGCACTTCTACAACAGAAGACGAAGGTCACTTAGGCGATACCCATGAAGAATCCAAGTTTATTTTCCCTTCCGACATGTGATGTGTTACTTCCCATTTTTGAAACCTCTCACTGTACCCAATATCAGGAAACGCATATGAAGGACTTGGCTAACAGAAAGCCCTTCCCACACTGTGAGCTAATGATGAGCGGCTTCTCTGCGCATAAGTAAATGTCTTCGTGTCAATTCGTCCGTGGAAATTGTGATCTGTTATAATGTCAGTTACAGTGGCAGTATTAAGAGTAAGAAATAGTTTAACAAAAAAAAAAAAAGAGTTTAAGCACAAAATTTTAAAGATTTTATGTTTAAAATGGCATTTTAGCACAGTATTTAACACCCTTGGTCACCGAACTATTTAAGTGGACTGTATCTCAGCTTTGTATTTGTTTTATATGATTAAGTTATCATTGTTTGTCCTTTTTGTCTTCTCTACAGTATAACACATTGAAACTGTACCTATTTGCTATGTTGCAATGTTTTGCTGCTGGATTTTGATCTACTTGTATTCTGCAGGAAGTTAATTCAAATACCTATTCAAAATGATAGCTGTAAAGATATTAATTATCTCCTTTAATATCCTCTTTAAAATGTATGTTGATTTAGCATCATTTTGTGGATAGGAAAAATGCTTGACCTTCAAATATTTTCTACTTAAAAATTGTGGCTGAAAACCCCACCTCCCTCCCACAATGAAACCCTGATTACCTTGTCCAAAACATTTTTTCTAAAGTGTTCTGTGGCTGACTTACTAACAGTAACTGCCATCTTGTGTCTGTGGTAACAAAGTGATTTGTAAAATGGTGGATGTTTTCTCATTGTGTTCTCTTCATGGGTTATTTACCTGCGGGTCACATTCAGACCTTCTGATGAAGTTGATCCAACACCAGCCAAGTATCATGACCCTGTAGCCTCAGACTATCAGTGAGGCCGAAGGTTGAACCATGCTAAAAGCCCATGCGTAAATAAAATGTATGTCAGAATCCACCTGAAGCACATTCGTGTTCATTCAGTTTTTATTGTGCATGTGAGTGAGAGTGTGTGCCTGGGGACGTCAGGGACAACGTATGGTGCTGGTCCTCTCTCCCCAGCTTGTCTGAGACAGGGTCTCTTGTTGCTCACTGCTACATAAACCAGTCTAGCGAGCCCATGAGCTTCTGGGGCTTCTTGTCTCCAGCCCCTACTTTACCGAAGACACAAAGGGATTGCAGGTCCCTGGTACCTCAGCCTGGCTTTCGTGAGGTTCTCAGGATGCGAAGTCAGCCCATCTTGCTGGCACAGTGCCCACTTTATCCACAGTCGTTTCTAGCCCTTCGATCCTAATTAACTTACAGAGAAATTGTGAGCCAAATCACATTTGGAAGCGGTATCAGACGTTCCTCCCAGTGTTTGCTTCGTCATTGCTAACAGCAGTATGAAGCACACTTTCAATTTAACCATTTTTCATGAGTGTGCATGAGAGTGTGTGTGGCCGTGTGTATGCCCGTGTATGCGTGCCATGTGCGCGCCTGTGTGTGTACCCATGTGTGTGTGCTGTGTGTGCATGCCATGTGTGTGCCTGTGTGTGCGTGCCATGTGTGCCCGTGTGCGCATGCTGTGTGTGCGTGCCTGTGTGTATGTGCCGTGTACACATGCGGTGTATGCATGCCCATGTGTGTGGGTGTGCGCATGTGTATGTGTGCCGTGTGTACATACCGTGTGTGTGTGCCCGTGTGGATCCCGGACATCACCGGTCAGGTGTCTTCCTCAGTATCTGCCCATATTATGTTCTGAGCAGAGGCCCTCACTGAACCTGGAGCTTCCCACTTTGGTTCGACTGACTGGCCAGTTAGACCAGGGACCTGCCTGTCTCCACCCCGACCCCGTCACTGAGGCCGCAGACTGTGCTGAACTTCTGCACAGGTGCTGGGACTATAAACTCAGTTTCTCGTGCTTTTGGAGCAATCACTTTATGCACCAAGCCATCATTTCAGCCCCAACCTTGTTTGCTTTTAATTCATCGTTTTTCTACTTATTCTGTAATAGAGAATTCTCAAAATGACGTAAGTTCCAAAAACTTCTGTTAACTGCCAGTACCGTTTCATAGCTCACAAGAGGCTTCCAGCGTCCACTCAGCATGCAGTGTTTACACTGTGCTAGGCACTGTTCTAAATGTTGGGGCTACAATAGGGATTTAGATGTTACCCCTGCTTGCTTTTAACATATACCAATTTTTTTTAATTATATTGATGTTATTGATGGTATTTTCAAAAGGATTTTTTTTTAAATCTTGGGAAACATTTTAAGTTTAGAGGATTCAGCAACAGTTAACTTTTCCAAGACTTTGGACATCTCAAATATTGAACTTAGTTACACACAGTGAATTAATTCCTAATCTATTGCAAGAATACATCCCTTGGTTAACAGTATCTTTTTAAACACTCAAATGAAATAGAAGATGAAATAGCTCAATATGTAGAAAGAGTGATGCTGAGATAATTCACCGTTCAAATGCACCTTAGACTGGATCCCTGGACAGACCATTACGGCAAAACCCAAAAGACAATGTATTAACAGGGGCTTGGGAAAGGGACAAAACATTACACAAAACACACATGTCGCAAGGAAAAGACTGGCTGTGCTAATGGCTTGGATCTGAAATGTTCTCCCACAAGCTCATGTTTTGATCACTTGTACCCCAACTTCTGGCCCTGTTTAGGGATGCTCTGCTAACTTTGAAAGGCAGAACCTAGCTGTAAGAAATAGGCCATGGCCGGGAAGGACCTCGGAGTCTATTATCCCTGGCCACCGTACATCACTGTCTGCTCCCTGGCCCCCCATGACACACACTGTCCTCTTTTCCACATCACCATGATAGAATGAGCGCTCTGACACCATGGGCTGATATAAATCTTCCCTCCTTGTTTTTCTGAGTTCCTTTGGTCACAACAATGCAGAGATAACTAGTACAGGAAATTAGCACCAGTAATGGGGCCGTTGCTTTGAGTAAACGTGGTAAAGCTGGAGGCGTCACAATACCTGATCTCAAATTGTACTACAGAACCACAGTCACAGAAGCAACACATCACTAGCACAGAAACGGACACATAATCCGATGAAACAGAGGACCCGGAAATAAATTCACAATGCTACACTCACCTAATATTTGACAAATATATTTGTTCTAATCTGCTTCTCTGCTTCTGTGGTGAAATGCAAACCAAAACCAACTTGGGGAGAAATGGGTTTATTTGGTTTAAAGATTACAGTCCATCATGGAGGGAAGCCAAGGCTAGGAGTGCAAGCAGGAACCTGTAGGCAGGAACTGAAGCAGAGACCACGAAGAAACAATGCCTGTAGGCCTGTTTCCCTGGCTTGCTCAGCTACTTTTCTTAGACATCGCAGGCCCGACCTGCACAGGGCTGGCGCCACCACAATAGGTTAGACCCTCCTACAACAATTAGGAAATAATAAAATGCCCCGACAGACACACCCACCTGCCAATCCGATAGGAGTAGTTTCTCAATTGAATTTTTCTCTTCTTGGATGACCCTAGCCTGTGTCAAGTTGACAAAAATTAACCAGCACAACTGGTTGTGTCAATTAACACATATGAGCACATCACTATTAAAGGACAAGCATATCACATATTAATATCACAATATAAAATGCAGTGTAACTGTAAAAGCCTAAGTCTTTATAAAATTTCAGTGCTTTAAAAATTTAAAAAAGTCCAACATCTCTTAACTGTGAGGTCCTGTATAATCTGAAATAAATTATTGCATACTTTCATTAAATGGGAATTTTAAAAAAAAACAGTACATTGAAAATCAGATCGAAGCAACGTTCAGAATCTATTTTCTAGGCTCCGGGGGCTTGGGCAGCTCCACTTCTCCAGGTCTGCCCCCCACAACACACACAGTTTATATCACAGGCTCAGGCCAGCTCCACTCAGCACCTGCTGCTGTCCTTAGTGGTCACCCTAGCATGACCAGTATGCCTGGTCTCTACTGTCGCTGAGACTGTACCGCCGCCAATGGCCTCAGCTGGCCTCTTCAGGGGCTCCAACTCTACCACGTGGTGCCAAGCCTCTCCCTGCCAAGTTTCTCTCCATGACCTCTTCGTTCTTCAAAACCAGTCCCATGTTGGAGACAGCTTAGTTTCAGGTTCACCGTCCAGCGCCAGGCGCAGCCTTGCTCCCCATTCTGTGTATTAACCCTGAGGAAACGTTTCCCGGAACACTTCACTTCAGTGATGCTGGTCTCGTCATCACAGCTGATGTTTTGGGCTAACTGTCGTCAACTGTTCCAGGAAAGGGTTCCCTTCCATAGACTCATAATTCAAATATATCACACGAACGGCCCCACGGTCTTCACAGCAGAATGTCACCCGCAGGCCAGACCTCCTGTTCTTCTCTCCTGAGCCCCCTGACAGAGTGGCTCATCAAGCCCTGAGAACCTTTCCCAGCCCAAAACTCCAAATCCTTCAGCAATCCTCCCAAGAACCACGGTCAGGTCCAACACAGTGATGCTCTTCAGTTGTCTGTTTACTTCTGTTGCTGTGATGAAAACACAGTCCAAAACAAATGTGGAAAGGAAAGGCTTTGTTTGGTTTACAAGTTATAATTCATCATCAAGGGAACCTGCAGGCAGGAACCCGCATAAATACGTACAACAAAAAATAAAATACCAAAAATGTCAGCTGTTCAAAAAATGGGCTACAGCCAAAAAAGCAAAAAAAGCCAGGCAGTGGCGCACGCCTTTAATTCCAGCACCCAGGAGGCAGAGGCAGGTTGGATCTCTGAGTTTGAGACCAGCCTGGTCTATGGAGTGAGTTCCATGATAGCCAGAGTTACAACAGGGAAACCCTATGTCAAAACACCAATTAAAAAAAGAATGTGTGTGTGTGTGTGTGTGTGTGTGTGTGTGTGTGTGTGTGTGTGTATGGACTAGGAAGAGGATTCAGTGGTTTTATTAATTTCAAATAATTAGAAACAATTTGAGTGTGCATCAACAAGAGAGAGGATGTTGTTATTTGTGTAATAAAGTATAATACGGCACAGAGCATACCTCGCAACAAAATAAGTGGCACAATTGCAAATATAGTACACTACCATCTATCGGATTTTAAAACTTGCAAATAAATGCAATATAGTGCTTAGGAACAGGTGCGGGAGTATCAGGGAGGGATGAGGCAAAAAGAGCTCACTAGAAAGATAGCTCGGTGTTCAACAGTGCTTGCCGCTCTTGCAGAGGACCCCAAGTTTGGTTCCCAGCACCCACCATTGGACATCTCATAACTGCCTATGACCCTATCTCCAGGGCATCCAAGACCCTCTCCTAGCTTCTATGGGCTATACATTTGAATACACATATAAACGCACATAAGCATAAATTAAAATGCATTTTAAAAGAATTGAAAGAGCAAGTGAAAGGAATTGGCTCTACCTAAAACACATTGTCTCTAAATTTCCAGGACGTTAATATTTTATGAGTTGTGTGCATACAGAAGCTTGGTCTAGTCTCATGTGAAGATAAAATATTATAGCCAAAACCGAGAGTGGATTTGCTGGGCAGATTCCGTTAAGATAATGCACCCTAAGGAAACAGCAGTGCATTCAAAGCACAAAGTCAGCAGCACGTGGCTCCGGGGAGGCTGTAGGGACCGAGATTACACCTGAACTTACTGTCAAAAACGCAGGAGACAGGGAGTGATTTCATCAAGAGGCAGCAAATGGAAAGCTATGGTAAGATACGAAGTAGATGCCCTTCTAGTCGGCTCTAACAAAAACAGAGAGTTGTCGGTCTTAGAACGGAAACTGGGAGGTCAGAATTAATTAATAGTACATCTAAGGGGATCATCCTAAATTGTTAAGAATTTGACTATGGTTTTATATTTTCTTCAGATTAACTTCGAACTTCTCTCATATTAAAGATAATAGCAAAAATAAAAGGCATACATTTATTGTTTGGAAGAAAAAAATTCTCTTACAGAAAGAACTCCAATGGAGCAGTAAGAAAGACTTCTTACCATAACTTCTGTCTACTCCTTTGGGTGCTTATTACAAATGACGGTTTACGGTTGTTTTTATTCCATCATGGCTGAAAGTCGATGCTGCTTTTATGTATGTGGCAGGCCAGTCAATGTTAATGGGAAACCCTGGCACTCCTCTGTGGCCTTATTAACTATCCTTGTGTCTGGACCCTCTCTCCCACATTGCTGTCAAAGCAGCAGAAGAGAGGTTCAGCCTGGAAAATACAGCTCTTCATAGCGAGTCCTGACAGAATATCGCATGGGATATGTAAATGAGCAGTAAAGGGTACAGAACATTTCATAGGAAATACTGCCTTAGTAAACCAAGCAAGAGCCAGGAACCTAACTTACACCAAGGTTATTATTACAGTAGCCCCTTACTGTTGGTGCTCACAGGAAGCACATACATTGTGATGAGTTAGAGATCTGTGTGTGTCCACGTTACTGTTGTGCACAACTACTTGCACGCATGTGTGCATTTGAGGAGAAGGCCAGTGGTTGGGCTTAGGACCCAGCCATCTCTCTATCATCTATCTATCTACCGATCTATCTATCTATCATCTATCTATCTATCTATCATCTACCTATCTACCTATCTATCATCTATCTATCTATCTATCCAGAATCTCTCATTGTCCTAGACTTTTCCAGTTAGTCTAGGCTGGCTGAGCAGTGAGCCCTGTGATCCGCATGTCCCCAGCACTGGGATTAGAACTGCATGCTGTCATCCCTAGCTTTTTTTTTTTTTTTCATTTGTATCCTTGGTCCTCGTGCTGGCAAGACAAGCGCTTTACAAACTGCCACCCCAACCTCAAGACGGACGTATTAACTCCCCTTCAGTCCGTCAGAAACTAACCATGGCTTGCAAGGCTGAGAAAGAACCAGGCATCTGAATCTAACACAGCCTCTTCCACGGTCATCCTTTTGGTAATCTGAAGTTAATTCCTTGATCTTCCTCTAAATGTCCTAATTATAACAGAGTACTTAATTTCTAGCATCCTCTATGTTCTAAGATTGGTAAAACAGCAAAGGAGGATCACCATCTTTGGGCCTCTCTCCCTAAAACATACCACCCAGACAAACAGAACCCTCCCTCATAGAAGGCCAGTCTGAGTCACAACCTTGCAAATTAATCACCTCTCAGACTTAAAAAGACAATGTTTTAAAAAGATTTTTCAATGTCAAACCCTGTGATAGGCATTTATATATTTATCTCACAAAAATTGCTCATGTAGAAACCATAACTCTTCCTGAAAGGATTTAAGAAGTAAGGCTAAACCTCCAGAAATGTTTTGCTCCACAACAGGAAGTTTCTAATGCGGAGGTTGGGATACTTTCTTGCATGGTTGAAGTATGCTTTCTGTTAGACTGGCTTTGCCAACTGCTATGGTAGCTAAGGTTTTCCACTTGGATTGATCAGAATTGAGTCAGCACAGTGGTGACACAGGTGCCAAGGATCAGAGTCCTGTGAGACATCTACCTACAAACTAGCCCTCTGAGTCACACGAATGCTAGCATTTGATAACTTGAAGTGCCTGGAATGGTTCATCGTGCCTACCCTGACTGCTGCTGCCCTGACAGGCGAACATTCATCATCAAGAGAATGAACCTGATTCTCCAGGAAGAGAGATACTGAAAAACTAAGTGGGAGGTAATTTGATATTGTTTTCGACCGTGCAGGACTTTTTACCTCAAGCTTCTCCTTGGCTGCTCAGGGTTAGAGTAGACACTGGTTTTGTGGCTCTGTAACTTATACAATTTAATATACTCACTTTTAGAAAAAAAATAAAATTAAGGACAAAAGTATTTAGTTAAAATGAGAAATGAGCCAAGCGGTAAGTGGCTCACACCTTTAATCCCAGCACTCCAAGGGGGGATCTCTGTGAGTGCCAGGACAGCCAGAGTGACAAAGAAACCTGCCTCAAAAAAAGCAAAAGTCAATAAATAGATAGATAAATAAATAAATAAGAAATGAAATCATAACCTCTTATAAATGTATCAGTTTTTAAAAACTGATAAATGTCCTGTTATTTGGGACTGCCAGATGCCATCAAGAAAAAATGGACCAGAAACACAAAGAAGCCACGCCGTGTGTTAGGAAACTTCACATACAGATGAACTCTGTGTTTACTTGAAGAAACAGTGACTAATAATGTTTTTTTTAACTTAGTAAAGTCCTTAAGGTCACAGATCAAACTTCAAGCAGAACAAACACAGAGAAAATCATTCCCAGACACATAATTAAACGGATAAAAACTGTTTGGTTTTGTTTTTTTCTCAGAAAACTTGTCACTAAGAGCTGAGATTCCACACTGCCTGCAATCTAACAAGCGAGCCTGCTTGTTATGTCTAGGGTCAGAAACAAACGACAGAAATCCCTGCACAGAAGACAGCATAAGCTTCATGTCTAAGTAGGTCGTCCCGCTCCTCTGGTGGATTCAAAGGCTGCTACAAAGGGAGGGGACACAGCAGATACTCTACCCAGTGGATTGTGTCACAGCCGACAATCCTGAAGCTTAAGACACGTAAGTCTTTTAAAGGGGCTCCGGCTAGCTCACCTGCCTGTCTGCTCTAGAATATTGCATGACCCTCTCATTTGGAATAAAAACAAACACTCTATTCTGGAAAGAGACCCGTTCTTCTAAGAGTGCTTATTCCACACATAGCCCTGAAAAGACAATCCAGAGCGAAGCCATCACAAGAGATGTGTAGGGCCTGGGGAGAACTGCCTCCCAAAGCTTCTGAGTAATCAACTTCCCATGTACCGGTCCCTAATCCGTCCGCAAGGCGGTTCTAGTGACCGGAGAGCTGTTCCTCCATCAGAAGCAGGAGACAAGAACCAGGAGGCACTGTGGTAAGATTTAAGCTAGTGCTCTCCCCTCAACCTATGTCATTGCCAGTGTACTCTGATTTGAATTCTGTCTCCCCACTGTCTGGGAGTCTGTCAAACACTGTTCTGTCTGTCTGTCAAAACACTGTTCTCATATCACATAAATGTTAGTCAGTCCTCTTGTGGCTTGGCTTAGACACCGTGAGCCAGATCTCTCCTGGGCTGCTTCTTCTCCTTCCAGTTGTGCAGTCTGTGTAGCACCAAGAGGCCTCAGCACTGGTGGGAGCTTAGGCAGCCCCCAGCTTGATGGACCAATACCTCGGAGTGGAGCTGACTGCTGCTAAAGAAATACGGTGCCTGCTTCTTCCTTTGTCTCTGGTCAAGCTCTGCATCTGGCTGCTGTGGGGCACTGTTTCTAGTTCTCACAAAGCCTTTTACCACTGGCCATCATCTGCATCCATCCCGCTCATTCCAGCTGATTTTCTGAGCAGCGATTAAACTGATCTTCTCAAAACACAAACATGACGTTATTGCCTCCTGCTGCCCTCAGAATCAACAGCATTCTCAGCAGGACCTGCCAGGCAGCCCTATCCTGTCTGTGTCTCCCTGTCAGTCCTGTTCTCTTCCTGGGGCCTCCCATCCTGCTCTTTGTCCCTCGGCATGCATGCTAATGCTACTTTCTCTTGCAGCACATTTATGTACCATGGCTTCTCCCAACCGTGAGACAGCCGTGATGTTTGAAGACACCCCTTTCTGGTCTGGAATAGAGTTTTATTTACATGTGTTCATATATATTACTTCCTTTTAGAGCACTCAGCCAAGTGTTTAGTTGTACATTTATGAATGTGATTATCTAACCAAACTCTGTTCTCTTCTTTGTTGGGCTACAAAGGCAATGAGAACAACCGTTGTAGCCTCTGTGACTTCCACAGGGCATGACTTCCACAGGGTATTTGAAACAGCGAGAATTGTTAGAACAACAAATGAATGCATAAGTAATTCCAAAAAAAAATTCATAAGCCTTATATTTTTGAGTAAATCATTTAATATTAGTCTATAATATAGGAGAAATAACATCTACTCACGAAACTGCGAGTGTCAAATCCCCCACCTCTGGTGGTGGTTACAGGTACCACGAGGCCATGGCTTTTCACATGGGTGCTGGTACTCTGAACTTGGTCTGTATGTTCCTGCAGCAAATACTCTTTCTCTCTCAGCCATCTCTCTGGCTCCAAAATACATATAGTTTTAAATGCCCACAGTTCCTAGTTAAAAAGGAAAAAACTCTTTAAAGGGAAAATATCTTTGATACACTTACAACAGACAAAATACTAATATCCCTAATATGTTAAGATCTTTTAAAATTGAAAGCAAAAATACTGGCATGAATGTTAGGGTAGAAGCAGGTTTTCATTTTATTTCTACTCCATGAGATGAACCATACCTGACAACTGTTAATGAGCCAAGAACCTGTGAACACACAGGTCTTGGGCCTTGGGGGAAAACCTTTAGTCTGCTAAATTAATATAGCAATGAAATGACCTCTGATGACACAGTGCTATACCATAGATCCGGGCGTCTACCTCATCAGAGAAGCTTCTTGCAGTAATTAACAGACACTCACTACTGAACAACATGCAGAGAGTGGGACTTTGAAGTGCTCAGCCCCGAAGACATGTCTTTATCACACTCCTTCCCTCAAGGTTTGGAGATGCTATGGGGAACTGAGGGTGGAAAGATTTGCAAGAGCCACTGGCTGACTTCAAGGAAACCGTTTTCCAAACATAACAGGGCAGATGTGAGCTCAGTAATTGTAACAGCATGCACAAGGCCTGCACAAACCTGAGCCAGGCAAAGCCCCAGTATGGAGAAGGGGAAGTGGGCACAACCCTCTCGCTCCCCACCCCACCCCCCTCCACTCCCACCACAACCAAGAAGCTATTTGCAATTGATAGCTGCTGGTAGAGGGAACATCTGTTTTCTTCAGTGGAGTGTTACTGGGTATATCAACCACATTCCAGGGCAGGTCCCAGGCGCAGGAGTAGTTGGCCAACACAAAACAGACTCCATGGTTTTTTGTTTGTTTGTCTGTTTGTTTGTGTTTGTTTTTCTTTTGTTTTTTCATTTGATTTTGGTTTTAAGAGAGAAACGACATAAAGTTGAGGGAAAAGATGTAGGAGGAGTTAGGGGAGGAGAGAGAATATGATCAAACTGTATTTTGTATTACATTTTCAAAGAACAAATAAAAAAAAATGAAGGCAAAAAATATTGATGAAAAAATTTTGAGGAATAAGCAAAATACATGAATGAATAATTAGTGGAAACGTTTGAAATGACTCTTATATATATGAAAAGACATTCATCTTTTAATCATACTAGAATCTCATCGTAATAGAAATGCAAGTTGAACCTCACTGACATACTATTCATACCCATCGGGTTGCAAAATTAAAAAGCCAAACAATACAAACTTGGGGGGGAGGGACTGTTGTACATAGACCCCTTCATTTACGACTGGTGAAAAAGCAAACTGACAGAAGTCCTGACTTGCAGGCATGTCTGACCTTTTGACATTGCCACAGGGCATCTACAAAGTCAGTGTTCTCGAGAACTGCTCAACCAAGTTACACACACACACACACACACACACACACACACACACCACATGTGCGAGCGTTTTAAGTGCATAACTTTGTGCTGAGCCACATTCGTGGCTGGCCCCCATCCCCCTGCAGCAGCATGCTGCCCTCAGGCCGGGCCACAGTGAACTCACCTACAAGGACAAGAGTATAGCAGAAGTTTTTAAAAGCTGCATATAGGGGCTGGAGAGATGGTTCAGCGGTTAGGAGCACTGGCTGCTCTTCCAGAGGACCTGGCTTCAATTCCCAGCACCCACATGGTGGCTCACAATCTATAATGTGATCTGATGCCCTCTTCTGGCATGCAGGTGTACATGCAGACAGAACACTCATACACTAAATAAATCAAAATTTAAAAAAAAAACAAAAACCTGCATATGGGTTTGATCTGGTGACCCAGTAAACATATCAAATTCTACATGTACAGATTACTGATTGCAGCATCATTTGTATCTGCAAAATGCTAGCGACCACTCAAATCACAATCACATAGGTGATTATTTGAACACTGTGGTACACACACACACTGGATTATGTACGCAGTGTAGCTGTAATAGAGAACGAGGAAGATCTCTGTGAGGTGATAGGACTATGTGAACAATGCTCATTATATAAGAGCATAGAGAGCATCTCACTTGCTGTGTCAAGAAACACAGAAACACTTTCCGTGTCAAGAGAATAAGCCAGAAAGTCCTGAGGATCCGGTAGAATAGGTGAAGGGAAAGCGGCGGCACTTCTGAATCTGTGTGCCGGGTTCACCGCTTGAATCATGTTAACATTCTACAGATTCAAAGAGAGATGGCTCAGAGAAAGTTCAAACTTCAGGATTGCGCCTGGAATTCCAGCTCCAGGGGATCAACGCCCTCTCCTGGCCTGCATAGGCGTATGCATGGCACACAGACACACAGACACACATGCATACCCTTAAATAAAAGTGTAAAAATAAATCTATTTAAAAAAGCAAGAGCCCTCAAAGATGGGAGGGGAACGGCGTCTGAAACTCAAACCGCAAACATCTCTGAACCAAAGAAAACACCCCCATTAGGGTGAACGGATCACTATCGTAAGTGCTTGGGTGCTGCCCCCAGAAGTAACTTTTAACACATCCATCTACAACCATGCTACACAATTTTGGCTCTCACAGCCTAGATGCTTCCGGGGATGGTGGGGTTGGGAGTTGAGGGGCGGGGCTAGAAATGTCCTGCTCAGGGGGCGGGGTGGCACTCTAGACCTACTGAATCCAACTCGGCACCCTTAACCACATCCATAGGTAGTGCATATGTACTCACAGCTTCAGAAACATTAAGCTACAGGGCATACATGTGACAAGGCAAACTCAAATGACAAGGGCCAAGGCAAACTCAAATGACAAGGGCCAAGTTCCTAATCATTGACAGCAAGAATGAAGTCCCAACAGCCAATTTCTCCCTGGAGAACTTCTCCACAAGGACTTGTTCTGAGGTGGCCAAGAGCCTAAAGGGGAGGGAGGGACTGTTTTCCACAACAGGCCAGATTCCAGTAGCTCCCAATAGCAGGCAGCTTGTCGCTGGTGTGCTTGAATGGAGCGCCCTCGTGTGAAACAGGAGGGTTTGCAGTCCTTCCTCTGATACAGTATCCCAGACTTTGGGCCACCCCAGGCCTCCGCTGGGGCGGCTGGTTTCCTTGTGAGCAGCAAACTGGTGTCTCTGAGTGCTCTTTTCAGCTTTAAAGGGGCTACAGTGCCCGAACACATACATGCACAAATCAAAGTGTTCCTAATGAGCCAATCGTTAGACTAGCTAAACCACAGAAGCAGAGCGAGCTGTGTATAGAAGTTATTTCCTTTCCTCAGCTCCTGAGAAGCTGGCACTCGGATCCCAGCTGCTAGAAGTTAAGCAAGTTTACTTCTCCCTCCTTTCTCTTTCGTTCCTCCTTTCTCTTCACCCTCTTCCTTTGTGCCGAGTAACACGGTGACCTGCTTCAAACATAACAGCTGGTTTGTGTATTCTAACTCCGACGCCTGCAGAAGAACCACTGCTGCCCGGTGCACGAGAATCACTGCAAGTAAAGTGTTCGTGGCAGGCTGCTCATCACAGCTTAAAGAAAACACCTTCAACTGCCATTCAGCATTCCCTAAAATTTAGAATGGTCCCTGCCCGAGTCACCTAATACTTTTTTCCACTTAAACAATAGCAAGCCACACTATCTATTGAATGCTACTGCAGCTCCTCAGAGCTATTCAAAGCCTCTGCTGTCAGAATCCCCAAGTGGGGAAGAAAGCGAGTGTCAGCCCAGTCACCCGTGTGCCTGCGGGTAATTTTACCCAGGTCTAAGTTTCCCAGCGCATCTTAGAAAGTTCTAGGTGTTTGCAAGGAGACCTGTGGAGAGCAGGGAAGCCGGGATCCGGGTCTCCGAGGCGGGGCAGGCTCGAGTTACCTTCACCACCCGCCGGGCGGCCCGCGCCTCCTCGGAGAGCTCGCACCGAGGCCGCGGAGTGCTGAGCGGAGGCAGCGGCGGCTCCGCCCAGCGCAGCCCCGGGCAGCGCCGGTGGCCGGTGAGTACGCGGGCGGGCGGCCCGGGTCCCGGGCGCTCTGCGGGGGACCCCCAGACTGCCTGTCACCGCCTCTCCTGTGGGTCTGTTCCTCTGGCTGGCTCTCTCCCACTTCTCCCACTAAGGGCAAGTACGTCTGACTTGCCTGCGTGTCTCGAGTCCCCAACCCCTGCAGGGAAAGGTATCAAGAAGCACCTTCATCTACAAACCTCCCCAGACCCACTTTCCCCTTTTGGCTGCTTCAGGGCTGCTTTGACTAGGGGGACCACTCTCTGGTGCTCGCCTTGTTTTCACTGTTTCCAGTGCACTCTCAGCTGGCCTTGTCTTGGGCTTGCCTCCCTGTGGCCAGCATCCAGGGACCCTGTTAGCTCTAGTCTGTCTGCATCCACATAAAACTTAACAAAACAAAGCCTCATCTCCTCTCTGGAGACCAGCTATCGCTGCCAGTTTCTGGGTTCCTGGCGTGAGGCCCTCCGCTCGACACTCAGTAAAGCATGAAGCTCTCTCTGTCTTCCACTTCACAGTTAGTGAAGTGGGCTATGAGCTTTTCTGCCCTGAAAATCCTATGCTCACCAAATAACTTAGACAGCAGGTGCTCTACTGTAGAGGCAGTTTGTTTGTATTCTGTAGGAGCCTTTGGTGTGCAACAAACTTTACTGGGATTAACTCTGCCTCCTTTAGTTTGTCCATGGGCCAATCTCTGCCCAGGAGACAAGCTGCACATTCCTGGTGAACTTAGCATGCTAAGGTAGAAAACTGCCAGGATCTTCTGGCTCCAGTCAGACATGAAGTGGGATGGGAGGAATGAAGTTCCACCAGCGAGTAGTCTTCTGGTACCACGGATCTAGAACTGAACAGTACTAATAATGGACAATCAACAATAACCAAACAATGGCAATTTGGGGGAAGAGTTGCTAGGATTCAGTTTCCTATCTGAAAACTGGGGTTTGTATACATTGGCTATTGATGCTTAATCTACAAGGAATGTATAACGTCTTGATATGATGATATGACATTGATGTGTGTGTGTGTGTGTGTGTGTGTGTGTGTGTGCGCGCGCGCACGTGAGAGCCTCATTCGTTGCTGTCCTGGGATGCATGAGGCCCATGGGCCTGTAAGTTAAATGCACTGGAAGGCTTAGGCACTAAAAAAGGATGGAGATGGAGGGAGATCTGAATATGCAATAGGAAGTCTAAGCATTTTTTTTAATAAAATTTGAATTTGTGGGAGAGGGGTAGTGCAGGGGATCCAACTGGACGGAGTAAGCCCCCTACATTGATCTGAAGCCCTGGCTAAAATATACTTCTGCCAGCCCATCCTTCTAATTATGAGAGCAGAGAATTGCCTTGTATCAGAAACAAGTGGAGGAAATGAAAGTCAAACCAATTTGCATCAGAAAGAACTTAGGGTAAAGAATTCCTGGGTAAGGTTGCTCTGACTGATACCTTAAGTGCTCTGTTGGAAAGCTTTCTAGAACTTATTAAGTAACACCAGGAGCCCCATTCTGTCCCATAGCACTGCCTTTTTCTCTCTTTAACTACTCTGAAACTAGACAGAGTTACACGGTCCTCATTAATTTATGAGTGATACCAAAAGAATTGACGCAATCCACGTATTTCAGTGTCTTCGGAGTATAGGCGCTTTGTTGAGAGCTGGGAGCAGACTGGGGAGCTTCCTCCTCAGCTGAGTAGGAAGGTGGCCAGATGCAAGTTTGCATCGCTTATTTGATTGACAACTCAAATCGGTTTTCAGCTCCTTTCCAACGTCTTCTGGATATTCTAATGCATCTTGCAATAATTTTTTTACCCTTGCATATGTCAATGATTCCAAAGAAAACAATTTTCTAAGTCATACCCTGGTGTTGACATCATCATGAATATAGTTAAAATCCATGGGGCAAGTAAGGAAATTGTACTTTTCCTTTGCTTTGCTTTCCAACTAGTGAATTCTTCAAACAAAGTCAATAAGGGTACATTTAATCTTCCAGGGTCCCACACTAAATTTTTGTCTAAGTGACAATTTCATGAAATGCCTTATTTTATTTTTTTGAGACACAGTATCGTGTAGCCCAACTCCATAGCCTTGTGGTTTCTAAGAACAATGCCAGGGTCACCAGTTAGGTTACAGGGATGTACCACCATGCCTGGTTTATGCATATCAGCCCCTCTCGAATTCTTTTAAGCCTTTTGGATGTAAAAATCTTTTATGTATAACATCAGAGTAACCACTGAAAACCAGTGGTGACAAGCCCTTTTCAAAGTCTGACTATGCTCAGAGTTTTATCTCTGGGAAAATGTGCATGCATTCAAAATGTTGCATACCTTCCAGAAGATTCCTGGTACCCAAGTTTATGGAACATCAAACATCAGAGCAGATAGATGGAGGGAGACAGACATGAAGCCAGGATGTAGGTAAAATTCCACAAACTGAATGGATACAAGTTAATGTAGTATCAAGTAGAACAATCGGACATCTTGAGTAAGTCTTCTATGAATGAAGTAAACACATTGTTTCAGTTGTGAGACTAAAGGCTTCTAAGTTCGTAATTGAACAAGATCACGTTTTATGTTAAAAATATGCCCCCACCGTTGCTATCTTTCAGGATCTCTTATATCCCAGGCTTGCCTTGAATTCACTATGTAACTGAGGCTGGTCTTGAACTCCCCCACCTCCATCTCCATGTGCTGGTATCATGAGTATGCACCACCACAAACAACTTTCTCATTTTTCTATTTTTCTTGCTCTCCAAAAAATAAATTAATAAGTAAAATGCGTCCTAAAAGATTTGATCCCAGTACTGATGCCCCATTGGAGGGAACAATTTCTCCCACACAGTTCTGTCCTAATGAGTATGGGAATAAATTCAAAAATTGAACCTCAACCTGGTAGATCAAGCCTATAATTCCAGCTACTCTAGAAGCTGAGATAAAATTATCACAAGTTTGAGGCAAACCTGGACAATTTAGGAGACCATGTCTTAGAATAACTGAAGAAAGAGAACCAGAGATCTAAGAGCATGACAGAGCACTTCTCTAACCATGGTAAAGCTCTGGCTTTGGTATACAACACTACACACACACACACACACACACACACACACACACACACACACACACATGCTGAACTTTGTCTCTTACACACCCTCACAGTTTATCTTTAAGGAAAAAATTCATTTTTTTTATATTGAATAAAAAGAGAAATAGAAAGGAAAGGACATGTCTGCTCCTAGGCATGGTGGAGAAGAAAGCGTCCTGTAGGTGAGAGGGAGAACACAGTCAGAGGCAGAGTCGTCTGGGAGAGTCCAGCGCGAAGATGACCCTGAGCCAGGTCATGTGAGGAGAGGAGGGAGGAGAGAGGGGGAACCTGGAGACCAAGAGGCCATGAGACCAAAGGAGGAGGAGGCAACCAAACTGCACTGGATTATGTAGGAAGGGCAGCCCAGCTCCCTGGGCTGGAGGGTTCAGGATAGGAGGCGGGATATGCCAGCCATACCCTGTAGCAGGTAGGGCCTGAGGGATGCTGGGAGAACTGACAGGCAGGAACGCTTTGATATGGTAGGTAGGTATCTCAGCCAGCAGGTGACCTAACATATATCATGTAAGTATCATATGCCACATAAACCACTGTGATCACAGTACCTATGTCTTGAAAGGGAATGGGTTAATGATGAATGGATGGGCTGATGAGACAGTGCAGCAGAGAAAGGTGTTTGCCATCAACCTGCTAACTGAATTTGATCCCTGGAACTCATATGGTACCAACTCACAGGGAACCAATTCCCTCACGTCACCCTCTGACTTCCTGGTATATACTATGGCATGTATGCCCCACACAAAGAAATGGATATTTAAAAATAAATAAACAAATGTCTTAAGAGAAGCGTGGATAAAGGAGAGTATGAAATATTTCGGGCATAATTTCCTTCATAGAACAAACCAGAAAATTCTGGACTAATTTTCCTTTCTTCTTTACATGGGAGAGGGTACACTGACCCTTCTCCAGCCCTCAGCCCAGACCGCAGTGTTACTGTGCTGTGCCTAGAGCTGCCAGCTGACTTGTTATCCCCTGACCCTTGTGCTATACATTGGATCTGGGTGAGTAAGAGGCCTCCTGGTACCTACGAGCAAGTCATAGGTAGCAGTATAGGGAGCAGGTCATAGGTAGCAGCACAGAGATCGTGCCTGAACCAAAGAAACCATTATGCTTCTGTAGGCCAGGACCACACACCACTATTTAGAAGGAAAGTGTGAGAGCATGCCAGAGCTGGGACCAGGTTCCAGCTATTTTTAGAGATCCATTGGCTTTGACTTAGCCCTGTTCTTAATGACAAGTAAGTAGCTAGTGATCAACTCTAGCGTGTTGAAGTCACTGGGTGAGTGACTTCATGGAGGGGGTGGTTTTAATCAACTAACCAGGCGTGTGCACTTGGGTAAGTCCCAATTCTGTATGTAACTACACAGCACACAGCATATAGGACCCAGTGGCTCTCAGCAACTTATATAGAAGAATTCCATTGTGCTTGTATTTCCTAGGAGTTTACTTTAAAATAAAAATATTATTTTTCAAGCAAATATTCTGATTTCATTGGCCTGGGAGCCAGGTATCTATCACTAGTTTTTAAAAGTTCCTTGAAGAGATACTGATGTCCAGTCAAGACAGAAGATCACCAAGAACTGACCTGAGACCCTGACCTTGCAGACAAGAACAAACCCTCAGAATCTCCATCTTACACGTCCTACACCAGCACCACACACGCTAAGTGCTCTCTGTGCATACACATACATTTCACAGCAGTGGTCCAGCCTAGGCTTCAAGGTACCCAGGCACAGGGCTAACCTTCTCTTCTTTCTACTCCCACAATGCCTTGCTGAGTTCTCAGCTTCACCGTCTCTTCCTATGGGTGAAACTCTGCCTATCTGTGTTGATCAGCTGTTCTGAAAGGCCCCCAGGGACGATAACATCTCTCCTCAGGGTGTCCATGCCAGTGTTTAATAGCCTCTTGAAACTGTGTAGAAGCGATCTGCGATTGTGAGGCGGGAAAGGAAGGTGTCAGCGAGGAATAAAGATACCCACCTCGATCGTAGCTGAGATGTGAGTTTCTGTGTCCAAGCTGAGATAAGGAGTGATCCTCGCCCCTTTCTCAAGTAGCCAGGGACTATTGGGTTACCAGCCCAGGAGAGAAAAACGAGGGCACTTTGCTTACCTGACGTACTTCTTGGAACCCGATCTTCTCGCCACTGCGTGGTAATTTCTGTAATTTTCACAGTTGAAAAATTATTCTTTGATCTAGAGAAAACTTGTTAAAGTGTGACCCGTTATCCTCGTTTACGCTACTCTTCATTCGCCTTCACTCCTTGCTTTATATCCTAAAGTACCTAGACTAAAAAGACTGTCAGAGTAGTACCAGAAGGACGCGAGCTGGCAGACTGTGAAGGAGGCAAGAGAACCCAAGTGAGAGGAAGGTAGGCGAATGGGAACCACATTCATTTCTTCCCCCACCGCACTCTCCTCTGGTACACAGCTTCCTGTCCACCCGTGTTGGCAAAGGTCTGCTTGTGACTCGTGGTTCCTGTGTGTTCCCTGTGGGCTTCCGTACACAGTGCGGCGTGGCAGCTCCATGGGAACTGTCAGCCTGGCACACCTGATCTGATCTGGCGGGTCATTCCCAGGATCTTACTTAATTCTTGAAAATGTCTTTGGTTAGAGGATTCCCCCCCCCCCCCCCGCCTGGAGTGGGAATTTACTTGCAGTGAAATTCCTTAACTAGCACCAGAACCGTAAGGCATACAGCGCCTACTCTCCTGCCCAGCATCACTAAAGACAACTCCAGGGCTGCATTCCTTTGATAGGCTTATTACTAATCAAAAAGTGTCATTCTATTGAGCATAGGCTGTTTCACTATTCCATAAATGATTCTTCACCAAGTGCTTACAGGGACTCAGGGAAGAACAAAGGCATTAGGAAAAGATGGATTTGTCACCATAACTTTAAAGGGAACTTCCGATTACTGAACTCAAAGGCATATTCCTATGGTGATATACAAGCATTTGCCCATCTAATGTGTTTAAGATCATGTGAACAGTTTGATTGGCTTGGTCCTTAAGATTACCTTGACTTTACTTTTTTATTTTTTTATTCAAAATAATATAATATGAAACAACTAGAAATAATAAAATTTCTCAACTAGTCCTTATTTAATTGAACCCTTTTATATATCTTTAACTAAAATATGATCACATGACTTTTCCCTTTCCCCCTCCAGCCCCTCCCTCCCTCCGACTCTTTCCATGGCTTTTAATACCAACCTTCAAAAGTAGCAGAAGTGTTCATTCCTTCCCCCTTAACTCACTTCGTTCAACAGACACCTAATGAGTGCCTACTGTGCGTCCTCACGTAGCTGATATTTTCATGAAGGAAGAAGACAAACAGGAAAATAAAGTATAATGTAGGACAGATGTCAGTAAGAGACACAGAGGGGGAATGTCTGGAAAGAAAGCAGCAGTGGAGTTGTACAGTTTCAAAAACACAGTGGTCAGGAAAAGCTTCCCCATAGGAAGTGCCTTCGAGCTTAGACCAGAGGGTGGTGAAGGAAGTCCTGAGGCCCTGACAGAGCCTCCTGCCCCAAGATGAGAAGATGACATGAAATCGGCAAGGAGAGCAGTGAGGGTCATGGAGGTGCACAGAAGCCTGGTCTGCCCATTTCCGTAGGGTTCTTGTAAGGTGGGTATGAAGGCGGGGGTTCCCATGGTTCAGTGCGAGCCACAGCATCCAGCCTGACACCCAGTCTCTCCTCATCTCCTTTGTGGTCCTTTTCTCCGATAATCTCTCTTCCTGTTTGCCCTGAAATAAGGCTGGCACTTCCAGCTTTGCTTTGATAATTTGATTTGTTGTTTGACATAGAGCCTCAGTAAACTACCCAGGCTCATTAAGTTGCCCAGGCTGACCTAGAATTCATCATGTTGCCCAGGTTGACCTCAAATTCTGGGTCCTCCAGCCTTAGCCTCCCAAGTGCTAAGACTGCAGTTTTGTACCACCAAAACTAGCACGGCCCCTCATAGTTCAGGAAATATGCTACCTGGTAAAGAATAAAAACTGCCAGATGTTACGCCCAGATCTCAAGGTCCCCAAAGACACCAGAGTCCAAAATCCTATGTAAAAAGCAAGGGGACTTTTATTCTGCAGAGCAAACCAGCATGCTGGGGTCAGGCACCATGAAAAATGGCCGACCCTGGAGAAAGGCTTACTGGCCTTTTTATAGGTTGTAAGGAGAATTTTAGCATGGGTGAGGTAATAGGGAACATGACCGGTGGTCAGTGAGATGGTTACCAAGGTCGATTTGGTATCAGCTGATTTTAAGATAAGACACTCTCGTACCTCCTGTCATGGAGGGTACCAGGTGCAGATGTCCGGCCTTGAGATAAGGCCTTCCTGGATTCCTGTGGCTACACTGTGGTTGCCCTCATCTCTGATTGGTTGCCCTTCGAGTAGGGGGCTTAAGCATGTACACTGCAGGCCTGAAGGCCTGAACCGGGCCTAGGATGAGAGCCTGAGATAAGGGACTTTGCACATACACACAAAATGGAGTTCAGGTCCTTCATCAGACAGGACAGAGCCAGCAGTTATGAGAGTAATCTTAACAAGTGTGAACAAAACATAGTAGGAGATTATGTTGTAGATCAAACACGAAGTGCTTCTGCTTCTTCTGGACTGAGGTTAGTTAGCTCTGTGTTTTCTTGGGTCTGTGAATTGTTTCCTTTTCTGAAATTGATATTCATTTTGAAAACATAAATTTGGGAAAGTTCTTGTAAAGATGCAGCATTGTGTTCTCTTTAAAACTCTGAATGTTCTATAACATTTGAGGATGGGCATAAAACCAATACTCTAGAATGACAGAAATCAGAACTGTGGTTGCCTGGGATTGTCAATAGAAATTTCTGGAAAGCAACTTTTGATTTATATAACGTGTGATAAGCTAATGTCATGCTGTACGGCTCACTAGAAAAAAGTTAAATTAAGATTTCAATTGGCGAATCAAATGGTATGCACTGAGATGTTTTATCTATCTCCGTTATGAATGGCTGTAGCAAGCTAACTAACAGCCACAGCTGTTACGGTGAAACGCTTTAAATTCACTCTTACTTTAAGATATAGGCTGCGGGGTTATCAGCAGGGTCATCCTGCTGCTGCACAAGCATCTTGGACCTAAAACTGAAACCTGCCTGTTGATCAGCCATCGTCCGTTTCTTCTTCCATCCTCCCCACGGCCTCTGGTGACTGTCGTCCTGCCCTGTGAGCTGAGCATTTTTGCTGGATCATCTTGTCTAGTCTAATGTCCTCGGGGGGAACCCGCATCGTCACAAATGACGAGATGTCCTTTCTAGAGTGGCAGTCTACTGTGTGTACACTCCGTACATTCTTGTCCAGTCGCTGTCCGTGGCCATCAGGTTGTTTCCGTTTTTTGACGTTATGAACAGCGCTACACTGACATGACCCATGTAGCTTTGGGTAATTACGTAAGTCGGATTGTTAGAGCACATGGCAGTTCTATCCATAGTTTTTGGAGGGCCTCTATACTGCTCCCCATAATGACCTAGTTTACTTTCCCACCAACAATATACAAGATTTCCCCGGCCTCACGTCCTCCCTCCCTTCTTTTGTGACAATCACCTGACAGGAATGAGGCCACTCTAGCTGACACCGACTCAGCCAGGAAGTCTCCTGTGTTCCCACTGCCAATTTGCTGTATCATCAGCTTTGGTGATCTCTGGAGCGTGTAACCCTGCATTTCATACCAAACACTGCAGAACTCCTGTGTTTGCAGACTTCTCTGGGGAGAAATCAGAAAGCACCTGTTGCTTTCCTCCTAGCACTGAGCACCTCTTATTCTGTAAGCAAACGATCGTGTCCACCGTGGGAAAGCTAGAAGATGCAGATAGACAAAAGGAAAGGCATAAGTCTCCTTGACATTTTATGGAAATACTTTGCAATATGTGTACATATGTGTGTATATATGATATACGTGTGTATGTGTCTTATGATAAAACTATATTTGGTAAATTTTAGCATAATACGTGCTCAGATTGCAAAACAGACAGTAATAAATCAAAGGCAATGGTTACAGAGCTTTAGCCTCTATGTGTGTGTATACGTGCTTGCACATAAGACACACAGAGAGACACCATGAATACACACAAAAAATAAGATACGCCGATACAAGATGCTTCAACAAATATCGGTTAGAAATGCCAGAAGGATAGAAAAACTGAATCAACCTAATCAGTTATATAGGTAAGTAAGTTAAACACGGAGATTTAACGCAACAAAAATGGAGGAGGGTGCAGAAAGATATTTAAATGTTCATTTTCCTCCATGGTGAGCATTCACAGATAAAGTCTAAATTTGATAAATCTTTAAAGTATTTACAACTTTACTGTTTAGAGCAATGGTTCTTGATTCTAGAATTGTTTTCTGAAATGAAGTCTCACTGTGTTGTCTGGGCTGGCCTCCGATTCCTAGGCTCAAGGGATCTTCTGCCCACCATATCCAGCTCAGAGACTTTTCAGATCTACAGATTCCCATCAGTCATAGCTGTGGGAGGTGCTACTAGGGTATAATATCAAGAGCAGAGAGCATGGGTGCTGTTGTAGCTCGACTGGATGCTTGCCCAGTGTGCACAAAGTTCTGAGTTTGGTTCCCCGGCACCATGTGAACCAGGCATGATGGCTCATGCCTGCCATCTCAGCACTGGGGGAGGGGGAGGGCAGGGCACAAGGTGGGGCGTGAAGATCGGAAATTCAAGGTCATCCTAGCTATAGAGTGAGTCTGAAGCCAACCTGGGCTACAATCTATGTTCAAGAAGAAGATAAGAGAGAGAGCTAAATACATGGGGCAACTTCACTCAAATCCCACCCTATATAGCGCTCTCTCTCTCTCTCTCTCTCTCTCTCTCTCTCAATAAACATTGGTTTTGAGTTGAAAACAAGCTTACCAGGGACAGGCCTGGTGACAAGGGCCAGTAATGCCAGTGACAGGAAGCCGAGGTAGGAAGATCACAAGTTCAAAGCCAGCCTGGGCAATACAGCTAGACCTGGCCTCAAAATCAAACACATGTGAAAAGTCCAAGGTTCAGTCCCCAATACCACAAATAAAACAAAAATAAACTGTGAGAAAGTAATAAAGAAAACGATTACCTTGGGGACTCAAAGAGCCGGAGGAGAAGTGGGCTTGGCTGCTCTCCTCATCCTTAGCTCCTTCACGGGGCTTCTGGCTTTATCAAGTCTGCCTTGTTTTAACCAAATGGTATTATTTTAGTGGGGACATGATTGGGTTAGCCAATTTCCTTCCACTGTCACTTGGGGAGTGTTTCCTTGTTAAAGAACCTGACACTCAAACTTGAGCCCCATTTGAATCACTGGGCCCTGCAAAGATCTGGAAGCCATGTTGTTAAGATTAATAATATTCCAAGTGTTCTTAGTTGGAAGATGAATCATGCAATACAGCAACGTATGTGGTAGCAGCTAATCTGTGCTTGAAGGGACTCGATTTCTTCGGCAAAGTTGAGTCATTTCTCCATGGCAGAGTGGTTTTGATCTGGAGTCACCACTGTCACTGAGGAGGACAAAGAAAAATGGGGTGTAAAGAAAAATGGGGTGTTGGTAAATGGCATGAGTCTGTAGCTTCAGACTGGAGCCTGCCCTCTGCCTCCTAGGCCGTCTAAGGCCTGTCCCTCACACTGGGTCCCTTCCACCCACGATCCTGCCAAGTCTTCGGTATTTCATGAATATCTCCTCTAGGTGCTTACCATCTCACCGTTCTGAGCAACTTCCCCCACCCACGCCTCTGCATTGTTTGTTAGACACCCTTACAAATCCAATCCTTTCTGAAGTTTTCCTTAAACCTGGCCTCTAATTTGGCTTCAGTCACTTTTCTTTATAAACAATAAATCATGACAAGTGGGAATACATTCCCATAATTAATATAACTTAAGCAAAGTTACATGAACATTGTCATAATCATCTAGTACACCTTCAATGAGGCAGATAGGCTAAGAACATGTCACTCTTCCGTCAGAGCCTGAGATACTTGGTCTGAATGTGTGGACAACTCTTACTGGCATGGACACTCTGATTCTTACTTAGCCTGAGGTTTCATAACAGCGAGCTACTGTTAGTGGCTTTGACTACTGTGTGAAAAGTAAAAGACCCTCATCGACATAGACTGTCGATATTATTTAAGTCAGTCTGTTTTATGGACACGTCTAAGTTACCTAAGATCGGTGTCAACATTGTTTAAATGTGATAGATTATCCCCATTTGTAATAGCAAATAGAGAAAGAAGCCTAAAGAAGTATTGGCAAGAGAGTGATAAAACCATTGTAATACATTGGAAGATATCACACATCCACTAAAATCTGTGCTTGTGAAGCTAATGACACAGCGAATGACTTTAATACAGTGTTAAGACAGGAATCAGAACTGTTGAAACGGCACTTCAGCCGCGTAAATAGATCACATATAGTTATATTGTGCATACATGTACATTATAATATACACTTGACATGTGTAATTTATGGATGAAGTATGACTATCTTTATGCAGTGGGCATAATAAAAAAAGGATGTACATTTTATATATCAAAAATATTCAATCTCAGTTTTGAACCTTAATATTTTCTCGTTTCCTCACCAACAATCTCTTGGTCCCATCCCCAGAACTCCGTCTTCCCCTGTGAGCTCATCACTTCTCCTGAGCCTGCCTACCTGGCAGAGATGCTTAAAGGAAGCAGATTGCAGCAGACATCAGAGAACATGTGTCCTAAGGCAATGAGTGATAACTTACCGGTCTCTTAAGTTCAGTCAACTTCCATGTTACAGCCTAATATGTAAAGGGAAATTCGGTAGACTTCATTTAAAGGGATGCAGAAATCAGTATCTCAGCCCTTGTGATAATGGAGCACATCAAAAGGAGTAACTAGGAAGTTGATTAAAAGGTTAATATACAGAGCTGTACAGTATCAGCTGTGTGGCAGGCCAAGGCAGGAGGATTTCTTGAACCCAAGAGTTCAAGACCAATCAAGGGAACATAGTAAGCCTCCACCTAAAATATAGATTTATTATCTACAGAGATAACAAGTGCCACTGAATTATAAAGACTTTATTCTACGTCCTTTGGATTTTACACTTAACTTCAATGCAGCATTATAAGGATAAACTAAACACAGCATGGAATATATTGTGCAGTGAATGCTCGGCAGCTGTTTACGACAGAGTTCTTGTAGAAAGAGCACCAGGATGCATTGTTAGGTAACAAGGGCAGTGTGCAACCCTGAGCTGAAGTACCCTACCCACAAACAGGCTGATGGAACCACAAATGATTTTTTTTTTTCTGAGTTATCATTCACAAGGCATTCACTCTATGTTATTTCAAAAGCTAGAGTCCTGCTCTGGGCGATGTTTTAAAAGATCGTAATGAATAACCTTACTTTTGTTAATTGTTTATGCCAGTCCCCAGACAGAAGACATGTGGAAAACACGGGAAGCTTGCTCATGGGCTCACATGCATGGAATTAAGAGGTGGACGTATGCAGTACTCGGGCTACTGGGCCCTTCGGTACTTGGTTACTTTGAAAAGATGGAGGAATGCTCTTCTAGTTTGCTTTCCACTGCTGTGACGAACACTGTGACCAAAAGCAATTTGGGAAGGAGAGCACTTGTTTCATCTTACTTCTGCAGCAGGGAAGTTGGGGCAGGAATTCAAGCAGGGCCTGAAGGCAGGAACTGAAGCAGAAATCAGCAACAAACGCTGTTTACAGCCTGATTTCTTTTCTTTCTTTCTTTTTTCATTTTTCTTTCTTTTTTGTTTGTTTGATTTTTGAGACAGAGTCTCTCTGTTGTAACTCTGGCTGTCCTGCAACTCACTCTGTAGACCAGGCTGGCTTCGAACTCACAGAGATCCGCCTGCCTCTGCCTCCCGAGTGCTGGGATTAAAGGCGTGCGCCACCACCACCCAGGCCTCAGCCTGATTTCTTATACAGCCCAGGACCACCTGTCCAGTGGTGGCACTGCCCACAGTAAGCTGGGCCCTCCACATCAATCTTTAATCAAGAAACTGTCCCACAGACTTAACCACTGACAGGTCTAATGGAACCAATTCCTCAGCTGAAGCTTCCTTTCCCCAGTGTGTCAGTTTAACAAAATCCAACCTGCACAAATGTCCTAAGACTTACTCTTTGATACCTGCAATCTGAAGAAGAGTACTAAGTTTCAAAACCTGAAGACAAATGTTAACGGCTCTAGCGAGTGTCCCTAGCTGCACATTGCTGAATCCATTCTCACCAGTTCAAGGATAAGGAGATTAAGTGACATTATAAGCAAAGGTCAAATTCTCTTCTTAGAATGTTGTCACTGAGAACATTGTTTAAAGGCAAGGGAACAGAAGCAGAGGCTAAATGGTGACTCCCAGGGACCAGGATGAGGGGGTTAGTGGAGAGACAGTAGTCAGGGGAACACGGTCATCTATGCAGGAAGATCTGCAGCACGCAGTGCCCACTGTTGGCAAGTTGGTAGTACACATTCACAGTGTTATGAAGAAGGAAGATCGAATTAAGTGTTCTTGTCACCAAATAACAAAGAACAAGCTCTCTGAAGTCATGGGTGTGTGTGCGGTACTGACTGTGGGGAGGGTTTACACTTACCAGTAAGTTCAAGTTTAACTATGTTCAGTCTTTGTATGTCGATCACACCTTAACAACGTGACTTAAAAGCAAATGAAGATGGAGGATAGTACCCACAGAAGCAGCTTATTCTCATGTGGATTTATTGAGTATTTTTGAGCCTGAGTACCAGTCCCAGAACATGAACCGACAGAGTGGATTCTGTTCTAGCTGTTGTCTGTTGCTGTGGTAGATATTATGCCAAAAAAGCAACTTCGGTAGGAAAGAGCTAACTTCACCTTCAAGGTCACAGTCAGTCATCAAGAAAAATCAGGACAGGAGCTGGCGCCGGAGCCTGGAGGTGGTAACTGAGGCCGGAACTAAAGCAGAGCCCGTGGAGGAATGCTGCTTACTGGCTTGCTCCCCGTCTTGTGTTCAGCAACCTTTCTTATACAACCCAGGCCTGCCTCTGTCAGTTAGTAATCAAGAGATGCCCCACAGACATGTCTGTGGTCACTTCGGTGGAGGAAATGCTTCGGTGGGGGTTCCTTCTCCCAGGCTGTGTCAGGTCCCTTTCCCCGGCTGTGTCAGAGGGGTCCCTCTCCCAGGCTGTGTCGGGGGGGGGGGTCCCTCTCCCCAGCTGTGTCAGGAGGGTCCTTCTCCCCAGATATGTCAGGTTGACAAGCAAGATTACTGCCACAGGTTCTCCTATCATGAAGCTGTCTCACTTGCCAACAGGCTGTGTATTGTTCTCAGTCCATGAACTAAAAAATAACAAGTTCAGGGCTTGGAAAGGTGTCTCTCTGGCAGAGTGCTTACCACTGAAGCATGAGGTCCTGAGTTCAATCCCCAGCACATGAGAACCCAGGCATGGTGGCTCCCAGTGCCGGGACTCACTGGCCAGTCTAGGCTAACTGGTGCAGGCCAGATCCCAGCAAGAGACCAAGATGGACAGCTCAGTAGAGATAACATCTAGGTTTGACCTCTGCCCTCCGCCCCCACTCTCATATGTACATGAGCCTACACACACACACACAAACACACATACACACATATACATATGCACACACACACACTCTTACATACACACTCACACACATACACACACATACATACACCACATATACACATACACACGCACACACACACACGCGCGCGCACACACACACGCACGCACATGCACATGCACTCCAAAATTGATAAACTAGGAGCAGGCAGTGTTAGGAGGTGACCTCACATGACCCCAGCATGGAAAGCTCAGGGCCAGATTGTGTTTGCAGATGATGTTGCTTAGGTGTTCGGAGCAGAAGCAGGACTGGACCCCAACTCTGAGGGCAGTGTGTAGCAACCATCCACAAACCTCACCAAAAATTTCTATGTCCAACAATTAACTTGGGCTCTTAACTCACAGCTAATAGCTTTGAATTCAAACTTTTACTGACAAAGAGCTGCACCTTTAAAGCTCGATGACTTTGAATAGGAAACAGAGTTTGTGTTTTTCAATGTTTTTTGATATATCACTTACCCCTGAGTGCGTGTAAATGAGTTCATTTTCTCACCTTGGAAAGTTACAGTGCACAATCTCCAAGGCTGTTTCAGATCTAAAAATCTGGAATAAAAGATATTATAAATTATTCTAAAATTTTTTTTGCTTCATAGCTGTTGAAAATAGAACTTGAACCTAAGCTAAGTATTTCTTTGTAATTTGTATTAAATATTTGAAAGACAGAAAAAATAGTAATATAATGCATTTGCACAACTTGCTTACATCCTACTCAGATATTTTTCCTTTTACTTTAAGGTAAGATGAATGGACAGGTCATTAGTAGATAGGGGGATGGGTAGATGGGGGGTGGGTAGACAGGCAGCTAGACAAATATTCATGTTTGTTTGCCATCTCCTAGTCAATGATGTTGTGTTAGTTTTGTTGTTACTGTTTGTTTCTGAGAGAAGATCTCACTCTGTAGCCCAGACTGACCTTGAAACTCTCAGCAATCCTCCTGCCTCAGCCTCTCACGTACTGAGATTATAGGTATGAGCCTTCACACCCAGCTTTCCTTGATGGTTTTCTATCTTGGCTGAGTGCACAGTAGAACACCTGACAGCTTTTTAAACACTCTGTCCCTGCCTGATACCCAGAACAACTAAATAAGAACTCTTTAAAGCGGAGTCAGGTGTAGTTAAGGCAGCCCAGGTCACACAGTGGACAGCCGGGCGCCGGTGCCCAGCATGAAAATGACAAGTCCAGAAGAAGTGTGTTCACCTCTAACATGTGTCCTGACTGTGTTTGAAATTCCTCCTCAAAACAGGCTTGAATTACTTTTAGCAATCATGTTATTTATACAATATTATATAGGTTATATACTATAACGCTTCATTTAAAAATAATACCATTTGACTCTAAGTTTCATTATTGATTAAAAGCCTAAGATTGTCCCTTTGTCATTTTCTTACACCCTTTTCATATCTGTTTCTCTGTCCTAAATTGTAAATTGATGGTTCACAACTTGAACTGTTTGAATCACCTTAGAATACTTTAACAAAAAATGCCTGGCACACACTTGTACCTGCATACATACATACACAGAGAGAGAGAGAGAGAGAGAGAAACCACCGGCTAGGCTGACTTCTAAGTTGTCTTTGTGAAGCCAAGCTTCGGTATTTTGAATTGCTTTTTTAAGACACTGAAGAGACTCCAGGTTCAGGCAGAGTCCAAAGCCAGTGTTTTCAATGCCGGGTACTACCTGAGCCCCTGAATGCCCTGGGGAGCTTTTAAAATATCCACATAATCTCCCTGGTTAATGAAATAAAAGGAAATTTGAAGTTCTAGGAGAAATGCGGTGGGGGCACGTGGCCTTCAGGACTGCACCCGAGCGCAGAATTCCTGCAGTTGAGACAGACTAAGGACTTTGACAGTAGCCGCAAGGGTGTCGTGCAGTGTGGACAGTCTGCATCCCAGCGCTGGGACAGAATAGATAAAACTAGGTAGAAGCTGAGGCAGAGTGACCCCACGTTTGAGGTCAGCCTGGGCTACCCCGTGAAACAAATGTCAAAAGAAAGAGACAGAATGGGGAAGGGTCCTGCGTTCTTATTTCTGCTGCATTTAAATGTCGTAATAGTGATTTCCCGAATGGCCACAAAAAAAAAAAAAAAAAAAAAGATGGGAGCCCACCGCTAACCCGAAACAAAGACGTGGTCACAACAGTTGTGACAGGTCCTGCTATAAAACACTCCTTTGCTGGGGTTGCCATTCCTGTCTTGCCTCATTCGTGCTGCTGAGACAAAGCACCACCTACCATGTCCTCAGAGTGCATGAGAAGAGGCTTCCTGCCATCTACGGACACCAACGCCTTCCTGTGGCCCAACCGCCCGTGACAGCCACACATCCCTGTACTGCTGAAAGGGCAATTGCATTTCAACACGAACTCTGGAAGCAACAAAAACATCCACACTATATAGTATTTCCCTTGTACATATTTTCTGTCCACATTCCGTTTTTTTCTAGGATCTCCTTGATGTGTTTCCCTTTGCTGGGTGTTTTAAGCCCACCTCCTCATCGGATGTGCTTTCCGTTTCATAAAAGCTAAACGCCGTGTTGACAGAAATTATCAAGCCACAATCCCAGGGCTCCGCATGTGACCACGTAGGTCCCAACATAACTGACTGGGAGCACTGGGTTTAGTTAGCATCATTATGATCATTATGGTCATTACGATGTGCATGATCCAAGTGTAAAAACAAGGACTAAAACTCAGGTAGGAAGCTCTGCTGTAGTTTGAATAGGAGATACCTCCCAGGGTTCCTGTGCTGAGTACTTTATCCCCAGCTGGAAACGGTAGGAGGTGGCACCTGGGTACACCAAGTGGGTCACTGGGGCATGTCTTTGAAGACTTCAAGAGGCTCCATTTCTCAATCTCTCCCCCCTCTCCCTTTCTCTCTCTCTCTCTCTCTCTCCCCCTTCTCCCCGCCCCGCCACTATTCTTTTTCTCTCTTCTTTCTGGCTACCTTAATACCCCTCTACTACTGTAATAGTACATTGCTGCGGGGACTCACCAAAGACAACAAGGAGATATTTTTATACATGGCCCTGCCACACTTCAGCAGAGGGAACCACTGTCATGGCCAGTGCCATACTCACAGTGGAACCCCGAGCGTCTGTGCTCAGGTGTTTTATTGATTCAGAACTCCTCAGGTGCAGATCATAAGCAATCAAACACCCCCCCCAAAAAAATCCAACACCTGCAAACAATACACAATGTCGAGACCTAAGACAGCCCCTCACCCAACGGTGCATAAAAACAATTTCAAACATAACTGAAAATAAACTTCTGTAACATACTACAATGAACTGAAACTATAAACTTTAGAAAATAATTTCGCCATAAGCTGTTCTGATCAGAGACTGGGTCGCCGTGGCGCAGAGTCCGGAGAACACAACCTTACCGCCAGATCTCCTGGCACAGGCCCAGGCTTCCTCAAACCTAACACGTTACAGACGCCGTTCTCTTTAGAACTCCCACTAGCCCTTCCCACTTATTCTCTTCTTCTCCATCCTGGTCTTTGTGTTTATTGTTCCATCGTGGTTATGAATGATTTTACACTTTTATGGAGGTGGGATCTCTCCATGCAGCCCAGGTTAGACTGATACTTAATAGGTAGCCCAGGCTAGACATTATTTTTTTATTTTCCTGCATCAGCTGCCCAGAAGCTGGAGTCTTTTCACTTTCATTACATACTTGCCCATTTATGTCTCATTTTTTATTTAAAATTAAATCCTCGAGATTTATTGATAATGATGTGCATATTGTTAATTTTTCTTTTAGCTATTTGGCCCACTTATTTGTACAATGTGCATTTTTCTTACATACGAGTAGGTATTGCATTTTTCCAATTACTATTGTAATTCTCCCGTGAGTATTCTTGTGTGCAACCATGTTGAATTATTATTCTGTAAGTACTTATTTTACCTTAACAGTAATTTTCACTATATATCAAGGTAAACGGGTATCAACCCACTACACTATGTCAAATAGAGCCAGCCTTAAGACAATGTCGTAGGGCACTGATGCTTTTAACTTGCCACTCCTGTGAAAGTCACCAAGGACTTCCTCCATGGGGACACAAGCGTCAGCTCTGAACAGAATAGCAAGTATTATTAGAAAAACACGGACCTAAGAAAGAGGGTTAAACACCTTTGCAAGTCGTGGCCAGTTTAAGGACCAATCTTACCATCTTTTCTGTTTGTTGGACGTGTAGCTGGTCAGAATTCACCTGACTTGCACTTCCCTGATACAGAACTAGAGGCAATGGGGTGCAGGACACAGTCATTAAACTTAACCCGAACTCCCGTTGAACACTTACACATTACCCCTTGATTGCTCTGAGGGAACATAAATAAGGTTTAGGGGTTTGTAAATTTATTTTTGTTCACTATATTTATTAGTAGCTATTCTACACAACAATATGGAAAGTGTTCTGGGGTTCCTGAGGAGTTGTCAGAACCTAGAACACCCCAAGGAAGAGATGGCTTTTACAGTCTGAGGTGGATTTTCTAATTTTCTCCCTTAGTGACCATTCAGAAATGCTTGTCTCCTGCTGCTGGTGAATAACTGCAGACCATGGATCATGCCGAAGAAAATGAAATTCCTGTGGCAACCCACAAGTACCACGTGGAAAGGCCTATCTTCAGTCATCCTGTCCTCCAGGAGAGGCTGCACGTCAAAGACAAGGTCTCAGAAGGAATCGGGGATAAGCTGAAGCAGGCGTTCACGTATGTGGAACCCATTTCCTCTGCTGTAGGGTTCTGCTGTGAGGGTTGCAAGGTCAGATGTGTTGAGGAGATCTGTCTGGAGAACTGGAGGAGGGAGGGGAGGGGTTCGCAGCACTCCCCATTCTCAGAGCCGCCCACAGTGTTGGGCTTTTAATTGGTCACGTGAACATCATGTGTTTCACCATGTATGAAATACAATCATTTCTCCTGCTGTGATAAAACAGCCAAACACACACGCACACACACACACACACACACACACACACACACACGAGGAAAGGATTTGTTTAGCTTACAATTCCGTTCAAGGTAGATCAGTTCACAGTCCACAGCAGAGGGAGCATAAGCAGGCGGGCCCTGGACAGCATCTCCTCTCCCCTCACCCCCTGCTTGAGAAATGGTACCACAATAGACTGGCTCACACTACAGTTAACAGTCAAGGCAGTTCCTTACAGACACGCCCAGAGACCAACGTGACCTGACTGCTCCTCACTAAGACTCTCTTCCCAGGTGATTCTAAGTCACGTTAGTTTAATTAAATGACCGGCACACTGTGTGCATTGGTTTCTACTATGCCTTACGTCAGTGTAAAGGTTTGTATATCTGTTCCCAAATTCTCATAGCTCTAAAACGTCTGCCTCCCCCACTGCCACCCAGAGACGATTTCCATCCCTGGGTCCCACCCTGCTCAGTGGCGTCTTGATCGCTAATTGTGGGGCCTTCCTTACCCCTCATGGAACTAAGGCACAGAAAACAGCTTGGAGTGAGTTCCACAGAGATGTTCCCCGCAACCTTGTCTGTGTCTTTGTCTTCTTAGATGCACTCCTAAAAAAATAAGAAACATCATTTACATGTTTCTGCCTATCACTAAGTGGTTGCCGGCATACAAATTCAAGGAGTATGTGCTGGGTGACTTGGTCTCAGGCATAAGCACTGGGGTGCTTCAGCTTCCTCAAGGTGAGTACAATGCGTTGTTCTCTGTGTGTGCGCGTGCGTGCGTGTGTGCGTGTGTGTGCGTGTGTGTGCGTGTGTGTGCGTGTGTGTGCGTGTGGGTGCATGTGCATGTGTGCGTGTGTTTCGCTGTTTCCCTATCAAGGTTGCAGAATCGTGTCTTTTTGTCCATGTTGTTCTAGTAACTTTTACCTTTCTAAACATTTTTTTTTTCTGGAAACTTAACCTTTAAGAAGCCTTGGGATCATTCACAGCAGGAAGTGCTGGGCCTCCTGTGAAGATCAGTCAGTGGCCCAGTCAATGTTTTGTTGTAGTTGTGGCAAAGTTCTTGGCTTCTAGGCCTATGACATAACTAAAGGGGATTATGATATTCTGAATTCCTTTACAGCTCTGCGGTTTTATCTGTAATATAAGAACATTAGAGATTATCAATTATGGCTGAGCTGTGGTGGCACACGCCTGTAATCCCAGCACTTGGGAGGCAGAGGCAGGCCTGGTCTACAGAGAAAGATCCAGAACAGCCAGGGCTGTTACACAGAGAGCCCTGTCTCGAAAAGAAAAAGAAAAAAAAAAAAAAAAGATCAATCTGCGTGCCAGGCATGGTGGCACGTGCCCTTAATCCACTGTGATTTCAGAGCCAACTTGGTCTAAATATCAAGTTCTGGGCCAGCATGGGATGTACAATGAAACCCTGTCTCAAAAAGAAAAAAAAAAAAAGAAAAGAAAGGAAAGGAAAGGAAAGGAAAGGAAAGGAAAGGAAAGGAAAGGAAAGGAAAGGAAAGGAAAGGAAAGGAAAAGTAGGGGAGGGAAGGGAAGGGAAGGGAAGAGAAGAGAAGAGAAGAGAAGAGAAGAGAAGTCAACATACATGTCACCCTAACCAGAGCATGCTTATCAAGCACATGCCTGGTTCCCTTATCCCAAAACAATCCAATCAGGAATTGGACTGAAACAAGAATCAAATAAAAGTGCATGCTCATCTTTAAATGATAGACTTCATGAAGGGAAGTATGGGGCACTGGGACCTTATTGGGGGGCTGGTTTGTGTAAAGAAGGGTGAAAAGTTCTTTGACAAAGTGGACCGGCTTCCCTTGATGCAAACAACTGTAATTGAACTCAGTGGCTCACACAAAGGAAAAGGAGACACCAAAGTAGGAAGGGGTTGCTGTAAAGAAGGATTGAAAAAAAGAGAGTGGGAGGAAGATGGGGTAAGAGAGGGAGAGATGGTCACAATTCACATAGACGTGTTATGAACGTAAAAACAATAAAAAAAAATTAAAAGCCAATGTGAGCTGAGTCCTCAGACAGGTGAACACAGGAGAGAAAGTCGTTCAGACGGAAGGTGCAGCCCGGAAGGTGTGATCAGGGAAGGAGCTGGGTGTGGCTAAAAAGGCTAAAGCAGGGATGTAGGAAGCACTTCATTAGACATCCTCTAACGAAGATGCTGAAACCCATCAACAACAAAATGATATTTCTCATGAAGCTTTAGAAAAGACAGAGACTGCCCTGGCCTGGTGGCATGTGCCTGTAATTCCCTGCTGTTCAGAGGTTGAGGCAGGAGGATTACAAGTTCATGGCCTCTCTTGGCTTCCGAGAAGTCCCAACTCAGCCTGAGAAACTGAGCAAGCCCCTGTCTCAGAATGAAAAGTAAAAATGAGCTGGGTAGATAGCTCAGTGGTAGAACATACTCTATGCCCTGGGTTCAGTCCCCAGTGGAGAGAAGAGAAAGGGAGGAGAGAGACAGCAACACAGAAGAGGGAACTAGGGCTGGCAAGATGGTTCTGTGGATAAAGGCACCAGCCACAAAAGCTCAGTGACCCAAATTCAACCCCAGGACCCACATAAGAGTGGAAGGAGAGAACTGATTTGACTCTGGACTCCTTACGAGCACTGAGTCACATGCGTGTGCGCGCGCACACACACACACAGGTACCTATGAAATAATCATGGTTGCTGTTATTGAAATAACATTGGAAAATCAGATAGAGCTCACCAAAACCAAACCTGAGATGGCTCCCAGAACAGCATTTGATGGAAGGATTAGAAATTAAAGTAGAGGAAATCTTTGGAAAGCATAAATAAATAGGTAATGATGAGAAGAAGAGGATATCAGCCATCAGTCTCCGTGTGCCTTCGTTCATCTAGTCGGCTTTCCCAAAGGAAGAGTGCAAAAGACAGAGGTCAAGGAGGAATTCTGTGAGGAACACGACGGAATGGAAAACAATTGAAAGCAAGGCTCACACAGTAAACTATCTGAATCCCAGGAATAGATGGAAGAAAACAGACTTAGTGGCAAAGACAGAAGGGGTGTCATTGTAACTAATGAGAAGCCGAAATACTAGAAAGTCAGTGGTGTCTATCCAAAGCTGTTAAATTAGGAAATGAATACCACAAAGAACAACTGGAATTTATGGCCCACCCTGCAGGACACTGGGTACAGACACATTAGTAAGTCTCTGAGCCCTGTGTTGTTTCCATCATCTATTGTAAGGACTGCCACGGGTTGTAGGAGGCCAGCAGCTTGCTAGCCTCCGACCCCAGAAGGCAAGAGCGCTGCCATCATGATAAAAAATGCCTCTAGTGTGGGCCAGATGTCGCCTGGAGAGCACACTCGCTCTCTGTTGAGCTCCCTGGCTTAGGGAACCGGAGGGAAGCAGGGAGACAGATCGCAGCATCTGGATGATTGCTCCTTTAGACGCCCCAGGAGAGAGAGCAGCAGGAAGGAAGCAGGGGCTGCCTCTCCCCAGCCAGAGCCTTTGGATAGCACCGGGCTTCCTAAACAGTGCGAGTGCTCTTCTTCACTAGAAACACCTTTTTAGAGTGACTGCACCATTGCGCATGAAGCAGGGGAGGCCTCCGACTCTCTGCTTGCTGTTTTCCTTCAGAGCATCGCAAAGCAGTGGGTGCATTTTCCTGATGTTCCAGAAATTTGGCTGGGGAACAAGGATGCTCAACATCTACTCATCAGACGGATGCCAACACCAGAGTGATGACACCCAAACTCCCCTTCCACGCAGCATGCTGACGGGAAGAGGAGACGGATACATAATTCGGAATAAGAAATTTCTAGAAAGAAGTGACACTTCACATATTTTCTTTCCTCTTAAAACAAGCAAGCAGGTGCACGAGAGTTGAGGACATAGGCCGTGTCCCCTGGCATTTGTAGAGACTATCACCTAACTCTGGAGTGAAAAATAGTCTAGACAGGTCTAAAAAGAAAAGTCTAGGAAAAAAAAGAAAGAAGGAAAGGAGAGAGGGAGGGAGGGAGGGAGGAATGGAAGCCTCAAGAAAATCCACATAGGGATGTTTCTAGCAGCCTTATCCTTAGAAGCAAGATGCCTTCGAATAGGAATAGGTTAATAGTTAAAAGAAAACAAAACAAAAAAAAAACCCAACAAAAACGTCAACGACAACAACAAACCCTTATGGGACATCCAGAAGATGGAATACTTCTCATCATTAAGAAGAAATGAGCTCACCAAGCTGTGGAAAGACATATAAGAAATTTGAATGCGTATTTCTGAGTGAAGGCTACGGATCTGAAAAGACTGTGTTGAGCGTGATCCCAGTCATGTGACCTAAGATGTGTGTGGCAGTCCACTGCTGCAGCGGCTCAGCAAGGACGCGAAATGGGAGGCATTTTCATAGACTCGCCCTGCCAGACCTCAGCAGAGGGAACCACCATCCTGGCCAGCGGCATCCTGGACGGTGGAACCCTGAGTGTCTGAGCTTCGATTTTTTGGATGATTCAGAACTCCTCGGGTGTCCTACTGATAGCACGTGCAGATCATTAGCAATCAAACATCCCCCACATGAATCCAACACCTGCGGACCATACAAAACGCCAAGGCCTAGGGCAGCCCCCCATCCAACAGTGCACAAAACAAGTATTTTGTATATAACTAAAAATAAACTTCCACAACAGATGCGATTATGTGACATTCTGAGAAAGGCCATCTTTGGAGGCAGTAAAGAGATCCATGGTGACTAGGGATTTATGAGGAGTAAGGGACCAGAGGGTAGGATAGAGAGGACAGGGACCAAAGAGAACCACTGATATCGTACTGTAATGGTGGGCCAGTGACATCCCACACGTCTGCAGAGGACACACAACACCAGTGAGCCCGAACACACTCTTTAGGGAATCATGATGACTCCGTGCAGGCTCATCATTTGTAGCAAACATCCCACTGTGTGCGGTGATGGAAACATCAACAGTGGGGTGAACGTGCGAGGAAGAACACGAGAGCTCTCTGTCCCATCTAGCCGAGCTACTGGGAGCCTAAAACGGCTCTATAAAAAGTCTATTTTAAAAAGCAGGAGAGGCTGATGGGTAAAGGGTGATACAAACTGTCTGGGACTACAGAACGAAAAATGGCCCCTGCTGTGCTGCACTGCCTTCTGAACCAAGCTGCAACCATCTTCGGGGGTCCAGCTGGGCTCCATCCTCTTAGAAGGAAGGGAAAGGGAGGGTCATGGACCTCATCTGCATATCCAGTCCCCCACTCACCCACCCACCCAGTTGTGTGCAAGTTTGCCCTAACTGCATATGACTACAGAGTCCCTGAGAGAGGGTAGAGGATAGAGACAGGGACAGCTGAGGGAAAGAGAGTCTGTGTATAGAGTCATGGGGAAGCCATCACCCTTGCTGGGTGCAGACCTTCCAGTGTTGCTGCTTTGATGCCACCCATGCTCCAGCCTGTAAACCCTCACCCATTGTGGTGCTTTCTCTGGGTACGCTTTGGTGGAATTGTACCTCTGTTGTTGGTACCTCAGGAGGAGGTGGGTATTCTTCGAGTCTCTCTCCCGAGAGACATGCCCCACACCTAAAGGGTGTGGTCTGCAGTTTTAAAGTCTCTTGGAATAAAATTTCAAATGTTCTGGTTGGAAAACTGCAACCCTGGAATTGAGCAAGGCTTGGATGCCTTGGAAGATACCTGTCCAAGCAGACTAACCACAGAATGAGCAGGTGGCAGCAAAGGAGCCTGGGAGTCCTTAACTCCTGAGGAGGGACAATCAAAAGAGCCTAGAAGTCCGGTGGAGGCATGCGTAGGCCAAGAAATGGTAGAGTGGAGGACACTGATGTCAAAGGGGCCTCTAGAGAACCCTCAACACCGGACTACAGCTGTACCTGTCAGGAGACACTTTTCTACTCTTATCCGTGACAGAAGACAGGAAACGCCACCCACTGGCAAAAGGGACGTGACAAGGCAAACTGCCCGTGTTAGCCACTTGCCTTACCATTGGGACAAAATATTGGACAAAGCAAATTCAACAACGGCTTCCTATTGGCTCCGTTCAGGGTACAGGCCGTCACGGTGAGGAAAGCAGCTGTCACTCTGACTCTGCAGTCAGGCAGCAGAGGTGGGTGAGCGCTGCTCAGCTTCCTCCTTTTAAATCAGTCCAGGACCTAAATCCAGGGTCTAGTACAGCCCACCACATAATCCCTCACAGGCTGGCCCAGGAGGCTTCTCTTCAGCCATTTAGATCCTGTCAACTTTACAGTCAGTATTAGCCAACGTACCGCTGCAGCCTGGGCCGTGTGGACGCCAGACTGTTCGTGGGGTTGGGGCAGAAGAGAAAGCAGGCTAGACCATCTGCGTGCACTGAGACCAGTCTCAGCTGTTCATCAGAGACCAAGGAGAAAGAAGGAATATGTCCCGCTGTTTGCTAACCACGACCCACCTCTGCTTCCATCCCGCAGGCTTAGCCTTCGCGATGCTGGCTGCTGTGCCTCCGGTGTTTGGCCTGTACTCCTCGTTTTACCCTGTTATCATGTACTGTTTCTTTGGAACCTCCAGACACATATCTATAGGTAATAACTTACGTTTGATAACCTAAAGCGGATCATTACTTTTATTACTGCTTAATGAAACTTTTGTGACTACATACCCATTAATTCAAAAACACTACTGAGCTCTGCCTCGGATGTATGTCAGTAGTCGAGAGCCCGCCTAGCTGTGCGAAGCCCTGGGTTCCTTCCCCAGCGATGGAAAAAGCATGTGTGTGTTCCCTCTTCTTCCTCTTCTTCTTCTCCTCCCACTTCCCCAAGATTTCTACGATTAATAGTTTTCTTATCATCTTGGATTAATTAAATGAGCAATTGTCTTGCATAAACAAGTAACTGTTGGAGTCATGAAATTAGGTCGCCGCCTTACGCCCTAACACCTTGCTTGCGTCTGCTTCCTTCATTTTAATAGAGATCCTCACGGTTCCTAATCGCCTTGCACGTATATGCACCTTCATCATACATTAAGCTTGGAATTGTATGTGCTCTCTCTTCAGTGCGTTTAGGAACAGATGCGTGTGAATTTTACTATACTGCTAGAGCTTTGTAAGCAGCAAGCGCTCAGACAGCGTTCCAGACATCTACTGCCGGGTACAACATGGCACCCAACTTCAGAAGCTCGTGTCGTGCGTCACTTTTTAAAATATATTTAAAATTTTAAAAATAGGTGAAACATGAAAAACAATCATTTTGTTATCCCTCCCAGTCCTAAGAGATCAGCTTTTCAGAAGGACTTACCGAGGCAACTCTTCCCTTCCTCCTACTTTCTCCAGTTCTTCTCCTCCCTTCCCCTTCGTCTCTCGCCTATGCGGTCCTGGGCATTGTCCACACGGACTTGCCGGAGCTTTTGGAGCTCTTGAGCTGGTGTGTGTGTGTGTGTGTGTGTGTGTGTGTGCATGGATGCACATGCACATGACCTCCATGGACATGGGGGTCAGAGGTGACTGCCAGGTATCTTCTGCTATTGCTCTCCACCTCATATCTTGAGGCAAAGTATCTCATTGGACCCAGAGTTTACTGATTGGCTAGACTGTTTGACAAGTGAGCTCCAATGATCCGTCACCACTAGGGTTATAGACAGGCATTCCCACGCCATCACCACACCACCAGCACTAGGGTTATAGACACACACTCCCACACCAGCCAAATGTGGGTGCTATGGATCCAAACTCAGGTCTTCGGGCTAGCAGCACAGGTACTTTACCAACTGAGCCGTTCCCCGGCCCTGTAGACATCACTGGGGCGGGGGGGGAAGGGGTGTCCCCACAAACGCCACAGCTGGCTGGCAGAGAAACAACCCAAGTGAGCCAAGAAGGAACTCCAGATCAGCTTGACTTAGATGGTGCTGACTCAAATTTCTAGAGTCTGGCACCAGGATGTTTGTTGTAGACATTTTTAACTACAATACAATTTTGGAAAAGAGTTCCCTGGTAACAATTATCTCAATCCCATTGCACGATAAAGCTTATGGTGTGGATGACATTGAAACTCCTTTGCAAAGTCATTGTGACCTCTGCTGTGAAGATTGGTTCTGTAGCTTAAGGGCCTAGGATCTGGTGTGGTCTCAGTCACATAGCTAGTCATACAGCTAGCACATAAAGTACATGTGATGTGTCCCCTAAGGGTGGGTTCTATTGACTGAGAAGCACTGCTCAAGATAAAGGTCTAGGGAAGAATTTGGGATAAACATAATAGTCTGGGGGATTAGGGTATGGCCCGACATTACAGATAGCACACATTTCCAGGTTACTAACAACACCTACTCTCAGCCTTCTGGGTGGAAAACAGGAATACCTGCCCCTTCCTTTGGAGAGATTAGCCCTGGTGCTTAACTTTCCTAGTTTCTCTGGTGCTTATCTGTGTGCTTCAGGACCTCTTGCCCTCTGCACATCGGCTTCATTGCCCCAGGGCCCCTGCTGCTTCATTCTCTTGGTTAAAATTAAGTTATGAGCTCCCGAGCAGAGATCATTCACATCAGAGCTACTGGAGCAATTCCCTGAGCTTCTGGGTGGTGTTCATTCATGCTTCCGTTTCAGGTCCATTTGCTGTTATTAGCTTGATGATCGGTGGCGTGGCTGTTCGGTTAGTACCAGATGACATCGTCATCCCTGGAGGAGTAAATGCAACCAACGGCACGGAAGCCAGAGATGCATTAAGAGTGAAAGTTGCCATGTCTGTGACCTTACTTTCAGGGATCATTCAGGTGAGACTCCGGTGTGAGGAGATGGACTCTGGTTTGCTCCTCTATGAAATGCTTATTGAACTATCTTGATGGTGTGGGCAAAGTCAGACAGCACAACTCCAGAGCTGGAGGGTCAAGATGCTGGGACCACCCGCACACTGGGTGCTTTAGCTACCACTGGCAATAACTAGCAAGTTTCACTTGAGTGGTCCAGATATCCCAAAAACAAAGCAAGTCTGAAGGAGTGAGTGGTAGTCTGGGGAAGAGGCCTCCCTTAGAAGCTTGTCTGCATGAATGAGCCCCTCGCAGGCAGAGTGAGACATGGCCAAGATTCTGAGGGACTCAAGCCATTACGGGTCTAGCATCCTTTCTTTATAACCAGTGATCTGTTAGCTGCCGCAGGGGCAAGTCTAGAAGGTTAGGAAGTGGCCCAGAAGGGAACCCCACAAGTTTCCTGTTGATTGTCATTTCCCAACTCATCATGCTGTGTGTTTGTTTCTCTGTCATTTTTTAAAATACAGTTTTGCCTAGGTGTCTGTAGGTTTGGATTTGTGGCCATCTACCTCACGGAGCCTTTGGTGCGAGGGTTTACCACTGCAGCTGCTGTGCATGTCTTCACCTCCATGTTAAAATACCTGTTCGGGGTTAAAACAAAGCGGTACAGTGGGATCTTTTCGGTGGTGTATGTAAGTAAGCAGCTCCCGAAACTGGTTCTGGCTCCTCCACCCCTGCCCCGGCCACTCTGCACATCTTCCGCTTTCAAGGCTTCAAGGGGAAGACTCAGGTCTTCTAGGGCTTTCTGAGAAAAGTGCTACAAAGGTAGTTAGACCCTGACGTCCACAAGTGCATATGTGGTTCTCCGTGCTTCAGGGGGAATTTGTCATCAGGTCTCTGGTGGTGACTGTACCAGTCACTCCAGTTAGGTGAAAAGATTGCTTTTTTGTAAGACTACATTATGCTCTTTTATGCTGGTTGTTGTGACACATGCCTTTAACCCCAGAATTTGGGAGGCAGAAGCAGGCAGATGTCTGTGAGTTTGAGGCCAGCCTGATCTACATAGTGAGTTCCAGGCCAACCAGGGTTATATAGTGAGGCCCTGTCCCAAAAAAACAAACAAACAAAAGATATGACAGGAAAATATATCTCTCTTAAAGATTGCCTATTCAAGCAAGCGAAAGAAAGGGTAAGACCATAAGTGGGTTAACTAACATAAGTAATCAGTTTGATAGAATAAAACCTGTATAGATTATACACAGCAGAGAAAATAAAACTTGTTTGCAAGCGCATAGTAAAAATAACTGATCGGGTCAAAGCTGATTATATGAAGTTGATAACCTGAAAGTTCAACATTTTTTACACAGTGCAATATGGCTAGAAGTCATTAGCAATATAGTTTCCCAAATCCTGAATGAGGACTGGAGATGTCTTCATTGTTAAGAGCACTTGCTACTATTGCAGAGTAACACACACACACACACACACACACACACAAAATCCTTAAAAACAGAACATCTAAACCCATGTTTAGAATCTGGGGGCCGGGGATACATTTCTAAATGTATTCTAAGTGGCCCCCAAAGGACATGTCCAGCTCCTGGGCTGTAGCGTTTGCAGGTATCTGTAACACCAGACCCTTCGCTAGGCACGGAGAAGAGTCAGAGCTTAGCAGACACAGCCTCGACCTGGGGGCCGACAGTCCAGTGGGAAAACAGTCATGGTAAACCATGAACGGGCAAATGTGCTGTTCACCGCCAACTACATTTAGTGCTATCAGAAGGGGCACAGGGTGCTCTGAAAGCATAATGCAGAGACCTTTAGATTAGGGCTTTGGGACAGTCATTTTAAGGAAGTGACATTTAAATTTGAATCCTCAACTGATAATACTGGAATCAAACTGTAAGGATATCCCATAAATTATTAATTTCTTACGATAGCTAGAAATGAACCCCATACTCAGGCTTCTCAAAATGACTTGTCACAGAGAGAACGCAGCCTGCATGTGCGAGAGCCCTAGGCTGCACCCAAGCGTGGGGGCCCCTGCTTTGTTGGGATTCAGATGAGACGGTTTTATGTAGGGGTACCCAGACCATAGCCCTAAGCTATAACGAAGTGGCGTTCTCCTCCAGCTCTCCTAGGCTTCTTTCTAAGCATCGTTCTCGAGGCTCCAAAGCCTGTCTGACTTCACTGTCATCTTCCCTGACAATCTCCTAGCCCTATTTCCAAAGCTTTGCTGTGTATTCACCGCTGAGGTATTCCGTGGTGCTGACCTTGATTTTTTCCTGACACTCAACTCTCAGCCCGGGATTATTTTCTGAATTTTATATGAGCTACATTCAGATATCAGCATATCAAAAGCAACATGAACCATGCAGAGTGGAGCACACTTATACTGACACTCCAGAGGAACATGAGTTCGAGGTCAGCCTGGACTCCATAGGCTCAAACAAAACAAAGCAACAACAAAGCTCTAATGTTGTCAAATAAGGACTGTGAGTATAAAGTCATATGATTCGGGTTTAAAAAAAAAAAGTTCAAAATGCCTCCTGATCTGTAGAAGACACGAACGGTTAAGTTTGTGTGCTGAGGACTGAACCCAGAGCCTGGAGCATCCCAAATACTGGCTCTGCCACTGAATTTTACACGAAACCCAGCCACTGCGGCCACCTCTCCTTTATGGTTAGGCTCATCTGAATCTTTTGGAGATGTTCTTACCGTGGTAAGATATGCATAAGAACAGGTGGGCTGGAGAGAAGTCTAGAGCGCTTACTGCCCTTGCTGAAGACCTGGGTTTGATTGCCACCACCCACATGGTGGCTCACAATTGCCTGTAACTCCAGTTCCAGGGAATCTGATGTCTTCTTCTGACCTTCATGGGCTCCTGTATGCATGGTGTTCCACCACATACTCCCAGGCGCACATGCAGACGTATCAAAAATAAATGTTTTAAAAATACATAACAAAATATATCTCATTGCTCACATTATCTTTAAATATGCAACACAGTGGAGCTGAGCGCATTCATCGAGCCAGACAAGTGTGATTACCCTCCTTTTCCAGAACCTTTTCAGCAGCCCAGAAAGCGGCTCTCCCCACCCTTTCCAACCAGCCCTGCTAGTCTCTGTGAGTCTGTCTAGGTGCCTCACGTGTGCTGAGCCACGCAGGACAGGAGCTGCTGCTTGATGTAAACCTCCAGTGTTCACTGTGTTACAGAGTACAGTTGCTGTGTTGCAGAATGTTAAAAACCTCAACGTGTGTTCCCTAGGCGTCGGACTGATGGTTTTTGGTTTGCTGTTGGGTGGCAAGGAGTTTAATGAGAGATTTAAAGAGAAATTGCCAGCACCCATCCCTCTGGAGTTCTTTGCTGTAAGTACATGCAAGGTGGTGGCCTGCTCAGCCGCTGCGGTGGCATGCACCTGTCCCTGCAAGGGATGCTGAAGTGGGTGGGAGGGGGGCAGGGAGCTGGAGGGTCCTCCCCCATTCTGCAAAACCAACAAAACAATAAAACGAAAACTGCATTAAAACGTAGATGTAGATGACTTTTAAAACGTAACTAAAGATGTAAATGCATGTTTTGACATTGGTTATCCATGAAAGATGAGATTTGGAGAGATTTGTTTTCCATAGAGGTTATTTTCATTATCTGTTTATTTTTTAAAAATCACACGTTATTATAATAACCCATAATGACGCCAACAGCTTTGCTTAATAAAGTGGCTTCCATTTTGAAAGGATGAGATTTCGCCAACTTTTTTCGATTTCTAGTATCTCTAAGCTGAAAGAAATGCCTCAGTCTCACATTGTCAAGTCCAAATATCTCAAAACATATCCGTGACTAAAAAAAAAAAAATTTAGCGTTTTGTAAAAACGCGCATATACATTGACATAAACAGCGCTCAGTTCTTAAATGACCCCAGTTATTTATCCACGGAAGCGCACGTGGCGCGGGCACTGCACAACCAGAGGCCCTGGAGCCGAGAGTGAGCACCGCTCCACTCAGTCCTGTTCACAGAGAGCAACCATGGACACCCTGGAAAAGCAGAAGCGACGAAGTGACATTATCAGAAGGGCCACGGACTGAGCTGATGTTCAGCCGTGAGCCCTGCTTCTCCCGAGCCTTAAAATTCATGGCACTCCAGTGGATTCCCAAGTAGAAAGTCTGGGCCCTACGAACATTTTTTTTTTTTTAATATTTTCCAGAAATAGCAGGTGTACGTTCCTGTACTTGCCTGTAATTCCAGCACTTGGGAAGAGGAGTCAGGAGGATCAAGACCACCCCGGGGTACATAGGGAGAACTCATTTTTATTTTATTTTGTTTGTTTTTTTGTTTTTCTGTTTTTTTTTAAGAAAGAACAACAAAATCAATGTGTATTTGTTCCAAGTTTAGAAGAGGAAAGCTCCAGCTGCAGAAACAACTGTCTAGTGCGGCTCACAGAACACTCACTGTCTTCCACCCTTCCTTGCCTGGGTCTTAGCAACGTCCCACCAGTGTCTTTTTTTAACCTTCTTTCATTCTGTGTTTGGAATCTAGCTCAGGGTCTCCTGGATGCTGGGAATGTGTCTGCCCCTGAGCCACAGCCTGGCCCTTTCTTAGAACATGAAAAGGCAAAAAAGACTGTTTCTAACAATTTCAGACCTTCTTCTCTGGCTGGAATTGGGTGCAATTTTTAGATTTTACTTGGAACAGGAGGTGTGCAGGAGGTGGGTGCAGGGCAGCTTTGCTGGGCAGGAGGCAGCAACACCTGTGCCCTCCCAGCCTTGGGAATCAGTTCTGCCCAGATTCCCTTTACAAATGCCTTCATGTTTCCCCAGGGAGCGAGTGCTTCTCCACAGCTGTCACTGAAATTAGTTTTACAAATGATACCTTCAGTGGTGCTTCTTAGACCTCTTGCCTGGGCAGGAGGATGGTTTGGTGACAGTCTGGAGTTCCATCCCCAGACCCACAAGGCAGAAGGAGAAAACTGACTCCCAGAGGTTGTCCTCTGACCTCTGTCCTCTGTCCTCTGACTGTACATGCAGAGGCATGGACAGCATGGCATGCATGTACTTGCTTGTACAACAAAACTCAACCAATCAATAAAATATAACAACAACAATAACAAAAAGAAAAAGAAAAAAAAAACTGAAGCAAATAAACTTCTTACCTATGCATTCCACAGAGCAAAGAAAACAGAACATTCTGGAAAGTTTGAGGACAGGGTCTTTATGATTCCTTTTAAGCATACAGTTTGTTTTTTATTTTAAATTTGTTTTGAGTTTTGCATTCTGTAATTCATCTCTTCGTGTCAATGGGGAAACAATGGTTTCGTAATTAGTTACCACCTCATAAAACAAAGCCTCCACACTATTTGTTCAGTGACTTTAAATATTCCAGGCGTTCCTCCAGTTTGAAATGCACAACAGGTTCAGTTCAAGTTGACAGACACAAGTGCCACCAACATTGCAGAGTCATTTCATCGAAGAGAGTCAAAGAGACTGGCACCTCTGAGGTTGCTGTGTCTGACAGTCAGCTTACCTTTCCAGCTGTCATGCAGAGGCCTCTCCTGTGGGAGCCCTGTTAGGAGTTCTCCTCCCTTCTCTTCTGGAGAGCCCATTCCAAAAGTTCTGGAAGCAATAGTTCCTGGGGGTGAAGCAGGTAGCTATGGTGCCTTCTGTTGTGTTCTTCTGCTTGAGGGGTGTGCTTAGCACCTCAAGTAAATCTAGATTCTGACAGTGCAGGGTGGCCTTGGGAGCCACCCAAGTGGCTCTGGGTGACATACTGTGACCTCTGGACCTGGAGAAGACAGCTATGTGCCACTTTGGGAGTCTCTGGCCTTGTTGATGCTGTTGTCCTGGAGACAGGGACAGCAGCAGAAGGGTTCCATGGTGACAGGGTGACATTACCAGCCTCACCACACACATGGTGTGGCTTCCTCTCTTCTAAGTGCCCCAAACTCAAGGTGAAGTGAGGACAGATTTCCTCTGAGCCAACTTGCTCTTGCAGTGTGTCAGTACTTGGCTCTAAGATGTGTTTGTTTTGCATCTGTTGCAGGTGGTGATGGGAACTGGCATTTCTGCGGGGTTTAATTTGCAAGAGTCCTACAGTGTGGATGTCGTTGGAACACTTCCTTTGGGGTAGGAAAATAGTTTAAGAAGGGTGATCTCCTATCTCTAACTCTGCATGAAAAATCATCTTTTCTATGTATCAAACAGCTGAAGATTTTAAAGCTTGTATGTGTGTGTGTGTGTGTGTGTGTGTGTGTGTGTGTGGTGTGTGTGGTGTGGTGTGGTGTGTGTGTGTGGTGTGGTATGTGTGTGGTGTGTGTGTGTGTGGTGTGGTGTGTGTATGTGTGTGTGTGTGTGTGTGGTGTGTGTGTGTGTGTGTATGTGTGTGTGTGTGTGTGTGTGTGGTGTGTGTGTGTGTGTGTTTGTGTGTGTGGTGTGTGTGTGTGTTTGTGTGTGTGTGCTGTGTGGTCTGTGTGTGTGTTTGTGTGTGTGTGTGTGTCTGGTGTGTGTGGTGTGTGTGTGTGTCTGTGTGTGTCTGTGTGTATGTTGGTTAAAGACATGTAGCAGCACCTGTGACGGCATACACCTTTAATCCTAGCACTCAGGAGGCAGATCTAGATGAGTCTCAGGCCATCCTGGTCTACACAGCAGGTTCCAGGAAGCCAGAGCATAGTGAGACCTTATCTGTGTGTGTGTGCTTGTGGGTGGTGGTGGTTAGATAGCAGATAAAAAAATTTTTAAAGATTTTGTTTTTATTTGTGTGTGTATGCACATGTGTACATGTTCAGGTGTCCATGGTGGCCAGAAGAGAGTGTTAGATCCCCTGGAACTGGTGTTAGAGACTGAGCCACTCCACACGGGTGCTGGAAGAGAGCTCACAGCCTCTGCAGGGCATCAAGCATGCCCAGTCATCTCTCCAGCCCCATCAACCTCCTTTAAATATGCAGTTCAGTGGTGTTAAGTATATTCACACTGTAGGATGGATCTCTGGGACACTTTCATCTTGCAAATCTAAACTCCTTCTAAACAAATCTAAACACCTTCACTCTATCTCTCAGCCCCTGGTAACTGCAATTCAGTTTTCTGTTCTATAAACTTGACTATTCTTAATACATTTTTATCAATTTGTCCTTTTGTGATTGGCTTATTTCACTTGGCCTAGTGTCCTCAAGGTTTATTCTATCAGATTATATGACAGAATGTTCTTCCTTTTTCAATGGCTGAATAATATTCTACTTTGTGTATATCCTGTGTTGTGTTTCTCCATTCACCCATCTATGGATATTCATTTGCATTCACTGCTTAGCTCTTGTGAATGGCTCTACTGTGGGTATAGATATGCAGATCAGTCTTGAGGCTTGCTTTCTCTTCTGTTGGGATTACTGGATGTGATTGCTAATCTCAATTGTCACAGGATGGAATCTAGAATCACCTGGAAGATGGATCTTTGGGTGAGGGGATTCTCTTGATTAGATTAATTGAGGTGGGAAGACCTGCCCACTGTGGGTAGCATCATTCCCTAGGCTGAGGTCTTAGACTGTATAAAAAGGAGAAAATGGGCTACACACAAGCACTCATCATCTTTGCCACCTCAATCTGATGCCTTGAATTCCCCATCATAGAGGACTATATCTGAAGTACAAGCCAAAATGAACTCTCCCTAAAGCTATTTTTGTTAGACTCTCTTGTCACAGCAACAGAACAGGTAACCTAGACACCAGGTGGTATTTTGAATCGTTTTTAAAGACTTCCAAACTGTTTTCTAGAGCAGCTGCACCATTTCACAATCCTGCCAACAGTGGGGTTTGGGATTTTTCTTTTCTTTAACAGTTTTTTTTTAAATTTCTCCATGAGTGACACAGAAATAGAAACAAAAAGGCCTGAATTCCAGCCTCAGCCTTTTAGCTGTGTGCCCTTGGGCAGGAGGCTTCTCCTCTCAAAGCCCCAGACCGCCCCCCCCCCCGCCTCCCCCCCCCACCCGACCTCTGTGTGAGTGTGGTAGCCCACACTTGTCCCTGCTGTGTCTGAGATTGCAGGAGCTGACACAGGGACAGCTGGGGGCAACACAGGGTGGAAACAGCAGGTATGTAAGGCAGCCTCCCCAGGAGCTCCGGGGCTCACCCAGCAGGTTTTCCAGTCTTGGTTTATACACCCATTACACCCATTATACACATTATACACCCATACACCCATTGCTTTCTCTATGTTATCTAACTCCACATATTTTTTTTTCTGGTTTGCTAAGACAGAATTTCTCTGTGGTAACTCTGGCTGTCCTGGAACTCACTCTGTAGACCAGGCTGGCCTCAAACTCACAGAGACCCACCTGCCTTTGCCTCCTGAGTGCTGGGATTACAGATGTGTGCCACCATCACCCAGCTAACTCCACATTTTTTAACATGAATTATTCCTTTTACATTTAAAGGAAAAGGATGACTGCCACCTCTGCCTGTCCCTCTCTGACCCTGGCCAATTCTCTCTGGCCATCTCTCTCTGCACCTCTAGCTGTGACTCTGGCTTTTCTCTATTTGCACTAATGCTCCCCCATACACACACACACACACACACACACACACACACACACACACACACACATACCACCTTCTCTTTTCCAAAACAACAGAGCTACACATCTGCCCAGATGTTGGACACCGAGGGAAGCTGTCACGTTCTATCAGGCTGTGGTCCTCCAGGAGTCTCCAGGGAACACGGGATGCTCTCGCACCTCGCTCCCTCCACTGAGTCAGTACTTCAGGCAAAGCTTCCGACTGTAAACATCAAAACAGAAAATTTCATAAACATGTTTTTTAATTAATGACTCTGGGTCAAACCGTAACGAGGTAATAACTTTGTTTTCGATTTGGACTGAGAATTTGTGAAAATGCTTTTATATTCACCATCCCAGCTGAGGCTTGTAGGAACCCTATCGACAATATTCATCATTATCCCTGTTTTTCGTAAAAGTTCATTTATCTTCATTTATTCAGCAGTTGCTTGCTGAATGCCTGCCATGTGCCAGAGGCATGGCGGTTACAAACAAACAGACAAAATGTCCTCTCCCAAGGGCTTTGTGACCTGTTGGACACAAACAGTCAATCAGTGGGAACAAAGAGCTGAGAGGAAAGGGTGCCCAGGAAGGAGAAGGGCAGGGCTGCCGGCTGAGGGAGAGCTCCAGGGAGCTCCAGGAGAGTGATAACTGAGACCAGAGTAAGTGACTTGTCTCGGTGAGGCCCAGCCTGGCCTGGTCCTCTGATGCCCGTCTCGTGTTCTTTCCATTACCTCACACCGACTCTCTCGAGGTGAGTCTGTGATAAGCATTGTTCTTTGATTGGATGTGGTAGATAATCCTATTCAGTTACTAGTTACAAATAATTTAACTAAATGAGAGAGTCTTACATTTAGATTTCTCCTTTAAAAACTAACAAACAAAGAAAAAACCCCCGACGGTAGGTTCACATCCAAGTCCCCATGACTCCTCCTTGATGCCCTCTTTCCCTACCAGGGCACGCTGCCCTCCTTCCGTCCGTGGGAGCTAAACTTTAAAGAGAGCACAGCGATTTTACCTTCTGAAGCTTGGCTACCTGGAAAACTTAGCCTCTTGAAACTTACTCGAAACCAAGCAGATGTCCAAATGTGGAGGCATGTGCCTGTCCTGCCAGTGCCCGGGTGGCTGTGGTGAAGGGAGGCAGTGTGAGGACTCTGGACCCAGCCTGCACAGCTGCGACTGGCCACCATCTTTCCTTCCAGCATCGCCAGCAGAACAGCCGCATCTGCCTTACATGCTTTCCTCAGGAGAGGAAGCAGAGGATTTCCCAGGCTTTGCAAGGCCTCAAGTGGCGTCACTTCCTCTGCGTCCCGTTGGTCAAGTGTGTTATGGCTACTTTTTTTGGATCACTATGACCAAAATACACAATAGGAAGAAGAAAGAAAGAGAGAGAGGGAGGGAGGGAGGGGGAAGAGAAAGAAAGCGAGATCTGGTCATTATCGCAAGTGAGGCATGGTGGAGCAGCAGCGTTGTCATGGCAGCAATAGCAGGCATTAACTCCACAAGTGGCAGCGAGCTGGGAAGCAGAGAGCACAGCCGAACCAGGGGTGCAGATGATCTTCATGATCCTTCCCCGTGGACCTGCTTCGTCTATCCAGCCCTACCTCCTAAAGGCTCATGGCCTTCCAAGAAGTGCCAGGAACTGGGGGCTGAGGGTTCAAAACATGAGCCATGAGGGGCATTGCAAAGTCAACCATGACAGCTTTTTGCACATTCAGCTCAGAGGTCCCCACAGGGAAACTGACCTGGCTACAGATTGCTTGACATCACAAGTTTTCCCTCTAGAACTTTGGTGGAAGCCCCAATGGCCTGTCACTATTGCCTCCTGCATGTCTGCAAACCCAGCACCACGGACGTACATCAAGTTATGCTGCCAGCCTTAGGAAATAGCCAGGGCCTCTTGGACCACAGCTACAGTAGCCTGTGAGAGCCTTCACGCTGAACTTGGTAAAACATCTTCCTGGGCAGCCCTCTTTCAGCAAGACACCCTTTCATCTCTTTTGAAATGGAAGCTTTGGACAAATTTGCTTTCTTAAACCCTGGGCCCTTCAGAGAGAGAGCTCTCAGCTCTCAAGGCACCTTTCCTATTGTTCCACTGCAGGGTCCTGGGCTTCTCTTTAATGGCAAGACTCCTCTTACCAACTGGAAGCACATCATTTGCACCTGCTTTATCTGAAGCAGCTCTAAATGCGCTCCCTGCCCTTTCCTGGCCAATCTGCTCATTTGTTATCTAAATTCTCACTAACTAGCTAAAAGCAGTGAGTAATAACCACTCCACAGCTGAACTGTTACACTGACTTGAAGTTTCCTCCACCAAAACAAATAGCTCAACACTTTCTCAGTCTCATATTCAGTCTCATATTTTTCAGCTCATGAATTCTTTGCCAAATGTAACACAAATCACCTGTAGCCCAGTTGTCGTTAGAGACCTTGTTTCCATCTGAAACCTCATGAACTCGGCCTCCATGTTCACATTTCTAACCAACAGTTCGGACTTCCAAACTCCTATCAGGACCAACTGGGAAGTTCCCCTAAGTGTTCTAGGGTTTGTTAAGCCCACAGCTTCAAACTCTTCAAACTCTCCAAAGTCAGGCCTAAGGACCTAGGAAGTTCAGGGTCCTATCTGTCACAATGAGAAACCTTCTTGCTTACTTTGTAACTCTGACCCAATTACCTAGCAGAAACAACGTAAGGAAGGAGAGAATTGTTTTGTCCCTTTCAGTCCATCACAGTGGGACATGCATGGCAGGGTGGCTCCATCTGCAGTTTCAGGAGCATGAGACAATGACTTCTCACATGGCCCTGGACCAAGAAGCAGAGAGCCCAGGCCAGAAGCAGACATGGAGATATCTTTCAGAGGCCTGTCCTACTGACCTACCTCTGCTGGCCAGGCCTCACCCCTAAAGGACCATCGCTTTCAAGTAGTGCCACAAATGGGGATGAGTATTCAGAGCATGAATCTGTGGGAGACACTGAACATGCCCGTCCATAACAGCACATCTGAAGGCCAGCCTAGATCTAGTAAGAGAGACACGTCTAGGTGGAAGAAGGAAGTAGTTGCACCTGCAAGTGTGAGAGGAACAGCTGGCAACTGTGTCTGCAGCAAATGGCTGTGCTTCCCAATATGTACTCGTCAATAAATAGAGCCTGCAGGGCCCCGAAAGTGGCAGTTGACTAATAGAACTTGTTTGTTTCAGGCCTAAGCCAGCTCTCTGGCATCTGAGTACTCCACCAACCCTTTCTTCCTAGTTTGGAGTCTTCCTTATATCTATGGGGTTACTCTGCTATCAAGAACTGGGCACCTGTGCACGGGGTCCTGGCATCTGCAGGAGGCGCCGGTGCCTGTGGGAAATCCAGGTGTCTGCAGGAGGCCCAAGTGACTGCCGGATGTCTGAGTGTCTGTGCGATATCCGGGTGCCTGAGGGATGTCCTGGTGCCTGTGGGAGGCTCTGGTGACTGTGGGAGACCCTGGTGACTTCCAGATGACCAGGTGCCTGCGTGATGTCTGTGTGCCTGCAGGATGTCTGGGTGTCTGTGGGATATCCAGGTGCCTGTGAGATATCCGGGTGTCTGTGGGTTAGCCCAATGCCTGCATGATACCTGGGCATCTGTAAAATTTCCTGGAACCTGGAGGAAGTCATGGTGCCTATGGGATATCCAGATGCCTGTGTGATCCCCTGACACCCATGGGGGGCCCTCGGCCCCGTGGGAGGCCCTGGTGCCTAGAGGATGTCTGGATGCCTGTGGGAATTCCAGATGTCTGTGGGAGGACTTGGTGCCTGTGGGAGGCCCAGATGCCTGCAGAAAGCCCAAGTAACTGCTGGATGACTGGGTGCCTGTGTGAGGTCCTGGTCCCTGTGGGATGTCGGGGAGTCTGTGGGATGCCGCAGTGTTGCAAAACACCAGGGAGCTTGCTCCGTGTCTGGGTCAACTTCAGGTCAAATTCTGTTATGCTTCATTTCAGGCTAGTATTGGCCAGGGCAAAGTATACAATCAGAGCAGCCTTCTGCCTCCCAATACCATGGTGAGGCCTGCCATCCATGCTCCTGCCATATAAGCTTGACTTAATTTTCTTTTTTATTGTTGGGTTTTTTTTTTTTTTTCCTTTCTTTTTTTGAGGGCACAGGGAGAGTCAAACAGGGAGGAATGGGAAGAGGGCGTTATCAAGATACATTGTATGAAACTCAAATTATTAATAAAAATATTATTCAAAAAAGAACTGGGCACCTGATCTATACAGACAACTCATCCCATAGAAAGCCACTCTGCAGCATGGGCCAGGGCAGGACCCGGGTAGCAGGAGGCCCTCGTGTTGCCACTTAGGAACCAACAAGGGCCTGAGCACTGGCCACCTCACCTGCCGATGACACCGCCGTCCCGCGCTCCGCTCTGCCCTGTGTGTCCACCGCCAGTGCGCACAGCCCTTGAGTTACAGTCACCTTGGCTTTTCAGGCTGCTGCCTCCTGCCAACCCAGACACCAGCCTCTTCCACCTCGTGTACGTGGATGCCATCGCCATAGCTATTGTTGGCTTTTCGGTGACCATCTCCATGGCCAAAACCTTGGCAAATAAGCATGGCTACCAGGTTGACGGCAATCAGGTAAAGATGATCAGTTTCCCATGTGTGTTTCACCAGCGTGCAAGCACCAAGTTCTCAGCAAAGGTAGCTTGGTAGAAAGCCTTTACTCTGATGATGGGTATATTTGAAGCATGTGATTATATGACACTACAATGCATTCCTCTCTTCCCTTCCTCCTTCTCTCCCTCCGCCTCCTTCTCCCCGTCCCTCCCCCCTTTCTTTTTCCCTTTCTTTTCTTCTTTCTCTCTTTCTTCCGCCATTGATTATTTAGAGACACGGTCTCTCTCTGTAGCTAGCCTGAAACCCACCATGTAGCCATGTAACTCAGGTAGGCCTCAAACTTGTAATCCTGCCTCAGCCTCCAGAGTGCTGGGATTACAGGCCGTGAGCAACACCCCGGTGCCTATATATGTGTAAAGGAGCCAGACAGTCCACATTCATATAACATCAACCCACAGCCCCAACGTAGCCCCAAAGAGCAGAACTCACACTGGCATGTACTTCTGCATGAGCCAGACATGTAAAAGACGCCAGTAGCGGTGTGTCCAAAACCTTCTCTTTTAGAAAATATTTTCTCAGTTTTATGTAGCCTGGTTGTTTTTTTTTTTTTTTTTTTTCCCAGTGTGTTTATAGAGAGTGGGTTTGGGAGACAGGAGCAGGTAGGAATCTCAGTACTTATCTCCAACACAATAAGTCCAGTTTTTCTCCCACAATGCAAAATGCCCTAGTTCCAATTTTGAACTCATGCTAAAGGAATTCATTATTTGCAAAGTGAAGGGAGAGACAGCTCGTACTGCTGAAAGTGTGTATGTAATGAACGTCTGTGCTCTTTCCTAAAAGTGACCCATCTATCGCCTTTGTTTTGTTCCCACATGGAAAAGGAGCTCATTGCCTTGGGGATATGCAACTCCATTGGATCTCTCTTCCAGACCTTTTCCATTTCTTGTTCCTTGTCTCGAAGCCTTGTTCAGGAGGGAACCGGAGGGAAGACGCAGGTGCGTACATATCAGCCCTCTGGAAGCTGTGACGCGGTGGTGATCAAGTGTCAGTCTCTTGATTCTGTTCCGAATCCAAATAAAGCTACTCTGTCTGCGGATCCACGCCCCAGTGATCTGTGTAGGGAATCAGAGAAAGGCTTGATTGGTTGAACAACATCACAAGAAATTGAATCTATAGGAAAGAGGTACATTCTCCAGTTAAAGTGGAAATTATATGACACCCCACTTGCTACAGTATCCCTTAAACATTCAGACCTGGGCTTTTTCTGCAAGCCTGAGACTGAGGGTGGCCGTGAGGGTAGCTCCATCCAATCATCCCATCTCATCCATTCAAACAGGGATGGGAGTTGGAAGTGTGCATTCTTCGCACCATCCAATATGGCCACCATTAGCAACTGGTGCCTCTTGAGTACCTTAAAGGTGGCCATGCAACCAAGACCATTAATTTTAATTTTTAAAAGCTGAAATCATGACATGTGACAGGTGGCCACCATATTGGAGAGCAGATGCTAGTCTGAACTCTACCGTTCCTGGGTCTCAGGTTGGTACCCAGTGTCTTTCTCCACCTCTGAAAAGAGCATTTGACCAGGATGTTTAAGCAATTCAGTTTCTGCTTTAAAAGCTGTAAGAGGAACTCACTGTCTTGCAGGGAGGAGGCTAGAGATGTCAGTGAGAAGTAATGAGCTAGAGTTGCAAGTTTATGTAATTGTTTGGAAGACTTTCTTTGAACTGATACGTTCTTGATTCTTCCACAGCAAAAATAAGGTCAGCCTGTGCTCACTTTTTACTCTGGTCTAAAAGCCCCTTCCGTGTGTCTTCTCTCATCCAGCTTGCAGGTTGTTTGGCCTCGTTAATGATTCTGCTGGTCATATTAGCCACTGGATTCCTCTTTGAGTCGTTACCCCAGGTGCGGAGCGTGAGCTTGCTGGGAGGGGTTTTCGTGCTACTCTGCTTATGTTGTTGTGGCTGTAACTCCAGCAGGGTGGTATGGGAAAGGGCTGAGTCTGGACCAGACCCTGCTCTGTAACCTACTGAGAGCCACACATCCTTAAGCTCCTGGCCTCAGTTTCCTGGTCTGCAAAGTGATGTCTGGGCTGGCTGACCTCCAAGACACCTTCTCTCTCTCTCTGACCTTCCATGACCTTACAATTTTGTTAAAATCCTGAGATGGCCTACAACAGAACATTTATTGCATTCAGTCTAAGGAAATCAGAAATCATAAGGAGAAAGATCATAGATGAAATAATTCCTATAATCACGTATTTTACTCTGAACCTCTTGGCTGCCATGTAGATTTCCTGTTAGCACATACACCTGGTTTTCCAAGGCCCATTTTAAATAACCAAATGCTGCAGGCCCCAGTGCCCATAAGGAGTAGGCGAGGCGGGAAGGGCAGGAGGAAGCCGAGGAGGACCAGCAAAGGGGGCTCTGTGGCCATGACTGGAAAGGCACGGGCTGCTGTGCTGTGTTGCAGGCTGTGCTCTCGGCCATTGTGATCGTCAACCTGAAAGGGATGTTTATGCAGTTCTCAGATCTGCCCTTCTTCTGGAGAACCAGCAAAATAGAGCTGGTAAGTGAAAGGTGGCTGTCACCGGCCACTGCGGCAGCTCCTAGCGGCGAGGGTAAAAAACGTGAGGACCGTATTAACGCAGTAGTTGCTGTGTTACTCAGGCAAGGGGCGTGCGTGCGCGTGCGTGCGTGCGTGCGTGCGTGCGTGCGTGCGTGCATGCATGCGCATGTGGAATTATTAACATGGCTCTCCAGAACTTTCCGACTTTCCTTTAGACTATCTGGCTTACCACCTTTGTGTCCTCCCTGTTCCTGGGCTTGGACTATGGACTGATTACTGCTGTGATCATTGCTCTGCTGACCGTGATTTACAGAACACAGAGGTGAGTGCCCCGCTGGAAAGGTGGAAGCGTCCCAGCTGAAGTTACAATGTGACTAAGCATAGACTTGAAGTCAAAGAATCATGATAGGACACATGCCTGGCATGTCCACGGCCCTGAATTCAAGTCCAATGCCGGAAAGGGGGGAGGGGGTTAATAGTAATTCCCCACAGTTTTGTCAAATGCTCTGCTGTGTCACAGCTAAAAAGACCCAGCAACGGCCTTTCCTACCTGCCTGCTGCCCGTCCTTGCTCCTGCTAGGCCTGGCATGGGCGTGCATTGGCTTGTCCTCTGAGGGAACCCTGGGGACTGCGGGCTGACTTGGGCGCTGATGACAGGTGCAAACTTTGACACCTAGTTTTACAGGTTTCTAGCTGTCCCTCTACCATGCTCTGTTGTCCTTATTTCCTGATTGGAAACTGAGCCCACTGGGAAAGGTATAAAATAACCTTTCAAAACAAGAGGTTTACGTGGGAATAGGGGTGCAGAGATGAAGGCATCTCCAGTGGTACCACCCACCGCACTAAGGATGGTCCCTTCCTACCTGTGACACACAGGTGGTCTGCCTGTAGTTCCAAGTCACACAATGGTCCTTTAAGTTTGAAAGGCCCCCTGGGTGGGAGTATTGAAGGATGCCAACCACCTACCTGCAGAGGGGTGGGTGCTCCTGCTCTCCAGGTAGGAAGTGAACATTTTCATCACTGAAATGCCTTAAAATAAAAATGTTAGGAACATGTGATCTAAGGCAATAATGGAATTAAGCACTTTTATTAACATTATTGTCCATCTGTCACCTTTTTTATGTTATGTGTACAAGTATTTTTGCATGCATGTATGTCTGTGCACTGCATGCATGCCCACCAGAAAAGGGTGTCCGATCCCCTAGAACTGGAATTGCAGACATTTGTGAGCTGACTTATGGGTGCTGAGAATTGAACCCGGGTCCTCCAGAAGAGAAACAAGTGTTCTTTAACCACTGAGCCATCTCTCTTCAGCCCTGTTTTGCCCATTGTTTTCTTAAGAAGGCTTTCCCTGTTATACAGGCTCTCATTAGGCCATAGAGGAGTTCTCTGTCTCAGAGCCCTGGTAAACAACATGCTTTAGGGACATCTAGGATGCTGAGGGTGTGGCTCAGTGGTAGAGCGTGTGCTTGCCGGACACAGAACCCTAGCTCAGGCCTCAGCTCCAAAACAAACAAAAATCTATGTCCTTGGACTCTTAAAATATCGTTATGGCGCTTAACGGAGAGTCCATCGTTGAATTTTCCAATGCTCTTTATTAATCACAAACCATGTCAAATCTCAGGGAATTCTATACCCGGGAAGCTAGGCCGAGAGCTCACTCCAAGGCTTCTTCACCCCATGTTTTCCTCTTGGTTCTCCCCTGCTCCTAGCTTCTTCTTCCTTCTTCTCTCTGTCTGTCTGTCTTCTTCCTCTCTCCCTCTGCCCTTGCCCTAGTTCTTTTTTATTCCAAAATCCTCTCTGTCTCCACCCAGCCTTCCAATATACAAATCAATGGAGCCTAACCTTCATCTGCCTTAAGGCTAAGGAATGTCCCATTCTTGTGGAGAGCCGGATAGCCACTCCTTTGTTTACTGGTAGGCAGTGAGTGAATCCTTTACTTGCTTCAAGGACAGCTTACTGGAACATTATCCATAACTAAAATCTCCCACAACATTGGACAAACCACAATATAGAATTTGAGAGGTGAACTGCTTTTTTTCTTACTGAATAGGGTTTTATAACTTCTCATCACTGAGTGGACAAGAGTTGTTCTTTGTTTTGTTCTTTAAGTGATATACTTCTTTGTCCCCCTCAAATAACTAGATTTGAGTTTTATGTCCTGTAGTTTGTGGTTTTTGGGTTTTTGCAGGTGGACATTTGGGAGACCACCTCTCAGAATGCCCATTTATTCTCAGTTGCTTCTCACGTTGGAATTGGGGCATACTTCCTGGAGTTAGCTACTAGCACACAGGCTTTGGTGTTGGCTTAGTTAGGGTTTCCATTGCTGCAATGAAACACCATGACCAGAAATCAAGTTGGCGAGGAAAGGGTTTATTTGGCTTACACTGCCAGGTCATTCATTATAAAAGGAAGTCAGGCCAGATCTCAAATCGGAACTCAAATAAGACAGGATCATGGAGACCTAAGCTGATGCAGAGGCCATGGAGGGGTGCTGCTTACTGGCTTGCTCCTCATGGCTTGCTCTTATAGAACCCAGGACCACAGCACAGGGATGGCACCGCCCGCAATAGGCTGGCCCCTCCCACATCAACCACTGATTAAGAAAATGCCCTACAGCCAGAAATTGTGGAATCATTTTCTCAATCAAGGGTCCTTCCTGTTGGATAACTCCAGTTTGTGTTAAGTTGACAGGAAACTATCCAGCACAGGTGTGTTCCAAACACTCAGTTTCCCTCAGAACACACAGCTCTGAGGAGAAATCGCTGCATTCAACAAACCATTCCTAAGCATCTTTCCCATGAACTGTGGGTGCTATTGGTGCAATGGAGTCCTTGCTCCCTCACACAAGCCCATGGTTTAGTCAGCTTAAAACAGCATTTGAGCTGATCCTTGTTGAGGTTCTTCCATGTTTCCACAGAGAGACTAGACTCTCAAACTACTGTAGTCAATAAGACACTGTCCTTCCTTTCTTCAAGTTGGTCTTCCCTGCATATGACAGACAAATAACGCTAATGAAGTAAGAGGTGATTATGATTACTTATGTGCCCGGCTTTTTTGTAGATCAAATTCTTTATGTCCTCTCGTCCGCACCACCCCTGACTGTTAGCATCCATTTACACACATGCAGGAACTCAGTCCTAGGATGATCAGGTCATAGCACGTGATGAGGGAATGATTTATATACAGCTTTTCCTGAATCTAGGGACTGATTCTTAAACCAAATGTTATCATCTTCATAAAATTACAACGTAGAGCTGCATGTGCTGCAGAAGGGGTGGGTATGGCAGACTCTGACAATAAGCAGATAAAACCCTGTGCATATTCATGAAAAGAGACCTCCTTGCTCCGGGCATCCAGCATCCTCTGAGCAGCAATCAGGGCTGACCCCTGCTGGGATCAGTAGGATTTAGAGCGGCACAGAGAGGCACCCCAGGGTCAGGACAGTCCTTTCCTCATTGGCCTATTGAGTTGGTCCCTCCTTCTCTCCACAGTCCCAGCTACAAAGTCCTGGGACAGCTTCCCGACACCGATGTGTACATCGACATAGATGCGTATGAGGAGGTAGGACCTCTTTTCTAATATCTGAAATGATTGCAAGCGTGTGATGTGAGTGTCTGAGTAATGTTTTCACCCATGGTGAAGGAGAGAAGAGAGACCTAGTGGTCAATGCAACTCCCATTCACTGTCTGGGTTCAGTTTTGTACTTTGTACCGTATATTAGCTACGTCAATTCTGAATGATCCTTTCTAATGAGACCAGGTATGCAAAGTGCACATTGAAAAGACACTGAAGCTGAGAGGATGGTTTGTATGTGCACGGGTTTCTTTTGATGAACTTTAGCCAATGAGGAGATACCAGTTTTAACCATGGTGAAAATTTAGGTGCTGGGACTATGGCATTCTCCCTCTTCCTCTTTAATAGTTAAAATTATAGCTTCAGAGGCTGGAGAGATTAGCTCAGTGGTTAAGAGCATTGGCTGCTTTTCCAGAGGTCCTGAGTTCAATTCCCAACAACCACATGTTGGCTCACAGCCATCTATAATGGGATCCAGTGCCCTCTTCTGACGTGCAGGTGTACATGCAGACAGAACACTCATATTAAAAAATAGATAAAACATAAAAGATGTATAGCTTCAAAGTTCCTTGATTTTGAGTGTTCTTATCTTCTGTAGAATCTCAAAGACTTTAACAAAGTCTTTGAAAACGATTTTGTGTGTTTTCTGCTTGGGAAAAATATTTCAGATTCACTATAGGCGATTAGGAAATGAGCCTGGCATTAAATGAGTATTTTTTCTATTAAATTATTAAACTCCAAATGGCATCTTTGGGTTTCACAGGTGTCTCAAATATGTGTCCACCTACCTTACATGAGTTGAGTTGTGGATCACACCAAGTAAATCTGTGTTGCCTTCATTTGCCTGCTGTTCCGATCTGGCAGGAGCCATGCCTTTCTTGTCCGTTTTCTTTCCTCTTTCGGGTGTTTTTAAACCAACTCTTCCTGGTGTTTAGTGGTTTCAAAAATGAAGCAAAGACTGTCTTGTAAAATAAATAGGACGATGTGTGTTTTCTAAAGCTTTCCAGCGAGGCGTGGCAGGCAGTCCTGTGGTCCCGGGCCCTCAAGAGGCAGAGGCAGGAGGGTTGCTTCAGCTCAGGAACAGAGTCTCATAAGAACAAAACCTTTCCTTTGTACTAGCCTCCCTCCCTGGGTTTGAGTAGAGTGACAGAATCTAAACATGGTAAGAGGGCCCTTCACAGTTGCTTATCCGTCTTCACGTTGGAGGAGGGAGGTGATTGCCGTTTTGATTCTGAAATATACGCAGGTGTTAAAATCCTCAACGTTTTGCTTCTCAGGTGAAAGAAATTCCTGGAATAAAAATATTCCAAATAAATGCCCCAATTTACTATGCAAATAGTGACTTGTATAGCAACGCATTAAAAAGAAAGGTGAGCTACCTCTTGTTTATTCATTAAAAGTAGTAGCTAAAAATAAAAACAAATTTTAAATTAGAAATTAAAAGTTGATTCTTTCTGAGGAGGGGCCTGTGGGTTGGAAGAGAGAGAGGGATCACTTCTCTGCCTCAGTATACCTACTAGAGTAAAAGATACATAAAGTTTACCATTTTAAGTGTTTTTAAGTTTTGGCATTAAGTGTATTCCCATGGCTGTGCAATCGTTACCAGTGTCCGTTTCTTTGACGTATGTATACGTTACCTTTTTAAAGAAACGAAAGCGCCATCCACTCTAGGGATTCTGTGGGCCGTGGCTAAAGCTCAGCCTCCCCTACCCACAAAGACGAGTTTAAGAATGTAAGAAGCCTAAGTTTATTGAATGCCATGGTACAGTTCTTTTCAGCTCTTTACTGTCTTCTAGTCTTGAATAAAGACTTAAACCAACAATCTCTACTAGTTCAGAGCATCTGAGGACAGGCAGGTAGAGCAGGGCTCCGGGCATTGGGCACCGAGAGTGGTTGCCAGGAGAGCTGAGGACGCAGGGCATCTGGGTGGTCCGTGGGGGCTGTGAAGTGACCTTGTATGCGTTGCCTTTATAAAGACTGGCGTGAACCCAGCGCTCATCATGGGAGCGAGAAGGAAGGCCATGCGGAAGTACGCGAAGGAAGTTGGAAATGCCAACGCGGCCAATGCGACTGTTGTCAAAGTGGTAAATGAGCCTGTAGATCCCCTTTCTCTTGGTCTGCGTGTCCTCCATCTTCAGCTGCGTTAAAATCTAAACACAGCATGAAGCTGCTAACATGGGGAAGGCTACGTATTATAAACATGGACGAAGGTGGGTGTTGGGGTGCGTGTCTGCACTCCCAACATTCAGGAGGCAGAGGCAGGAGCTCAGGCCAACCTTGGCTATATTGAAAATTTGAGGCCAGCCTGGGCTACATGAGATTCTGTCTCAAAAACCAAAATAAACAAGAATATGATGAAGTCCGTTATGAGGATAATTATGAAATAAGAAGTGAAAGCATTGTTTAAAAATCACATAGCACCTTAATAAATGTGATCACTCTACTTTGTCATTCAGCTGGTAATTAAGGAAACTCAAGCTAGTTTTTGCTGTTTAGACTTCTGGTAACTTGTAACCTCTCATGCTGAAGTTAACAGGACTATTTTCTAAATTAGGAGAAAACTACCTAAATTAGGGACAACGACCAGGAAATATAAAGTGTGTTGGACTAAAATAAAGCGGAGGGTGTGAGCCCGAAGAAACTCAGCTAAATCTCAATAAACATATATCTTGTTTTTGAGAACACATAAACTTATTTTCCATTATAAATCTTTCTCGGGGGGAAAAAAAAAGAATTGTTTAGAAAACTCATGATTTATGGGGCTGGAGAGGTGGCTCTGTAGTTAAGATCCTGGGCTGCTCTTCCAAAGGACCGGGGTGGAATCCAAGCACACACATGCTGGCTCACAACTGTCCGTGACTCCAGTCCCAGGGGGTCTGATGCCCTCTTCTGGCCTCCGTGGGCACTGCACGCACATGGTGCGCAGACATACATGCAGATCAATCACTCATACACATAAAATTAAAAAGTCTAAAAACAGAAAAAAAGAAAATTCACAGCCTCATTTTTTTAAACATAGGATGCAGAAGTAGATGGAGAAGATGCTACCAAGCCTGAAGAAGAGGGTGATGAAGTAAAATATCCCCCGATAGTCATCAAAACAACATTTCCGGAAGAACTGCAGAGATTTATGCCCCAGGGAGAAAATGTCCACACTGTCATTCTAGATTTTACACAAGTCAATTTTATTGATTCTGTTGGAGTGAAAACTCTGGCTGGGGTAAGTACCACCTGGAACAAGTCACTTGGTGTCTGCATACCCCGCAGTGCCATCAGTCACCGTGGGAGCGGGACTGGAGTCCCTTGTCAATTTTTTACTTTGTTGTTGTTTTTTGAAACTTTTGGTTACTGACATTTTTTAATAGAGAGCATAGTATAATTATCCCCACATTACAGCCCTTGCTCAGCTTCAACAATTAGCGGTTTATGGCCAGTCTGATTTCATGAATTCCCAACACCACTTTCTCTTATTGTGAATCACACCCTAGATGTCACATTATCTGTATGTATCTCAGTATCTACCTCTATAATATTTATTTAAAATCATTATTGTAATATCTTTATTACACCAGAACAACATTTAATAATGTTTCGATACTCTTAGTTGTCATTGTTGATATGGAAATCAAATAAGTACAAATTACTTTTAGCTTATTATCTAAAAAGATGCATGATTATTGCTTATGCATCTTATTGCTTAGCATACTTATGCTAAGTAGCATAAGTAAATGAATTTGAGTTTCTCATATCTTTAAATACGTAGTGGTAGAAGATGAATTACACATGGCACAGGGTCATGAAAAAATTAACCCTTGTTTCAATATTATTACAGATTGTGAAGGAATATGGAGACGTTGGTATTTATGTATATTTAGCAGGATGCAGTGGTGAGTACTGTTTTTATTTTAGTCTTATTCTATTCATATTAGTGTTTTACCTGCATGTATGTACATGCACCATGCACATACCTGGTGCCTGCAGAGGGCAGAGGAGGGCATCGGAATCACTGGAATTGTGAATCATTGTGAACACAGTGTTGATGCTGGGATCCAAACCTAAGTCCTCTGCAAAGGCGACAAGTTCTCCCAACTGCTGAGCCATCTCCCCAGCCCCTGGCTGGTCAGAGTTTTAATATTCTAGTTTGTTGTTGTTTGCTTTTTGCTGTTGTTGTTGTTTTTAGAATTAACTGAAGTTGTAATTTTTTTCCTATAATTTAAACTTTTTATAGAATAAAAAAAAATTATTATTCTGAAAAAGCAATCACGGTAAAGCCAGTTCTGAAATCAACTAGCTGCAGACATTGAGGTGGTCTTCTGTCCTGGAGTTGGAGGGCAGGAGCTGGACAGTGTTTGCTGTTTTAGTAGCTGCTGCACACATGTCACACCTTCTGTAAATCATTCTGCTTGCTAGGATTTCCATACAATGGAAATAGCAGGAGTAAGTTTCCTGCTATTTTTGTTTTATATTATATTTTGCTGAAGACAGTACTTGAGAACAAAATCCACGCAAGGGCAAGATTATTCGTCTGCTAAGCTGGCGAGAACAAAAAATGTCAGCAGCACATTTCAGAAGGCCTGGATGAGGACGGGTTCTCTCAGGTGAAAGAGTGGACGTGGAAAGCGCAGAAGCCCCTGTGAAGGACAAAGCAACAATAGCTTTCAAAGTTACAACCTTTTTTGTTTGTTTTGTTTGGGTATTTTTTTTTTTTTTTTTAGACAGAGTTTCTGTGTTGTAACTCTGGCTGTCCTGGAACTCACTCTGTAGACCAGGCTGGCCTCGAACTCACAGAGATCCTCCTGCCTCTGCCTCCTGAGTGCTGGGATTAAAGGCATGTACCACCACCACCTGGCAAGTTACAACCTTTTAATTCAGCAAATCTGCAGCATATTACATACATATGAAATGGCACATGTTATTTGTCCATTACATCATTGTCTATAAAAACAAAGGACTAGAAAAATTTTAACTGTCTAAAGAAAGGGAACCCAATGGGGGCAGGCATAGTAGCACATGCCTTTAATCCCAGCGCTCAGGAGGCAGAGGCAGGTGGATCTCTGTGAGTTAGAGGCCAGCCTGGTTTATATAGTGAGCTCTAGGCCAGCCAGGGATATGTAAAGAGCCCATCTCAAAAAAGGGGGGGGGGTGTGGAACCCGATGAATCAATGAAAGCATAGCTATATAGTAGACTATCATGCAATTGTAAAAGAAAGAAAAAGAGACAGGAAGGGAGGGAGGGAGGAAGGAAGAGAGAGAGGAAGGAAGGAAGAGAGAGAGAGGAAAGAAGGAAGGAAGAAAGAGAGAGGGAGAAAGGAAGGAAGGAAGGAAGGTCGGTCTGGGATATAGTTCAGTTGGTACTGTGTTTGCCTGGCATGAGTAAAGACCTACGTACAATCACCAGTATAAATTAAAATGATTGAAAACATATTCCAGAGTTATGTAGAGAGAGTATGTATTGTATTTTGGACAAGAAAAGAGGGAAACTAAGAAGTTGTTTTCTTTTTTAAAACAGGCTTGCTACATAGCCCAGGCACTCCTCAAACTTGTAATCCTTTTTGTCTTGGCCTCGGCCTTCCAAGAGATGAGATTATAGGCATGCACCACTCTGCCTGGTCAGAATGTGTGTGTGTGTGTGTGTGTGTGTGTGTGTTATAGGCATGCACCACTCTGCCTGGCCAGAATATATATTTATGTTTATATTTTATAGAGAAACCATGGAAAAATATACTAGAAAGAAATAGAAGTCGTTTCCTGAGTCTGGAACTGTGATGGGTAGAGACAGAGACTGGAGTGGAGTCACACACAGCACTTTAGCATTGACAACTCTGTGATGTGCAGGATGAGGTGGTGCATTCCTCTAATCCCAGGAGGCAGATGCAGGCAGATCTGCGTAAATCTGGGGTGTGTGTGTGTGTGTGTGTGTGTGTGTGTGTGCATGTAACCCCAGCACTTGGGAAAGGTGGAGGGAGGTGAGTCAAGAGTTCAAGGCCAGACTAGGTTACATGAGAAAGAACCTGTCTCTCTAAATTAACAAATTAATTCTTTAAACTATGAACAAATTATTTTTTCAATGTGTAAGACCAAATGTGAAATAATTTTCTTTTCTTTGTATAGCACAAGTCGTGAATGACCTCACCCGAAACCGGTTTTTTGAAAACCCTGCCTTAAAAGAGCTTCTGTTCCACAGTATCCACGATGCAGTCTTAGGCAGCCAAGTTCGAGAGGCAATGGCCGAGCAAGAAACCTCAGTCCCACCTCCCCAGGAGGATATGGAGCCCAATGCCACACCCACCACACCTGAGGCATGAAGGACCTGTTGTGTGCCTCTCCTGAATTCTGAACTTACACACTTTAAATATTAGACACACACACAAGGGAAATGTTAGTAGTTAAGGCTTGCTTTGGAGGGTGAACAATGTGTAGCAAGATGTATCTCATACTTGTGTTGATTTAATTGAATATTTCAAAGACTAATTGGCCTCTTGCATTTATACAGTGACATTTCTACTACACCTTAGTGTTATCTTTGTAAGATGAGCACTTAAAACTTAAAATCTTTGAGTATTTTACTCAGAACATGCTGTCACCATATGGTTAGTGGTTCCTTCATTTTGTACCTGTTTGGGAACAGACAGTTTCCTAACAGAAGAGGAAATCCATAAAGTTCTAGAAGTCACAGTTTTAAAATAATTTTTAATTATTATGGAATCGATGTGAATGCATTATGGGTAAGTGGAGAAATAGAGGAGAATAAGAAAAGAAAGCATCTCCTCACTCAGAGATGATCACCATTGGCACCTAATGAGTATCCCTCCAGGTCTTTCCCAATAATCTCAGGTCTGCATAGTGTTTTATAGTCATCTTTTTACTTGGCAATCTCCACGTTCTTATCCAGAGTATTTCCTCATACAGCATTGGGGCTTCCTATTGTCCTCAGTTGGTCTGTCTACACCTGTATTAATTCAATGACTTTACATTGTAACTGGGCACGTAACTGAAGTCGACGTAAATCAATGCAGTTCTTTTTGTCTCTTGACAAATATGCATGTGACGCAGACGTTGTATTGAAGAATCTCATCCTGTGATGTGTCCAGTAGCTTCTCCCAGTGCTGTTGAGCTTACTCTGCTATTCCCCGTATCACCCGCCATCCAGAAATCATAATTCAAGACATGGATATGGGTTAAGTATTTTGTGCTAGTATTGCACCACTCAGAAAACAGTGTCTAGCTTGCCTGCCATTTCCAGTGTACAGATAAACTAGTGGATCCACATGGCAGTCTGACCCTTAACTGGTTTTCTGCTCTGTATATTATCCACATGATGCTTCTTTGGCATTAAGTGAATGTCAATTCTCGCTAGCCAGTGAACCAGAAATTATAACACTGGGTGACAGACAGTCCTCACCGAAGTGAGTGATTTTATTAAAGTTTGTCCATTTCTTTCTAGGTCTCTCATTTCTCTTACACTTGTTAGCTGGCCAGTCTATGTAAACTATAGCTTTACTTCCTAAAACTACTTGGTCATCCTTAAACATAGACCTTGCGGGCAAGGCAGGCTGAATGTTCCATGTCCATTTAATTATAACTTCAAAGTAGACTTGGGAATTTTTATAGTTTTAATGTGTGCTTCATAACTTTGTATTATTTTAGATGTTCAGAGTGTCACAACTGTGGCCAGTAAGCTTCACTACATTTTGCTTTTGTTGTTGATCGTGAAGTAGCCTTATAAACCATTGTCTTCAAGAAAGCTAACCTCCTCGGTACAGTTGGCTATCTTCCTCAGAAACCTATAAGTGATGTTAATGATTCATCAAACAGCCTATGAGTTCAAAACTTCTCTCACATTCTTTATGTATGTTTGAAGGTTAAGGGGCCTTTAGGCCAATTTCATCTTGGTTTCTGTTGTTACAGCCTCAAACTCACTATATAACCAAAGTTGGCTTCGAACTCATGACTCTCCTTCTTCGGCTCCATGAGCACCAGGGTTCTAACTATACACCTGGCTTTTTCTTACACTTCTAACATTAATTTATTCACAGTAAATCAAAGCACAGGACAACCTGTGTGAAGCTCTCTCTGCTTAAGAGTTGTTGGGGTTTTGTTTGTTGTGTGTGTTATGTTTTTAGACAGGGTCTCTAGAACTCACTGTGTAGCTGAGGGTGACCTTGAACTCTTGATACTTCTGCTTATCTAGTGCTAGAATTAGAAGCCTGGGCCACCATTCCCAGCTGAGAGTTGCCGTTAAGAATTTGTCATTTTGACTTTGTTGTTTGTCATGCTTTCTTATCATCACTTTATGTCAGTTTTCATAAAGGTACTGCCAGAAGGAACGTGGTTGGATCCCAGTAGAGTAACATAGGTTCGGTGTCTCAGTAATTTCACTAATGATTCAAGTAGGCCACTCCCTGATAGTCCTTTACCCTGACCTGCATGGAACAGATTTACATCCAGCCATTTCTTCACAGGCATCATACACAAGTTCAGATACATCTGCATTCTGACAGACTGCTTTCTGAAAGAGCGCAGTTACAGAATTTAAGCTTATAGTAAAAGGCTTTGTCAAGGGCCTATATGATCTTAGCCATTTAAGTAGAATTCAAAGCTTTAAACAATATTACAAAACACAACTATATATTCCTTAGTACCAGTCTCAAGTCCTAGTGGCTGATAAATGTAATGTTCACAAAGAACATTTTATCTACATTTCACCTGCTTATATTTTGCTCTAAGTCTTCCATTTGAACTGTTTTTAGTAGAATCCTATCATGTACATAACAAACACTTGTTTAGCAAGGTTGGAATATATAGTTGTATTATGCTTCTGAGAATGTTAACTGTCTGACATGCCCTCTATATGTAAATACATCCAAATATTTTACTCAGATTGTTTCACATGGAAATTTTGACTTTTATTTTTAAGTCTTAAACTCTTTCTTATCTTCCAAGATGTCAATGTATAAGACTGCTTGTTCTCTGTGGGCCTTAGTAACCACTACTGCATCTGTATGCTCCTCCGCCCTTAACTCAAATCGTTCATATTGCCCTATCAAACTGGGCATTATAGGGCTGGCAAACTGGCTCAGTGTGGGTAAAGGTATAAGCCAAACCTGATGACCTAAGTTCAATCCCCAGGGCCAACATGGTGAAACGACTTCCCCCAGGGGTCCTCTGGCCTCACGTGTTGTGGCACACGTATCCACACACAGCACACACGTTAGCTTCTAAAGTTTTAAGAATAAATGGGCATCATATCATGAGGACAGACACAGGACTTAGGACTTAAACCAGCTGTGTTCCATGGCAGTCTGGGAATGCTGTTTTCAGGCAAGTCTCAGAGAAATTGTTACTCTCAAATCCTATATAGTACACTTCATGAATGGATGGAATGTATTTTTTAAATGAAGATGAGGGCCAAGGACACTCCAATACATGGTCATAGACACTGAATCTGTATAAGCCTATAGCAGCTGATGGTGGATCCCAACTGCCAAAGTCCTCTGGAGTGGAACCCAGGAAAAGTGACAGGTATGGATCCTTTCCAAGGCCAAGGAATGCTCATTCTGTAGTTTTCAGTGTCTAAAATGTCTATTCCATGTGATATCATCCTGTAAGCTCACCTATTTAGTGGAGAAAAGAGGCACTTGCCTCCAAGTGAGTATTTTTGGGAAATGAGTCTGGCCTCTTGTGTGCACGAAGGGCAGCAAGCCCAGACAATCTTGGCGGGAATGAGAGGTGTGCTTTCTATGTGGTGATGCTGGCGGTGTATGGGGTTGCCCTTATGTGGGGAGCAGGGACGGAAGGTCTGTGGTAGGTGAGGAAGTCGCTAATTATTGTCTACTCCTCTAAAGACAGTAAATCAACTTAAATTCTAAGATGAAAACTTCCTTGAGCCTGTATTCTATGAGTGCAAAATGCTGCTGGTCTTTTCTTAGTGTTTCAGAAACACTTTTATAGGATTCAGTATATTAAGATTCTTGACAATATTTTGCATGCTGATAAAAGTTTGAGAACTGATAATGTTATTATCTAAATTCTCCAAATACACAGCAAACTAAAAGAAACCCCTCACACTCCACCAGCAAAACCATCAGAAGTTAGCACTGCACCATGGCTGTATACTGACTTGGACTGAATCAAGTCTGAACATCTTGATGATACAAATTTCCAGCCATTGACTTGGGTTTGCTTTCCGGAGATTTCCTCAGAATGGTTTGCTCTGGCCATACTTCAATCAAGACTAGAGCAGGGTTAGAAAAGATTCTTTTTCTAATCAAAAGTCAAGGAAGAAAGCACACTGATCATATTTTATGACTGAAAGGCTCTTTTTACTTGAAAATTTTCATAAGCTTAAAATTTCAGTGTAACATAGCAACCTCTCTCTGGTCTCAACTTTTTCTTATGACTGTACTCAGCTCTTGCTATTCTGCAACTTATTTGTGATTATACTTCAATAAATAAAAATACAGTTTATTGTGCTTTTGCTTCAATATTTGGGAGAGTAAGAGTACTTGTAAGATCTTGGGGCTAGGGAGACAACTCATTCCATTAAGAAGTTGCCGTATAAACATGAGGACTCACTCTGATCTACCGGATCCATGTTTTTAAAAGCCCAGGTATGGAGGTACTGGCCAGAGCTTTGGGGACTCCCTGGGCCTCACTGGCAAGGACTATCTCCTATTAAAAGGTTGAAAGAAACAGCACACACAATTCCAGAGCTTGACCTCTGACCTCCACACACATTATGTGCCTGCTCACACACTTCAAAATGATTCAAAATGATTGGTGGTAGTTATGCAGGAAATCATTTTAAAGAAAACTATTAAGAATCCAAACACACCTTTGTTTTAAAAATAATCCAGAGTCGGGCCTGGAGGCACATGCCTTACTCCCACACTCGGAGGGCAGAGACAGAGGCAGGCAGATTTGAGTTCAAGATCAGTCTGATCTACACAGCGAGTTCTAAGACAGCCAGGGCTCAGAGAGAGAACCCGTCTCAAAATAAATAAATAAACCAAAAAAAGTAAAGATAAAAATTACTCACCACAGATGAGAAGTTTAGTCAGACCTTTACCAATTTTCAACCACTAAAAAATAATTTTTCTATAAATTTACCCCAGTTCTGGACTTCCTAAATCCTCACACTTTACCTGCAACCATTTCGCTGTTCATTAAAGCCCCCAACTCTTGACTGATCTGAAACTGGTCAAACGGTAGTAGACAACGTATAAAATGCTTCTTTCACTTTAAATGCATGTGGGCCAAGCTGGGGACAGAGTTCAGTGGTAGTTCAGTAGGTAGTGTTTGCCTAACATTCAAGATCCCAGACCAGAACCACGACCAAAACAAAACACAACAAAGACCAGTTTGGCCAAAACCTTACCACACAAAACCCTTACTACGGGTGAAACCATCATAATGTATGTGGTCATGTATCCATATCAACTATTTGGTGATGGCAGAACAGCAACAGGAGCACAGGTAACGGGGCTAAATACACTTGGACTTTTTGCACCTACTGAGGATCTACAATGGACGAGACAAGGAAATAATGTGCACAGTACCCTGCCAGCACAAGCAGAGCAAGAATTCCTGCATCAAACCTTCGGATACTAGGGAACCCAGGCCCGGCCGCTAGTGCCCTGGGATGCTTTTTTCGGGCCAATATTGCACCCCAGGGAACAGTGATCTGGAAGCACTTAGGCAATTTCAAAATCTTTTATTTTCGTGAGGTGACAACGACGTTACACAAGCGCAGTTCTTACACTGAAGCCTCTGGGGCTCAGTTGTATGTCATGTAGCGGGGAGTGGCGCTGAATTTGGCGTAAGACTTGATGACCTTATTTACAGCTTCCAAGAAATCCTTCTCTGTAGCAATTTTCCGCCGTGCTCGGATTGCAAACATACCTGCTTCTGTGCAAACGCTTCTGATCTCCGCTCCTGTGCAACAGATAGAAAACAAATGGGTTTAATACAGCGCCCAAAAGACCGACCAGCAAACAAGCAAGACGCCACTTACCAGTGCTATTTGGACACAGTCGGGCTAACAACTCAAATCTAATGTCTCTTTCAACACTCATTGAGCGAGCATGAATCTTAAAGATGTGAGTCCGACCCTAAAAACAAGGAAATTCACATATATTAAAATGAAAATACATCACAGAAAGACAAAGCTTCAAAAACGTTTTTCCTAAAATGAAGTTTTTTCTTTTACCTCTAAGTCAGGTAAGCTGAATTCAATCTTTCTGTCCAACCTCCCTGGCCTCATCAGTGCTGGGTCCAGAGTGTCCGGCCGGTTGGTGGCCATCAGGACTTTGATGTTGCCTCGAGGATCAAATCCATCCAGCTGATTGATCAGCTCCAACATCGTCCTCTGCACCTCGTTGTCACCCCCAGCACCATCATCAAACCGAGCCCCTGGGAAGACAGCAAAGCAGCTCTGCTCAGGACCCGAACACAGCATGCCTTGGCTCACAGTCCTCCCTACTGCCAAGTGCACGCTCTACTCTGAAGTTATAAAACTAATTAGAAAGCAAAAACACCAAAACAAAACAAAAACGAGACAGAAAACACACAAAATATTACGAGTCTGTCTTGTGTTAGCCAACTACTCCTGGGCTGAGCCTGTCCTGGAATGTGGCTGATGTAGACAGGGACACTCCGTTGGAGAAAATGATTTTTCCTTCCTCAGCAAGTATCAATTGCAAATGGCTTCTTGGTTAGGGATGAGATTTTGTGTCCACTTCTCCTTCCCAGTGCTGGGATTTTGCTTGCTTTGAACCTGAGCAAATTTTTGCTTTAGAAAGAACTTGCCATAAGTTTACTTAGCAGTTTTATTTAAAATATCTTTGAAGTTATTCCTTATGGAAATTTTGTTTTGTGAATTAATCAAGAACACTTCTGTAGGGAGAGTTTCAAGTTACCTCGGCTAGAGTCCCCAGGTAATAATAATCTGGGTAAAGCTGGAAAACAGTTACCCAAAAACTATCAGGAGAATAGAGATGAATAACTCCAGCTCCAGGAGGATAGGACACCCTCTTCTGGCCTCTGCAAAGACTGCACTCACACATGCACATAAACCCACACACACATAATTTAAAGTATAAAGACATGAGACATTCTAAACAGCTAGGAAAAGGTCATGCCCAGGGCAGCAACAGCATTAGCAAGAGAGAATCTAATTGTTTTTTTGTTTTCTCAAAAACCTTCCCTCAGCACTGGGTGCTCAGTACAAGGCAACTGACTAAGCAAGACACCATTCAAAAAGACTTCTACGTTGGTGGCTGGCAGCCAAAGGGCCCATATGGGTACACTTTTGGAAAACTCAGCAAGTATCACAAGACTGATGTGAAACAAGACACATGTTGAAACCTAGCCAAAAAAATACTGCTAGCCTATGGAAACTAAACTTTGAATCAGATCTGTGTAGCATTCAGCAAGTAGAAAATCTGGTCTACAGGGGAGTGTTAACATACACGAAGCAGTACCTGGGGCATTGGGATCGGCATAGGGACGGCTGGCATTCCCAAAGGACATCCGAAGGAAAGGGATGGCTGGCATCCCCGGAGGACGCCCAAAGGAAAGGAATGGGCTGACATTCCCAAAGGACGGAAGGAAAGGCACAAGCTGGCATTCCCAGAGGACGCCTGAAGGAAAGGGATGGACGGGCTGGCATCCCCGGAGGACGCCTGAAGGAATGCACAGAGGTGCTTGGGCATCTGAGACTCCGTTAAAGCATCACCCAAAGACTGGAACAGAATCTTTAACCGAGTATCTAGAACTGCCATCACAGAGGAGCCCCCAAACTATCTTAGCAGCAGGCACACTGGGACTCTGAATCGTTTCCACGTAGTGACAGAGACATTAGATGGGAACTGTTAGCTTGGCAATGCTCATACTCTCTACCCCTGCATCTCCTCTACGTGGCCCTGCTCTTACCCCACTCACTCTTTTCTTTTGCATTTTTTCATTTCCTATTCCCAAAAAACGTAACTGGCCTGGTTTGCAGTCTTGGCCTGAGAGATGGACCTGTTCCCATTAGCTGTTAACACAGCTTTACCTCCCTTCTCACTAAGAACTAAATGACACTATTGATGATGATGACTGAAGAACTAAAAAGAAAGCTTTCCATGATAAAATCCATCATAAAGAATTTATGATCATGAACTCAGTGCCACAGAGAATACTGAAAGAGAGCGTTTGGACAAAAAGAACAAGGCTCCAGGAAAAAACAATGCTGGGACAGGAGTTAAACAATGAGCACTGAGAAAACATTAAACACTGTAAAGGCAGCAGAAGGGACACGATCAATTCACATCTTTGAAATCCCCATGCTGGGGAGGCAGAGACAGGAAGATCCTTGGAGCTTATTGGCCAGCAGTCTAGCCAAATTGGTGAACTCTGATCAGTGAGAGGCCCTATCTCAAAAGATAAGGTGGAGAGCAACCAAGGAAACAATGCCAGCCTCCGGTGCACACACGTGGGCAGCAGTGCTTGTGCAGCCTTACACACTAATTCCCCAATCAAAAAGCAGACTAGAATACTGGATTAAAAACAGGATCCATCTATGTGTTGCTTCCAAGAAGCACACCTCACTAGCAAAAACAGACGTTACCTTAGGGTAAAAGGATGAAAAGATGCTCCAAAAAAATAAAATCAGGAAGCAAGCAGGTATCACTAAAGGCCAATAACTGGCAAATTAGAACTCATGAAATTAAAAAGTTTCTGTATAGCAAAGTAACAGCTAACTGAATGAAGAGACAGTCTATAGGAGGAAGCCTTTGCCAAGCTATACATCTGACAGGGAATGCAAAACAAAGAACTCAAAATACTAATGAGGACATTTCAAAAACTCATCAATAAATGAGTTAATGAACTGAGTATGAGTGACAGTTCTCAAGAAAATACAAATGAACAATAAGCATATCAAAGTGTTCAACTTTACTAGTCATAATAGACATACAAATCAAAACTACATTGAGGGGCAGGAAAGATGGCCCAGTAGTTAACTCTTGCAGAGGCTCTGGGTTCAGATCCCAGCACTCACATAGTGGCTCATGACCACCTGTAACCCAGTTCCATGGGATCAACACCTCTTCTGAGCTCTAAAAGCACTGGGCAAACATGTGGTCCACGTACATACACAGAGGCAAAATACTCACATATAGTAAAAACAAACAAAACCCTACCTTGAGATCTACCTTATCCCAGGCACAATGGCATTCATTAAGAAAACAAACAACTGGCCAGCAAGGAGGCTCAGTGGTCAACCAAGCTCCCTGACCTGTGCTCAATACCCAGAACCCACAGAGTGAAAAGAGAAAACTGACTCTGGTAAGTCACCCTTTGACCTCCACATGTGTACTGTAAACATATACACACGCACACACACAAAAACACTAAAATTGTTTGGGAGTTTTAAAAAAAGAAGAAAACAAGCAACAATTTCTGGAGGATGCAGACAAAAATAAGCCATTGTACACTGCTGGTGGGAATGTAAACTAGTTCAGACAGCTATGAAAATTTCTCAAAAAAAAAAAAAAATAGTAACAAGAAATCTTCCATATGAACCAGCCATACCACTCCTGAGTATTTACCCAGAGGACTGTAACTCAACGTATCACAGACACATCTGCACATCAGTGTTCTCTGAAACATTAGTCACAATAGCTAAATTATGGAACCAACTCAACTGTCCCAAAAAATAGAGGAGCTGGCAGAGGAAATACCACGCGTATACATAGCAGAGCAATTATGTTATTGACCAGAAACCAGGTGTGACTGGAAACAGCCACAGGCATACTGTAGTTACTAAGGAGAAGTATTTAAATCAAGACCCAACACCTCAGGACAGTTCATGTTTTCAGAGTCTACCACACTTATTACTTAATCTAACCCCGTGAAAAATCCATAAAACAAACAAGACAGGAATTATTCCTTTTGTGGCGTTGACTGAGGTTTCAGTGTTAGTGAAAACAGCATGTGTGAGTCACATGACTGTTTTATGTAAACAAAGATAAACTAACAACATTTCTGTTACAACCCAGTGCCTTCTTCTCACGAGGGGATAATGTATCATTTCAACCTAGGAGTTATTGAAAGTATGAAAATCTATATCCCAGAATAAAAAGAACTACCACAAACAAGCTATCAATGCTATGTATTTTCCCTTCATAGCCATACTGTTGATTAAATCTGTAGTTTTGATGTACTAGAACTAGAACTTGGAGTTAAAGTTTTGTAGAAAACCTATCAGGAAAACTCTACTGCATACCACTATGAGCTTTTATGAAACTCAATCCTACACCAATTCTTTAAAATATCATCCAGGGCTGGTGAGATGGCTCAGGGGCAAAGAAGCCCACCACCAAGCGTGACAACCTGAATTTGATCCCTGGGTCTCATGGAAGAAGGAGAATTGACTGCCATAGGTTGTCCTTTAACCACATGCATACTATAGCCCTTGTACATGCACGCACACACACACACACACACACAATAAAAACTAAATTAATAAAATATCATCCATACCTCCAATGGCATCAATTTCATCAAAGAAAATAAGGCAGGCTTTTTTTGTTCTGGCCATTTCAAAAAGCTCACGAACCATTCGAGCCCCCTATGAGAGAATTTGATTCGTTATTACAGAGTCAATTTTAAAATCTTTTAAAGTAAAATAAACTATACTACATCCTTTTCAACACTTATTTCTAACAGCATTGTCGACCATTATCACCTAAAGCTTTTATTAAAAGACTAAAGTTGGAGCCAGGCAATGGTGATGCACACCTTTAATCCCAGTGCTCGGAGCCAAAGGTAGGCTGATCTCTGAGTTTGAGGCCAGCCTGGTCTACAGAGAAAGTTCCAGGACAGCCAGGGATACACAGAGAAAACTTGTCTCAAAAAACAAAAAGCAGAACAAAACTAAAAAGACTGAAGTTTGCTACCTATATCATTAAACTAATCTTGTTAGCCTCAACACAATTTTATCTAATTTTCATGACTTTGTATTATTAAATAGCACTAAGGTTAAGACTAGAAGGAGTCAAATTATCATTCTTAAGTGAAGTAAGATCAGTAAAACTTGAAGAAATAAAAAGTATTTGATCTGTCACTTAGAAATACTGATCACTGAATTTGATTGTTTTAATTAAAATATTAAAATTAAAATACATACTAAGTCATGTAGCCCTTTTGGTAATTCTTAAGTATACTAAACAGTGTGTTTTAGATGTAGTACATACAGTCCTAGACTTTAACCGAAATATATGTACTTAGCTAAACACTTGTGTGTGTACAGACACCATGCCCACACACATAGAGAATCCACATGTTCTCATTAAACCGTAGAATACTGTCCCCGAGACAAAACTTCATTTACCCAACATTTCTGGAGTTTTACCTCACACACCAAAGCTCCTTCTAAGGAGGAAACATGTTGACAAGACTTTTAAATCGTAACCTATTTGGAATTATTTTTTAATCTTATGCATACGGCACAAATCTCTTTCAGAGCAATGAATGCTTTCGTTTTGACAAATTCACCTTACCTCGCCGACGTATTTCTGTACAAGCTCAGACCCGATGACTCGAATGAAGCAAGCATCAGTCCTATTAGCAACCGCCCTGGCGCAGAGTGTCTTGCCTGTGCCCGGGGGACCGAACAGCAGCACGCCCTTCGGAGGCTCTATTCCAAGGTTAACAAACCTCTCTGGCTGTGACAGAGACATACATTTACACTTACCATTTCTGCATAGTAAAAATATAGGACTTCTATACATAAAAACTTTAGATCTATAATGTGTATGCCTGACCTAAAATAATTTTACTTATTCTAAGATATAATATCTAAACTAAAATCGTATCAATGCACATAAATGACTTTTAAAGATGCTTTAATTATCTAGCCTTAACATTTTCACTTTAAATAATTATAGTGGTTTAAAAAAATAAAGCAAAGCATTCTTTGGTATTCTGCGCTCCACTGTCCTCCACGGTTTAACTTTTTTCTCTTGACATCATTGGAACAACTATTTCTTCTGTAATAACAGTAATATACTTAACATATTACTTACTACGGATTAAACCCCTGATTTTCTTATCAATCTAAATAGCAGCTCTGTCATTTAAAAACACCTGGTTACTCAATTCTTTTTGTTTGCTCTCTTCTTAAATTTAACCATCTTTCAATACATCCACCCTATCAAAAGTGTTCATTAAGAAAAATAGAATATTCAAAAGCTATGTAATACACAAGCAATGCTAGTGCTAACTACACCATAGATTACATCTTTGCACAAAGAAGTTTAAATGAGACACTCGGCTACTTACATGGAGTAGAGGGGTTTCAACTACTTCTCGAAGTTTCTCAATCTGCTCCTTACAGCCACCAACATCACTGTACGTGACATCAGGTTTTTCTTCCACCTAAGAAAGATTACACAACATACTCATAGGATTTTGAATAGCAGACCAGATAGATCCTCCACAGCAGACCAATACCATAAAAGCCGGTCTGTAACAAGCATGTTCATAAAAAGTAAGTTAGAACGATTTGCTCTATGTTAGGGGATTAATTAATTCCAGAGGCCTAGAACTCTTTGTTGTGCTACATATTATGACATTAATAAGTGACAAATACATATTAACTAACCAAATTTTTTTTAATTTTTGGCAACTTTTTGGTATATAGCCTACATGAGCTGCTTAAAGGCTTCCAACTTTTTTAGAATAGATGCAATTGTTTTTTTTCTTGGTTTTAGGGTATTATTTGTTTTTACGAGATAGGCTTTTTTATGAGTAAGCCAGGCTAGCCTCAAACTCATTATGTAGCCCAGGCTGCCTTTAATTCAAGGCAATCCTTCTACAGAAGCCTCCCAAATGCTGGGATTACAGATATGAGCCACCATGTCTGGCTTGCAATTATATTAAAGTCCTGCCAACCCTTTCCCCAGGTCTCTCACCTGCATCATGGTAACTGTTGGGTCGATCTTAGGAGGTAGTGGGATGTGAATTTGGTATTTATTTCTGTCCACACTAAGGAAGTAAAAATAAAAACAAAAACAAAACAGGTGCTTTTTAGGTTTTTCAGAGGACTTTTTCTGGCTAGGGTTTATCTTTAAAACCACATTATAAATAAGCAAAAGAGATATAGTCACAGAAGTTAAGAAAAGTGTTCCAAGGACTGCATTATTACGTATTCTGTGGACAGTAAGTCAATCCTCACTAGCTGCTCTACTGTCTCCACCCTAGCTGCTCTAGCTGCTGTCTTTAATTAGGACATAAGGCCGGCTATAAGAAGCAACAGTGGGAGTGGGGAAGGCCGTGCTGGTGGGAAGTCAGGAAAGATCACCCTTCGTAGGTGGTGGTCATTCATTCACAACAAAGCCACTGTGCAAACTCACCCAACTCTCATCCCTTCTTCAATGTCAGTAGGTGCCACCTGATCACTGAGATCCACCACAAACTTGGCAAACTGCTTCACATTGATAATGTATTTTGGGTCCTCTGAATCAGCATTGATTATCTTCGTACACCTGACACAACAAAAGGCTTCATGAGAGCAAGAACCTAAACCGCTGACAGTGAGCTCAAGCAGACTGCTTCCAGGGCACCCGATGCAATACGGAGCGAGTGCAGACTTAAACTGCACAAACTGCCCTCAACCCCAGGGGCATCCGACCTTAGTAGAGCCATAAAAATTTCAGATGATACTCTTCCTCAGAAAGACTAAACCCAAAAGTTTCACCCATGGTTCTCAAGTGTGGCTTTCCTTTTCATGTCTCTTTATTATCAATGACACCTCTCTGTCTTAGGTAGCTTTCCTTTTCATTTTCCCTGTAAGAATATAGCTCTATGTCTTACATCAAATTCAGCAATTATGTGCTTTCATTTTTTTCCTGACTTCATATTTTAAATTCATTTTTGATGCTATTCTAATTTTGAAGTATTCACTCTGAGAGATCTGGTAAAAGTTAATATATAATACCATGTGTGTCAAAGTATCTATTAGAGAAAATAAAAAAGAGTAGAGCTGATTGATGGTAGGACATTTGTGCTTACAGCATGCGTGACAAGACCATTTTCTGTTGTCAGCAGAGGTCTTCTAAGGAAGAATTAAGTGTGTTATTACTTTAGACAGACCATAGGCACACAGGTAGATTTTCATATTTTTTAATTGGGGGAGGGGTCAGCAAGGGAGGGTTTTTTCTTTTTTCTTTTATTTATTTAGACTTAAGACATGGTCTTAATATGCAGCCGAGGCTGGCATCAAAATGGGGTAAGCTCCATGGTGCAGCCTTCTGAGTGCTAGGATTACAGATGTGGACCACCATGTGCTACTACTATGTCTGCCTATCCAGTTTAAAAAGTAGGCTGGGTATGGTTTTCCCATGTCTATAATCCCAACACTTGGGAGACAGAGGCAGGAGGATCAGTATAAGTCTGATACTAACCTGGGCTACAGCATGAGATCCCATCTTTCAAAAAAGGAAGAGGTACATATACAGAAACTTGACTGCCAGAAAGGCTAGATGAGAACTTTCAACTGCATACTCCTCCATAAAAACAATAGGAACACTTGCAGAACCATCAAAATCAGAATTTTAGAACCCCAGAAATTACTAAAGGACTAGAACAATCTGAGGATTTTTTCTGCCCCTGGGTACATGGTTTCAGAAAAAGGTGCTTGCTGCCAAGCCTGATGATCTGAGTTCGATCCCTAAGACCCACACAGTGGAAAGGATCAACTTCCACAAATTTTTCTTTGCCTTCTATACACATGATGTTTCACTTCCTTAGAATTAATTTGAAAACACATTAAAAATAAAAAGATAAATTTAAAAATGGCTGAATCTCAGTAAGAACACATGAATCTTAGCACATTCAACTCAATTCAGTCTTTGTGTAGGAAATCTGAAAACTACCAGCCTCAAAACTGGTATCAGAAAAAACAGCAGCCTAACAAGTTCTAGACGGGCAGAATGGGTTCAGCACTTCTCAGAGTTCAAACCCAAACGTCTGCCCGGCTGCCAGCTCAGAGCCTGTTTTTATCTGAGCTGACTCCAAGCTTAGTTGGGAAAATCAGCAGGAATCTAAGAGAAGCAATCAACCACAATTATTTACCACAGTTGAGCAAACAAGGGGCTGACAAAAACAAAGCAAAAAACTTTAAAAACAACAGCAAGCATGAACAGTAACAAACTCCGGAAAAGGGGGAGCCTCATTTCCAGAGCTGATGCATTACAGTGCTCAGCTCTTGTTTTTGCTTCCCAGGGCTGAAGATTAAACCCAGGACCTTCTTCTGTTTGCAGGAACCACAAGCAATAAATGTGATAAGAAAGGCAGTGTACTTCTTGGATGCAAACCCACATGAGGATACAATAAGAGGACTAGAAGACCACTGCAGCGTGAGAACTGAGGTTTGCATACTGTGCTCTGTACTTTCTGATCATCTGAATCTTTCATATGATCATTTTAATTACTTAAGGCATAGAATTTAACGCCAAATACCTATGTAGAAAGCTTTACTTATAAATGTGAAACAAAAAAAAATTTTTTTAAGCTACTGTATTATCTCTAAAACTCTAAAATGTGCTTGGAAATAAAAATAAATTCCCAGCCGGGTGATGGTGGTGCACGCCCTTAATCCCAGCACTCGGGAGACAGAGACAGGCAGACCTCTGTGATTTTGAGACCAGCCTGGTCTACAGAGTGAGTTCCAGGACAGCCAGAGTTACAACAGAGAAACCCTGTCTCAAAAAACAAAAAAAGACAAAACAAGTCCCAAAGAGCATTGTGTATACCTCGCAACCTGTAAAGGCTGTTCACTCTGAAGAGTTTGTTTATCTGCAGCCAAATCCCAGAGGGCTGGTGGGGCCAGGCCAGTGTCAGACTCTTTAATACCTGCAAACAGAAATGACAAAATTCAGCAAAGTGTAGTGTGTTCACCCTAAGAGCAGCTTTCTCAACCCCGGCACCACTGGCATTTGAGATTCAGTAACTCTTTTCCAGGGACCGTCCTGTTCTGTTGGATGCTTAGCAGCACCCCTGGCTTCTAGCCACTATGTACCACCAGCAGTACCTTTCTGCATGTCATGGGGATCAAGCCGCCTGCAGACACTGCCTAATGCCTTCAAACAGAATCATCAGAAGCATTACCATATAGTTCCACCCCAAACCATTGCCCTCAAGCAATCAAAGCCAAAAATGTAATGTCTATTCGACTTTTTTTTTTGTACTATAGGACTTCACCATTTAAATTCCCAAGAAAGTGTCAACAACTAGGCAATAGCCATACTAGATAAAATCAGTTTTTATTCTATTTTATCATTTATTAGATAAAATGTTTTATTCTAAATAAATTTTTGATATATTAGAATTTACTGAAGTAGGCTTTGATCAGCAGACATAATACCCATGTAAAAGATTATGTAATTGCATAAAATTAAATACAATTGTAAAAATGTTTATAGTAAAAGAAAGTGTTAAATGAGGTCAAATTTCTTGGAATTTTTAAAAAATCTGCAACTCATGATGAGGTAAAATTTGTATTTAAAAATTTTTTAGCACATTTTTCAAAAGGAAGCTGGGATAAATACATACCAGTGAGCTCATTAATTTTTTTGAGGAGTTGCTGAATGTCATCCTCCACCTGCTTGATCTGCCTGGAGTATGTACTCTGACCCTAAGTAATAAAGATCAGGGTAACTGGACATCTGAACAGCAACCGTTTGTTAAATGTCAGGTACAACTTTTTAACTTTTTAACAGTCTTAACTAGCCGTATATTATCAGAGCCTGGGGATTGAGAACAGAGGCAGGGACATTTTCAGACACATCCCTAAAGCAGTTACCTCTGCATTTTCTGACAGTCCCACCTTGTAGTTGATCAGCACCTCTGAAGTAGCCCAGGCTGGCTCCACACTTGTGGCAATCCTGAGTGCCCAGTGAGAGACACGAGCCACTACATCTAGCTGATAATTAACCTCTCTCCATGCACTTCAATTTTCCATTTCAAGTCTAATTTTGCCACATGCATTTTATATACAGTAAACACACAAGTAATTTCAAGTATCTTTCCACATATTACCACCCATTAGTTAGAAGCTGCATGAAGATCAGGAGTGGGTTTAAGCACGCTGCATACCCACTCTGTTGTCACCTAGGCAGGAACTCTTTTCAATTTGTGTAAACTCTTTGACACTCCCGTCTAATCAGTTTAGAAAGGCAAAATGAAAAAAATTTTTTGTTTAAACACAAAACATTTACATGTTGTAACCATGTAAAAGACTTACGTAAGTTTTCAGCAAGGCAATGTCCCCCTCATCCAGAGCTAAAACAAAACAGAAACAATCATGACATGAAATTCAACAAGAGAGGGCAGCTAGTCAACTTTTCTGTTCAAATCAATGTGTTTTAACCGAGTTTAAAAAACTGAGTAAGAATACAATGATATAAACATAATCATAATCATCAAACTGTCCCTAGATCTAAGAAAATTTTACCTAATGTAGGGAAAGAGGAATGAATTACACAACTACACACACTAAGTGATATTACATCAAATAGGAAGGTTAAAAAATAGTATATATGCATATAATTTGTTTTTATACAGAAAGTCTTTTTTTAAAAATTTGAAGGAGTCGTAGATGATGATTACCTAAATGTTATCAGTAGTTATCTGGTATTATAAATGGTTTATAGTCTATCTGTAAATGATACATATATTTCTACATTTCTTTATGTGTTATGAATTTGCCTAGTCACTGCATTAAACTGTGATCCCCAAATCAATTGTTATGTGCTTCTGTAGGCATTCAAGAGCATGAGAAGAGCCCTCCTGCCCCCAGGCTCTCCCACAGAGGTGACATGACAGGTAGGAGACACAGTATAATCTATGAAGCTCAGTCACCAGCCCCACAGACCTTGAATCCCAATTCTGAGATGTGTTAGTGGGATAGTCTCACTTCTGAACTGTTTTCACTTTGTAAAATAAAGGATAAATACCCACTAGGATCAGTTGTTTCTAGACTGTAACATTAGAATCTATGTAAGATATACAAGATTTACTCTCTGTGTGTATGTATGTAGACTGCCAGAGAAATGTTTTTCCTTCAACAAGCAGTGGCTCTGTATTTGTTAACTAACCATTTGCAAGAAATTTACAGAATATACTCTGTATGAATATCAAAAACCAACTCAGGGGATGACGGGATGTATTAGGGGTTAAGAGCACTGGCTGTTCTTCCAGAGTACTGAGGTTGGATTCCCAACACCAACAGGAAAGCTCGTAACCATCTGTAACTCCAGTTCCAGGGCCTCTAACACTGTCTTCTGGCCCCTGCAGGTACCAGGCACACTTGTGTTACACATACATACATGCAAGTAAAATATCCATAAACAAATACTTTCTAAATCAACTGTACATATTTCAAATAATCTTTTTAATCTGGAAAGACAATTCTTATGGGTAAGACTGGACTCTTTTAAATATGAGTGGAAGAAAAAGCACGCTTAGTTAACAGCAGCTAGACCAGTCTCGGTGGAGTACTCTTGTTAGGGAGTACCGGAGATTTAGGGTAGTCCGTAAGCGCCAGGATGAGTTCATAAGGGCCACAGCACATCCTCTTGTTGTTGTTGTTGTTGTTTGAGACAAGGTTTCTCTGTTGTACCTCTAGCTATCCTGGAACTCACTCTGTAGACCAGGCTAGCCTCAAACTCAGAGATCTGTCTGCCTCTGCCTCCCGAGTGCTGGGAATGTGCCTGTCACTACTGCCTGGCTTACAGCACAAATTAACATTAAGAAATTGTACCTTGGGCTGGGTGTGATTCCAGCACTTAGGAGGCAGACACAGGTGGGATCACTGTGAGTCTGAGGCCAGCCTGGTCTACATACTGAGTTGCAGGACAGCCAGAGATACACGATGAGACTCTGTCTCAAACAATAAATAAATAAATAAATAAATAAATAAATAAATAGATAGATAGATAGATAAATAAACAAACAAACAAACAAAAAACAAAAACAAAACTGGACCTTAGGAAGAACTGGTTAAGCAATAGAGTACATGAGTCCAGTCAGAGGTCACTAGACTCTCACACAGTGAGAGGCCAGAGATTCGATCCCTAGCACTGTAGAAAACAAAGGAAAAAGAAAAGAAAGCCAGGGTTAGAAAAGCCTGGAGAATAAGAATCTGAAGCACAAGGCAGCAGACTAACTTGGGAGCCAAGGAAGAGAAGAATCAAACACAATTCACAAGCTTTGTACCTGGGAACCAAGGTGTACAGAGAGAGAAACCAGAGAAACTGGCAGAGAGAGATACCTTGTTGCATCCCAATTCTCCTAAGCTTCAGGTATCTCTATCTGTGAAGAAGAGTTAGCAGAGTGGGCTGGACTGCCAGCCTTTGGAAGCCTGCTTGCAGGCTGGCCTTTGGCTGGAGTCTGAAAATTTGGATTTGGGGAGTTTTGACCATTCCAGAGCTGACAAAGTAGTTCACTGTGCAAAACCCTTGGCACAAATAACAGTTTATGCAGAGTACCAGCTTTCCTTCTGAGAGTTTGACTTTTGGTATGTGCTAAGCAAAGCCTATCTATCCAACTCCCAGTTTAAAAAAAAAAAAAAAAAAGTGGGCACTGGCACTGAGTCTCCAACAATCTCCCCTGACTGGCAATTATTTTAGACATGCCGTTTCTAAATGCAAGATGCTGGTATACAGCAAGATACGTCATAGTACCCACACACAGCCTTGCTTCCACATGTATTGAAAATGTCTAGAAGGAAACGAAAAACGGCAATTCATTGCTTGGTTGGAATCAGCACTATTGGAATGGGGAAAAGGGAGCGAGACTTAATCTTTCCTGACTCGAGTTTTGAACCGCTGCTTTCAGGATGGTCGCTGCGCAGTGGCAGCACTAAGCTGGACAGGCTGGACAGCTTTTTGAAGGTCTGCAAGGCCACACAGGATACGGAACTTCAACGCCTGATAAATACTCGATAAAATAAGACTTAAAACACCTGATTAAAAAAAAATCGGTAAGCAGGCGAAGAATTCAGGGCTTGAAATGAGCAAGCAAAGGGCAGGAGGAGGCCGCGGCCCAGGCCTGCCACGGCTTGGGTCCACGGCGCCGGAGCAGCGGGAGACCCGCGCCTCGGAGGCGCCAGCCGGGAGCTCGCGCCCGTGTCCGCTCACCTCGGATGGGCTTGTCGTCCTTCTCCTCCTCTTTGGTTTTCCGCTGGTCCGCACCTAGGTAATCCGGCATTTTGGGGCCCCCAAGCGTCTCAGCGTCTCGGTGATTACACAGCACCTTCCTCGCTTCCGGTGGTGCCTTCCCTTTCCCTTCCCCACCGGAAGTAGAACTGCGCTCCGGTGCCCATGTACCCTGTGCTTAAGGACCGAAGGGCCCGTGGGTGGGTGTTGTGTCCAGGTGCAGACTGCAGGAAGGATGACCTGTTAGGAGTCGTCTGTTCAGCCCGACCCCTCAGCAGTATCTAGTCTTTTAGAGGACCCGGAGAGGGACTCCCCAGATCAGCCCTGGTTCAGTTGATGAGCCTAAGTTTTGATTTAGTCAATAGCACAGTCGGGTAATTTATCAAATCTCTAAACTTTTATTTCCCCTCTACCTCACAAGATCGGGAAGGCACTAAGTAACAGTGTTTGTAAAATGTCTGGCATTTTAGACGCAGTTAATTGGTGGCTAGGTCTACAAATAGGATGAAGGTAACAATTCTGTTACAGAATGTGCAGGCAGGGTATATAGATGTACAAAGAACTGCAACAAGAAAACAGTCTGGTTTTGATGGGAAGGGGAAAAGGGAAGATGGGTAAGGAACGTAGACAGACATTTTTCCAAAGGATAAACACATGCTAATGCACGGAAGGATGTTCAGCCATGGGGAAATGTAAATAAATAAAAAGTACTTATTCTCTTTAGGATGACTACTTTTTGTTTTGTTTTGTTTTTCTAAGGACAGAATCTCTCTACGTCGTCCCAGCTGTCCTGGGACTCACTCTGTGGACCAAGCTGGCCTTGAACTCATAGAGATCCACCTGCCTCTGCCTCCCCGGCCAAACCCCCTCCCCCCCCAGTGCTGGGATTACAGGCATGCGCCACTATGCCCGACCCATGAATGACTTTTTTTTTTGATACAACGTTCGAGAAAATGTAGGGGGGAAATAGACCATTTGTGTGCTGTTGGTGGAGAAAATGGTGCAATGGTTATTGAAACTGGAAGAAAAAAATAAAATAGAATTTGTATAATCTAGTAATTCCACTTCTGGATAAAAAATGCCAAATACTTGGAAATGGGATTTCAAAGAAGTATTCGTACTGTGGGGGTCGGTCTGAGGTCCAACAGTACAGCCGTGTTCATGGTGCGTTAGCAATAGGTCATATGAAGTATCCATCTACA